>OW240921.1:42705357-42736825 GCA_933207985.1 Pelobates cultripes
AAATCACCTGTACTTTCTCCTCCTGATCCAACTAAACACTTTCTCGTCCATACAGACGCTTCTATGCTTGGATTGGGAGCAGTATTGAGCCAAGTCGGAGCAGATGGTGGTTAGCAACCCGGGGCTTATCTAAGCCGTAAACTTTTGCACAGCGAAGTATATTCACTGCCATTGAAAAGGAGTGCATAGCGGTGGTGTGGGCCCTCAAAAAGCTGCAACCTACTTGTATGGACAACCGTTTACCTTACTCACAGATCACAACAAATTTGGGGCACTGCGCGTGCAATCTAATGTGCCACCAGACAGGAGTGGTGTGTTTAGTACTATTGTTATCAGTTTAATCACTGTTACGCCCCCTATCCGTTGATGTGGAGCAAGACGCAGCAGCAGAAGAGGTCTAAGCCGAGGAGGTTATGGAAGAGGATGGAGTAGGAGGAGTAGAGGAGGTGGCAGCGTACTGGCAGAGTACACGCTGTAGGGCTGACACACCCGCTTTGAGACAACTAACTGCTATTCAATCTATAACTGATGTTTGTTTCACAGGCAGAAAGTGCCCCAAAAGATGGCGGCTTGAACCCAAGTTGGTGGCGGATCAGTCACGCAAGTCAACAGGCATTCAGAGCTAAAATACAGCAGCGTGTGGACCATTTTTAGCCCAAGGCAGCTCATCTCATCAGGCCTTTTTTAATCTAATGTATCGTCCAGTGTCAGTCCCTTCGGGATCCATCCCTCATTCATCTTAATAAAGGTGAGGTAATCTAGACTTTTGACCTAGGCGACTTCTCTCTCAGTGACACAATTCTGCTGCACTGAAGGTCCTTTCGACAGGACATCTTACGGGTAGGCCAGAAGTTCTATCGCGAAATTGGGATAGTTTCAGGCCATTGGCGGTGGTCAGCCTGCACACCCAGTAGTCGGCGGGTTCATCGCCCTCAGAGTAACGTATATTCAGCAGTTAAGGCGTAGGTAGTCTGGTTACCCGCCTGTCGAAGTCGCTTCCTGAGTGGGATCCCGGCGGGCTGTATGCATGCGTAGGACTTAAAAAGGTCTGCGCATGTCCTCCATCAACAACACGTCTCTAAAGCGTCCTGTCCTTGCCGGCGTGGTCATGGGAGGAGGAGGATGACTTCCACCTCTCCCCCTGTTAGATTCCCGTTGTGCTGTGACATCACCCTTATACGCTGTGTAAAGCATACTTTTCAATTTATTTTGCAAATGCTGCATCCTTTCATACTTGTTGTAATTCGGTAACATTTCCGCCACTTTCTGCTTATACCGGGGGTCTAGTAGCGTGGACACCCAGTACAGGTCGTTCTCCTTCAGCCTTTTTATACGAGGGTCCCTCAACAGGCACGACAGCATGAAAGACCCCATTTGCACAAGGTTGGATGCCGAGCTACTCATTTCCCGTTCCTCCTCCTCACTGATGTCAATGAAGGTATTTTCTTCCCCCCAGCCACGTACAACACCACGGGTACCAGATAGGTGACAACGAGCACCCTGGGATGCCTGTTGTGGTTGGTCTTGCTCCTCCTCTTCCTCCTCCTCAAAGCCACATTCCTCCTCTGACTCCTCTTCCTCACAATCCTCTTCCAGCGTTGCCGCAGGTCCAGCAAGCGATGCTGATAAGGCTGTTTCTGGAGGTGATGTTGACCACAACTCTTCCTCTTCACGCTCATCTACCGCCTGATCCAGCACTCTTCGCAGGGCACGCTCCAGGAAGAAAACAAATGGTATGATGTCGCTGATGGTGCCTTCGGTGCGACTGACTAAATTTGTCACCTCCTCAAAAGGACGCATGAGCCTACAGGCATTGCGCATGAGCGTCCAGTAACGTGGCAAAAAAATTCCCAGCTCCCCAGAGGCTGTCCTAGCACCCCGGTCATACAAATATTCATTAACGGCTTTTTCTTGTTGGAGCAGGCGGTCGAACATTAGGAGTGTTGAATTCCAACGTGTCGGGCTGTCGCAAATCAAGCGCCTCACTGGCATGTTGTTTCGCCGCTGGATATCGGCAAAGTGAGCCATGGCCGTGTAGGAACGCCTGAAATGGCCACACACCTTCCTGGCCTGCTTCAGGACGTCCTGTAAGCCTGTGTACTTATGCACAAAGCGTTGTACGATCAGATTACACACATGTGCCATGCACGGCACATGTGACAACTTGCCCAACTTCAATGCCGCTAACAAATTTGTTCCGTTGTCACAAACCACTTTGCCGATATCCAGTCGCTGCGGAGTCAGCCACTTTTCCACCTGTGCGTTCAGGGCGGACAGGAGTGCTTGTCCGGTGTGACTCTCTGCTTTCAAGCAAGTCAAACCCAAGACGGCGTGACACTGCCGTATCCGGGATGTGGAATAGTACCTGGGGAGCTGGGGGTGTGCCGTTGATGTGGAGCAAGACGCAGCAGCAGAAGAGGACTCAGCCGAGGAGGTTATGGAAGAGGATGGAGTAGGAGGAGTAGAGGAGGTGGCAGCAGGACTGCCTGCAAGTCGTGGCGGTGTCACCAACTCCTCTGCAGAGCCATGCATTCCATGCTTGGCAGCAGTCAGCAGGTTTACCCAATGCGCAGTGTAGGTGATATACCTGCCCTGACCATGCTTTGCAGACCAGGTATCAGTGGTCAAATGGACCCTTGCCCCAACACTGTGTGCCAGAGATGCTATTACTTCCTTTTGCACAATTGAGTACAGGTTGGGATTGCCTTTTGCGAAAAGTAATTTCGGCCGGGTACCTTCCACTGCGGTGTCCCAATAGCTACAAATTTTTTGAACGCCTCAGACTCCACAGCTTGTATGGTAAAAGCCGGCGGGCTAATAGTTCGGACAAGCCAGCAGTCAGACGCTGGGCAAGGGGGTGACTTTCTGACATTGTCTTCTTACGCTCAAACATGTCCTTGACAGACACATGACTGTGGGAAGATGAGCGTGAACTGCTCAAGGCGGGAGGCGGAGTGGCGGATGGTTGAGAGGGGACAAGGAGGACAGCAGTGGTTGACGTGGCTGAAGATGCTGGACCAGGAGGAGGCTGGCGGCTTAGAGTAGGCGAGCTGCTTGTACTCATGTGTTGATCCCATAGGCGTTTGTGATGTGAGATCATGTGCCTACGCAAAGCAGTTGTACCTAGGTGGGTGTTGGACTTCCCACGACTCAGTTTCTTTTGGCACAGGTTGCAAATGGCATCGCTGTTGTCAGAGGCAGACACACAAAAAAAATTCCACACTGCTGAGCTCTGCAATGACGGCATTCTGGTGGTGGACACAGCATGCGTTGATTGGCGTGCTGTCGGGCTGACCCCGGGTGTCGATGCATGCTGTCTGACTGTGCCACTAGCTCCTTGCGACGACCTCCCCCTGCTTCCAACTCGTCTCCTCCTCCTCCCTGTCTCCCCATCTGAACTTTCGCCCTGTTCTTCTTCTTGACGAGCGGGCACCCACGTGACATCCATGGACGCATCGTCATCATCAACCGCTTCACTTGTATCTGACAACTCAGCAAAGGAAGCAGCAGCGGGTACAACATCATCATCATCATCACACCGTACGTCCATGTGTGTAATGCTGCCTGCCTGAGACATATCCCTGTTATCTACATCCTCTGGCAATAATGGTTGCGCATCACTCATTTCTTCAAACGGATGTGTGAATAACTCCTCTGACATACCAACTGAAGCGGCTGTGGTGCTAGTTTTGGTGGTGGCGGCAGGCGGGTGAGTGGTATCTTGAGAGGTGCCTGAAGCTAAGCTGGAGGAGGATGGTGCGTCAAGGTTCTGAGCGGAGGCTGTAGAAGATTGGGTGTCCTGTGTTAGCCAGTCAACTATGTCCTCAGAACTTTTCAAGTTCAGGGTACGTGGCCTCTGAAAACTGGGCATTATTCTAGGGCCAAAGGGAATCACAGCACCACGACCACGATGGCCCCTGCGGGGTGGCCTGCCTCTGCCTGTCATTTTTGTTGGGATTAGTGGTACTATGCGTGCAAGCTACTGTGAGACCAGATATGAGTGGCAATGTGCACTGGCACAGTTGTGCAGAGCACAGGCTGTAGGCCTGACACCCGCTTGAAGATAACTAACTGCTATTCAATCTATAACAGAAAAAAGTTTTTGTTTTTAAATCCAAGCTATTGTGACACAGGATCTAATTAGTGGCACTGTCAGCGATCCACTGTTAGCTTAACACCGCTTTTAAGGACACTGGACTGCTATTCAATTCATAACAGTGAAAAAAGACTATTTTTTTAAATCCAAACTACAGACACCAGATGTACCTCAGGCACTGACTGAAATGGGCACAGTATGCACTGTGAGCCTTACACAGAAGCTGGAAGCAGTGGCAGACCACTGACTGCTATTCAATCTATAACAGTGAAAAAAGTTTTTTGTTTTTAAATCCAAGCTATTGTGACACCAGATGTAATTGGTGGCACTGACTGGGGAAATGGCACTGTGAGCCTGACACAGAAGCTGGCAGCAGTGGCAGACAACTAAGTGCATTTACATTAGATAGAAAAAAAAAATCCAAAAAAAGCATACCCTTATCCCTAACCTAGCTATGCTTTTCCCTATCTTACGAACAGCAGCTACACTTTCCCTCCTCTTACTAAGCATGCAGCTTGAGAATGAATCTAAAATGGATGCTGTCCAGTAGGTGGGAGGGTCTGCTAGGGAGGCTGTGCTGCTAATTGGCTGGAATGTGTCTGCTGACTGTGAGGTACAGGGTCAAAGTTTACTCAATGATGACAAATGGGGGGCGGGTCGAACCGCGCATATGTTCGCACGCCGTGGCGAACGCGAACATGCTATGTTCGCCAGGAACCGTTCGCCGGCGAACCGTTCGGTACATCACTATTAAAATGTCATGTAGAACTAAAAAAACAAACAAAAGTTCTTATTTTCTCCCATTTGTTTCATATTAAATTATGTTTCATAGCTAAATATTTGATATTAAATGAAAGCCCTGTTTCCACTGAATAAAATGATATATAATAAGTGTGGGTGCATTTAATATGAAAGAGGTGAATTACGGTTGGACAGACATGTAGCGCAAATTCCAGGTTTTGTTTAAGTTTTTTGTTTTGTTCACAACGTGTACATTTGCCTCAGTCCTTAAGGGGTTAAATGTTCTTACTGAGTCAATAAAGAATTATAGTATTTCTATACCTAAGAAGGTTCTTCTAATTTTACCACTATCAACCTACTAGAAGAAGGACTGGGGACATCCTCATAAGAGTCCCTCAGCACTACTCATGAGAGCCATATGAATTTATTTGGCTTCATGTTTGTGAGTATCTAAGATCCATAGCAATTTACTCCATTTATATTTGCAATATTACCCTATGTTGTGCTTTCTTTTGTAGAAACATCAGATGTGTTCCACCTATTGTATGTATTTGTTTTGAAATTAGTTTTATGACTTCGAGGACCAAGTACCGTTGTCTGCGTTCCATTTAACAGAGCATGTGTATTCGGTTATACGAATGGCAACCACCCACAGAGAGGATTTGATTTTATTCTGCTTGACTGAAGATATAGAGCCAGGGGTTGGTCAAAGTTCGGCAGATATAAAACAGGGAGTACATACATTTGGGAAATGAACAAGGGGGTGCGGGCAACCGAACGGGTACACGATCAAGTCTGTTACAGTTTCAAAAAAGCAATGAAGCATGGTCTGCAGGGCTATGCCTTTTGGCATGTGATAGGAGCTTTTTAATAGCGCAGAAATACTCGGTACACCAGATGAGCACTCAAAGATCCTTATTGTGTAATAAACAATTGAATTGGGAACATGAGTTACCCCACTCTCACTCTAATGGAGTGAGAAACTCTTAGTGGGTAAAATTAGGCCTTTAACAGGACTACCTATAAACCAAGCCTAAGCCTCGTCTGAAAGATGTATGCGATGCTCCAGATTCCCTTCCCTGATATAGTTTTGATCTACTTTTACTTGGTATTTTTCCCCATGATGTACCAGGGACATCAATGGGGTCGAGGTGCTGCTAGATAGGTGAGGAATGTTTTTTTTTTTATAGCAGTTTCACCCTGAAATTGGCCCTTTTAAAAACATTTTTATTAAAAATATTACAAACTCCAGACACATACAGCACTTTGGTAAGCTAAATTACTTTGTGTGTCTGTCAGTGCCTATAATCTGCCTTATGGGTTTAACCCCTACATTCTTAAATGCAACATCAAACACAAGTTGCAAAATTCAAGCCATAAATAACCATACTGGCACTATATCAACTAGTGAATTTTTCAAAATCCACTACTTTAACTTTGTAGTTTGGCCTTAAAGGATAACTATAGGGCCAGGAACACAAACATGTATTCCTGACCCTATAGTGAAAACCCACCATTTAGGTGGCTTGCCCCCACCCTCCCTTAGCTCCCTCAGAATGGGTTAAAACTCACCTTATTTTCAGCTCTCCACGGGTCTGCCAGTGCTGGCCACACCCCATTGGTGACATCATCAGAATTGCAGATTTTTAGCCAATCCAATGTTTTTCCATGAGGAAAGCATTGGATTGGCTAAAATCGGCAAGGGGCAGGCCAAACACCATTTTGGCCAATCAGCACCTCATGATAGAGATGTATTGAATCAATGCACCTCTATGAGGAAAATTCAGCATCCCCATGAGCAAGGAAGCCCCTCCAGTGGCCATCTGAGGAGTGGCCACTTGGAGGTGTCCCTAGGGGCAATGTAAACACTGCCTTTTCTCTTAACGCAGTGTTTATATGAAAATGCCTGAAGGGAGCTATTATACTCACCAGAACAGCTACATTAATCTGTAGTTGTTCTGGTGACTATAGTGTCCCTTTAACTTTGTAGTTTGGTTTTCTCTACACTAAATTCTTTAATTTAGGAAATAAACTACAGAGGTTTATTCATTATATAATTGTAAAATGTAGTTCATTAACACATTCATTTTAAATTATAAACCAACATACTTGATTTGATAAAGTTCTCCAATTCAGCCTAGGCTGATTAGCTATTTGAACCTGCATTATGCAATTCAGATGTAATGCAAATGTATTACACTTCGGTGTTTAGTGAATAAATCCTCTGTGTATTTGTATATTTTGTCTATGAGGCAGACATATATAATAATGTTGCAGTGTAATGCATGCAGAAGCCAAACACAGAAATATTGGACACAGGTCTTCAGGAAGTAACAGGCCTTTATTCACATTACCGATCGGGTCTCAGATGAACTCCTGTTCCAACATTCTGAGAGACCAACACATAGTGTACATTCCTTATATAGCACTATAACTCCTCCCATTAATAGCTACACCCACATATACCTTTAACCAATCAATGAGCAGAATATAGACTTGTACATCTAGTCAAACCACATGGCTCATCCAAGACAAAGGAAATAAGTGCAATTTCAGTTCCTGCATTCCTGCACATGCTCAGTACACTGATGACAGTATCCTAGCTACATGTAGCTAACCAACTGACACAACATACACATATGCCACATGGAGATTTTGGCCTACTAAATTTTGACCATGCTGGAATCCCATCACATTCCCCCCTTTGATGCCTCTGATATAACATTATTCCAGATGCATCACCAATCACAGTTTTACCTACATCTCTCAAGTAGCCATTGAACCAGAGTAGACCTTGTAAGCATCTTAAAAACTCCTTCAACATTCTTCATCCTGAATATATTCTCTTCGGGCTAGGGGATCATATCTTCCAGACAGCCATTACATGAGCAGCTGTCTTTCTCTCTATAGTACTCTCTATAATACTACGTAGGGACCTTACCACTAGTGGAATTAGACAGGGCAGAAAAAGACATAAGAATATGATAAACACTACTCCTCCTACTAATGTCTTAATTCCTCCAAGCTGCTCATACCAACTTCCAAACCAACTACTTAGGTTATACCCATTCCAGACCTGAGTAGGTACATGCACAAATTTAACCATGTGGCTTGTAAGTTCAGCCACTGTCTGCCCTTCATCATCTATGTGCAGACAACAGTTACTTAGATTAAACTTTCCGCATACACCTCCTTCTACTGCTAGTAAGTAATCAAGGGCTAACCTATTCTGGTATATGGCTGACGGTATCCTGGTATTTTGCTTAGCTAGAAGATTAAGCGCTTGAGCTGTCTCATTAGTAATAATCTCAACTACCGCCTTTAGTCTAATAATGCGGTTGAGCATATATATCGGAGTTCTATATCCATAAGTGCCATCTTCTGCCCAAGTAGCAGGTCCATAATAATTAATAATACGTTGAGGGGGCCACTCATTATCTTCCCAGCTACCTATATTCAAGGATGCTCTCTCCCTTTTATGATTTACATCGTAAACCTTAACTCCCAAGGTCTCTCCTGTTTCGATTGGCAACAAGAAGAAGGATGGCTTTGGCATACCTAATACACATGCCCCTTCCCAATCTTGTGGTAACTCTGAATAAGCTTTCCTACCACAGATCCAGTATAAATTTGCTGGGGCTTTCCAACTAGATGTAGCCGATAAGTCAAACCTTACCTCCTTTAAATGAGTGTGATTGGCAAACGGATTAGTAGGTTCCGAGACATTTGAAGCTGACCATCAAGTAGTATTTTTAGTATTAACATTATAGGCTTTTTGTCCCAAGCAAGTTAGCTCACCTACAGACGTGTTATACATTGTCCCTTTCCTGGCTATACAAACATGACCTATAATGGAGGTTTTTAACCACCATTCTGATTTACTTCTAGTACTTACTTGACTGAGAAAGTATCTGTTGTTCATATGTCTCAGAGCCAGGGTACCATATTTCCTTTGCCTCCCATGGCCACTGGTCTCCCATATTGGTACCTCCATACACATAGCAATTAGTTACATTAAGACTACCCGCAATACTCTCAGCCAAATCAATAAATAGGTTCTTAACATTATGGGGAATTTTATCCTCAATACTCATCTCCTCATAGAAGGAATGAGAAACCTGATGAGTTTGAGTTGCCACTGTCTCAGTTTCAAGACCTACATATATTATTGTTCCTGGATCTACTCCTGTGCCATATATTTGGAACCAAAAACAGACCTCCAAACCTGTCAATAAAGTGCTGCAGATTGGAAATGGTCATGTGAACGGGGTTACACACATAGTTTTACAGTATGGTGTGGTAGGCAACCTTTGGATAATCATATCTTGATCCACTGTTTTTCCCAGGTTGCCCAACCTACACATGACCAATAGGGGCAGAAGTTAGTCTCTATTTGGGCAATCAGGATCAGTAGATCTTTTACTGGGACATAAGTATTTATCATTAAACCCATAAGTTCGTTCCCATTTAAGATTACCACATACATTCCAAAGTCTTCCACTACCCGAAATCGCCTTACATGCATCAAATAGTAGAATACCCGTTGGAATGTATGGTGCTTATCACAGTCCTATTTATTAATGTCCCCTGGGAGTTACTATTCCGAATTACCAACCAAATTGTACGGGGTTGGAATTGGGGATCAAAACATTTAGACTCTCCTGATATTGGCTTGCACACACTATAATCAATATCCAAATATCTACATTTAGATACAGATCCCTTACATTCATACTGTGAGTGCCAGATGAGAGTTTGGGATATTTGGTTACCTATTTTTGTAGTCTTAATGCAACTATCGCAATTCGGTATGTCTGTACTCCTA
The DNA here is from genome assembly GCA_933207985.1 of Pelobates cultripes. NCBI lineage: Eukaryota > Metazoa > Chordata > Amphibia > Anura > Pelobatidae > Pelobates > Pelobates cultripes. Next base: position 42,715,020 of record OW240921.1, read on the forward strand.
CCTTCCTGAAAAATCATAAAAATACTAAGACATAATAAAACACATTATTCCTGAAATCCTCATTTTTCTTCAACCGTGCGATGGCCTCTCAGCTTCCCGATTGTGAGGGCTGCAAAGATGTTGTTCTTTTAATCCTCACTTTCCTTCACAGAGATCCCTTCAAGATACTCTGGCTATGACACGTAGGCAGGTGGTCAGGCTTTATTATGGCCGTCAAAACACCTACTTGATGATCTTTGTAGACTTTTAATTAGAATGTCTCGATATCCCCTCGTCACTCCGACTGAGTTGCACGCTTCAACCGGGTCCTGCAAGGATTCTCAGGATCTGGAGTAGCTTGCCAAGAGTCTGCTGCTGGTTTAACCTTAGATTGATGAATCCAAGGAGTCACTTCCGCCACCTTTACAGCTTTTGGGGTAGATAAAAGAACAACATACAAAGGCTAACAGGATACACCCCGAGCTTTAACTCAATATGTATTGGTGGGATATTATGAGCAAGTCCTGGAGGATTATTTTCTTCCCATACTCCTGGAATGTCAAATAAGGATTCATCACTCTTAGGGTTAACACTTGTCACTATGGAATAGAAGCGTCATTCTTCTTCCCTTGGCACCGATATCGCCATTATGCCTGGTAATCCCTTAAACTTCAGAGATGTTGATCCATTAGGTAAAAGGTTATCTGAGCTTAAAGCTTCGATAATAGATCTCGTCCTAAAAGTTGAATCGGACACTCTGGCATATATAGGAACTAATGCTTCACCACATGGCCTCCCAGAATACAAGTGCGACTCTTAAGAACCGGTCTAGCTGCACTTCTCCCAGTAGCTCCTATCACAGTTATAGTCTTCCCCGAAGGCGGAGCCACCATCTTAGTCACCACAGAATGTTCAGCACCTGTGTCGATCATGAAAGAACTTCTCTTTCCCCCTATTGCTACATCGACCATAGGCTCCGCTTGACCAAGTGGGATGGAGCCCGGTCGGTATCAATAGTCTTCCATGATAGTATCAGCCAGACCCACAAAATCTCTATCCTCTCTTTCTTTAGGTCTCTGCGTGGGTGGATAGTATCTGTCTCCTTGAACACTTCCTCTACTATTCCCATCATTCCCTCTAAAATTTCCTCTTCCTCTATAACTACCACTATAACCTCCTCGTACCCTTCTCTCTCCTTGTCTATCACCTTCATACTGCTCTCTCTGTGGACACTCACTCTTCCAATGTTCCTCCTTTCTACAATACGCACATTAATTCCTACTTAAAGGTCCCTTGCTCAGCCTATTCTCGTCTCCTCTATTCACTTCCCTGTCTTTCTTCACTTAAGATAGCTACCGCTAGCATATCTGCCTTTTTCCTCATTTTACGTTCTTCCTCCGTCTCCCTATTCATATATACTGTATTTGCAATCTCCATTAGCTGTAATATGGACATCCCTGCAAATCCCTCTAATTTCTGTAATTTCCTTTTAATATCACCTTGGGCCTGGCTGACAAATGCTGAGTCTATCATTCGGAAGTTTTCAGGGGCTTCAGGATTGAAAGGAGTGTACAATCTATTTGACTCAAGCAGTGTCTAATATGGGACTTCGGCAAGGCTGCTCAATAATAGGTTCCAGTCTAGGAGTAGTAAGATAGGTGTAAGGGGGTGAGCTAATTTTATTAGTCAGCATTTGGTGGATGAAAAAACGTTTGTTTTTTTTTGGTTTTTTTTTAAAGTGTTAAACCAATAACCTACCAGTAGGTGTCACCAGAGGGTAATTGTATCAAAATAATCTTTATGGGTCTAATAATAAAACTTAACTTTTAATATATCTATACATAAAATAAAACATCATAGCAATAAATATATTAAAATAGGGTAAGCAATCCTACTTCTATCTGTTATAAACAATGTATTATCAATGTAACTCCCGAAGATGGCCAGTAGGTGGCCTAGAGTGCCTTCCTAAAGTCTAATGAAGCCAATAGACTTTAATTAATTATGTCCCTATTTTATTATAACTTATTTTAATCACTGTCCACCCTGATATCTAGGCTTGATTAAATCTTTAGTTCTAAGGTAAATTAAACATTTCAGTTTGTAGTTTAGTAAAAGGGGACATTTTGGACAAAGCTGGGAGGGGCCCATCCAGTAACTAAAAAAAGACCATATACCATCTTATACCATTGATCATTGATTAGGGGGAGGGGTAGTACAGAAATACAAGAGTTTGAAACACAAGAACAGATAGGTATGTGGGTAGGCGGGGACAGTAGAGCAGGGGGAGTGCAAATACTGACTATATACCAGTTCTTAGCTTGGGAAGAAGAATAGGGGCGTGGCTACTCTGGAGGATGAATAGGGGGTTGGTAATCATATGCCAGGGGGGAGGGGATGTCCAAAGCAGTTGTAATCAAGGCCTTAGTTCTGACCACCATATGGCTACATTGTTTCTCATATGACACAGTTTAACTCACCAAGGCAGTTTTTCAACAATCAGTTTCCAACAGTCAATGTATAGAAACCGATCATAGAATTCCGGCCTACTAGTTACAGCCACATGTACACCCTGCACTAAATTTAAGTGAAGACTGCTACATGGAGGCCATGCAGCCACCAGGACAGGCTACTCCCTACTTTTTTTTTTTTTTAAACATACAAGACAAAAGACTAACAGCCTAGTGAATCAGAAGATCATTGCAACAGAACGTCTGATTCAAAAAGCTGTACAAATATACACACAGTTTCAACAGTCACACCAATCTCCTTATCACCAGCAACACATTGCGCAGTCACTAGGCCCAAACACACACATGCACGCACACACAGGATCCTCACATGCTCAACAATATCACGACGTCGCACACACGAAATTAAATCAAAAACCCACCAAAGACTATACACTTATCAATGTAACTATTATTCAAACCATACAACTATCCACGCTATTAATCCATATAAACTAACCGATCACATAGCATTTCAACAATTTCATCTCTACAATTATCCGTACTATAAATCAACTTTTGACTAACCAACTATATCACATTCTAGTAACCTCATCTTTACAGTCAGTGGTTATGGTACAGTTAGTAAGTGGTTATAATACAGTTTTAAAGTCACAGATCAGTTAGTAACAGCTATGGTATTATACATATAACATAAAACAGCAATTGTTAGTAATTTTTACACAATGTCAGTGGTTATGGTACATGTCAGTAGTTATGGTACCGTGCGCTATTTTACAGTTATACACACAATTTACACTCCCACTAGACAGCAGAGCTCTAACTTTCTAGTAGGACATACAAGTTAACCAATTCACCAACTACAATATATTTAACAACATTTACAATAATCCCAACTATTCTAACTGGCCAGCACCTCGAGAGCTTTCGATCTATTTATACACCAGAGATTCGATAAGTTCTTCGCTGCCCAGACACCACGTATAGCGAACTAGAGGGCAGAATTTACACAGTACCCAGCTAGTCTATGAAACCATCAATAAGCTAGTGGCTGGATTTACAACAGAGCACACTTAGTTAAGATAGGGTGAAATCTAGCAAACTATAATATACAACAGAGTATGCTAGTCTCCCGGTCCCCCCGACCTAGCGAACAAAATTTACACCCTAGATACGCTAGTCAAGACAGGACACCGGTGTCCGACATGAGCTATTTACACCAGAACTCAGTCTGACCCAAACCACCTATATTAGACGGGCTGACTACAGAGCGTCTAATTTCCAGATAAGCGTTGCGCTTTCGCTTCTTCCATCCATTAGGACAGGCAGTTTCCAATAACCGGTTCCAAATATAAAACCCCTTGTGGGTCTACCGCTCTAACGGTATCAATCTTACCTGTTAGTTTCTGGACCTGGGTTCACTCATAGACGGAACAATCCGGGACTCACTGCGCAGAAGCCGATGATCTCCTGGACAAAAGGCCAGTGGCGCCGAGACGAAAGGAGGTCCACGCAGTAGAAGTCCAGGATTGTAGCGTAGAAGGTGTGGTAAAAGTTTACCGTCTCAAATCTCTGCGCTAGCTTCCGTGCGATGAGGTTCCCGGCTGCCAATGCACCAGAGATGTTGCAATGTAATGCATGCAGAAGCCAAACACAGAAATATTGGACACAGGTCTTCAGGAAGTAACAGGCCTTTATTCACATTACCGATCGGGTCTCAGATGAACTCCTGTTCCAACATTCTGAGAGACCAACACATAGTGTACATTCCTTATATAGCACTATAACTCCTCCCATTAATAGCTACACCCACATATACCTTTAACCAATCAATGAGCAGAATATAGACTTGTACATCTAGTCAAACCACATGGCTCATCCAAGACAAAGGAAATAAGTGCAATTTCAGTTCCTGCATTCCTGCACATGCTCAGTACACTGATGACAGTATCCTAGCTACATGTAGCTAACCAACTGACACAACATACACATATGCCACATGGAGATTTTGGCCTACTAAATTTTGACCATGCTGGAATCCCATCACAATAATGGACAAAGTAAGGACAACATCTATCAGTAATAGGTGTTGTGCAAACTGAGTTTTCTTACATTGGAACAAGTTGTTGAATGATGTGCACTGCTATGGAACATCAGGCCCCCTCTTCTTACTTTCTGTAACCCTTGAAAATTTCAACAAAAGACAATCATAAAAAATTAGGTGTTGCCGTTAGCATGTTTACATGTGGTGAAGGACCCACCGATATTGGGGTACTATGACTTATTGGTGGGTTTAAATGATTTGGCCATATCGTGTCACTAAATCCATATATTTGTTTTCTAAGATAACTGATTGTAAGTGGCCTTGTAAGAGTTAAAACTTATTTGTATTTTTTGTGTGTGTGTACTGTTTCCTTAATTGTAGCACCCATATTCTGGGTGTGCCCCCTGATCTCCCTTTTTAAAAAAAAAACTGACGGCAACTAGAGGGCTCTTCTGCGGCACAGATCTAATAAAACTTGTCACATGACACGGAAGCCCCATAGGAAAGCGTAAGATTTATCGTATGAAAAGATAAAGCATAAAAAAAGAAAATATAATTACCTGATCCTGGATTAATTAAGAATTAGAAATAAAGATTATGTAATTTGTTTGAATGTTTATCAATGTCTGTTTCACATTCTGAGGATTTTATAACTATATACGTGTGACAGGTTTGCTTCCCTCTGCATTCCTGACGATTCTCAGTTTAGTAAGTAACCCTGCAAGTACTGTACGTGTAACACATTGATGTGTTTTATGTAAAAACCTGTTACAATTCACTGTATTGTATCCTCCAACCAAAAGACTTTCCTAGAATGCCTGTGAGATGCTTATGTTTATCCATAATTAGCAGAACTAACTGATACTAAATAAACTTGGCAATTAGAATGTTAGAGAATGAAAAGCAAGACATCAGTAAATGTATAAAAATAAAGTTTATATTGGTGTTTTGGTTGTTGTTTTTTAAGGGTATTATTTTTTTTTTTTTTTTAGAACCTAGTTTCCATATTGCATATCAATTACAATAGACATTGGTATTTATACACAAAGAAAGGTTTTACAAAGTATTATGGCAACTTTTAGATTATAATATAAATATAACGGATAAATGTGTTTTCACTATATGATATTTTTAAAACATTTGTTTGTACAGCAGCGCTCAGGACAGGAAAAACCCCCAGTGGAGGAAACCTGTGAGGAACCATGGCCGCTGTACTGCCCTCCCTCAAGGCATGCTATTAATTTAGGGGTAATTCATTAGGTTTAGTCTTTAAATTATTTAGTTTGGAAATTATTCTCATATCTTTCTTAAAAATGTATGTTCAAAAGGAACCTGAATGGGCTAATTTGAATTTGGGGAATACTGGACGTGGTACATGTTTAATCTTACTATAGTTAAATGGGGAGCATACTGACAGGTTATGTGGTGACTGGTTAGGAAGTGCTGGCCTGCTGCCATATGAGGTAACTCTCACGTCGACACGTTTTATTTGCCCACAGGCTGCTAGTGCTGGCAGCAGGCAATTAGTTCAGGCATTTAAAGGGTTAATCCAACCACCATGACTACTTCTGATTTTTGAAGTAATCATGTGGTAGGAGTCTGGATGCGTAATGTTTCAGCTTGAAACTCTGTACATCCAGAGTTATTTTTAGTTGTGTGGTCGGAGCTAGTTACACCGCCGAGCACACGTGACCTAGGGAGACTGGAATTCTTTTATGGGCTACCTAATGTAAATTCTGTGCTTTTTTTTAATCGTTATTATTTTTGATTGGACCTCCTCGTATCTCCCATGACTTTAGATGAGTGTTCTGAGAAAATACAATGTTTACATCGGAAGCTAGGAACACCTCCAGTTGCAGTCACTCAGACTGCCACCAGAGGTACTTCCGAGTTCATGAATGCCTAATTTGCATTCATCACGTTTAACGTCTTCACGCTTGGGTGAGTACATCAAACGTGATAACAGGAGATAGTAGGCACTGTGAACGCGCCTCCTATGTCCTGTAATAACCCCGGAGCCTGGCAGCAATCAGAGCTGACAGTGTGGGAGATCTTAAATAAGATCTCCTGCACACAGCGTCAGCTCGAGCTGACAGGTTGAAGACCGGACAGGAGGATCCAAACCGTAAGTAAACTTATTTTGTGAGTGAGTGTGAGTGTGGGTGAGTGAGTGAGTATGGGTGACAGAGAGTGATTGTGAGAGAATTAGAGAATGAGAGAAATTGAGTGAGTGTGAGAGAGAGAGATATAGTGTGTGTGTGTTTGTATGTTTAACAATATTTATTTAAAATGTGTGTGTTTGTATACAAACATTATATATAGAGATATCTGTATATATAGTGTTTGCATACAAACATTTGGCTTAGGAGGGTTGGCGTAGACAGCGAGCTGAGCACACATGCACGGTTGAGCGTTTAGTGGTTTCATTGAATGCCGCTCTATGAAGAACCTGATTGGTGCATGACCACCTGATAGCGATGGCGCTTCTCAACGAGAAGCGCCTGATTGAGCCCTGCTATTTCATAATTTTGACTAAAAAGGGGGCGTGGCCTGACGAGGAGCTCGGCGCCGGAACAGAGGTAAATTTTAATGATAAAAAGGGCTCGAATTTATTTTTTTTATTGTAAGTTCATATAAAAGCAAGAAAGAAGGCTAGGGGACCTGTCTTTCTTGCTTTTCTATGTTGACTTTAGTGACCCTTTAATATTTCATTTAAAGGCATACTATAGTCACCAGAACAATTACAGCTTATTGTAGTTGTTCTGGTTATTATAGCTTGTCCCTGCCAGCTTTTTTCTGTATACATCACCTTTTCAGAGAAAAGGCAGTGTTTACATTACAGCCTAGGAACACTTCTAGTGGCCACTACTCAGACAGCCACCATAGGTGTATTCCCCACAGAGATACATTAAATCAGTCATGAGGAGATGCTGATTGGTGCAGCACAGTGTTTTACCACCAATGCACATTAGCCTCCCAATGCTTTCCAGTGGGAAAGCATTGGTTATTCTAAAATCATCAAATCTGATGTCAGCCTAGGAGGCAGATCGGGGGGTGGGGGGGCCAGACGTGAGGAGCCCCGCGCGGCACTGGATAAAGGTGAGTAAATCACCTTTATAACCCAAGGTAAGGGGAGCTGACTGGCTAAACGATGGTTTTAGAACTACAGTATCAGGAATACATGTTTGTGTTCCTAACACTATAGTGCCCCTTTCATTTTTTAGTAGAACCCAAATTAGATAGAAGAAGAGGAGCCGTACAATCTAGTCTGGGATTTTGGAGGAAACTGGGCACACCACGCTCAGTAGTATGATGACATTACTGGAGGCATAGATGTTGAACTGGGTTGTTTTGCTTCATAACCAAGCCAGATGTATGAGCAGATTTCAGAGACAGTTGGAGATGCTGATGGCTATACAGGTGCTGGATACATGTGCAGTTGTTGGTGATGAACAGAAATGTTGGAGAAACGTCCAGATGTTAAATAGTTTCCTCCTTGTTGTTCTTCAATTTCTGTAAACAGGATTAACAGACATAAAATGATGTATTATTATTATTTAGATTTTGTCTGTTGACATTAAACAGTTTAAAGTAACACTATATTGTCAGAAATAAAAATGTGTATATTTGGCACTATACTTGTAAAAACACAGTTTAGGTTTCCGGTCCCCCTCGCCTGCCTTTAAAAAGGCAATTTACTCACCCACTGTCTCTCGCCACCCCGCTCCGCCTCCTTTGCCAAGATCGTCAAATTTAACTATCTCAGCCAATCAAACGATTTCCCATGGGGAAACATTCAGAGGCTATTGCATATATGCAGCAAAGTGTTGCACCAATCAACATCTCCTCAGAGATGCATAGAATCAATGCATCTCTATGGGTAGCGTTCAGCATCTCTGTGCAGAACTTGGAGACGCTGAATCCCAGTGCTGCACTCTGAGTCACTGCCAATAGAGGTTTTCCTAGGTTTCCTGCAACTACATTAAAGAATAACTATAGCTAAATGGCCCTGCAGGCTTTTTATACATTACTAAAACAATGGAAATAGATTTTTCCATGTTGTAAAGCGCTTATGTTTGTATATTTTTTTTTTTTTTATTTTTTTTTTTATATTAGCTGCTCAAAACACCCATGAGTTATTCAATTAGCAGGTCAAAAGGTTAAAATCTATGAAGTATATGGTGGTGCGCTTAGTAATGGAACATATTGCCAAAAAATCCCTTCTAAATTTGTATTTAACCCCTTCATGACCTAGGACGGTTCAGGACCGTCATCGGCATTTTTGCCTTGCCGACCGATGACGGTCCTGAACCGTCCTAACGGTCAGAGTTACTTACCTGATCGCCGTCGTTCCCCCGGCGGCGATCAGCGGTGCTCCGGTTGTGGGGAGACTGCCTGCAGCCCAGACAGTCTCCCCACACTGGATTAGGACCCCTGTGGCCATGTGATCACTTAACACAGCGATCACATGGTCACAATAGGTGTCCATGTGTCTGCCTGCAGGGGGACTGCCTGTGCTGAAAGGCAGTCTCCCTGCAAGTGTAAAATCATTAAAAAAAATAAAGTTAGTGTTAATAAAAAAAAATAAAAAAATTATATATGTATAATGCCTATATATCATATATATATATATATAATGCCATACTAAGTGTATTTTTATATTAATATGTACATATATTAATATAAAAATACACTTATAATTAAATTACACACGTATATATATATAATATATATAATAACTATATATATTGTATATATATATTATTATAAAATATAAATAAGTAATTTAAATTAAATATTTTTTTTTAAATAATAATAAAAAATTAAAAAAAAATTATATATCTATATGAAATTTTATTCTAACTGTATTTTAAAATTAATATATATATATATGATATAATATTATCAAAATACACTAAAGAATAATACAAATTGGACTACTTATAGTACTACTATGTCCATATACAAAATTACATAAATAATTATGTAAATATACACGTTGACTTCAAATATATAAATATGCATATATATTTAAATTCTACGTGCGTATTTATGTAATATTTTTACATAATTCAGTAATTTTATTGATTGCAATTTGAGGGACCTGCCTGCCAACCCAGGCCGAAATTCCGGAGAATTTAATTTGCTAGCAATGTATTTTATCCTGTAAAGTTCTACGACACCCTAAAACCTGTACATGGGGGGTACTCTTTTACTCGGGAGACTTCGCTGAACACAAATATTAGTGATTCAAAACAGTAAAATATATCACAGTGATGATATTGTCAGTGAAAGTTACTTTTTTGCATTTTTCACACACAAACAGCACTTTTACTGATGATATAATTGTTGTGATACGTTTTCCAGTTTTTAAACACTAATATTTGTGTTCAGCGATGTCTCCCGAGTAAAACAGTACCCCCCATGTACAGGTTTTATAGCATTTTTGAAAGTTACAAGGTCAAATATATGGGTCAAATATTTTTACATTGAAAATGGCCAGGTTGGTTACGTTGCCTTTGAGAGCGTATGGTAGCCCAGGAATGAGAATTACCCCCATGATGGCATACCATTTGCAAAAGAAGACAACCCAAGGTATTGCAAATGGGGTATGTCCAGTCTTTTTTAGTAACCACTTGGTCACAAACACTGGCCAAAATTAGCGTTCAATTTAGTTTTTTTACTTTTTTCACACACAAACAAATATGAATGCTTACTTTGGCCAGTGTTTTCGACTAAGTGGCTACTAAAAAAGACTGGACATACCCCATATTGAATACCCTGGGTTGTCTACTTTAAAAGAAATATGTACATGTGGGGTGTTATTCAGAGATTTATGACAGATAATAGTGTTACAATGTCACTATTGATAAATTTTAAAAATGTATGTTTTGAAACCGCAATATCCTACTTGTACCTATAGCCCTATAACATGCAAAAAAAAGCAAAAAAGCACGTAAACACTAGGGTATTTTTAAACTCAGGACAAAATTTTGAATCTATTTAGCAGTTTTTTTCATTTGCTTTTGTAGATGAGTAAAAGATTTTTCAAGTAAAAGTCAAAAAACATGTATTTTTTTCAATTTTTCATCATATTTTTTTTAAATGAAAATACATGAGATTATATAAATAATGGTATGTAAAGAAAGCCCCTTTTGTCCTGAAAAAAACAATATATAATTTGTATGGGAACAGTAAATGAGAAAGCGGAAAATTACAGCCAAACACAAACACCACAAAAGTGTAAAAATATGCCTGGTCGCAAATGTACAACATCGCAAAAACAGTCCAGTCCTTAAGGGGTTAAAGTGTAAAATGTATTTAAATAAATATTTACACAATTTTCAAAAGATGTTTTATGCGATATATTTTATTACTAAGCGCTCCACTATATACTTAACACAGTATTTACATTACTGTGTAGGAACACCTGTAGTGGCAGTTACTCAGATGGCCACTAGAGGGGCTTCTATGGTAAGTGCTGCACACGTTTAGCGTCTCCACGCTCTGCATGGAGACTCTTAACACTCCTCATAGAGATGCATTGATTCAATGCTCTCCTATGGAAAAGTATTGCATTGGCTGAGATCATCATTTTGATCAAAGGCAGAGTGGGGCAGGGCCAGCTGCAAGAAGACCAGCGGAACACTGGAAAAAAAGTTAGTAAAATTACATGTTAAAAGTAAGGGGGGAGGGGCTGGTTCCTAAACAGTGCTTTTAAGACTATAGTGTCAGGAATATATGTTTGTATTCCTGGCACTTTAGTGTTCCTGTAGCTGTAGTTGTTCTGGAGACTCTAATATAATTTCAAAGGGATACTTTAGTGCCAGGAATACAAAGCTGCATTCCTGGCATTATCACTGTTACTGCCCCCTCCCCCTCCCTCCACCCCTTCCCTTATGCCCCACGTTGAATAAAGGATTAAAAACCCTTTATTTACTTACCTGATCACAGCACCAAAGTCCTTACCTATGGGGGAGCTATATTACGCTGTGTTAGAAGCATACACTATACTTTCAGAGAGAAGAATAGCGCTCCAATCAATAAATGATAAACAAGGCTAGTGTCACTATTCAGCCAAATTAATGGATGATATCAGGACTGGAGCTTCAGTCACAGGTTTCTCAGCAGTAATGATAATTTTATATTATATGTATGAACATGTGTAGGCTGGGGAGGAGAATAGCACTTTGGGTACCGTTTGTATCACATAGATTCCTAGAATAATATATACTACTAATAATAGTAAACATACAGAGAAACAATAACTGGACTTTGAAGCAGTGAGGTTTCATTTATATCCAATAGAGGATTTTCATCCCATATGACCAAACTAGTGACATGAAACATGTTAACATGAACCAAATATAATCCTTCATATTCCTATATAGCTTCTAGTTATATATAAATATATGTCTCTGTGTATATTTTTTATATATAGACAGATTCTCAGATACCAAATTCCTTAGTGAGTTAATAAAAAATATCAACATCAATTATAACATTTAGGTCAATCTTGCTGTAATAGAAACATTGCCTACTTATGCCTAGATTTGTCTCTCAGATGTCAATCACCGCTACTTACCATTTATTGAATAAACTCCAAAGTTTGCTGGAGTATTCTGCAACATAATGCTTTAGGCAGCAACCTGTAATATAATAGAATGTCAGTAACATTTCACTTCACAATGTATAAAAGGTAATATATATAGTACTTTCTGAACAGTTAGTACTTAGTGTAAGTGCAATCTCCACAATGTTTAGTTTTTTACCTGTTTGTTTGATGACAATTTTAGCCACTTCCCACTGCGCAGGTTTGGTGACCCGAGAGTTGCTGGTGGTGTAGTTGGCATTTCTCTGACAGGGGCAGGATAACAGATGCCACGGTAAAGGAACTCGGACAACAAACTCATTCAGCTTTCGCCGAAAATGTCGGATCGCCCCTCCATGATGGTTTATCCGAGTTCTTGTCCATGCCCAGTGGGAAGCATTTGCAGCCATGATCTAGGTGGAAAAAAGAACAGGAGCAAAAAAAAATGACTAATGTTCAACTTAAATGTTAACTTTTAAAACAACAAAGAAATGAAATGCTGACAACAAATGTGCAATCCTTGGCTGACGGCTTTGCATAGTTATACTAATATTGGTTTTATTTTTATTTTAGAGAAATCTGCATAATTTGAAAGGATTAAAGTTGTATTACATTTTGTAAATACATTTCAATTCCTGAACAGAAATTACAGTTATTCATAAATCAAAAAGCCTTCTGGATACTGTAAGTTACATTTCTATGTACTATTTTTACAATTAAAGTTGCACGTTAGGTTGTTTAGTTGGGTACCTTTCCCATTGTGTAAACCTTTAAAGCAGAATTAGTGATGCCATCCGTGTATTTTTCATCCTAATGCATGATTTTGATGGCACTCACAGAAAGTATGAGGACCCCATAACTTATGATTGCCCTGAGGCAGACATATAATAGTCTTCTAAAATCCTTGCACCGGCCCTGCTCACAACATGTTCTCATCATTAAAGAGTATAGATTCAGTTGTCTGTGGGGAAAAAAATATTTTGATTTGAATAACTAATAGAAAGGATCTAGATACCGTCTCTTAGAAATTGTTCATTAATGCCGAAGGAAGGATTTCTGAATGATAATCTTGGGTAAAATTTCCAGACACAAGTCTAAAAAAAACCTGACTGCATCTGAAAACTAGTTTTCAATTAAATTCAAATCCTAAAGCATTTACGGGTATAAGTCGACCCGAATATAAATCGAGGCCCCTAATTTTACCCAAAAAAACTCGAGTATAAGCCTAGGGTGGGAAATGCAGCAGTTACTGGTAAATTTCTAAATAAAATTAGATCCCAATAAAATTACATTAATTGAATATTTATTCACTGTGTGTGTATATAATGCAGTGTGTGTTTGTGTGAATGCAGTGTGTGTGTGTGTGTTTGTGTAGTGTGTGTAAATTGGGTGAGGGGAAGGCATTTTGATTATTTACATTTTAATATTATTATTATTATTATTTTAATATTATTATTTTATTTGAATATTTGTATTTTTTTTTATTTAATTGGTTTTCTGCCCCCCTCCCTGCTTGTTGCCTGGTGGTCCAGTGTATGGGCTGTGCAGGTGGGGGGCTTGGCAGAGAGCTGTTACTTACCTTTCTGCAGCTCCTGTCAGCTCCCTTCTCCTCCGTGCAGCTCCCCTGTCAGCTCCGTTCTGTTTCCAGTGTAAGTCTCACGGTCTGCGTGCCGCAGGGAGCATGGCCGTGGGTGTCGTGAGACTTACACTGTAAGCAGAACGGAGCTGACAGGGGAGCTGCACGGAGGAGAAGGGAGCTGACAGGAGCTGCAGGAAGGTAAGTAACAGCTCTCTGCCAGCCCCCAACAGGACCGCCGGGCTCATTACAAGCCTGGTCTGTATTATGGCTATGTAAGTTGCCATAATACAGACATTGACTCTAGTATAAGCCGAGTGGGGCTTTTTCAGCAAAAAAAAAGTGCCGAAAAACTCGGCTTATGCTCGAGTATATACGGTACTTAATCTAATGTCTTTTGTCTTTTTTTCAAATGGATTGCGATTACAAACCTGCTCACATGTCTCTCTGCTTACTAGGGCTTGGAATCCCATTCGCAACCATAACTGGTCGCGTGCCTTGCAGAAGTGGTGCAGATGAAGACGCCAGTTTCCTCCGAGAGCCCAGGGATATATCTGGTTATAAAATGGCTCCTCTTCTTCTATGCAATTTGCCAGATATCTTAAGATAGAAAAGAATTGCAAGTAAGTTACCAAAGTACATAAATGCAGCTCATGCAGTCTAGATATCACAAGTTGTAATGATTTTGCTACAAATATTGCACATGTTACCCTTATTTTCTGTTTGTTATTTAAACGCTTAATAAAATACAGTGAGTATGACAAGAGAGGAGTTGTTAGCGTCTTACATTAAAACCCTTAGGGAAGGTTAAAAACACTTACAAAGCTGTAAAAAAGTTGTCCCTATTACATTCTTCTTTCTTCAGTCCTGCTCTCTGGAAGTATGTCATCACCATTGCCAGCAGGTACTAGGAGAATATCAGAATTAGAGTAAGGCATGTAATAAAGATTAGGAGAGAGAAAATCCTACTAATACAGCACAGGAATTAACATACCTCCCAACTCCTGAATCTATTAAAGAAGGATACCGATGGGAGTGGATAAAGGGGGAGCACCCAGACAGAAATAACTGGCAGTTTCAACATGATGGAATGTAGTATTTTTTTTCAATGTAGACAACTATGTAAAGTCAGTCTGGCATGAATGTATGCCTGCCAACCTTCTAAGGCCAGGCCATTGAGGGCAAGTCATACGAAAGCATTGTTTTAGTGCTCTCTGCAGGTCCTAGTGATCTTAACATAACACGAGCACATCTAATGATGTGTTTGAAATCTTGTTAGGGAAAGTTCAGGTTGCATCCGGTGAATAGTTCCACAGCGAATTATGGTAACTTCCGGTCAGGCGCGTGGTGTGCAGAATAGATCCAGGCGATCCACAGAGTCCCCCATATCCTCCTGAGAGATAGCATAAGCACCCAGGGCAACCATACCTATACAGTAGCAATAGACTTTTATTTTTCATTATTTAGAGCCTTCTGGGCATGGGTCTATATAGCTGGCCACCAAGTCCCTCAACAAGCCAGGGGATTCAGTCACAGACCATATAAAAAAAATAGACATATAACAGTAGACGTGAGGTTTAATTCACTAAACAGTGAATAGGAACTTTGGAACAATAGTCCAAGTTAGCAGCATTGGAGAAATTGTCCAGTTCCGATATTTATCCTTTGTGGCAAATTTGGCCTCAAATCTGCAACAATTTATTGTTTAGTATATACATCTCTTGAAAGCTAATAGGCAGCAAATAATTGCCATATTAATACACTGCATTGTATTGTAAAATTGCAATGAATTTATTTTAAATAATGTCATTTTATAAGTTATTGACTGTGGATCTAAATATCTTTGGCAGAAAAGTCTTGTTAGAATTATTTAGTAGAGAAAACAATGTTTTCTGATAATATTGACATTTGGTAAAAATGAGACCATATGTTAACAATAATGATAATAATATTATATCAGTAACAATACCTTGTCAGAAGACTTGAAATATTCATCAGTATATAGAAATGCTTGGACAATGGCATCATCTGTAATAAATAGGACAAGTAATAGCTATTATAAGACTAGAAATTTTTACTTTAAAATTAACTTTTCCTTACCCCCCTTTATGATGACTGTGTGTCCCCCTGTGTGTCCTCATCACTTATGTAGTTAGGTTTAATTGATAGTGAGACCGTGATATTACTGTAATTGTTACTGGTTAGGCTGTATATCAGCAATAGCCCTCCTCGGGCATCCAATCAGAATAGCAGTGGAGAACAGTGTGTCTCAAGCGTGAGATATCCAGCAATATGATTTCATAGCTTAACCTGCTAACAGATTGCTATGACAACTGGAGGCAATCTCTCCAACCAGTACCCACCATGATCAGAAAGCACTGGGCTATTGCTGGTTCCCTCACCAATAAATGGCTCTGACCGCAACTGATTAGAAGAACAGGACATTGGAGTGTTAGCTAGGGTTAGTTAGGATAAGTTGAGGCTGTTAATCGTTAAGGGAACACTGTAGGCACCCAGACCACTTCAGCTCTTTAAAATGGTCTGGGTGCAAACTTCCATCACCCTTAACTCTGCAAGTGTAATTTTTGCAGTTTTTATAATTACCTTCCAGGGTTAAGTCCTACCAGACAGCCACTAGAGGGACTTCCGGCTTCTTAGATGACTTTTGGTCGTCTAAACGACGCTAGAAGTCCTCACGCTTTGCATGAGCACCTCCAGTGTTGCCGGAATCCCCATAGGAAAGCATTGAATAATGCTTTCCTATTGGGAGGTCTAATGCGCGTGTTCAGCCAATGCTGTGCATGCACATTAGGTCTCCCCCGCAGACGGAGCCTGACCCAGCGCCGAGAACATCGGTGTCGGATTCAGGTGAGTGGCTGAAAGGGGTTTTAACCCCTTCAACTCTGGTGGAGGGGGCACTCCAGGATTCTCTAGTGCCGGGAAAACTGGTTTGTTTTCCTGGCACTAGAGAATCCCTTTAACTAAGATTAGGGTTAGGTAGAGATAGAATTAGCACTATATTATATGCTTCAGCATCCCAAGCTGAATTTAGCACCTCCTAGTGGTTTTGTTACAGATACTCCCGCCACCAAAAAATGTCTGTATGTTCATTCTGTTTAGTTGAGAAGTCAGTTAAAGCAGGGGCATACCTATAGCATTTGGCACCCGGGGCGGATCCTGTTTTTAACACACACCCCCCCCACCCTTTAAAAAGTAAAATAAAAAATCCACAATTTGCAAAAATGTTTTCAAGATTATTAATTGCACAAATTTAGAAGGGGGCCAGAGCAGGAGTTTTGTAGAAAGGGGCTGGTGCAAGGATTTTTTGCTAAATAGACAAAGATGGCATTTTGTACTCCCCACCCCTCCCTAATAATAGCGCCTTCACCTGTGTGTCTTGTAGCCCCCCTTTTGAATTTCTTACCCTCTTTAGTGTATTTTATCCATCCTTTACTATGTCTTCAATGCATCTTCACCTATGTGTCTCTTACAAACCCCCCTGTGTATCGTACTTTCCTGAGCACCTTTGTGTGTCTCATTCTCCCCTCCCCCATTCCCTTTGTGTATCTCTTACTTTCCCCCAAGCCCTTTGTGTGTCTCTTTCTTTCCCCCCAGCCCTGTTCTGTGGCTCTCTCACCTCTGTGTCCCTACCCCACGGGGCGCATTGTGTCTTTTTCCTCCCATACCACATAGACATAAATATATAGCAACACTCAACCATACAGGTATACAGAATTATTCAGGCACACAGTCACAAAGATTTGCAGGCACACAATCAAACAGTCATACAGGCACACATTCATACAATCTACACATAGAGATACAATGCCTTACAAACACAGACATTCATACACTGTCATACAGAGACATTCACACACTACGCACTGTCATATACACATACAGACACAGACAGACAAAGACATATATATCCAGTCATACAGAGCAGGGTCGGATCCAGAACCTAATCTCTGGAAGGGCACTGGTAGTGGCTGTAGTTAGTTGAAAAGTTAGGGGACGTAATGGAGGCTGTAGTGGGGTGACAGGGGCTGTAGAGGGTGGCACATGAACTTTAGAGAGGGGACATGGGCTGTGGCGGAGGGCAGGCATGAGCTGTTCAGGGTGACAGGGACTGCTTTAAAAAGAGTAGATCATAAAAAAACAACAAAGTGTATTCTTTACCTTGGGCCAGGTAGGAGTGGAACAGGAGCTGGAGGACCCACACAGCAGCCTAGGAAGTCGGCCAGCTACTTCTGATGATGTCAGTAGGAGGTGGTGTGGCTTCCACTGCTCTTCTCCCAGACTCCCCAGCGGTCTAGGAGAAGAGCTTTGGAAGCCACATCTCTTCCTCCTGACATCATCAGGAGAGGCCGGCCGACTTCCTTGTCCTGTGCTAGCTGCAGGGAGACAGTAAAGATGAAAAATCAGAGTCCCCGGCCAGGGGCAGATGATTCAGATTTTTGCTCCCCCAGCTCTCGGCCACCAACCTGGATGCATGGGTTTTATAGAAGGGGCAAGACCAGGGGTTTTGTTAAAATCCCTCTTCTTCCCCCTTCTAAAAAACCCTTGCACCTCCCTTCACAAAAAACCCCTGTCCTGCCCCCCTTATACAAAAGCCCTGTCCTGACCCCTTCTACAAAACTCCGGTCCTTTCCCTCTTCTTACAAATTCCTGCACCGTCTTTCCATAACACTCCTGCACCTTCCTTCCATAAAACTCCTGAATCCCCATTAAAGGAACACTATAGCATTAGGAATACAAATATGTATTCCTAACACTATAGAGTAGGTGACTAGGGCCCCGTTCAGTGGCAAATAAATTGTTAATTAACCATTTATTTGTTTACCTTAATCCAGCGCCGGGCTCCCTCGGCACTGGTGACCTCTACTCCACCATAGATGTCCGCTACTGAGTGGAGCCGAATGCGCATGCACACCCAGAGGCGTGCATGCATTCAAACCCGCCCATAGGAAAGCATTATTTAATGCTTTCCTATGGGGATCTTTTTTGACACTGGAGGTCCGTGATGACACCAGCATCAAATAAGTACGATTTACTCCGTGTAAATTGCGGAAGCGCCTTTAGTGGTTGTCAGGGAGACAGCCACTAGAGGCTGGATTAACCCTGCAGTGTAAACATAGCAGTTTCTCTAGGGACCTGGCACCCAGACCACTTCATTGAGCTGAAGTGGTCTGGGTGCCTATAGTGGTCCTTTAACAAACTACCCTGCCATCTCCCCATTATATAAATCCCCTGTCTTTCCCTCTTCTACAAAACTCCTGTCCTGCCCCCTTTATACAAAACCCCTGCACTCCATTCCACAAATCCACTGCCAGCTTCATAAAACTCCTGCACACCCTTCACAAAAAAAACTGCCACCCTCATACAATCCCCTGCCCTTACCCTATTCTACAAAAACCCTATCCTGCCCACCTTATACAAAACCTCTGCCCTTCCCCCTTCACAAAAATCCTACACACCCTGCTATAAAATCCATGCACCCCCTTCACAAAAAACCCTGTACCCTTCCCTTCACATAAATGCAATGCACCCCTCTCTTCACATAAATACCCTGCACCCCCATTGATGATCAATCAAACAAAATGCTGATCTGCTTGCTTGGGCCTCACAGCACTACTGCTGCCGCGTAGCTGCCCTCACATCTGAGTGGATCTTTTAGCTACTGGAGACCTGTGAAGGTGGACAGGACGCGCACGTTGACGTCACGTCTGCGTCATGTTGTGTGTCTCCGCACGCCTCAGCACTCCTCCCCCTGTTCCTTCATATTACTGAAATAGTATAGTGCTGGCCGGCCGCGGTGGTAATTTAGTGCTCTCCCCACTGCTTAACCAACATGTGAAAAATAGTCTATCTTACTGCGCTATTTAATACAATAGACGAGCCAACAAAACCAGGACTGATTATGGTTCGTGTACGGTATAACCCTAGTGAGTGGAACTGAATACAATTCAAGTGTGTTAAAACGTAAATTTTAATGAAATGAAAAATAAAAAGTATAAATAAGTTGTGCCACCGCCTAAAATTTAGATGCTATTCCTATTACCTGTAAATGAGGAACACTCAATGGAAAGGGTATAGGTGTCCTACGTGAACTGAGTAGAAAACACCACAATCTCCTCTATAGTGTATGGAGAACTAGTAATTCCCTTCAAGGAGGGGACCAATAGTTAACTCTAATGTTAAAGTACAGATATGTATGTGTTGTTTCACATAAAGAATGACATAGTTAAGTAAAAACAAAGAGTATCATTAGGGACCATGCCACTAAACAGTACTTTCAGCCGTTAGTGTAAAGATTAGGTAGTCGCTATGATACAAGAAACCCAAATAGAATACCCTCTTATAATTGCCTTTTATGAATACCAGAGAGTAATTTGTCCAAGATTGAATTATTCACTGTTAATTTCTCTATTTAGTGCTTATGGTGGGAGAATAGGTAAAGGGACACTATAAACACCAAAACAACTACAGCTTAATGTCATTCTTCTGGTGTCTACTGCTTCTCCCTGCAAGTTTTTTTTATGTAAACACCACCTTCTCAGAGAAAAGTCAGTGTTTACTGCCTAGGGACACCTCCAGTGGCAGTCAGATGGCCACTACAGGTGCTTCCTGGGTCAGTGCTGCACAGTGTGCAGCACTGGCGTTCAGTATCTCGACGCTCTGCATGGAGACACTGACCGCTCCCCATAGAGATGCGTTGAGGCCGGGGCATCAAACAGCTATTTAGCCACTATGCGTTCTTTGAATAACTGCCTATTCTGCTGAATAAATATTATTAGAACCATATAAACTCCAGATTTACACTATGGAGCAGAATTTCTTACCTAGAAGTTGGTAGAAAGCTTCCCTTTGCTCTTTTCCTTTGATGTCCAGGTGCCGGTCGTCTTCCTGTCCTGGGACAATGTCAGCATCTTTTGTCCTTCGTTTGGAAGCTGGTGAAGACCTGTTGTGGGAGAAAACCAGACGGTCCATAAGGTGTGTCTTTTATTGCTTAAAACCACAAAACCACTCTAAAAAAATCCATTGTGTCAGTGCAGCTACGCCTACTGTATGCATATGTACTCTATGCAAATATGGGATTTTAGCAAAGACTATTTTTCTACAGGGAAGCACTGAGGAGTGATATAATTAATATGGTGTGGTGGGATATGACAGGCCTTAAAGAAACACTATATTGTTGGGAAAGACTGTTAGTGGCTTAGTCTCTAGTTACATATAGATTTCCTCTCAGTTGCAATGAAAATATATAAAGGTTTTATTTATCTTTTTCCAGTGTCCAATCTCCCTTGTGCTGTTCACCTCTTTTAATCCCTCATTGTCTATGATGAAACATGGCCTCCTCTGTATAGATCTCATACGCTGTTGGTGCTTCGCGTTCATCAAAGCTTCCCCATAGAAAAGCATTGTATTTATGCTTTTCTTATGGGCTTCCACGTCATGTGACCGAGTTTTATTCAGACAGTAATGTAAACCGTGCAATAAATAAAAAATAAAAAAATGGTTAAAAGAACAGGGCCATTGCAGCCAGATTACTATAGTGTTCCTTTAAGTGAAATATGTTCATTCCTTTAATGTTACTTATTTTTCTTGCTCTCTGTCTCCCAAGAGCTAACGTCCAGCAAAATCAGAATGTATGTTATATAATCAAAAGCGTTCAATGTTGAAAATCACATCCTTAAATGCTGACTATAGCATTAGGAACACTGTATTCCTAATGCTGTGTTGTCCCTGTCTCAAACTTAATCGTTCCTCCACCCCTTATGGTCCAGTGAATAAAGGGTTAAAACACAATTATTGCCCACTTACCTCTTTCCAGCGCCATGGTCTCCACCAGCTACATCACGGCATTGGTGGAACCTAATGCACAGCGAGCACCTTTCACACATTAAATATCTCAAAGAGAGCATTGAATCAAAGCGGGATGACGTCCAATGTCCTTTCACAGAGTAAAACTATGTTAGGGATCAAGAAGCAGCTCTACTGACTGTCTAGAAGAACTCTGTAGTGTTTTACATTGCGGGGGCAATGCCTCCAGACCACTTCAATGAGATGAAGTAGTCTGAGTGCCTATAGTGTCCGTTTAATGTAAGAGGAATAGAAATGTATGTCATATTTTACTTACTGCTT
>OW240921.1:42736925-42829058 GCA_933207985.1 Pelobates cultripes
TCTGATATCCAGATCTAAAAGGCTGAGAAAGGGATACAGATAGAAAGACAAACTGTATCAATCAGTGTTATCTATTCACACAACACCCTTGTGACCAAAACAGCATGCAAAACTTATCTCAAGTATATTTAGGCTAAATCCATATGCTAAATATGGTATTCACCATGCAAGAGAGTGGATCAAGTTTATAGTATGTTATCCTTTTTACACACTTAAGTCATACAATTAGAAAAAATTTAAAGAATTAAAAGTGGGGTCTATCCAAGGTTTTAACCCCTTAAGGACCAAACGTCTGGAATAAAAGGGATTCATGACATGTCACATATGTTGTGTGTCCTTAAAGGGAAACTCCAGTGCCAGGAAAACAATCTGTTTTCCTGGCACTGCAGGTTCCTTCTCCCTCCCACCCCCCAATCCCCAGTTGTTGAAGGGGTGAAAATCCCCTTCAGTAACTTACCTGAGGCAGCAACGATGTCCCTCGTTGCTGCTTCCTCCTCCGCGCTGCTCCTCCTTCTGACTGCCGCGCATGCGCATTAGCGTTACCCATAGGAAAGCATTGAAAATGCATTTCAATGTTTTCCTATGGAGAAATGAGCGACGCTGGAGGTCCTCACACAGCGTGAGGACTTCCAGCGACGCTCTAGCACAGGTTTCCTGTGCTAGGAACCAGGAAGTGCCCTCTAGTGGCTGTCTAGTAGATAGCCACTAGAGGTGAAGCTATCCCTGCAAGGTAATTATTGCAGTTTATAAAAAACTGCAATAATTACACTTGCAGGGTTAAGAGTAGTGGGAGTTGGCACCCAGACCACTCCAATGGGCAGAAGTGGTCTGGGTGCCTGGAGTGTCCCTTTAAGGGGTTAAACCCACAAAAGCGTTTTTGGTGCAATCACCAATATATACACAGAGTCCTGGATGCCCCACCTGGTTTTCGGTTGTCCAACTACCACCTTCAAGATTTCAGCTTGACGTCAAGACATGATGATGTTTTTGGGGCCCCTGTAGCACAAGGATGGCCAAAAGGTAAATCCTCAGCCAGGGGCGGTCTGTCCTTTGCCTCCAGGTGGCACTTTTATAGGGCGGCATTTTGTCACCACTATACACTTTATGGTGCCTGCTGTGAGGCTTGGGCAGTCTATGCATATATATATATATATATATATATATAAACACACACACACTGTATACATACATATATATACACACAAACATACACAACTAGGGATTCATGCACTCAGACTAAACTGCAAATGTGCTATTAAGCTGCCAGGTGCTAGTCCTTAGGGCTCCTTATCCAGAGAAAACAGAAGGTGGGTGTCACGGGTGGCGGTCCGGAGACTGGGACCCCTGTATGCCTGATGATGGTAGGAGTCACAGTGAGGAAATGAACAATCAGGGTCTGGTGCAGGGTAAACACACGTCACACCCCCTGGTGTGGAGCACCAGGGTTTGTGCTGCCACATACCAGGACCCTGATGCAGCTTCTGTGGATCCTATGAGCTTGATATTATGCAGATATGTATCCAGTTCTAGAAACAAGACAAGACTAGAACAGGCACCAAACAAGACAAGGCTAGAAGAACCCAGAACTGGCGCAGGACAGAAAGCAGAACCCAGAACATGTACACAAGACATGAGGGAAACATTGGAGATTTAGACATACATAAATGGCCAAGATGTATGCAGTCCACCACTGCGCCAAACTCCAATTACGGTGTGCCCTAACTGCCTAGATATGCATGACTAAAAGTATAACAATAAAACACACACAGTACTTACCTGCAAATAAAGGAGCAGAGGAATGAGACCACTGCTAGCAGGAACACACTGAAACAAAAGGATAAATGGCAAAGGTGGCAAAAAAACAAAACATTTAAAGGAATCCAGGAGACTGGGAATTCCAGGAACGGAATAAAGGAATGAACCCAGAAAACCCAGCATAAAGAAAACCAGACAAAGAATAGATAACTAGAAAAACCCCCAAAAATTAACAAGAGTACTGGATACCAGAAGCCATGGCCAGAAATAATCCACAAACAGGAACAGGACGTGACAGTGGGCTGCACTCATGGTCTTTCTTCAGGTAGAAAACTTTATTGAACATGTATAATATCCATTAATCGACGTTTCAGCCCTCTCTTGGACTTTCATCAGGATCAAAACATAAAACACAACTAAAAACATAAGCATATATATATATATATATATATATATATATATATATTATACAGTATATATAGCCATTACCGGTATATATTTAAGCAGTTTTGCGCCCCCAATACCTTGATCTGTGGAGAGGGGGCCCGGATGTCTGATCTTCCCCTCCTTCAGCTTCATATCTTCTTCTCTTGCAAACCGCAAGAGTGTTGCCACGGGTTGCCATGGCAACGTCCAGCGTGCATTACATGCCGAGCAAAGCATTGCCGTAGCAACTCGCGGTAACGCTCATAAAGTTTGCGAGGAGAAGACATGAAGCTGAAGAAGGGGAATATTAGACTTCTGGACTCTCTCTCCACAGGACACAGCATAATGTGCCACTGGACCACCAGTGAAACTAGTAACTCCCTATCTGGCCACAGGTAAGGGGCAAGGAGGGGGGAATAAACTAAAATAAACTTCACTACACTTCACCCAATACACAACACAGACACAGCACACACTACACTGCATGCACTACACATACATTGCATACACTACACACATGCACACAATGCATTTACTATACACACTGCATACAATACATACACTGCATCTCCTACACAGACACTACATTTACTACACACACTACATGCACTACACACAGACTATGCATCCACTTCACACACTACATGCACTACACACAGACACGGCATCAACTACACACACTACATGTACTAAACACAGACACTGCATCAACTACACACAGGCACTGTATAAACTACACACACTCTGCATCCACTAGACTTTGTCCAATACACAAGCACAAACATTGCACATACTAAACTGCATCCACTACACAAACCCTGCACCCACTATACCGACACTGCACACACTACAGGGCATCCACTACATAAACACAGACACTGCCCCCACTTCCAGGGCCAGATTAAGAGCCCAGTGGGCCTGGTGCTGACAATTATGATGGGCCTAATTTCAAAAAAGGGGACACTGGGTGACTTTGAGACATGAGGGGGCACTTGGAGATATGGAGCACTGAGACACTGCGATGCATAGGGGAAACTGTGATATATGGGGGACACTGGAGACTTGGTTTTGACCTAGAAATGGGGATACTGAGACACTAGGGACACTGGCTGGGAGACATGAGAACACTCATGTCTCTCTGTGTCCCCCAGTGTCTCCATGTCTCTCATTGTCCCCTAGTGTCTCAGTGTCCCCATGTCGCCCAGTGTCCCAATGTCTCAGCGTCCTCAAGTCTCTCACCGTCCCCATGTCTCGCAGGATGGAGCTGCTGTCTGGACTCTGTGCAGAGCTGCTCCCTCGAGAATCAGTGAGTAGTGAGAGGCAGGGAGGTAGATGCTGTAACTCCTTATCTCTGCCTCTCTCCACACAAACAGCGCTGGTATTGCAGAATAATCTCTGTTTATACTCAGCCAGACATTTGTATTACCGGTATTACTGCAATACTGGCACCGGCTAGGCAGCCTCAAATACCTGAGAAATACTTCTAAGAAATACCTGGCAACGATAAGAAATACTTGAGAAATACATGGCAACCCTAAATCAATGGGCCTATTCCATATGCCCGGTCCTGGAGCTGGAGCTCCATCACCCCTATGTTAATCCTGCCCTGCCCACTACACTACCAGTGGTAGTTCTGCTACTGGATGCAATTGTGACAGGCTTTCGCCCCACCTATGGGGCTTCGTCAGAGTGATGTCTGTTCTTTAACAACTCATGTTTAAATACCACTACTGTCCATCACGGGCTCCATCCCTCCTGTATTTAACATAGCTATGCAGGCAATATAAAAAAGGTTCTCAATACTACTCTTACCCTGCTTCAGGCGAGGGGGAAGGAAAGTTCAGTAGGTCCATACACCCCAAGGGGATCCATTACCAATAAGTAATATAAAAAGTCAATCTGCTAAACATTTATACAAAATTGGTAAGATGAATTCAATAATGTACAAATACACACTGCAGACTAATTTATCAAATATCAAAAACATAAAAAAAATAAAACCTAAAGCATAACTTTTGATAGTATTGTAAATTGTAAAATTGCGGCAAATCTACTAAACCCAACTTCCAAATTATGTACTCGTCATTTATATAGTATTATAAAATTACCTAACAAGAAAAACAATTAGCACCTCCAATAAATGGTACTCACAGTCTGTAAAATTATTACTGACACCTAATATATTAAAAATACAATTTTTAAAATAAAAAACATCTAAAATGTATTACATCTTATAAATTATTAAGACATTGCTACCCTAACTTAAATACATTTTAATTTGTGTTGCCCTAACTAAAAACATCAAAACACAATGTTAAGACCCTGTTAAGGCTAAAAGGTGCCAAAATGATATGGCCATTCCATTTCAATTAGTCCAATTCTTTTTACATTATCACCCCATTCAGTGCTCTTGGAATTGACACTTTTAAAACGTGACGATTCTCTGTTAACCCCTAAAGCACTTCAGCACTTTATTGGCATTTCATATTAAACACAGGATGCAACGTGAAGGCAGGGCAGTTGTTTATACTGCTTTGTAAATATACTGCAAGAGGTCTATGGTGATTAGGGATATGCATGATCAAAAAAATTCAGTTCGGTTCGATTCGGATAAGCAAAAAAATTCGTCACTTACAAAATTCAAAAACAAGGCAGAATAACCGAAGGAATTATATGGGAAGTCCTGTCTATCTCATTTTCCTGTTTTGATAACCACTTTGGATTTCAGACTGCACACTAACACTAGTGCTCTTCCTTCTTGGACTTTGTAGATCATGCTGTTGAAAAGCATTAAGAACATGTTTTTGCTTACTTCTGCCCTTTATCTTTATGCTTATCATTTGTCGTTTTTCTTATTTTGTCATTTTTTTACCAATCATAAAATGTGGGCAAATTAAGATCATCTTCTCTGGAACATAGTAACGTACCTTGATTTTGGAAATGATGGAAAGAAATTATTTGAGACTGTACATTTTGTAATACTAAACTAAATACAAGATGGACACCAAGAAAGAACTTGATAGAACCAAGCTGTTTTCATATGAGGAAGAGGTTGTACAGACCAGATTAAGGCTCATGACAGTTTCTGGAACCAACCCATTTAGATGTCCTGATGTGTTCAGTGGCCAAGTGATCCAGCTGCAATTTCTCTTGCACTTCTACAGACTGCACATTTGATTACTGGGAGGGTGAACTAAGCCTTTCATCATAGCAAGTTTATGTCAGGTCCCCGTGGCTTACCTCAGGCTCCTTGTCTCTCCCTCCACAAGGTGCTGTACTGGCATGAGTCAAAGTCTCTGGCGAAGGTCGTTTGACTGGTCCTATTCGGCAACTTCATGTGTGGCTCTGGCGCTCTTCCAAGCACTGGTAGTGATAACACTGTGTCTGTACAGATATGGCGGCACACGGACCAGCCCAAATGCTGCTCCCCTTGGCTGGTGGAGGTGACCAACGATGCACCCTTGAGGTCCACCTCTCTAGGTGCGTGAATGTTAGATGATGTCACTCTTAAAGGGGATGGGAATATAATATGCTTGGAAGGTGACTGATCTGGGGGAATGAGCCTCTCTCCCTCCAATATATTTGCAAGTCGCCCAGTGCTTCTTGCTCATTTGTACTGTGGTCTCTTTTGCTACAACCTGTGTTTCTTGATATTTGACCTCCTGAAACCTGCCTTTTTTGCCTGACTCACCACTTATGAACCTGTGCTGCCCGGACCTACCTTTTGCCATGCCGACAACATCGCTTCTTAGCCCCTCCTAGTACTTCGTTTTGGTTATACTACTGTTGCCTATTAGTGAATCCTAAGCTCCTACTACATTACCTGAAAGTTTGATATCATTCACGTTAATAATAATGCCAGCAAGACCACAGGATATATTGTAAACTAAAGAATGCTAGATGTATATTTGCATTAAACGTTACCAATATTATTCTGCTGTTGCTCTTGATATCATTTAATATAATTTTTGCATTTTTTTCTAAATACACTCAAAAAAAATAAAACTTTACAGGGAAGACTGTTATTTACAATCTATTTCAGAGGTACAGTTACGATTCCCTGTATCCCTTTCTGGAAAGGACATGGCAGGGGGAAATATTAACTCTGGACTGACCATATTAAATAATCTAATTGTGTTATATTGTATTGTATGGATTATCACCTGGATGGGGGAATACACATTTGTACTGTATACATAGAGTGGTGTATTTCAATAAAGTGTGTTCATAAAGCCCCCTGCTTTTAGGCTTGGCTAATGAGTGGGTGGAAGGCTATAATCACTGCTAGAGAGAAGACATCAACAGAAAAGAGTGATCTATAACCACTGTAGTCCTTCCAATGGAAAAGGTCCCCGGAGACCCCTAGTACGGCTTTAGCAACTGCTTCTGAAGTGCTCCAGGGTCCCCTGGTAGCAGTGAGGAAGCTGACCTGATGGAGGTACTCATTCTGAGTGCAGGTGTTCTATTACAGGAACATTCTTTAACTTTGCTATAGTCACAGCTTTAGTCAAAATTTCCCCACTGAATTTTATTGTACTCAGTTCAGAACTCAGTGAGTAATTCCCATTGTTTGCCAGTAATAGCAATCTTGCAGACTGTGTTCAAAGTTCTTAAATTATGAATCAGAAGCAGAAAAAGCAAAGGAATATGGAGTAGGGCTTGCAATCCCCTGTAATGCTACAATGGAAACTTAAATGTTTACAATCAAGAGAATGTCTCTGACAGCAGTGTGATTAAATGTGATAAAAATTGAGAAAACAGAAATGAAACAAAGAATCAATTGCTTCTATATTCTTAGCTATCCCCGCGTGCGCAACTTTAAACTGGTAAGTAATATGAGTCAAGCTGTTAAATATTCACTATGCAAAAAAAAAAGTAGTTGCAAAAATGCAACTGAAAGAGTGTATACAGCTGGTTGGCATAGTAACAAAAAACAGAAATATCTTAACCTAGTGTATGTGTATTCCAGACTGACCTCAATTTCCTTGACAACAGTTTATTTTCTACAAACAAACTATGTCCCTTTATAGTGCTTCTTGTATGATGATATTAATAAATATTTAATGGTGCTGGGTCTTGCAATGATTGAGAATTCCCTACCATACACATGTTAAAAAACACTATTACCTATAGCAGGGGTAGGCAACCTTTTAGCAACAATGTGCCGATATAGGAGTGTGATGTCCCGTAGCGTGCCGGTCCTATTTTTTTAAATTGAGGTGTGTATGCTGCCGTATTCTGCTTGTGTTTTTACTGCAGTTGTTTTACATCATTGTATTTGTGTGTATATAAGCTATTATATTGTATATGTTCATTAGTAGTTTATGGTATCGTGTATGATACATATGAATGTGGGCTGTGTATGAGGGCTGCTTGTGGAATTGTGTGTGGATGGATATGTCACATTGTGTGTTTGGTTGTGTGTGGGGGCTGTTTGGGGTATTGCATGTGAGAGGCTGCATGTGGGGTTGTGTGCATGTATGTGGATTGTTAGCGGGTTGCGTTTGTGCAGATTGTGTGTATGTTTGTGTGTGGGCTGTTCGTATTATTTGGATAAGCAGAGGGTTATTCTTCATTTCTGTGTTATGAATGTAAATTAGTGATAGTAAAATGTCTATTTACTGTGTATACGTGCATTCAATATCTACTCTAGAGCTAGAGCACCCCCTCCCACTGACTAACTACCTCGTGTAACAAGATGCCGCCTACATCCGGAGTAAAATCCCGGGATGATGGTGACATCACGCCTCGTAGGATGTGCATTAGATAAGACACTTAACACCTAACCAATTAAAGATGTATTCTCTCTGTTATCTACATTTTTGCATATGATATATTTTTGCCTTTATAAGGGGCTTGCCGCCCACTGAGTAAACATTCCGAAGTTTTCCATTAACCTGATAACTGTGTCTCAGTGTAATTTACTTCAGAGCGTGCACGCATTTATTTTAACAATTTGGAAAGGAGCAGATACTCAGATAAACACTTAGTTTGATCCACAATATCTGTGTATATCTAGCAGTATGGTTGGCTTCCCTGGGTTCCAGTGGGGACCAGACTGGCCTGGTACAGGTCAAAGACAGGAGCTGCAACAGCAGCTGCAGGCTGCTCTACTACGTTGTGGATTCCCATTTATAAGTGCTTGGAGGAAGTGATCTGAGATCATTTCATCTATGTGCTGCAATGCTTGAATTGAGGATTGTCCTTCACCATCTTTTCGTATTAGCAGATATTTGAAGTTTTACTGGGACTCCTGATAGGCCAGAGCCTGTTTGGCTCTAGCAGCCTTGAGTGCCGTGCAAAGACACCTCGAGTGCCGTGCATGGCACTAGTGCCCTGACCTATAGTATTTGTATTCACTTTTTGTATCACACAGCTTTGTTACAATGCTGCCGCCCATGCCATGTGTTCCCTATTAAGGGTTAATAAATATATAGGGGTGTATATAAAAAATACCCCTCTGTCTCATTTGAGATATCTTTGCCAGAAGCTCAAGGAAGCAAGCTGAAGGGTCAGTGTAGGACTCGCTTAGGAGGGTCTGCCTTGACGTTGGCAGGCGGGCATTCCCTCCAATGGCCATTGGAGTAACTAAATGACCTCCATTTGTTTAAATATACCTAGGGATTAAGGAGAGAGCGCAGGTAACTTGTTTTTCTTTGGTTTTTACTAAATATTGGTGCTGATGGGTACTGTAGTTGTTGCTGCCACCCAGGAGTGATGGGAGTGAGCACAGGAATTTTTTCTTTCTGTATTTGTATTCACTTTTTGTATCACACAGCTTTGTTACAATGCTGCCGCCCATCCCATGTGTTCCCTATTAAGGGTTAATAAATATATAGGGGCAGGGCCAGACTGGCCCACCGGGATACCGGGAAATTTCCCGGTGGGCCGCGGCACCTGGGGCTGGGCTGACAGCCCTAATCATTGCTCAGGCTCCTGTGATCCCTGCCGGCCATGTGTGAGCTGGGCGGCCGCACAGGGCCCCATGGGAGCAGGGGGAGCCAGGCGGCCTGCACAGCTCACACATGGCCGGCCAGGATCATAAAAAATATAATAATAAATTTGCAGCGGGGGCGGAACTAGCGTGCGGCGGGGCTTAGCGTGCAGTGGGGCTTAGCGTGCGGCGGGGGGCCTGGTTAATGCAGCATTGGAAGCAGGAAGGAGTCCCTGCTTCCCCAACAACCAGCCTCCAGGAGCTCCAAGGGATGTGAAGGTAAGAAGCAGGTCAGTGTGTCTGTGTGTAACTGCCTGTGAGTGTGTGACTGTCTGTGTGTGTGTGACTGTCTGCCTCTGTGTGTAGGTATGACTGTCTGTCTGCCTGTGTGTGTGCCTGTCTGCCTCTGTGTGTATGTATGACTGTCTGCCTGTGTGTGTGTGTGTGTGTGTGTGTGTGTGTGTGACACTGTCTGCCTCTGTGTGTATGTATGACTGTCTGCCTGTGTGTGTGTGACACTGTCTACCTCTGTGTGTATGTATGACTGTCTGCCTGTGTGTGTGTGACCATGTTTGTGTGTGTCTGACTGTCTGCCTCTGTGTGTATGTCTGACTGTCTGCCTGTGTGTGTGTGTGAGACACTGTCTGTGTGTGTGTGACTGTCTGCCCTGTGTGTATGTATTGACTGTCTGTCTGCTTGTGTGTGTGACACTGTCTGTGTGTGACTGTCTGCCCTGTGTGTATGTATGACTGTCTGCCTGTGTGTGTGTGACTACCTCTGTGTATGTATGGACTGTCTGCCTGTGTGTGTGTGTCACGCCAATTGTGTGCTGCGACTGTGTGTGTATGTATGACTGTCTGCTCGTGTGTGACACTGTCTGTGTGTGTGTGTGTGACTGTTCGCCCTGTGTGTGTGTGTGTGTGTATGTATGTGTGCTGACTGTCTGCCTGGGTGTGTGTGTGTGTGTGTGTGTGACTGTCTGCCTCTGTGTGTATATATGACCGTCTGCCTGTCTGTTTGTGTGACTGTCTGCCTCTGTGTATATGTATGACTGTCTGCCTGTGTGTGTGTGTGTGGCACGGTCTGTGTGAGTGTGTGACTGTCTGCCTTTGTGTGTATGTATGACTGTATGCCTGTGTGTGTGTGTGTGTGTGTGTGACTGTCTGCCTCTGTGTGTATGTATGACTGTCTGCCTGTGTGTGTGTCTTTGTGTGTGTGTGACACTGTCTGTGTGTGTTTGACTGTCTGCCTCTGTGTGTATGTATGGCTGTCTGCCTGTGTGTGTGTGTGACACTGTGTGTGTATGACTGTCTGCCTCTGTGTGTATGTATGACTGTTGCCTGTGTGTGTGTGTGTGTTTGTGTGAGTGTGTGGCTATCTGCCTGTGTATGTATGACTATCTGCCTGTGTGAGTGTGTAGCTATCTGCCTGTGTGTGTTTGACTGTCTGCTTGTGTGTGTGTGTGTGTGTGTGTTTGTGTGTGTGTGTGTGGCTTTTGGTGTGTGTGGCTTTTGGTGTGTGTGGTTGTCTGCCTGTCTCTGTGTATATGGATGTCTGCCTCTGTGTGTGTGTGTGTGTGGGTGCCTGCCTCTGTGTGTGTGGATGTCTGCCTGTGTGTGTGTGGATGTCTTTGTGTGTGTGCATCTGCTAGTGAGTGAGTGAGCTTCTGTGTGTGTGTGTGTGCGCATCTGCTAGTGAGTGAGCTTCTGTGTGTGTGTGCACCTGCTAGTGAGTTTGTGTGTGTGCGCCTGCTAGTGAGTGAGCTTGTATGTGTGTCAGTGAGCTTGTCTGTAGGGAGCATGGGTGTGTCTGCTCCTGTCTGTGGTGAGCATGTGTGTGAAGTGAACTTGTCTGTAGTAAGCTTGTGTGTGTATCAGAGTTTGTCTGTACTAAATGTGTGTATGTACCAGTAACCTTGTCTGTGTGTGTCATTGAGCTTGCCTGTCCATGAGCCTATTTGTGTGCATTAGTAAGATTGTCTGTGTCTGCATGTGAGTATGCTTTACTGTATAATTTAATTACCCTAAAAGGACTAATATTTTGAATTGAAAAATAAATATTCCAATAATAAATATATATATATATATATATATGTGTGTGTATATATAGATATGTGTGTGTGTATATGCTATGTAGTGTGTGTTATATAACACACACTACATAGCACAATGACTTATGGGGCTGCCATAGTTTTTTTGTCCCAGGGCTGCTTCGTGTCCCCAGTCCGGCCCTGTATAGGGGTGTATATAAAAAATACCCCTCTGTCTCATTTGAGATATCTTTGCCAGAAGCTCAAGGAAGCAAACTGAAGGGTCAGTGTAGGACTCGCTTAGGGGGGTCTGCCTTGACGTTGGCAGGCGGGCATTCCCTCCTATGGCCATTGGAGTAACTAAATGACCTCCATTTGTTTAAATATACATAAGGATTAAGGAGAGAGCACAGGTAACTTGTTTTTCTTTGGTTTTTAATATATATATATATATATATATATATATATATAAAAAACATACCTTGCAATTCAGATTTTTATTTGGAAATAGTAGTTTATGGGAAAAATAGTTTATTACCCAGCATCAGTTCCACTTATCACATAGATAATGGCAATATAGATGCCTTCATAAAATAAACTGACCTAAGGGATATAAAATGGTGCTCAAAACTTTGCAAACCCTGGCAGAAATTGTGAAATTGTGGCATTGATTTTGAAAATATGACTGGTAATGCAAAAAATGTATTTTATTGAAGGATAGTGATCATATGAAGCCATTCATTATCACATAGTTGTTTGGCTCCTGTTTAAATTCTAATTATTATGAATATTTATAAAGTGCCAACAAGTTCCACAGCGCTGTACAATGGGTGGACTAACAGATACATATTTGTAACCAGATGAGTTGGACAAACAGGAACAGAAGGATTGAGGGCCCTGCTTAATGAGCCTACATGCTAGAGGGAGTGGGGTATAATGACACAAAAGGTAAGGGCATGGTAGAAAAGTATGTTGCTCGGATAGTATTCACTCAGGGCTAGGAGTTGTTTTGATGAAAGTTGCAGGAGAGGAATCAGGGTGCGGGGAGTGAAAGCTGTTCACCGTTTAATTGATATGCTTTCCTAAAGAGGTAAGTTTTCAAATTTTTTTTGAAGGAGTGGAGACTGGGTAAAAGTCTAACAGAGAGGGGAAGGGTGTTCCATAGGAACGGTGCAGCCCTAGGGAAGTCCTTAAGGTGAGCATCAGAGGTAGAAGTATGAACAGAGGTTAGAAGTAGGTCTCCGGCAGAGCGCAGGGGGCCTACACGGAACATATTTGTGTATTAGTGAGGATAAATAGGTCGGAGCAGCATTGTGTAGAGATTTGTAAGCAAGTATCAGGATCTTAAATTGAGCCCTATATCTAACTGAAAACCAGTGAATGAACTAACAGAGAGGGGGAGGCACGAGAGTTGCGGGCAGACAGGAAGATAAGCCTCGCCGCCGTATTTATTATAGACTGTAACAGGTCACTCTCGCAAGAGCCGATACGTTGCCGTGGTAATCGCGGCAACGCTCTGTGCTCACGCAAGAAGGAACCAGAGGAGCTGCAGGCTGAGCTCCCGGGTCCTCTCTTCCTCCCTCCCCTGCCGGCTGCCCGCACGGTGCCTGCAGACCGGGGAGAGAGATCGGCCGGGGGGATCCACCAGTGATATATACAGCCCCTCTGTGTGTCTTTTTGTCTCCCCCAGTCCCTCTGTATGTTTTTTTCTCCCCCTCACTGCTCCTCTGTGTCCATTTCTCCCCTCTCTTTCCCAGTCTCTCTTCCCCCTCTGCCTCTTTCTCCCCCTCCCCTTGTGTGTCTCTCTCCTTTCTCCCTGTGTCTCTCTTCCACTGTCTCTTTCTTCCCCCTTTCCCTGTGTCTGTATCTACCCCACATCTCTCTCCCCCTCTGTCTCTTTCTCCCCCCTCCAACATCTCTCTATTCCCTCTCTTTCTCCCCGTTTCTCACTCTTCCCCTTCTGTCTCTTTCTCCCTCCTTTCTCTGTGCCACTCTCTCTACCCCTCTGTCTCTTTCCTTACCCTCCCCCTGTGTCTATCTCTATTCTCCCACTGTCTGTTTCTTCCTTCTTCCCCTGCCTCTATCTATTCCTCCTCTCTGTTTTATTTTCCCACCCTCCCATTTACCAAGAGAAGACAGAGGGGGCCGGCCACGTTCCACACTGGAGCCGCCGGGTCGGGTGGCAGCCTCGCCGGCCCGGCGGCACTCCTGTCACTAATGCTGAGGACAGAAGGAGGGAGGAGCATGCGGTTCCCACAATTCCCAGCACAGGATGTGGTTCCCACAATTCCCAGCACAATAGCCACATCCATAAAACCCTTTCCCTTCGTTTAAAAAAGTATCGTTCATTTTCCGGTCTCTAATATAACTAGAAGTTAAAGTGCTACGGAGATTTCCCACTCCTCTATGAATAAAACGTGGCTTTTCCATTAAAATAGTAGCCAAAGCTGGATCTTGACGTAAAATAGGCCAAAACTTATAAATAATATTTCTAATTTTACCATTTTCTAAGCTATAATTGCAGATAAAAGGTACATCTTCCACATCCTGTTTTATCCTCTCTTTATACACTAGAAGGCCCTCCCTTTCTGTATCTTTCACTCTCAATCTAGCTTCTTCTAACTTATTTTCTTCATATCCTTTATCCAAAAAAGCATTCTTAATTTTAGAGACCAGAAAATGAACGATACTTTTTTAAATGAAGGGAAAGGGTTTAATGGATGTGGCTATTGTTTAGCCTGTAAGAGGACAGGGAATAAAAAAAAAAAAGTTTAACTCACTTTAAAAGTAAGGAAGACTACAAGATAAGGGAAATGATAACGTGCTATACAAAGAATGTTATTTATGTTGTCTGAATTATGTGGGGAAAACGACTCGGGCCCCACATATTCGGATCGAGGAACAAAGTAGAAACATTATGAAAGGAGCAGATAACCATAGTGTACCTGCACATTATAAACAATTTCATAACCAGTCCCCTTTAGGTTCCTTATTTTTAGGTATCAAAAAAGTTTCAAAAGATTGGAGAGGAGGTAATTTTAATCAAAAACTTAGTAGGGAGGAAATGAGAATGATTTTTGAGTTGAACACTCTCACTCCCTACGCTCTTAATATGGATTTTGAAATCTGCCACTTTTTAGAAGGATAGCTTAATTTGTATTAATATGAATTTATCACGTTTTTATTATTATGAGATGTCTTATTTTTCCATCCTCCATCCTTCATATAAAGTCCCCTAATACAATAGGAATAGTTTTTAATTTTGATAGTATTTGGTACTATATCACAGTGTAGATTGTAGGATTTTTAGAGATATTCTATGAAAGGGACTAACTGTGTGAAGTAACTAGATACATTGTACATTTTATAATTTGAATTGTGTTATTTGATGATATTAGTTCCTTTTTAACCTTTGTAATCCTCCATATGAAACATATATGTAATGTAGAGGGAATGTAACCATAATTGTTGTGTTTAATTGGAACTGTTTCCTCTGGAAGAAGTGTCGGATTATAGTAAGGGGATATTCCCCACGGGATTTCTTTGCTGTGAAGTTTTGCAGACTGTATTTATTTAATATATCTATTTTCCTCTTTCTTTCCCCCTGTATAGCAGCATTTGTTTATTATTTTTGCTCTTTTGTATTATTTGATTGTGGATTTGATACAATGGACGGTACTTGCATATGACGCCCGGTATTAGTTCACATGATCAATAGAGATGACGTCATATGCGGAAGTGATCCGAAGAAGGGAATGAGGTGTGGAACGGAAGTACTTATCGGGCATTCAGCGGATATGCGCACCCTTTTTTGAACAGCATAAGAGAGGACTATAAAAGCAGGACTACAACATATTGGGAAGACACATTGGACCCAGCTGAGGAAGACGTCGGAGTTACAGTGAAACGCGTTCTGGGAAGGAGTGTATGATACCTTTTATGCCCATTTATTACTTTTTTATTTATTTTTTAATATTGCATACTATTTTGTGTTTTATATTATTAAGGGTTTAATATATCCCTTTTTTGTAATAAAATTTATTTTTTACTGATATTGTGGGCTGGTTGGTTCCTGCTTAAAAGAGTCCAAATTTGATTCAACGTGCAGAGACAGAGCCGATATAGAAGCTCCACTTTTGTGAATATAGTATGCACCAGAAGTAGTAGAATTTTGTGCATACATTCTATACCATATATCTGTTCTATTTGAGTCCTAGAGGCGATTAGACAAGACTACCCAGTTAGAAGAAGGGGAAGGTCGCCTGTACGGTCCTACATATGTTTATCCCTGAGCTTGGCGTTAAGCTCAGGAGAATGTGAGTGCATTACTGCTTTTGGTACTTTATACGATTTAGCTTTACAGTGTTACACTATCGGAGTTCTTTCTTTTTCCTCTGTTTTAGGTTTACTGTATATGGTATTCGGACTATTCTCATCGGGACGTTTTTTCCACAGACTAGGTTCAGCCCTATTGTATGTATGTATATAGCGCTACACCATCCCCCTCCCGACCATGTCCGAAGTGCCCGACCGGTCAGTCCGCCCCTGGGTTCAAATTAGCATAGGGAGTGTGGTTAGGGGAAATGTTGGTAAGGGATGGAGATACATGAGAGATCTCTTTTCTGATTGCAACTCACTTCACTGAGAAGATTTCTACAAAGTTTGTGGTGGTCAAGTTGGTAGGAGGAGGAGGCATAACATGGCAAAAAAAAGATTTAAAGGCATGAAACAGTTATTTGGGCTTGTGGTAAATTGTGGTTATGAGTGAATTGAAGTTGTTTTCTTTTGAAGAGGAAAGAGCCAGACTGTAGGCGTGCAACATAAATTTATAGTGGAGGAAGTCAGATACAGAGTGAGACTTTCTCCAGCAGCAATCAGCAATTCTGGAACATTTTTGGAGGAATTGCATCAGCTTGGTGTGCCAGGGTTGTAATTGGGGTTGTTTGCTGTGTTTAAGTGTAGTGGGTGCCATGATGTCTAGTTGAGAGTAAAGGGGAGTTGTATAGGGATGTTGCAGTGTTAGGGCAGGTGAGGTTTGAGATGGGTGAAAGGAGACTTTGGAGGTTGGTAGAGAATCCCTGTAGGTCAAGACAATGGAGGTTTCTGCTTGACTGATGTGGTGAGGGTGGTGTAATTTGGTTACGGGGTATGCAGATCTCAATGGACAGCATATGATGGTCAGAGAGAGATTGGAGGTGGTACAGAGATTGGTGAAGATGAGGTCAAGAGTGTTTCCTGCTGTATGAGTTGCTGAATTAGACCACGGTGTGAGTCCAACGAAGGAGGTTATAGAGAGCAGTTGAGAGGCATCAGGGCAGCTGGGGTTGTTGACTAGGATATTAAAGTGTGTAGCCAAAGAGAAAAGTGTTCAATGAATAGCCTAGCATGAAGGGGGGTGATAAATTATGGCAATTCTTAAAGGAGTGAGTTTAAATAGGCGGACAGTGTGAACTTCAAAGAAAGGAAAAGATAGGGCAGGGGTGGGGAATATTGGTTGTAAGGTACATTGACGGCCAGGGCCGCCATCAGGGGGTGACAACCATAATGGTTATCACGGGCCCGGTGATCGCTTTATATAGGTGCAGCCGCGGGCCCCCGGCTCCCAATACTTGCAGAGGGGGCCCAGCGGACTGCATCTGTACTTTACAGCATTTCCCTCGCTCTAGGGGGGAGGGGGGGCACAGACCTTGTGCTTTGTCAGGGGCCCCACAATTTCTGGTGGTGGCCCTGTTGACGGCAGAGAAGGATGCCTACAGCACCTCCTTTACAGTTGTTGGGTCTGGGAGTGTGGAAGAATTGTAGCCCACCAAAACATAAGGAAGCAGGAGTAGCGCTATTAGAGGGGGACAGCCAGGTTTCAATGCAAGTAGTGTGAAAGAATTTGAGATGAAGAGGTCATGTATGGCTGTTGATTTTATATTGCTGCAGATGGAGCGGGCATTCCAGAGTGCACACAGAATATAGATGGGGATAGATGGCATGGTATTGGGATGAGATTTGTGTGGTTTCTGGCTATCTTAGTGTGAGCGGAGGAGGTGAAGGGCCCTAGGTTGGAGCGACATCACCAGCTGCAAGAAGCAGAGGAAAGATAGAAACAGAAGGTGTGAGTGGGTTTTATATGGATGGAGTCTGGGATGAGATCGAGTGGGAGAAGGATGGAGAGAATAGAGAAAAGAGTGCAAAGCATGAGATGAGAGAAGGGGGGAGTCCAGGGGTTAATGTGGAGGTTGTTGGGAGTTTGAGAGGAGTGGGTGTAAGGCAAGCATGTCAAACTCAAAGACTACCATGGGCCATATAAACAAGGTTTAAGTTTATGTGGGCCGCAAACTGATTCCAACCCGGAAGTGGCAGGAAGCCGCAAGTGTCGTTATGACGTAATGATCCTCGCAGAGATATCGTGGTTACTAGGAAACCAGCTAAACCAAGCCGACGTGGTAACTAGGTGATAAATCAACAAATATCACAGAATGAAAATGTAATCACGATAAAAACACCAAGGAGGAATGATATATATACAATATATATTATTATTATTTATTAGGCCCTTTCAATCTTCATTAAAGACTCTGATGGAGTCTAATAGAGCCCAACCCCTATCTTTACAAAACCCCAGCCCCCACCTCTATTAAACCCCAACCCTCCTGTACAAAACCCCAGCCCCCACCTCTATTAAACCCCAAACCCCCTGTACAAAACCCCAGACCCCACCTGTATTAAACACTGAGCCCCCACCCCTATTAAAACCCAACCCCCTGTTCAAAACCCCAGCCCCAACCTCTATTAAACCCCAACCCCCACCTTTACAAAACCCAAGCCCCCGCCTCTATTAAACCCCTGCCCCTGTTTAAAAAAAACAACAACAATATTAGGCTCCAGACTCAGACTCAGACTCCTGCGTCTATTCCCCTCTGGACCGCCTTCACCCACCTACATGCACCTCTGGACCGCCTCCATGTGCCTCTGGACCGCCTCATGCGGCTCAGCTGTGCCATAAAGATTTTCATTGTGGGCCGCGACTTTGCCATCCATGGTGTAAGGAGAGATTTTGATACTGAGGGGAAAGAGGGAAAATAAGAGGAGGACAAGATAGAGCATTACTCAGATCAGGGCCGGATTAACATAGGGGCTGATGGAGCTGCAGCTCCAGGCCCAGGCCCATGGAATAGGCCCCAACACTACTCTTAGGGTTGCCATGTATTTCTCATGTACTTCTCATGTATTTCTTATCATTGCCAGGTATTTCTCAGAAGTATTTCTCAGGTATTTGAGGCTGCCTAGCCAGTGCCGGTATTGCAGTAATACCGGCAATACAAATGTCTGTCTGAGTATAAACAGAGATTATTCTGCAATACCAGCGTCGGCCAGTAGGGGTCGCTGTTTGTGTGGAGAGAGGCAGGGATAAGGAATTACAGCATCTACCTCTCTGCCTCTCATGTCTCAGATGGGTATGCTGTTACGGTTGCCTCCAGGCTGGCTGGAAGTTGGACCGTAGAAAGGATGCT
The DNA here is from genome assembly GCA_933207985.1 of Pelobates cultripes. Lineage (NCBI taxonomy): Eukaryota > Metazoa > Chordata > Amphibia > Anura > Pelobatidae > Pelobates > Pelobates cultripes. The sequence goes on from OW240921.1 coordinate 42,755,572, forward strand.
CCTAGCGCTCACCAAAGGACCATCAGCACCGTAGACACCATAACTACTGCGTAGACACCATAAGTACTGCAGACTCCACGAACCGCCGCTGCTAGGCTAGGATCTCGCCGGGTGCTATCCACCCTGGACCTACGACCAGGCTCCAGGTTCCAGTAGGTGAACCTCTTCTTTCTGTAGAGCGACGCAGGATCAGGAACAAGAGCTCTTACAAGAGCTCAGTGGCTAAGGGAGTATGAAGAGCATGGCAATCCCTGTAGTGATTATAGCTGTCCCCTACAAACATGAGTCAAGGCTGCAAGTTAGAGGGTCAAGTCATTCTGTTTACTGGCGCCAAAAGAACCTTCTTTTATGAAGGTTTTCCTTAGATAGGACCACCCACAGGGTTTTACAAAACAACCAGTCATACACGTATATTACAGAAACACTCCCAGCAATTACATACAAAATCCTCCGCCTCTGCAGTAAAAATACAGTTTTTATACATATCCTGTAACTTTAAAACTACACATCCAATCTCCATAAAAATATATTTAGAATCAGCAACCTTCAAATATATACATAACCAAAAATCAGCCAAATCCATCCAGGGGTTAAAAAGTTAGCTGGAGGTCTCTTTATGACCGACCGCAAGCACATTTTCCTGCCCAAAACAGTTCCATAGATTCAGGCTGAAAAAACGACTAAGTCCCATCGCCGAATGGGACTTAGTCTCTGCGGCTGAAAGTTCAGTATGGGAGAAGGTAGGGCTCAGCAGTGTTCGCGGAAATCTGTAGCCGATTTTAGTTCCATGAATTTAGCTACACATACCGCTGACCTTGTGTGAATGAACAAAGATGGCCGCCGTCACGTGTTCGGCAAACAAACAAAGGCCACCCAGCATTGTCAATTAAGCTGCGGTTAACCGCAGCTTCTGGGAGGTAAATTGGCGACACACTCCCAATACAGGTGGTCCGCCTGTGTGGTACTTGGTTCAGTAAGCCCCATTTACTGAACTAAGTGGAAAATAGCCAGGAACAAAGGGTTTTAACCCGCTCTGGAGACACTGGGGACACCGTCTTATAGGGGCAGTGTTCCAAACAAGTCTGGGGACACCGTCTTAAAGGGGCAGTGTCCCAATTTTCCCTATGCCCCAAAAAGGTGCTTAAAGGGCCCGCACCAGTCCCATAAAGAGTCCATACGCCCTAATATGCCCACTGACTGTCTTAAAGGGCCATACACACCCAATAAAGTCCATACGTTTTCACAATCTCCCAGGGGCCATAGTCATGCAGAAGGAGGCTGGCAAATAGGCTTCTCCACAACCCAGGGAAGCAGGGCAATGTCATTTAAAGGGCCAGTTACAAATAGCAGTTTGTAACATATACACTTCCAGAAAAACCTGGAGGTAGTGGAGTAAGCCAGGGGAGGCACAGAGAGGAGATGCAGTGATGTAGAAAGCTGTGCTAGAGTGTAACAAGCAGGTGAAAAAGTGATAGTGAGGAATTTTCTCTGTCAGGAATTTTCCCTTGCCATGGTCTTTGGTATCAATTTGCAACTCTCTGTATTTCTCCTTGTCTCCAAACCAGCTGGTGGGGAGCCCCCAATGAACGATACAAGACAAGGTTCAAAATGACTTCTGAGCTTTTAATGAGCTGTGTAACCAGTTATATACAGCAGGAAACAGGGGTGGTCATTGCAAGCATTATCCAATCCTAACAAAATCATCTATCTTATCTTAACATCTTAATCTATAGCTTGCAGATGTATCTTTATGTTCGGGCCTTGCTCAAAGCTAAATTTCACTATAACTACGCACTTCAAATTAATATGCATGCGCACTAAGAATTAAAGATGTTTACTCCTCAGTTCAAAATTACACATTACTATGCAGTTATGATCAAAGGGAGAAAAACAGGAAATAAGGCCGACAGACAGAAACATACAGGATATAACACCTGTTATGTGTAACACAATCTTTTACAACTTTTGTCTAGGGGTATATTCACTAAGTATTGGATATAGATAAAGAATATTATTTCAAATAGCTGACATGTTAACCAATTTTAAACAGACTGTCATCTGTAGCTTGAGCCTTGGGTCAGTGTAGGCAAAATGTATTATTCCCAACAAGAAGATAAAGAGTGAGTGTTAGGGGTTAAGAGAGTATAGGAGTGTGCTGATTAAAGACAATGTTTGCAGCTGTTAATTCTGCTTACAAAGATTTGTGTGTGATAATCAGGCTTGGGTGGAATGATCCCCACCTATGGATATACTGGATGATGATTCACTTTTGAGAGCTCCACAGTGAAACACGTAAAGTGAGGACCTGAAACCAGAGACTTAATTCCATTGTGGACTGGTAATTTTTTATCAAATTTTATTACTTTTTTATATATATATTGTTAAATCCAGTCATTGGAATTTTATGTCATTTTTATATTGGTTTCCTGGATATTCAGTATATCCATAGGTGAGGATAATTCCACCCAAGCCTTACTATACCAGAGCAGGTCCATGCTCTGGGTATTGTAAGTAGGATAGTTTCCTTAATATTTCCAATTTCACCTACTGTAATATACCATTAGAGTTCTCTCTGTTTTATCTCCCTAAATATATAGCCCTACCTGGACCAAGACTTCTGGATCGCAGCATTGTATCCCTAGACGGGGATTAAACCATCTATGCCTACAGAAATAGAGCTATATTGGCACTAAAAAATGTGAGTGGTTAATTGGCATTGCTAATATTATCTGCACATATTATCTAACTGTATTGCACTATTATGTTTTTTTTGTTCTTTACATTAAGACATATTGTACAGATTTTTTTTCCATCAACTGTATGTAATTATATACTTTCTTCAGGCAGAGCTACTAGGACAGTGTTCTGAGATGGTAATTGTTTTTATCCCTACTTGAAATTCCAAGCACATTATTGTACTGTTTATAGTGTAAGAAAGTTCTGAGCTCCAAACTCCACCCTCTATTGTACCTATTCTGCGCACACCCATAATCTGTCCATCTCCCTTTCTCTTTCCATCCACCCTATTTTCATTCTGTCCACCCCTAAACCTCAAATTCTCTGTTGGTCCACCGACCATTCTCTATTTGTCCACCCCTCATTCTGTTTGCCCACTCTCTTTTTTTCAGTTTACCCTCCACCCCAATCCTCTCATTCTGTTTGTCCATCCCCCTATTTTAGGTCTGTCCTTCCCACATTTTCTCTCTGTCCACCGCCCGTTCTCTGTAAGTTCACATTCCAACCTTCCCATTTTCTGTTCACCCCTCTTTCTCTGTCTATTCACCACCTTATTTTCATGTTTTCTACACTCCATTTTATCTTTGTTCACCGTCCAATTCTCTTATGTCCACTCCCCTCTATGACCAAGACTGTAGTGTGGCTGAGTGGTACAGAGACAGAGGTTATTCATGCAGACTAGACGACAGTCCTGCTTGGCTGTGCTACATTTGAAGCAGTGCAGAGTCAGGGCAGGGGTGGTGTGTACACTCTACTGGTTGTGTACACTCTACTTGGGGTGGACCTCCCCTTCCCCCCAGTATGCTACTGCTATATCATCTTCAAGTTACACACAGATATAGACAACACTGATCCACATTGAAATCACACCTCACTAACTCCTATCAAGCCTAGCACAGCATGGTTACTCTAAACACCATGACTACTTCTGCTTTCTGTACGTGCACCCTTTCTGCCTTTCTTTCATTCAGCTCACCATGCATCCCTGCATTTCTTTTATTCTTTCATTTTTTTCCCTCCCTCTGTCCATCCCCCACTCCCACTCTCCCCATCTCAGTGCAAACACATGCACTCGGAGACAGAGAATATTGTCACGTTTAGAAATATAAAACCCAAAGTGCAGTACTCTAACAAATCCGGCAGCGGCAAGGCAAAGGCAAGGTCAGGTAGTTCCATAGTCAAAATCCAGGCAGTAAAGGTTAAAAGGTCAGGTAAATCCAGGAGAGCAGAAATAACACAGCTAGTAGAAGGGAAATGACAGATCAGCTGTTCACAGTCTAAAAGGGTGTCACACTGTTACGAATGCTGGTATCTTAAGTACCTTGTTCGCCTATTCCTCCCGAACTGCTAAGCCTTAGTGATTGTAGTTGCAGTTTGGGTGTAGATGCGAATAGTTTCAGACGAATCCAGCATTCAAGTAGTTTCTCCACAGCAAGTAGATAGGTACCCAAACATGAGCCTAGATTCAGGGCCGGACTGGCCCACCGGGATACCGGGAAATTTCCCGGTGGGCCGTCGGTACCTGGGGCCGGGCAGACACCTGGGTCTGCTGGCGGCCGCTGGGGAGGTCTTCTGGGGGCTTCTGGCGGCCGCTGCGGGACTTGTCCTGGCGGCTGCTGGGGGAGCTGTGCTGGCTCTGCTCCCCAGCGCGCAGCTGAATGAGACCGGCGCCGGAATATGACGTCATATTCTGGCGCCGGTCTCATTCAGCAGCGCGCAAGGGCGGGAGAGCAGAGCCAGCGCAGCTCCCCCAGCGGCCGCCAGGACAAGTCCCCCAGCGGCCGCCAGAAGCCCCCAGAAGACCTCCCCAGCGGCCCCCAGAAGACCTCCCCCTGGCAGGTATTAGTAATGTGTCTGTCTGTGTTATGGTGTCTGTCTATATGGTGTGTCTCTGTCTGTGTTATGGTGTCTGTCTGTATGGTGTGTGTGTGTGTGTGTCTGTATGGTGTGTGTGTCTGACTGTGTCATGGTGTCTGTCTGTATGGTGTGTGTGTGTGTTTGTCTGTCTGTGTCATGGTGTCTGTCTGTATGGTGTGTGTGTGTGTGTGTCTGTCTGTCTGTGTCATGGTGTCTGTCTGTCTGTATGACGTGTGTCTGTCTGTGTCATGGTGTCTGTCTGTCTGTGTCATGGTGTGTGTGTGTGTCTGTCTGTCTGTGTCATGGTGTCTGTATGGTGTGTGTGTGTGTGTGTGTCTGTCTGTCTGTGTCATGGTGTCTGTCTCGTGCTGGTGTGTGTGTGTGTCTGTCTCTGTATGGTGTGTGTGTCTGTCTGTCTGTGCTGGTGTCTGTCTATGGGTGTTCTGTATGTATGGTGTGTGTGTGTCTGTCTGTATGCATGGTGTGTGTGTCTGTCTGTATCATGGTGTCTGTCTGTATGTATGGTGTGTGTGTCTGTCTGTATGTATGGTGTGTGTGTGTGTCTGTCTGTGTCATGGTGTCTGTCTGTATGGTGTCTGTCTGTCCGTCATGGTGTGTGTGTGTGTGTCTGTCCATCATGGGGTGTGTGTGTGTCTGTCCGTCATGGGGTGTGTGTGTGTGTCTCTGTCCGTCATGGGGTGTGTGTCTGTCTGTCCGTCATGGGGGGGGGTGTGTCTGTCTGTGTCATGGTCTGTCATGGTGTGTGTGTGTGTCTGTCATGGGGTGTGTATCTGTCATGGTGTATGTGTGTTTCTGTGTCTGTCATGGTGTAAATGTGTGTTTAAAAATAGTGTTTTTGCACACCTTTTTTTTCCCCACGCAGCGTGTTGGTCTCCCCTCGACTGGCCCTGCCTCTATAGCTGAGATCATCAAGCTTGATGATCTCAGCCAATCCAATGCTTTGCCATAGGATTGGCTGCAAAACGCCACTCCAGTCAGCATCTCCTCATAGAGATGCAGGCCCGGACTGGCCATCGGGCATACCGGGCAAATGCCCGGTGAGCCGCGATGGCCGTTGGGCCGAGGCCGGCAGGGAGATCTCCCTCACCAGCCCAGAGGCATGGAGATGCGGCCGCAGGCGGGGGAGGGAGGGAGGGAGGCAGGAGAGAGGTTAGAGCTCCGCCGGGTCCTCTCGCGGGATTCTGAGCGTTGCCGCAGAGTTCACTCTCACCACTGGACTACCAGGGAAGGATGGCAGCATGGCTCCCCACCCCTAGGCAGAACGGATCTCCTCCCCCCTCTCAGGATAAAGGTAAGAAGGGAGGGGGGGGACATAACTTTTTTTTTTAATTATTAATAAAAATATATATTTAAAACAATTTCCCTAACATCCCCCCAGACACACACAGCCCCCCAGACACACACAGCACCCAGACACACACACAGCACCCCAGACACAGACCCCAGACACACACAGCACACCCAGACACACACAGCACCCCCCACACACAGCCCCAGACACACACAGCACCCCCAGACACACAGCACCCCCAGACACACAGAACCCCAACAAACACAGTCCCAGACACACACACACAGCCCCAGACACACAACAGCACACCAGACACACACAGCACCTCCAGACAGACACAGCCCCCAGACACACACTGTAACTCCAGACACACACAGCACCCAGACACACACACAGCACACCCAGACACACACACAGCACCCAGACACACACAGCACCCAGACACACACACACAGCACCCCACACACACAGCACCCCCAGACACACACACAAGCAACCCAGACACACACAGCACCCAGACACACACACAGCACACCCAGACACACACACAGCACACCCAGACACACACTGCACACCCAGACACACACAGCACACCTAGACACACACACAGCACCCCCAGACACACACACAGCACACCCAGACACACACACAGCACCCCCAGACACACACAGCACCCCACAGACACACACAGCACATCCCCAGACACACACAGCACACCCAGACACACACACTCTCCTAGCTAGTTCCAGACACTCGACAACCAAGTCCCGCTGCCTCCTTTCGTGCAAACTAGATGGCCGCCGTTTTCTCTCACATATGGCATTCGGCTATACGAACGGCGGCCACCCAGAGAGAGCGCTCAATCGACAGTTCCCTTTGTAGATAATAAGCCAGGGGGGTGGTTGGTGTTCGGTAGTTTCAGCTACTGAACTAATAAAACATAATAAAGTCACGAATGGCCAGAAAAGTCTCAAATTAAAAGGCTCTTTTTTTTCACACACACCTATTCTGACATGCCTCCACAACACCCTATGGGTGCATGGGGCTGTCAGTCATCAGGGGTGCCGGTCCCTAGCATTCTCGCATGCACGCGTTCGGGCAGCCTCGACTCAGAGGCGGCACAGGAGCAGTGAGGAAACGGAGGTAAGTCTTAACAAATATGGTCCAACGGTAAGTATTTCCCACTGTGCTAGGGAGGATGTGATGTCAAATGGGATGTGTAAAAAACAGCATTGGGAGCTTCGCTTAGTGTTAGATTCCAGGTAAGTTTATTGTTTTTATTTAGGTTTTTTATAGCATTGTAACTTGGGGACCTAATTACTAACGCCCAATAGGGCATTATAACTTATAAGAAGATTTTGATTAAAACAGCTTGGAGTAACCATTTAAAAAGGCAAACTATTTGTGCTAGCTAAAGTTAGAAAATAGAAAGATAATGCATTCTTCTCGATTTTGGTTTTTGACCGTCAGAACTCTATACACAGTCAGACCACGTCTAAGGATTCTGACTGGTTACACACACACCGATTACTTTCAACACTACAATATACTTACGTTGAGACCACTTATTTCCTTTTCTACACACAAGGAGACCACACTTTTCTTTCTATGCACACACAGACATAATTGTTTACTTTCTATACCAAGACACATTGCCAATTCCAGTTCTGTACATGGGTCCATCACAATTCCCTTTGTTCGCCAAGATACACAACAATTCCCTGTCTTCCCTATTGTTAAATATAGCCCACAGCTGAATGTGAGATTTTGAAAAAAATAGATCCAGTCTTATTATTTTGTAGTGGCTGTAAGTTACTTAGTGGTTATGTTTTAGAATTGGGTGTTGAGGCATTAAGCATATGCTTATGGGTTAACATGTAATGGTTTGGGTTTCAAGGCTACTCCAAGCACCATGACCACTTCAATTATTTGAAGTGGTGATGGTAATTGGAGTCTGTATGTACAGCATTTTAGTTTGGTGACATACAACCAAAGGTTTCATGGCCCAAGAAGAGGACAGTTTTCCTTTATTTCTTTATTATTTTTTCTTTTCTTTGGGGGGCAGGCATGCCAGTAAGGATTATTCTAACCAAAAATAGTGGTTTATCAGAAAAACTGTTTTTTTGTTTAGAGTTAATCCTTTAACGGTCACCTTAGCTGGTAGGGGTAGAAGTTAGGAATAGAGAGGTAGAGGTTAAGGTAAAAGGTTAATTAATGTTGGGGTTAGACATAACTTATCAAATAATTCCTCCTGCTTTGAAATGGTGGCACCAGCATTTCTTAAACTTACCTGGGTAGTTATGTTGGGACAGTACCTGTTGATTGATCCTTAATGGGAATGATGATTACCCTGATGGTATCATTGTAATAACTGCAAGTTAAACAAGGAAATATACATACTATTATCATCCAGTCTTCTGTCTACAGTATATGCTTTTTTTTATACGCAATTATAAAATTATCTGATCAGTATGAAATGCCTTGATCAAGTTGAATGGTATATTGGTTTTTCATAGTTATTTACAACTTCTTTTTTCATATGTATTTTAAAGCCAGTTAACAAAGCTGTTAAAATACTGAAATTGAATCTCTGGGTCTTTTGTGTATTATATTGCATGATGTCACTTCCAGATAAGGATAAAGAGGAAGATGCTGCTATTAAGTATCAGACATTTAGAACACTGAACGTTATGTAATTTCCAAGTGTTTGATGTTATCTGTGGTTCTTCTGTGTTTTTGTTCTGTAAATATTATATTGAGCCTTAAAAAGGAAAATAAATCACCAAATTGCCATGATAAATACAACACTGGACAGGAGTTTTGTGGCCAAAACGTGTTATATATCAGCTTTATTTCTAATATCAGGGGTGCCCAGTGGTTATATATGTATAGAAGTGGAGGTCACATGCCTTTCCCAGAGAAAGAAAGGGGTTGGCAGGCAACCACCACATAACAAGGTCACGAAATGAACCTCCCTATGTGGGGGGTAACCCAATCATAAATATTAATAGAGAGAGCTATGGGCTGAACAGCTATTTGGCCTCAAAAACCAAGAGGGAGATTAGCATAGAATAACAAATAATACATTTCAAAACGTAATCTTTATCAGTAGTATAAAAGCAAAATGATTAACTAAAATCCTAAATGCACATCTGAGACAAATGGTATAGGCAAAGACTGGAAAGCACAATGGTTCCTATCAGGAGAATTAAGGCCAATGATCAACTACGAGTAAAAAGAACACTCTGATACAAAAAGGCAAATAGTAGATCACTACAAACCTTAACCTCCTTAATCAGCTGGTGCTATCATGTATACGAGGGCAGAGAACAGGTGTTAAAGATCATTTAACTGACTGGGGTCCACACGGTTGGCCTACCATCTCTTTACCTGAAAAAATTTACAATTTATGGACAAACTCTTATTGTTTTAACTGGGAGGAATTAGACAGAGACAAAGTTTCAGGTGCAATCTAACAATTCGTCTATATATTGATAAAACCATAGGGTTTATAAAGGGTTCAGTTTTTATCTTTATAAGTGGCACAGAATCAAAATAATGCTAAGTTATCTTTCAACATCCAGACTATAGACGTATAACATATGTTGTTTTATTGTTTTTGCCAATGTATATAATGTATAAAAGATGCAAAAGGGGTAAGGTCTGCACCCAGGGCTAATAACAATAATATACAACAACAGAAAACAGACCAAATGGTCTAAATAGTGATACAACAATAAGTAAGCCTATGCAAATAAGGAAAATGGTAAAGAATAAAAAGTCTCGCTAAAACAACAGAATAAAATAGGGGTGTGGTCCTCAGGATTTGATCTGTCTGGATAATAAAATATAAAAGTCTCACAAATATATCAGGATAAGGTAGGGGTACAATCTCCTCAGGAGTTGATCCGTCCAGATGGCTAAAATATCTGTATATGTGGAGAGACAAAGGGGAAATACGACAAACAGCCGATAGTGTCATAAAGTAAAATTCCAATGGTAAAAATGGATAAAAGAAGGTAATAAACTCACATTTGTGAGAGCTCTAACCAGCTCGGGAGTGAAGGGCGTTTAGCGGTATAATCCCCGCTAGAGGATATAGTGGAGAGGTGTGTCCGTCAATCCGGTCTGAATTTTCAAATGCTCCAGGATATATATATATAAAAAACAGCAATAGTGCTCTCAGTTTGTAAAAGATGAGTTGTAAAATATATACATATATAAAATATATTCTCAAGTATAGAGCAGAAGGTACTGCTCTATTAACACAGCGTTGGTGGAATAATCCCCACCTCGGATTGCTTGAGTACAGGATTAACGCGTTTCACCTAACAAGGCTTTTTCAAAATGCTCTCTACCATTTTGAAGAAGCCTTGTTAGGTGAAACGCGCTAATGGTTTTTAATTGAGTATTTTAGCAATAAAAGTTTTTTTGGTCACTTTTTTTACCTGTACCAATGCTCTTTTAATTGTTTTATATACACTCTTATTTCTTTTCCTGGCATTTTTATTTTGTTTTTTGTTGCAATATATATATATATATATTCTATATCTATAATATCAATTTCATAATGGTGTAATTAACTATGGAATTGATGTTTAAGGAATACTATAGAGTCGAGAAAACAAACTTGTGTTCCTGGCCTTATAGAGTTAAAACCACCATTGAGGTAGCTTGTCCCCTTTCACCCTCTTAGAAAGGTTTAAATTGGAAAATGTACCTTCTATGAAGCCATGTGCTGCCCCGCTAGTGCTGGCCCCACCCCCGATCCACCTTTTTGGCTGGATTGACAGAATTTATGATGAATTGATGTTGTGAACCAATCAAATGCTTTCCCATAAGGAAAGCATTGGATTGGATGAAATTGTCAATGAGGGGGAGGCAGGGTCAATCGCTGTCCTGGCCAATCAGCATCGTGTCATAGAGATGCATTGAAGCAATGTATCTCTATGGGAAAAGTTCAATGTCTCCATGCTGATTATACTCACCAGAACAACTACATTAAGCTGTAGGTGTTCTGGTGACTATAGTGTCCCTTTAAGCCAAGTTTTAAAGCAGAAATAATTTTTTAATTCAATGGGTTTCCGACAGAAAATAGTTGTGGCTTTTTGGGATTGTGGTTATGATGAAAACATGACGTTTCAACCAAATTTTTGAACCATTATAAATTAAATACCAGCGCTGGATTGTGATCAAGGCCATAATATTTTTAATTGTTTTTGTTGATGGGTTGGAGGCAAACAGGAGATGATAGTATGGCAAGTTCAAGGAGAAAAAGAACTTTAGGGAGAAGGAGATTTAAGTGGGGTTAAAGAGTCCGAGTTAAGAGAAGAAAACGGCAGCAGACATCTAATGGGGAAACTACAGAGGCAGATAAAATATAAGATGAGATCATACAGATAGGTAGGTGACAGAGACACTGAAACACAAAGATAAGAAGAGAAGACAGATAAACATAAAACCATAAAATGTTGAGAAAGATACAAACTTTATTTATTAAAAATTACATAATCCAAAAAAAAAAGCAAAATAATTATAGTTACATAGTTACATAGTTACATAGCTGAAAAGAGACTTGCGTCCATCAAGTTCAGCCTACCTCACATTTGTTTTTTGCTGTTGATCCAAAAGAAGGCAAAAAAACCCAGTTTGAAGCACAATTTTGCAACAAGCTAGGAAAAAAATTCCTTCTTGACCCCAGAATGGCAGTCAGATTTATCCTTGGATCAAGCAGTTATTACCCTACATTGAAAGATTATATCCTTGAATATTCTGTTCTTGCAAGTATGCATCTAGTAGCCGTTTGAACATCAGTATGGACTCTGATAAAACCACTTCCTCAGGCAGAGAATTCCACATTCTGATTGTTCTTACAGTAAAAAAACCTTTCCTTTGCCTTAGACGAAATCTTCTTTCTTCCAGTCTAAACTCATGGCCTCGTGTCCTATGTAAAGTCCGGTTTGTGAATAGATTTCCACACAATGGTTTGTATTGGCCACGAATATATTTGTATAATGTTATCATATCCCCTCTCAGGCGACGTTTTTCTAAACTAAATAGGTTTAAATTTGTTAACCTTTCTTCATAGCTGATATGTTCCATTCCTTTTATTAATTTTGTAGCCCGCCTCTGCACTTTTTCTAGTGCCATAATGGTACTGTTAAGACCTCTTAAGCACTTTAGCTTGCTGAAGTGCTTTATGTGTAAAGAGTATGTGCTCTTTTCATTTTACAAAAAGTGCAGATTTCAATAGAAATTGACACTTTAATAAATTAACCTTGTTACACAGCCTAGACTTTTAAGCAGACAACTGATACTGGTACTGTTTCTCCCTGGTTTGGTTAGTTCACTGGAGCCAAACTGAAGAGGCAGTAATTGCCCAAACCACCTGACTTGCAAAGACATCTCATTGAGATGCTTTGAAAATTCTGAGATTGTACAGTAGCCAGAAGTCTAGGTCTGGGGAAGAAGGGGCTTTCAACGGCTGCAAACAAGAGAACTGCAGCTTTTGGAAAAATGGAAAAAAGCATAATTAAAAGCTTGCATGCTTTCATTTGGGGTGTATCTACTAAACCGCGATTTATTTATTTTTGTATATTGGCAATGTAGTGCCACTAGCCACCCATGCGGGACTTGAGAACATGGATGTGACCTGCTGACCATAGATGCGAGAGGACACTATGTTTCCCCATTCCTTTTTTATTATAGTGACTCTTTGCCCCCCATCCCCTCATTATTATTATTATTATTATTATTCTATCTTTTGAGAGTGAGTTAAAATCATTTTTTTGTAAATTTAGGTCTTGCAGCCTTTTGGTAGATAACTCCCTAATACCGTGGGAATTAGGGAGTTATTTACTAAGCAGCTGCAAAAGAAGTCCCAAAATGCCGAATTGCCGAAGTCCCGAATTGCGAAAATCCCGAACCGAACTGAAAATTTTCCCCATGCACATGCATAGATACTAGACACGGTTCTAGGTTACAAAATAGATTTTATATCATGCCCCGTCCAAAGAAACATACCTGTCCCGATAAATTTTTTGACCCAAGACCAGGCCCTGGTGCATCAAGAAATATTAAGTTTATGCTCAAAAAATGCCATCATACAGGTGCCCATGAGCAGCCCAGGCTTCATAAGCAATTTATTCTTGGTGAAAAAGAAAGATTCTGGTCACAGACCAGTCATAAACTTGAAATATTTAAACAATTTTGTCAGATACCACCATTTCAAAATGGAGGGAATTTATTACCTCAAAGACCTATTGATATTCAACAATTGGTTGATCAAAATAGATTTGAAGGATACATACCTCACGGTACCTATTCACCACTCATGTCAGAAATATTTACAGTTCCTATGGCAGGGGAAGAAATGGCAATTCAAATCATTGCCGTTTGGTTTATCCTCTGCACCTTGGTGTTTCACCAAATTACTCAAACCAGTAATATCCCTATTCGAAGCAGGGGAGTGAGAATGATAATCTATCTAGACGACATATTGATTATGTCACAGAGTGTGCAAATTCTTCAACTACATTCTCAATGGACATTGAATCTGTTAGCAAGCCTTGGCTTTGTAATAAATTACAAAAAATTGATTTTAACTCACTCTCAGAAGATAGAATTTTTAGGATTTCTAGTGAATTCCAATTTAGCCACTCTCAGCCTTCCTTCACGGAAACTGAAAACGATTCGGAAAGAGACCAGGTCAGTTCTGAAAAGGGATTACATTTCCATCAGATCTTTAGCACGGATTATAGGTCTTTTATCAGCCTCGATCCAGGCTATCTTTTCAGCCCCCCTTCACTATCAGGCTCTTCAAAGATTTAAAAGAGAACATCTACGCAACGGTCTCCTCTATTCAGATGAGATTTCTCTAACTTTGGAGACAAGAACAGAACTATTCTGGTGGTTAGATCACGTTCAAATTTGGAATGGGAAAGCCATTTTCACGTCATTCCCAGACCCGACTATAGAATCCGATGCAAGTCGATTAGGCTGGGGAGCCCGTTGTGGAGGCAATTCCACAGGAGGCAAATGGTCTCTAGAAGAGACAAATATGCATATAAACTGCCTGGAACTGATGGCAGGGTTTTTCGCTCTACGCAGTTTTGCGAAACACAAATCCCATTGTTGTATCCTTCTCAAGATGGACAACATATCAGCAGTCCAATATATAAATCGCTTAGGAGGTACAAAATCCAAGCAACTGGCGGACATTACCAAAGAATTATGGCACTTTTGCCTCAATCAAAACATAACGTTACGAGCAGAATACCTTCCCAGCCTTTCCAATACAGTAGCAGATTGGAATTCCCATTTCCTAGTGGATTACAGCAACTGGATGTTGGATCCCAATATCTTCCAACTACTACTTGCCCTGTGGGGTCCATTTCAATACGACCTCTTTGCATCATGACTCAATCGCCAACTAGAAACATTTTTCAGTTGGCGTCCGGATTGGAAGCAGTAGATCAAGATGCTTTCCTCCAATGTTGGAAAGACGGAATGATGATATCCCGGTTACTTCTGAAAGCATGGTCTCAGAAATCGACCTTAGTAGTTATAACCCCTCTCTGGCCATCACAACCATGGTTCAATCAGCTTCTCAGTATGCTGATAGACTACCCACGACTCATACAGATACTTCGGGATTCTCTTCGCGATCCGGAGGGAAATTTTCATCCTTTGGTGCTGTCAGGCCAACTACCTCTGACTGCATCTCTCATCTCGGGTCACTCGAATCTCATAGTGAATTTTCAAACACTACTAGAGACATTCTCTCAGAAGCATGGGCACCGGGAACCCGTGCAAATTACAGATCAGCCTGGAAAACTTGGCTTAATTGGTGCATGGAACGGGCAGTGGATCCCATACATTCAGTTTTAGCAAACATTCTAAATTTTTTGTCAGCCTCTTTTGACTCAGGGAAAGCTTATCGCACCATTAATGTCTATAGATCTGCTATCTCAGCAAATCACAACCCTATTGAATTTTTCCCTGTGGGTAAGCATTCTTTAGTCGGCAGACTTATGAAGGGTATCAGATTTAAAAGTCCCCCATGCCCTAAATATAATTCTACCTGGGATGTTACTCTGGTACTCCAGTTAATAGAATCATGGGGTGCCAATGACTCATCATCCTTAAAATTGCTTTCGTTTAAGCTTACCACATTACTATGTCTCATCTCTTTTAAAAGAGTTTCTGACGTTAAGGCTTTAGACTTAAATAATAGAGATTATACTCCTGATGGTGTTCATTTTTCTATTGTTAGATGTACCAAAACTAATCCCCGCACTGTATTCTATCCTTCATTTTCTGACCATCCTCTTTTATGTGTTGTTAGTTGTCTTCAAGCATATGAGTTTAAAACCTCATTAATTCGAAATTCTAATTTCTTGCAATTACTAATCTTTTCGTAAACCCTTTCTGCCTGTCTCCTCTACATCTTTAGCCAGATGGGTACGACAAACTATATCTATGGCGGGTATTGATATTTCAGTGTTTGGAGCTTACTCATCAAGAGGAGCTATGACTACTAAAGTGTTTCAAGCAGGAGGCTCTTTATCAGATCTGTTAAAAACTGCAGATTGGTCTTCAGAATCTACATTTTCAGTTTTATTTTAGACCTAGCCTGCATGTTTCAAAAATAATATTGTAATAACGTCTGCTGTATTTTTATATTATGACTATTTAGATTTGAACATGCATAATACGAGCCTCCTGTCGTGTTAAAAAATTCAAGATTTTCCTAGTCTTGATGTCAGAAAATATAGATTTTATTAAAGGACCACTATAGTGCCAGGAAAACATACTCGTTTTCCTGGCACTATAGTGCCCTGAGGGTGCCCCCACCCTCAGGGTCCCCCTCCCGCCCGGCTCTGGAAAGGGGTTTAAACTTACCTTTTTCCAGCGCTGGGAGGAGAGCTCTCTGCCTCCTCTCCTCCTCCGTTACGCCCCGCCGGCTGAATGCGCACGCGCGGCAAGAGCTGCGCGCGCATTCAGCCGGTCTCATAGGAAAGCATTTACAATGCTTTCCTATGGACGCTGGCGTGCTCTCACTGTGAAAATCACGGTGAGAAGCACGCAAGCGCCTCTAGTGGCTGTCAATGAGACAGCCACTAGAGGAAATAGGGGAAGGCTTAACCCATTCATAAACATAGCAGTTTCTCTGAAACTGCTATGTTTATTAAAAAATGGGTTAACCCTAGCTGGACCAGGCACCCAGACCACTTCATTAAGCTGAAGTGGTCTGGGTGCCTAGAGTGGTCCTTTAAAGACAGGAGGCGAGTATTATCCCTCCCATTAACCCACGCTGTTATTTATATTTCAGCTTAATCCTGTTTGGAGTTTCATCATTATTATCCTTGGAGTTACTCTACTAGACACTTCTTCTAGATTCGTAGCTCGAAAGAGGAAGAATATTGGGGATCATTCACTATATAGACTATGCTGGATGCTGATTGGCTACCAAATGTTCCATTTCAGTTACTCTGTTATTTTTATCTTTTTTTATTCACTAAACTTTATTGAAAAAATTTCTTTGATGCTGGAGTTAAGTAAAGAAAGTTAATGCATAATACTCGCCTCCTGTCTTTAATAAAATCTATATTTTCTGACGTCAAGACTAGGAAAATCTTGAATTACAGTGCAAGAAATCTTGAATTACGGTCCAGTAGGGGTCGCTGTGAGTGTGGAAATAGTTCCAGCATATCCCTCCCTGTCTATCTCTACTCTCTGATCTGCAGGGGAGCAGCTACAGAGAGTCCAGACAGCAACTCCCACCCTGCAGAGACATCCTAAAGCTTGGGGACACAGATACACTTGGAGGCACTGGGAGACATGGGGACACTGAGACACAAGGGACATAGTGTCCACATGTCTCCCAGCCAGTGTCCCTAGTGTCTCAGTGTCCACATGTCTCCCAGTGTCCCTGGTGTGTCCGTGTCCCCCATGTCTCCCAGTGTCCCTGGTGTCCCCCATGTCCCCACATGTCCCAGCCAGTGTCCCCAAGTGTCTCAATTTCTCTCAGTGTCCCCAGGTCTCCCAATGTCCCCATGTCTCACAGTTTCCCCATATCGCTCAGTGTTCCTAATGTCCTAGTGTCATGGGGACCCTGGGAGACATGGGGACACATACACTAGGGCACACTGGGAGACATGGGGACATAGACACTAGGGGACACTGAGAGACATGGGAATACTGGGGGACATAGGGAGACATGGGGACACTGGGCAACATGGGGTATTGAGACACAGTGATACATAGGGACACTGGGAGACCTGGGGACATGACACTAGGGGACACTGAGACATGGGGACATATGATGCACTGAGACACTGTGATACATAGGGACACTGTGAGACTTGGGGTAATTGACACATGAGGACCCTGAGTCATAAGGGTAATGGGAGACTAGGGGACACATGGGGACACGGGGACACTGAGAAATTGGGATACTTGATGCCTTACCCAACTCTGGGTCATCTAATCTACACACATACACAGACTAGATCCCTATAAACACTCTGAATCCTCTATATACACACACACACACACACACACACACACACACACACACACACAATCTCCTATACACACTCTGGGTCCTTTACTCACTAGATTCCCCCTCCCCCCCACACACACATACACACACTGCACCACCTGCACACACTACATTCCTGAAATACAAACTCTGGGTCCCTATGCACACACTACATTCCTTGTAAGCAAACACATACTACATTCTCTAAACACACACTTTTTACAACCCCTACACACACTACAGCCTGTATGCACACACTCGCTACATCCCCAATACACACTATGCCCCCTATACAAACACACTCTCTACAACCCCTAGCCACACATATTACACCACACACACACAAATGAAATCGACCTATCTACACAATACCACACCACAAGCAATGCTAGAGCTCTTCAGCAGTGCTCTGCGCCTTGAACCAACATGCTCACTTTGAGAGGGGGCGTGCTTGTCATTAGGGATGATAAAACACACCCTCTCTGGCCCTGCTCCCTTCTCAGGGGGCAGCTGTGAATGAAAAATGCCTGGGAAAAAAAATTTTTTCCAGTCCGGGCCTGATGGGTGTCATCACATGATGTAAATCACAAGGAGTGACATAAGAGAAAATGCTGTAAAATCACCAAAAAAAATACTTACGGTTTGATTCTACTGTATAGATGGGTTGCTCCCAGTGTCTCCTTGTCCCCCAGTGTCTCCCTGTCTCCCACTGTCTCAGTGTCCCTATGTATCAGTGTCCCCATGTCGCCCAGTGTTCCCATGTCGCCCAGTGTCTCAGTGTCCCCTAGTCTCCCAGTGCCTCCATGTCTCCCAGTGCCCTCATGACTCAGTGTCCCCATGTGTCGATTACCCCAGGTCTCACAGTGTCCCTATGTATCACAGTGTCTCAGTGCCCCATGTCTCCAAGTGTCCTCTTGTGTCTCCATGTAGCCTAGTGTCCCCATGTCTCCCTGTGTCCTCCAGTATCCCCATGTCTCCCAGAGTCCCCTAATGCATGTCTCCCCAGGTCCCCATGACACTAGGAACACAGAGACATGGGGACGCTGGGAGGCGTGTGGACACTGAGAAAGGGGACATTGGGAGACCTGGGGACACTGAGAGAAATGGGGACATTGAGACACATGGGGAAACAGACACTGGAAGACATGTGGACACTGGGAAAATAGGGGACACTTGAAGAAATGGTGACACGACACTAGGGACACTGGCTGGAAGACATGGTGACATTGAGACACCTGGGGCACTGGGAGACATGGGGAGACATACACTAGGAGACATTGGGGACACTTGGGGCACTGGGAGACATTGGGGACACAAAGACACTAGGAACACAGATACATGGGGACACTGTTAGGCATATAGACACTGAGACAGGGGACATTGGGAGACCTGGGGACACTGAGAGAAATGGGGACATTGAGACACTTGGGGCACTGGGAGACATGGGGACACTAGGAAAATAGGGGACACAGACACTAGGGACACTGGCTGGAAGACATGGTGACATGGTGTCCCCATATCTCACAGTGCCCTCATGTCTCCTTGCAGCCTTGTCCCCATCCCTCACTTCCCTGAGCTGTAGTCTGTCTCTGCAGGGTGCAAGTTGGTTGCTGTCTGTACTCTCTGTGGCTGCTCCCCTGCAGATCAGTGAGTAGAGATAGGCAGGGAGGGATATGCTGGAACTTCCTATCCCTGCCTCGCGACCTCTACTGGCCAGTGCTGGTATTGCATCGTAATCTCTGTTTCTATTGAGAAAAATACCAGCATTTGTATTGTCAGTGTCAGGCACCTTCCAGACAGCCCCTCAAATACTGGCTGTGCCTGTAAAATACCAGCCAGGTGAAAACCCTAATCAATGGGCATGGGCCTGGAGCTGCAGCTCCATAAGCCCCTATGTTAATCCAGCCCGATTTACTGACACTACCCACACAAATTCAAACTTGCATTCATGCATACAAATACACTGTAAGAGAAAGCTCTAGACTACATAAATTCTTAGGCATTGCTCATATATGAGCTTCCATAAGCCATTTACCCCATCCCTATAAATCCCTCAACACTCTAATCTCCTCCTAACTTGCCAATCACACTACCCCAAGCCCATAATATAATCACCTCAAGCCTAGTCACATTACTCCATCACTGTTTCAATAACCCCTGTCACATTACCGAGGGGGCATCTTAGAATTCGGTGCCACTGATATGTAAATCTGGCCCAGAGTATGTGCAATAGCCATGAGTAGATTTATGTTTTGGAGTCAAAACAATATTTAGTAACACATTTTTAATTATAATTTAATTTATATACAATATATCATTATACAAAAATATGCATTTACTAAACACTTTTCCCATTATTCAGTATTTAGTAAATTAAACTTTCAATGCCCCAGGGGTCTTTGTCTTTGAGGAAGTCATGTTGCCTTCCTACTTGGTCATGATTAATAATGTACAAATCGGAATAATTGCAACATAAACAAACACAAGGATGTTATGACCAAGATGAATAAACTGCAGTAAAATTTACTACTATCTAATCTTTTACCAATAGCACATTCATTGCTCACACAATGCATTGCTTAATCACTTAAGGATGGAGGAAATTGTCCAAGTTCTGACCAAAACAAAACCCGGAACTTGAACTATATGTCTGTTCAACCATAACTTACCTCTTTCATATTAAGTGCACCTCCACTTCCTATATATGATTTTGTTCAGGAGAAATAGGGCTTTCATTTAACATAAAATATTTATATATGAAACATAATTATATATGAATAAAATCTTTAAAAAAAAAAAAAAAAAGAGAGAGAGAGAAATTAAGGCATTGTAATTTTCCAAGTTCTGCATTGATCATTTTAACTGTGAATTATATATATTATCAAGATACACTTCTTTATTATTGTTACATAATTATATGGTTTTATTAATTATATGTTGGGGGATCTGTCTGACAACCCAAGCTGTCAGTCAGTCAATCTGTCAATCACGCCAATCCAAGTCATGTAATCGTGCGGTCATTGTGACCACATGATTTGGCTCAATGGGATTGGCTGCAAGGGGAATGCCTTGGTTGTAAAGCATCCCCCTAAACGGGCCCTTTTCTCTTGGGGTGCCCAAAGCAGCTGCCTCGTGGGCCCCGATGCCCTCAACAATGTTTTTCCCCACGGGCCTGCCGACGCAACAGGCGGACCACACAGTAAAGAAGTCCCCTGGGTGGGCATTTGTAAGCAGTGGCCCGGTCACACACTGTGGCACTTTAACAGTGCGACTGGGCCCTTCCTCAGTGGGAGGAAGTGACAGCCGCAAATAATTTCCTCCCACTAAGGAAAGCAGCAGCGCAGAAGACGGAGGAGGCAGGGAGGAGGGGGGTTGGGCCGGGAGAGCCTCAGCCTCCAGACTGGACACCGGGACAGACTGGACACCGGGGAAGCCATCCTCCAAGGTAAGAACACACCTGCTCACGTTTACACAATGTTTTATTGAAATGTCCACACTAAACATGCACTCTTTTTGTGTGCTCACTGGTCTTACTGTTTGGACCAAACTATTGCCTCTTGTATATTCAGTGTTTCCAGTGGCAGTATTGAGGAAAAATGAAAAGTAATGAATACAGTTGTCAAGATTTCATTGGTTGTTTTGCCCATGTGGGTTGAAATACGAAAGAAAACTTTGAATGGAAAGGCTCTGTACATTTGTGATTAGGACACCTGTAAGAGACAGAAGATACTGTATGTATGAATTAAAGAGGGAAAACATAGTTGGAAAAAAAAAATTTATTTTATGAGATTATGGTGTCCATATAAAAAGCTGTAAAGTTTATTTACTGGAAAAAACAAGAACACCGCATTACCTAAGTATCACTCAGAAGGTAAGCAGCAAGGATAGGTGGGGGGTGGATTGTAAGGTTCCATTGGTCTATGTTTTTGGAAGTACTGCCTATAATTACGGACCTGTAATTTTTATATATAAATAACAGACGCGAGTTAAAGGTAATGGAATGCTGAATGTGAACTCAGTAAAGGTCTGTAAACATTCCAAGCACACCTGTGATGTTTTGAAGGACCAATACACAGAAAGAAAACAATGGGAGGTTTAACAGTGTAAATTTATGTCAGTATGCCTTTCATTGTATGTGTCTGTCTGTGTCAGTATGTCTATCAGTGTATGTGTCGGTCTGTGTCAGTATGTCTGTCAGTGTATGTATCTGTGTCTGTCAGTATATGTGTCTCTGTATGTCAGTATGTCTGTGTATGCCAGTATGTCTGTCAGTGTATGTATCTGTGTCTGTCAGTATGTCTGTCAGTGTGTGTGTGTCTGGCAGGGGGTAGGACCCAGGGGGTCCAAGCAAATGGTTGCCCAGGGTCCAGTCAATACTAAGGATGGCCCTGGAGGAGGGTACGTTTTTTGTTGCAGGGAGCGCCCAATCGTGTTAAAAAATACATTTAAATTGCAAGTAATTTAGCAAGCATAAACAATAAGCACTATCTATTATGTTGCCAAGCAAAATCTAAAATGCACAGCACATGAAAATGGCTCACAGACCTAAACCAGGCTTTATGCTCCTTGCCTAGGGTGGAACAACAGTCCAGCCAGTGCAACTGTCCAGATACTCGCAAGGATGAAGAGCCTGTGACATGTACCCAGGGCCGGACTGGCATGAAAAGCAGCCCTGGAAAAAAATTCACACCAGCCCCATAATGCATCGCGCCAGCATAGTGTGCAGATATGGAAGTGGGGGAGAAAAAAAACCTTAAAACTGAAAACGATCACTCAAACGTGAAAGAAAGCACTCATAGGGCTTCAAAATAAACAAAAGCGTGGATTTGTTGTAAGCAGACCTGCATTTGCATATAATCAATGTTTCAGTCAATTTTCTTGATATATTAAGACATGTTTTGTCATTTAGAAGGAAATTGTGAATGTATGCTACTGCACAGCAGTAAAAAAATTAAAAAAAAATGTTATCTTGGTTTCTTTTTAAGTAATAAGAGTGTACTCTTCACTTTGTCTTACAACTGGATACATTTCAGTCAATGCCAATTCAATTCCCATAGGAAAGCATTGGGCGGCTATTGCACGTGTGGCAAAATGCTGCGCTTCACCGCACCAATCAGCATCTCCTCAAAGAGATAGTTCCCCCCTCTAGATCTCCCTGTGTCCTATTAGTTACCCCTCTAGATCTCCCTGTGTCCCATTAGTTCCCCCTCTAGCTCTTCCTGTGTCCCATTAGTTCCCCATCTAGCTCTCCCTTGTCCCATCAGTCCCCCCAGCTCTCCCTTTGTCCCATCAGTCCTCCCCCCCAGCTCTCCCTGTGTACCATTAGTTCCCCCTCTAGCTCTCCCTGTGTCTCATCAGTCCCCCCCAACTCTCCCGGTGTCCCTGCTCTCCCTGTGTCCCAGCTCTCCCTGTATCCATTTAGTTCCCCACCCCCAACTCTCCCTGTGTCCCAGCTCTCCTTGTGTCCCATTAGTTCTCCCCTCCCAGGTCTCCCTGTGTCCCATTAGCCCGTCCCCCCCAGCTGTCCCTGTGTCCCATTAGTTCTCCCCCGGTCCCCCCCACCTTGCTGTAGCATGGCCGAGCAGGCAAACCATGGTGTAGGAGCTCCTGCTCACTGTACCCGGTCTGACAGGATGTGCTTTCTGTGAGCACTTACTGTCAGACCGGGTAGGGGAACAGAAGTTCCTCTACCGTGGTCTGGCTGCTCAACCATGCTACATTCTGTGACTGGCAGGAGGTGAGTGCATCCACGCCTGCCGGTCACACTGTAATTGCGCTGTGTGCGGCCCATGGGTCGGTACGCACTAGTATGCTGGCCCACCAGGAAATATCCTGGTGGGCCAGTCCGGCCTTGGAAGTGATCACATTTCGATTCCTCACAGGTGACAAAGCACAGCACAGAAGTGAGCAGACAGAGAGAGGAGTGGTTGCCCATCAACCCCAGCTGTCCTAGCTGTCTCCCCCCAGCCACCACCAAATGCTCTAGCCCTCACCTTGCAGCCTCAGCCAGCTCACCCCAGAGAAACCCAAAGTATGGATGTAGGAGGCTTGCTAAAATATGAATATTGTGTCTGAATGTATGTGTGTTTCAGTGTGTATATCTGTGTGTGTGTCTGTGTATCTGTATTACGTGTCTCAGTTTATGTATCCGTGAATGTACCTCAGCATTCAAACACAAACATTGCATATATATACACCTTTGCATTTGAAAGAAACTCTACACACAAACACACTCTTGGTACACTGACACTGATGGGAGCATCTGCAGGAAGAATTTCATTTGCAGTGTTTAAAATAGTTTATACATGATTGTGGGGTATGGCTGCATGGAGTGGCAGCATGAAGGGATTAAAGGGACACTATAGTCACCTGAACAACTTCAGCTTAATGAGGTTGTTCAGGTGAGAACTATAGCTCCCTGCAGCCTTTCTCATGTAAACACTGTATTTTCTGAGAAAATACAGTGTTTATATTGAAAGCTAGGAACACCTCCAGTTGCAGTCACTCAGAGTGTACCAGAGGAACTTCGGAGTTGATGGAGTCATTATATGCCTCCATCCACTCAGATCCGCTGTTAGCAGAGCACAGGGCAGCACTGTGCACAACATCCTGTGATTCAGTATCTCCTCCCTCTGCATGCAGACACTGAACTTTCCTCACAGAGATTCATTGATTCAATTAATCTCTATGAGGAGATGCTGATTGCCAGGGCTGTGTTTGAATCATGCTGACTCTGCCCCTGATCTGCCTCTTTGTCAGTCTCAGCCAATCCTGTGGGGAAGCACTGTGATTGGATCAGGCTACCACATGTCAGCAGACTGCTTGTTTTTCTGAGTCTAACAGCATGCAGATTTACAGCTTCAGGCTTGAATACAGTAAGATTTTTACTATATTTATGGAGGCATGAGAGGCCCAGGGGGGCTAGATGGTGGTGTTAACACTACAGGGTCAGAAATACATGTTTGTGTTCCTGACCCTATAGTGATCCTTTAAAGGTTTTTGGTTGTAGCAACCCTTGCTGGTATGGTCCCCTTCCCTTTAAAAAAAACAAAAACCTGTTTTCATCCCCGGGACTCGTCTGCTACAGCCCCAGCTCCGTCTTTGGTGATGTCAGCAACTTATATGGATTGGTCTGGCAAATGCAGCAATCCTTCAATCAAATGCAATCAGCAGTATTTGATTCCAGGACAGAGTATGGCTCGGGTCTGGAGAAGGAAGCACCTCTAGTGTCTGCCAGGAAGATAACCACTAGAGGGGTCTTAAATTCTGCAATGTAATCTTAGACATTTCTACAAAAGTGCAATGTTTTACAGGGTTACAATGAAAGGACCACTGCACCCAGAGCACTTCATTGGGAGGATGTTTTCTGGGTTGCTTTACTGGTCTTTTACCTTAGACCCACACCAATACCAAGTTTTCCTCCACCATGATTCGCCTTCAGCGGCTGTACCCATTGATTTTAGGGCCTTCACCAGCTGCCCACAAGAGAGGTCTGGGGAAACAGACATGCCCCACAACAGATTATTATAGAGCCTCCAGCCACTGCCTACAGACAGGTGTGGGGGTGGGTAGTGATCTGCCCCTGAATTTTAGCTCCCACCTGAATTACATGGGCAAGAGACCATTCTTAGGTCTTCCCCTTGGTCATTTACAGGTCTTATACCCATGGGGTGGGGCCTGTTGCAGTAAGTTTTATTATCAGTGTGTAGCAGCTGGCTCACTGTTAATAATACCTCTCTTATAGTAATATGGGTTTCATATTGTCCTGCATAGACATTTTTTTTAACTTTTAAACATCACACCATCTGAGGGTTAAAGGACCACTATAGTGCCAGGAAAAAAACTAGTTTTCCTGGCACTATATGGTCTTTAGGTCCCCCCCACCCTCAGGTTCCCACTCTCGCCGGGATGAAGGGGGAGGAAGGGGTTAAACTCTTACCTTTCTCCAGCGCTGGGCTCCCTCGGCGCTGGGGAACTCTCCTCCCTCTTCCGATGTCTGAATGCGCATGTACAGCAAGAGCCCCACGCGCATTTAAACCGCTGATAGGAAAGCATTTCTCAATGCTTTCCTATGGACGTCCAGCGTCTTCTCACTGTGATTTTCACAGTGAGAAGTGCGGAAGTGCTCACTGACAGCCGCTAGAGGCTGGATTAACCCTATTGTAAATGTTTACAGCTGCAGGGTTAACCCTAGATGGACCTGGCACCCAGACCACTTCATTGAGCTGAAGTGGTCTGGGTGCCAATAGTGGTCCTTTAACTATTTGCCCTGCTATTGGCTGCTAGTGTGCAAACTGTTTGGATTTTTTTAAATCTGATCATTGTTAAGATGACACTAAAAACCCTAAAGCACTTTAACTTGATGAAATGCTTTTTTCATTTTACAAAAAGTGTATATTTAAATAGAAATTGGTACTTTTATAAATTAGCCTTGTAACATCCCATGGCTTTCAAGCAAACAACAGGTCAAGTTACTTCTTGGTATGGTTAGCTCAGAGGAGCTAAACGCAAGACCAAGGCAATTGCCTTGCAGATTAGCTGCACTGGAAAGTCTGTAATTGGACAGCCACAGAAAGCCTCTGCTGGGAAGAAGGGGACGGCTAGTAAAGACTTCAAACAAGAGATCTGCAGCTTTTGTATGCGGTTATTAGATATACCCAATGAAAAAAATGCACAATTAAATGCATCAGTTTTAATTTGGGGTATATCCACTAAACTGTTTTTAAAAAAAATAATAATAATTTTTGTATGTGGGCAGTGGAGTGTTACTATAAATGCTGTAAACAAACGTCCAGATTTTCCAGTCTGAATGGCCCATTTTGTTTTTACCACATTTGGTATGGGGTCATTCAATGTGTGTTCAGAAAAACATGATGGATCAGGCAATCCTAATTCCTATGTGACACACTTGGATGTCCATTTATATATATAGTGGAATTCTTGGAATCTCTAATAGTAGCTGCCTGCTGTTCTTGAAAGCAGTACACATACTTCCTTTTCTAGAGACAGATCTGAATAGGTCAGACACTATGTAACACACAACCACTCCCAATCTCAGCAGCCGCACCCACCGTGTGCCCCCAGCTGTATCCATTCACTTCTCCTCCGCTGGCTTTGTGAGCAGGACGTATTTCTTGTGTGCAGAATCCCAAGAAAGGTATGAATTCTAAACTCCAAAGCTTCTTTTATTTAACGCTCTGCTGCGATAGAACTTTAATGCGCAGACTCGATTTATTGCAAAGTTCCATCGTTTGCAGCTGCAATCTGCCAAACAGTTAACGGTTACACTGTTGCAGATGTGGCACCATCTTTAACAGAATGGATTAAATCCCTTATGGACTGCCATTCTCATAATGATCAGTATGGGTAGCTTGAGCCTTGTGGGGGTGGTATTCCACTGCAGCTAGAGTAACAGAGGCTTCTATTCTTTGTTCCTTTTTCCTAATGTTGTTAAAACTTGTTCCTTTTTGCTAATGTTGTAAAAACGCCCATACGATCAGCAGCTCTTAAACTACAATTCCCACAATCATGTGTTAGTCTTTTAGCCTGTCAGAGAATCATGATGTGATGTGGCTATAAAACAGCTGCATGTTTACGTTTCTGCCAACCCAGTTCTAGTTTAATTAAATTATTTTTGTAGAACGCTCAGAAAATGAATACTGAAGCAGTTTAAGAAATATATGTAAGATATTAGATTGCTCCTGTGAGTGATAGGAGTGTAAAACACCCAATTAGTGTACAGTAGTATATTGTTTATTTCTGAGTGAGGTACACGTGGGCTGTATTGCTAGGTGTGGTGTTGATACTGCCAGCTGTGGCTTGTTTATTTGCACTGCAAGGCCTACCAGGAGGTGACTAATATAAACTGTTACATTCTCTAGGGCTGTACTGTAAGACTCTCTGTAAATACTTTGAAGGATTACCTTGCTAACTGCTCTGTTTATAGCCTGGGGCGACTAATATTTACTTACTGGGGGTGTGGTTATAGCCCTAAATTTGTAATAACCATAAATACACACATTAGTGTAGATCAGGGGCAATGAACATTGTAGCTCAGGGACCATAACTACTGTGATTTACTCTTTACCGGGCTGAGAATTGTGGGAAATTCAGTCCACCAATCCAGAATATAGGAACTTTACAATGAGTGATTTGGACCAGATATTTTAACCCCATTGCACAGCGTTGCGGAATTTGTTGGCGCTTTATAAATAATCATTTTTTTTAAATGGTGGGAACTTATGCAAAAACACACTTCACATTTTGTTTATTATGAAATCTACTATTGATTAATCTACAGTGTGACATAACATTTCTTGTTAGAGTGCAAATTTATTGCGTTCAGTAATAAACAGGTTATATTTGATTTAATCTCTTACTGTTCTACTATTCAATCCAATCCACTTTGAGTGTGGTTTATAAATCAAATCATTAAAATAAATAATTCCACGCCATGGATTATATTCTTGAAACAGTGAAGTAAAAAATATAAGAATTGCTGATTTGGAAAACCAAAAATCTTTTACTCTGTTATATATATTTTATATTCTTGCTATAATTTTTAAATCCCTACAATTCACTGTTAAGAATAGAAACCTTTAAATTGACATTGCATCTAATAGTATTTTTTTAAATTGTAACACTGTCAGTCCATACATTATGCTGTTTATTCACTTAACAATGCATTGTACTGAACTGACAATCATATTGAAACATTTAGGCTGAAATAGCCAAGCAGAGACAACAGCTGATTTGGAGAATATTTATAAATCAGCTTTTTATGTTTACATCTTACAATTTAGTTTTAACCTCACTGCAGTTCAGTGCAGTGAATAACCCCCTTGTTTTGTGTTTTTTAGCCTAGGGCAACAAGTGTTGTCCTAGCGTGGAAGGAAAGGACAAAAGAGGGCAACAGGATTTCTTTTTTTCTCTTCTCTTCAAAGGGGTTGGCTGCTCAATGAATGTCTCGTCCACTTTGCTAATTCTGGTGGAGTGATGTGCTTTTACCTGCATCTTGTTATCAGGCAACCCTAGGGAGGCGCCTAGAACCCAGGGGCAAGGGACCGGCAAACATTCCTTTGCTTGGCCCCATTAACCAAGGGAACATATAACTTTTCTGGCTTAGTGCATCCAACATGCATAATACATTAGTACAGCGCTTTGGAATTTGTTGGTGCTATATAAATAATAACCTCAGAGTAAAGCATGTTGGGTATTTCTGTCACGCTATCACTGTTGCATTCAATCAGGGCAGGGAAAGCCACTGACTGTTAAATTACATTTCACGTGTTGTCCTTCCTTAAATAGCTTAATTTATGTGTTTCTTTTATGAAAATAAATCCCGTCCAGGTCTTTGGTTAATAATACAATAAAGCAGATTTTGCTGTGTAGATGTGTGAAATGTCCCCCTAGCAGAATAATAAATATGTGTCGGAGACTTTACTGTCTAAATAGCTTAAATTTGAATGTAACGTGTCATGTAGGCTTATAATCAAAGAAGAGCAAACGGCATAGGCAGCTTTTACTAGTAACGCAACTTGGGTGTGGCAAGTGATTAATGTATATTTTAAAGCTAGTGGGGTTGCAACTGTGGCTATTTTGAGCAGACCTAAAGCTGGTCTGTAAATAGAACATTCTCAGAGTGTTTTACCCCAGTTGGAGACAGACATATTAGGGTTATTCATTAAAACGAGAATTCAAATTTAGACACAACTGGGTAATCCCTAAATCCTGGACTGGTAAGGGCACCTTGAGGACTCTCCAGTGGTTATAATGAGAGGAGTGCTTTGCACCATTCCAAAATAAACAATCAAACAGTTTTCTGTGTGGTTATCAGGGCTCGAGTCCTGCAGGAACGTGATTGAATGGTGTTCCTGCACTTTTTTTTAGAGCGCCCTTCCCGTTTGTGGTCCTGCAGGCACTCAGGGGGCGGCAAAAAATGCTGCCCCCAAATGCCCCCCTTGTACCCCCTGTCATAGGGGGGCACAAGAGGTGGCCTGATGGCCACCTGGTGGACCCTCCCCGGCGGGCTCTTGTCTCGCTGACAGACGCGGCGAGGGAGCTGTGTCCTCTCTGCTCCCTTGCGCCATTTGCTGATGCCGGGAGCCTGAATATGACGTCATATTCCGGCTCCCTGCATCAGTAGACAGCCCGCGCGGGGAGAGGGAGCAGAGAGGACACAGCTCCCTCGCCGCGGCTGACAGCGAGACAAGAGCCCGCCGCACTGAAGCACCACTGGACCCAAGGGACAGGTCCATGCCAGCTCTTCAGGTAGGGAGGCTGGGTGGACATTTTTAAATTAAAAAAAATATTAATAATTTGTGTGTGTGTCTGTGAGTGTATGTGTGCACCTGAGTGTGTGTGTGTATGTGTACGCATTTATATATGCATACAAGAGTTTGTGGGGGGGGGGTGGAGTTTGGGTGGGGAGGTGGAACTCCCACGCTTTATTTCCCAGGACTTGACCCCTGGTGGTTATGGTCATTTGAGTGTTCTTTTAATGAATAATGTTCAATTAGAGATTTTTTTTTTCTAACTCTACAATTGCTCGGAAATTTATTAACCACAATTTGCTTTTGAAGTGCAGAAATAAGCGTATTTAGCTTCTGCTTATTCTTACTGGTCTTAAACAAATGGAAATGTATAATGATACAATTGCTGCACATATATGTAGGGTAAAGAGGATGTTTTAAGGGGCAATGTAATCACATAATTACTAGAGTACTATGTAGTGGTTATGGTGCTAGAAATCTCCTGGCACTGTCCCTTGGTAAATATTTTAACCACTTTCGAACATTTAACAGTTACTCGGCTCTCCCTGGTAGCCCCTGCTTTTCTGCTTTTGCATTACATGTGTGAATTTTGTCCACATTTATAAGAATTATTGACTAAAAGCATCAGCTGAATTGATGCCACTAAAGCAAAAGCAGGAACGTTTGTTTTAGCAATATTAAAAGAGGGACAGGATGGAAAGCACCCGATCGACCCAGGTAAGTGATATACTGTTGGAAAATGGTTTGACTTCTTCCTGTTGGACAGTGCCAGGGAGTCTGCAGTTGTTCGTTATAAGGCCCCTGTAAAGGGACACTCCAGACCTCTACAGCACTTTAGTTTGCCGAAAAGTTTTATGTGTAAGAGTGTGTCCTCTTTATTTCATTTAAAAAATCAAAAGAGCAGATTTCAACAGAAATTGACACTTCTATAAATTAACCTGGTTACACCCACTTGCTTTTCACACAGGTCTTGTTACTTCCTGGTTTGGTTAGCTCAGTGGAGCTAAACTCAATGTGTCAATTGCCCAGGGCACCTGCCTTGCAAAGACTTCTCACTGAGCTGCATTGGGAAGTCTGTGATTGGACAGCCACAAAAAGTCTGGGCGTGGTTAGAAGGGGAGAGTTTGCTACGGCAGAACTGCACCTTTTGCAAGCTGTTTTTAGATGTACCTCAATGAAAAAATGCATAATTCAATGCATGCAAATATTAATTTGGGGTGTATCTACTAAACAAAGATTTTTTACAAAATTTCTTTTGTATTTGGACAATTGAGTGTCCCTTTAAATAATATGGGTGGAACAGCCTTTATTGGACTCATACAGAACATATTGGAGAGTATTAATAATACAATTAAATAATGGTTCTCTTTTTTTATTTTATTTTTATTTATTTTTTTTATATATCTTAGAAGTTTAGTAATAACCTATTTTTTATGCAGGGAAAATAAAAAAATGGAAATGGTCATATTTTCCTAATAAATTAGGTGATGTCATACTCGCCAAGAAGCCTGCAGGATCTTTAGATATTTTTTCCACTTTTAGAATTGGAGAGGAAAAGGATAGCCAGGAGATTTGTGGTTAGTGAGAGAAAGAGAGACTCTTTGCTGTATTTCAGAGTCACAATTCATTTCTCAATGACATTACTGGTTATGAATTGTTACATTATTATGATTTAAATAATGTCTACTGTCTACTCCTTATTTAGCAAGCCGTAACTGAAGTTTCATGTTGATACTGACGTTTTGATTTGCAATCAGGACTGTCCCACCAAAATCAGAACAGTTGGAAGGCCTTTAATTTTCCACCATAGGACTTTAAGAGCAACTAGGTAGCTCTCCTTGAGGGCATTTGGGCAAGGGCTTCCTCAGCATCCTCCTTGATATAGCCATGCAGCTGTCACAAGAATGATTTATAAGACTGGTAGGTTGAAATGTGTTTCTAAATGCTAAGGCATTTAGAATGTTTCTTTCTCCTTTTTTTTTATACCCAGAGTTAACACTATAGGGTAAGGAACACAAAAACGTACTCCTGAAAAAAAACTATACACCCCCTGTCGCCCCGCCTTGCCTCCCTTAATATAGCACAAACTTATCTTAATTCCTGTCTGCTGCTTTTTGCGCTGCCTCTGATCTGCCTCCTTGGCTGACATCACCAGTAGTGGTGATCTCAGCCAATCACAATGTTTTGCCATAGGAAAGCATTGGGCTGGCTGAGATTGTCAAGGAAGCAGATCAGGGTCAGAGTAAGCACAAGCCAAACGCAGCCCTGGCCAATCAGCATCTCCTCATAGAGATGCATTGACTCAGTGCATCTCCATGCAGAGGGTGGAGACACTGAATGTCAGTGTTGCACACTGTGCAGCACTGCCCCAGGAAGCCCTTCTAGTGGCTATCCGAGGAGTGGCCACTGGAGGTACCCCCTGGCTGTAATGTAAACACTGCATTTTCAGTGAAATTGACAGTGTTCACTGCAAAAAGCCTGCAGGGACTGACTACACACCCGAGAACAAATACAATAAGCTGTATTTGTTTTGGTGACCATAGTGTCCCTTTTAAGTAAAATTTGTATTTAGGCATCAAGCTCACTTTAAGCATCTCTGGAGCCAGGTTTGTTCTCTTTCAACAGAAGTGTAACTACATCTGGGTGACATGATACAGAACAGCCTTGCTTCATTAGAGATTGTTTAATTTATAACACAGGATGCTTACGTAATAGAAATATTAAAAAGCTCTCACAGTGCATTTTATGAGGGCGTGCACTATGGAAAATTACTTATTTTTCTTTTTTGAGCAGAGTAAATTTCTGATGGTTACTAAGTCAAAAGAACATTTATTTTTGCTTCTTCAAATTAACCTCTTCAAGGACTATAATGATATCACTGCTGTAATTAAACTATTCAGAAATGGGATCAGTACAGCAGCAGTTAAGCATCCCAACTACTTAATTCCCCTTACTAAGTAGATATTTAAACATTCTAAAAAATGTCCAAGCTTTCCCTTATTTTAAAGTTGTACTATTGCTAGCTATCGATTTCTTGTGATCACAATTATTTTAGGTGTAAATTGACTCTTTTTATAATTCTTTATTATTGTTGTGCACATATAACAATACAGGCATGCGTTGCCACAACAGCATTAGCACACATTAGGATTACATATTATTAAGAACAGTGTGGCTGTGGGATTGCACATTTTTTACATGTTGTAGGACAGTATACTTTAGGGTTAGACAGAAGAGGAGCTTAGAAGGCTTGTGGTAGGCTTGGTGTCTGTGTTTGTGGTTTAGTATAAGGAAAGAGAACAGGCTATACATTAGGTAGAACTCTCTGTAACATACTAGATAGTGAAAGGACAGGCTGCAACAGAAGAAACATAGCTAGTACTCTATAAAGAGAGGAATAGGGGCAAGAAATAATAACCACTGGATTGCTTGTAAAAACATGTCAACGTAGTAAGTGGGCACAGCAAGCGTTGCCTGCTTATTGTGAATGTTTCTGGAGGGCTGCTTAGCCTATGCCAAGAGATGGGAGGCTGCAGATACTTAATAGCCATAGTCCATTTAGCCCTGTGTTGGGGTCTCTCCATTCACGGGTACTGCTGTACTCCTGTGTTTTTCTGTCCAGGCTCCGGTACAGACCATTACCTGGTTCATGGCTTCTGGGTCCTTTCTGTTTTACTCCCCTCTCCTTCCCAGTCTCTCTCTTCCCCCTCTGCCTCTTTCACCCCCTTTCCCTGTGTCTCTTCCTCCTCCCCATCTCTCTCCCTCCCCCCTTTCCCTGTGTCTCTCCCCTCCTCCCCATCTCTCTCCCTCCCCTTTTCCCTGTGTCTCTCCCCTCCTCCCCATCTCTTTCCCTCCCCCCTTTCCCTGTGTCTCTCTCCATCTCTCTCCCTCCCCCCTTTTCCTGTGATCTCTCTCCATCTCTCTCCCTCCCCATTTCCTGTGTCTCTCCCCATCTCTCTCCCTCCCCCCTTTCCCTGTGTCTCTCCCCATCTCTCTCCCTCCCCCCTTTCCCTGTGTCTCTCCCCTCCTCCCTCCCCTCCCCCCCTTTCCCTGTGTCTCTCCCCATCTCTCTCCCTACCCCTTTCCCTGTATCTCTCCCCCCTTTCCTTGTGTCTCTCCTCTCCTCCCATCTCTCTCCTACCCCTTTCCCTGTATCTCTCCCCATCCTCTCATCCCCCCTTTCCTTTGTCTCCTCCTCCCCTTTACCTGGAGAAGTCAGGGGGCCGACCTTGTTCCTGGCTGGAGCCGCCGGGCCGGGTGGCAGCTTCACCGGTCCGGCGGCCCTGCTCCTGTCACTGCTGTGGCTGATGGAGGAGGAGCATGTCTCTGTACCATGCTCCCTCCCGGTTCCTGTGCCAGGAACCGCGAGGGAGCATGGTATAGAGACATGCTCCTCCTCCATCAGCCACAGCAGTGAGAGGAGTGCCGCCGGACCGGGGAAGCTGCCACCCAGCCCGGCGGCTCCAGCCAGGAACGCGGCCGGCCCCCAGGTGCCACGGCCCACCGGGAAATTTCCCGGTATCCCGGTGGGCCGGACCGGCCCTGCAGTTACACCACATGACCACACACCACACAGGCCCGCCACAACGTCAATGTACCCCATCTTTGGCAGGTCATTTTTACTGTACTTATTGGGCCCCCAATTTAAGCATGTTCAGGTGAGTGCAGCCAGTCCCTTGTTTCTATATATATATATTTAGGAGTCTAGCCAGCTCCTTGGTTTTGCACCCCTCCCTGTCACAGGTGCCTCATCTCAGAACCCTATTTAGCCTTGTACTGCAGAGAACTCGAGATGGAAGGATTTCCCCAAGTGAGTAGCTCATTTAGTAGACAGTTGGTTGTAAGAGTAGGACCTGCCAAAGATGGGGTACATTGACGTTGTGGCGGGCTTGTGCGGTGTGTGGTCATGTGGGCTCCCATTGTTTTTTGCCTGGATTGGGCATTTTTGGTAAAACTAGCAAGATCTGTCAGCACCAAAGTAGCTGTTTAGTAGATAAGGGAGTGCGCTGGATTTTCATTCTCTCTCTCTCTCTCTCTCTCTCTCTATATATATCTCTATATACACACACACACACACACCCCTGCATTTCAACGTCAACACTTCATACAAACTCCATTATATATAACCACAACACTGCATTCAAAAACCACGCTACATAGAAATGCATGCCTGTATTCAAATGTCGACACACACCCAACATTCACTCAAACATACTCCATACAAAAACATGCTTACATTCAAAAGCATAAACACTGCTTAGTGCTAAATAATTATTTATTTTTTATAAATTGCGGTTGTTTTTTTACATTTTAAAGTTTGGGGGGTGGGAGGGTGTGCCAAAAATAGGACAAATGATCTAGGTACCAAATGCTCTAGGTATGATGAGAAAAATAAAAATAAATTTGCGGCGGGGGCGGGGCTTACGTGCGGCGGGGGCGGAGCTTAGCTGCGGCGGGGGCCTGGCTGACTGCAGCATGGGAAGCAGGAAGGAGTTCCTGCTTCCCCAACAACCAGCCTCCAGGAGCTCCAAGCAGGAGAGAAGAAGCAGGTCAGTGTGTGACTGTCTGTGTCTGTGTGACTGTGAGTGTGTGACTGTGTGTGTGTGTGTGTGACTGTCTGTATGACTGTGTGTGTGTGTGACTGTGTGTGTGTGTTTTAACCCCTTTCCTCTCCCCAGAGCCGGGCGGGAGTCCCTGAGTGTGTGTGTGTCTGTCTGTGTGTGTGTCTGTCTGTGTGTGTGTCTGTCTGTGTGAGTGTGTGACTGTGTGTGTGTGTGTGTGTGACTGTGTGTGAGTGTGTTGCTGTCTGCCTGTCCTTGTATGTGTGGGTGTTTGCCTCGATGTCAGTGACTGTGAGTGTGTGACTGTCTGCCTGTGTGTCTGTGTGTGTGTGACTGTCTGCCTGTGTGTGACTGCCTGTGTGTTTGAGTGTGTGGCTGTCTGCCTGTCTTTGTATGTGTGGGTGTTTGCCTCGGTGTCAGTGACTGTCTGTGTGAGTGTGTGACTGTCTGCCTGTGTGTGCGTGACTGTCTGCCTGTGTGTGTGTGTGTGTGACTGTCTGCCTGTGTGTGTGTGTGTGGCTGTCTGCCTGTCTTTGTATGTGTGGGTGTTTGCCTCGGTATCAGTGACTGTCTGCCGGTGTGTGTGGCTGTCTGCCTGGGTGTCAGTGACTGGCTGCCTGTGTGTGTGTGTGTGTGTGTGTGTGGCTGTCTGCCTGGGTGTCAGTGACTGCCTGCCTCTGTGTGTGTGTGTGTGTGTGTGCGCGCATCTGCTAGTGAGGAAGCCTCTGTGTGTGTGTGTGTGTCTGCTAGTGAGTGAGCTTGTATGTGTGTCAGTGAGCTTGTCTGTAGGGACCATATGTGTGTGTGTTAGTGAGCTTGTCTGTAAGGAGCATGGGTGTGTCGGAGCCTGTCGGTGGTGAGCATGTGTGTACAGTGAGCTTGTCTGTAGTAAGCATGAGTGTGATCGTGAGCTTGTCTGTAGTGACCATATGTGTGTCAGTGAGCTTGTCTGTAGTGAGCATGTGTGTGTCAGTGAGCTTGTCTGTAGTGAATCTGTGTGTTAGTGAGCTCTTCTGTAGGGAGCGTGTGTGTCAATGGGCTTGTCTGTAGGGAGAGTGTGTGCGCATCAATGAGCTTGTCTGTAGTGAGCGTGTGTGTGTGACAGTGAGCTTGTCTATAGTAAGCTTGTGTGTGTGTATCAGAGTTTGTCTGTACTAAAGTTGTGTGTGTGCCAGTAACCTTGTCTGTGTGTGTCATTGTCTGTGAATGAGCCTATTTGTGTGCATCAGTAAGATTGTCTGTCTGTGTGTGAGTATGCTTTACTGTATAATTTAATTACCCTAAAAGAACTAATTTTTGAATTAGAAGAAGAAATGTATTAATAAAAAAATAAAAAATATATATACTGTTGCATCACCAGGGCTCCAGTATCCAGTATATATATATAGGCAATTGAAATAGTTGGCTGCACTCTCGGATTTCCTTAAAATTTTACTTTTATTGAAATATTTAAGAGAAGATCAACGTTTCAGTCCCTCTTGTGGACTTGCATCAGGATCATGACGAAAGTCCACAAGAGGGACTGAAACATTGATCTTCTCTTAAATATTTCAATAAAAGTTACATTTTCAGGAAATCCGAGAGTGCAGCCAACTATTTAAATTGCCTATATATATATATATATATATATATATATATATAACACCCTACATAGCACAATGACTTATGGGGCTGGCATAGATTTTTTTCCAGGGCTGCTTCGTATCCCCAGTCCGGCCCTGGACATATTCCCTCCAAAAAGCGCTCTCTTGGCAGATTGCAAAGTAGCTCAAAACCCTGGAACAAATTGCCCGGGAACTGCACGGTCCCCTCATGTCAAAGTCCTCATACTGAAATGAGTTCCATAGCGGTCGCGGCTAAGTATCGCTGAGGACCATTTGTGGGTTTGGTTCATGCGAGTGGCCGCCAGGGAGCTAGTGTTCGGTTCCATTAAAATGCAAAGAAAGTGCTGAACCGGGGCACCCAAGGAAATGGTGACTGGGCAGTGTAACTCCCGAACTGTGTCTCATACCTGGACTATAGTTGGTGGGCAGGAGGCCAACTTCCACTCTCCTCCAGGAGTCTATGGCAAACGTTTGTGGGAAGGAGCGTTTGTTACAGTGGTCTTTCATAAAAAAGGTCTCACAGCTGTAATACACATGAGAGCAAAAAAAACAGCCATTAGATCAAAGAAATATGCCAGAGAAGCTCAGAGTTGGAGCTTGAGGCATCAAACGGGGGGAGACTACAAAATATTATCTGCTGCACTGACGGTTCCAAAAAGCGCAGAGGCCTCTTTCAATTCTTAAATGGAAGAAATTCAGAACAACCAGAACAGGGCGCCCATCCAAACTGAGAAGTTGTGGAGAAGGGCCTTGGTAACAGGTGTGACAAAGAACCTGATGGTTACTCTATGTCAGGGCTGCCCAACAGGTAGATCTCAGATATTTATAGAACATAACTCACATAATGCTTTGCATGTGTTTAGAATGACAAAGCATCATGGGAGTTGTAGTTCTATAACATTTGGGGATTTACCTATTGGCAGCCCTGCTCTAAGTGATCTCTCCAGAGATCATGTGGAGATAGTAGGGAAAGAGACTAGGAGACGGGTCAGAGCTGAGAGGAAGCTGAACACAGCAAAATAACTATGTATCCCTAATGAAAACTAGAGCGCTCCAGACCTCAGCCTGGGCTGAAGGTTCACTTTCCAATTGGACAGTGACCCTAGGTACACAGCCA
The DNA here is from genome assembly GCA_933207985.1 of Pelobates cultripes. Taxonomy (NCBI): domain Eukaryota; kingdom Metazoa; phylum Chordata; class Amphibia; order Anura; family Pelobatidae; genus Pelobates; species Pelobates cultripes. Next base: position 42,793,576 of record OW240921.1, read on the forward strand.
AGACAACGCAAGTGTGGCTTAGGGACAACTCTGTGAATGTCCTTGAGTAGCCCCGGCAGAGCCCGTACTTGATCCCAATAAAACATCTCTGGAGAGACCTCAAAATGGCTGTCCTGAGGTGCCCCCATCCAACCTGAGTTAGATCTACAGAGAAGAATAGCCAAAGCTACTCAAATCCACGCGTGCAATACTTTTCTTGTCATACCCTAAAAGACTTGAGGTTGTAATTGCTGCTAAAGATGCTTCAACTAGTACTGAGTTAAAGGGACACTCCAAGCACCAAAACATAAATGATGTTATGGTGCCTGGAGGCACTCTTACCTAAAGGGGTTAAACAGTTCTTGAACATTTAACCCAAAAGTTGCCTCCAACTTCGATGTCCACTTCCCCAAGGCTTCATTTTCAGATTCAGGAAGCTGAGTGCTGCCGGGCAGGGGCGCCGCTGAAAGTGATAAGATGACGCTCTCAGCCAATCAGTGATTCCCCATTTACTATACTTGGTTGGAAAAGGTATGCTTCCTATCTAAAACTTCAGAAGTCAGATGCTGCCGTGGGTAAGGGAGTGGAGATTGGGGTAACCTTTTGAGGTAAGCGTTCCTCTGGGGGCATCCTGGCACCATAACAACTTCATTTAGATAGTTATTTTGGTGCCTGAAGTGTCCCTTTAAAGCTCTGAATACTTATGGCAATGTGATACTTTAGGTTTGAGTTTTTTAAAATAAATGTGTAAGTTTTCAAACACTGTTTTTTTTTTTGTTTTTTTTTTATTTGCCATTATGGATTACCTAGTGTTGACTAATATGGGGGAACATTTTTTTAAAGGTTTGCTTCATCCACCATAACCACTTCTCATTTTAGAAGTGATCATGGTGGTAGAAATCAAGCTGAAACACTGCACATACATGGTAATCTTCATTTTTGTGCTAGTTGCATTTAAAGGCTGCCTAATTTGAAATATGTGCAAAATGTATATCTGTTGGCAAGACAGGAGGCACAGTGCACTGGCAACAGACATAATGAGCTAATCGAAAAATTTACATTATTTATGCTATGAGCTGGTGAAACAGTTTGAAATGCTTTGATTGGACCACCAAAGTGGTTTTGGATATGGAGCATGAAATTCAGTGCGGGGAGATTAGGCTAGGGAAATGAAGGTCTCTGAATATTATATATGTACATATGTTTGTTTTGTTTTTTTTGGTTGGTTTTTTTATGATAAGTTTTAATGATGTTAAGCCTGTGGTTTAAACTGTACTTCTGATTGTGGTTGTTGCTTCTGGGTTTAAGCAGCACTGTCACTTTGAGATTGTTGAGTTTTAGGAAAGACAGACAGGCTTATTTACTAAATTTAAGGAATATCAGCAGCAAATTTTAAATCAAGGCTAAAGTTGCTGAACTGGAAGCGTAGCTGACTTAGAGGATGTTTCTAGATCTTCTTGTTTGGTCTAAATTGTAAATTTCACTTTGAATTCCTGACAATTCTTACTTTAATAAATCACCCGGAGAATCTATATGAAAATCACTGACTGTGTTTGCAATTCCAATGTGTGCAGATACACATGACGGTATAGATTTATAACCTTTATTACCACAACCAATCCCTAAATCACCCCAAATAAGACTTGGACAAATTACTGTGGACTAAAGTTATTGACCATAGCATTATTAATGGACAACCAGCATTTAACATGAACGTTGACTTGACACTAAGGGGTAAGACCTTATTTTATAGGCCACAAAAATATTGTAAACTAATTGCTAGGTGACTCACATACAAACTTAATGGCCCAGCCCTGCAGTCATAAACCACTTCCCTTTGCTATAGTGAAACTTAGTTTTCACAACATAGCCACAACCCCTCAGGATGTGGTTTTGATATTTGCCTCGAGTGAAGGATAGTTCAATAAATGTATGCAGCATAGGGGGTTTATTGGAAGCCTATAACGCTCTCTAGTGTTTAGTGATGTGCTTGACACACATTGACATGTGCATCCCAGCCCCTTATGATGTAGGGGTCTAGTTCTCTCCCCTGGTATGGGAGTTGACATAAAAACAAAGAAGTGTTACAAACTAAGCTTACTTTTTGAAGCAACCCAGCCCTGAATGTTTAAAGGAACTTCAATTTTATTTTTAAATAGAAAGTCATGGGTGCATGCCAAACACTAGTTCTTACAGTAACATGCTGTCATTTTAGAATGTTTACATTGTTAATATTGTTAGAATGTGTTCTGACTTAGTATTTCAGTTTATCTCACATTTTATGTTCTGAAGATTTAATGAGGTGACTTTGAAATAAAAGCTTCTGTCTCAGACAGTGGGCCCCAACCTTGGAACTGTCCTCCATTATTTCTCTCCATGTTTATTCCTGGCAATGAGTCAGAGGGAGGAATGTTCTTTTTTTTTTCTTTCTTAACAAGAGAAATCATTTAAAGGCAATGCGTTGTATGAAATGTCACAGTCTATCTAAAGTGACACTGTCAACAAAAATAAACGTTATGTAATACAGATCTTTTTACAGCACTATATTCTTCATAAAATGCAGTTAAGTTCATGATACCTGACAATAAGTCTTAATCGAGGTTCTATTTAATATTTTGGAGAGACACTAATACTGTGTGCAGATACCAGGAGCTGGCCTAGAATATGGCTAAAATGGGTAAAGATATGGATACAAGAGAGGATGTGTATACAATGGTACTGTGTCTTTAAAAGAGAACTAAAATTCACAGGAAAATGTAAAAACGAGATAAATAGACAGAATCAAATAGTTTAGATAAGATATATGTGGATTGAGGATAAACATCTTGTAAATAAATAATACATGAAATAAATAGATACATAAATAGATGAATGGATAAATATATGTCTAAAGCAAATTATGCAGTGCAAGTGCCTCTATTGCTGCTATAGAACAGAATGGCTGGCACGTGTACTAGATTATATACTTTGTATCTTTCAAAGATGCAGATGAAAAAAGTACAAACATTTAATAATATAGCAATACAGTATATGGAACTGTAGGCTAAAGATGTTACACAATGTAACAACAATTAGTAGACATGCATCAGGACTTAGATCCGGCATATACGCATCATTTGAAGTCAGTACTCCCTCAGGACCTGTTGGTTTGTTTACTGAATTGGAGCCGTCTACAGCACACGTTCCTCCGGAGTGTGGCTCCCGCTGGGACGCATGCTGAACAAACACGCTGTCCTCACCGGCGGTATCATTACAAGCGGCAACTGAGAAATTCAATCCACATCCATCAGAAAATAATCCGAAGGTCTCTGAATATTTCTGACTTCTATATGACTGGTAATACCTGTATGAACTTTTCCTGAATCATATTTTTTTAATATATATTTTTCATAGTTTATCTTTTGTCTAATAAACTGGTTTTTACTCTTATCCAGTTTCCGAACCATTGCTTTCTACTAATTGTTGTTACATTGTGTAACATCTTTAGCCTACAGTTCCATATACTGTATTGCTATATTATTACACTTTTGTACTTTTTTTCATCTGCATCTACAAAGTATATAATCTGGTACAAGTGCCAGCCATTCTCTTCTATAGCAGAAATAGAGGCACTTGCACTGCATATTTTGCATTAGACATATATTTATCCATTCATCTATTTATTTCATGTATTATTTATTTACAAGATGTTTATCCTCCATCCACATATATCTTATCTAAACTATTACTCAAATCTATCTATCTCGTTTTTACATTTTCCTGTGAATTTGTTATCTTTTAAAGACACAGTACCATTGTATACATATCCTCTCGTGTCCATATCTTTACCCATTTTAGCCATATTCTTGGCCAGCTCCTGGTATCAGCACACAGTATTAGTGTCTCTCCATAGTATCTCTTTCATAGGTTTTAGTGGATCCCTATTTATTTCCAGTTTTTTGAGCGGCCTAGTGCCAGTCCTACTCCCTCACTCCTGTTTAACACATTAGGTGTACCAGAACCAACTATCTCTATTTCATATTTACCCACAAGCTATCAGTACTAAAAATTTATCTTTAGGGCAAACTGTAGTTATCATGGACAGATGAGCACAAATGGCTGCACCCAGATACCAAGATCCAAAGGAAAGGATAATAAAAATCAATAAAGGCAAGTGGAAACAGGGGATAAGATACTCTAGGCACCATGATAACTTCATTGATTTCAAGTGGTCATGGTGCCCAGAGTCTGTATGTGCATAAAAAAAGCTGCATATACTGAGTTTAACCACACAGCAGGTCTGTCAGCGTCATTGCTTACCTCCCAAGTGCCAATACTAAGGAGGGACCATCACTTTTTTGAGCCAAAATGCCTCTGACTCTCTTTTCCATCAAGTTGGCCCTTTTTCCCTTAGTTCATTAAAATAGGATCTTTATGTGGACGGAGCTAGCATCGAACTGGAGAGGTTGCACTCTGAGCTCCGCGACACTTCTGTAGAAACTGCAGTAACCCAGCTGAAATACTTACCTGGAGGGGGTGGAAACAAGACCCTAGACTGGCTCTTAGTCATGGGTCGCAAGACTAAAAATTCCAGGTGAGCCGAGATATTGGCAACCTCCTTCAAAGTTCAAAACAGGCCACATGGTCCAACATGGTGCCGCAGGACGTTGAATCCGCTAACTTACCTGAGGACTTCGCTGCGGCACTGGAGACAAGTGCTTCCAGCAGTAAGCAGACTGTGATGGAACCGGCCTCTGTTGCTGAAAATAGAGAGCCTGTCACGGTAACCCTGCTTAAATCTATGCAAAATTGCAGCCAACATCTCCCAATTTAAAACAGCCATGGAAAATGCCAACTCAAGGATAACAAACCTTGAGGCTACTGCTACCACTCAAGACACAAAGATGGCGGCGTCTGTGGAGCAAAAACTGGAAGAAATCCAGATGGCCCAGTGAACCATGGAGACCCAAATGGAAATACTGGAAGACCAAAGAAGACGCTACAACTTGAAACTTAGGGTCATCCCTGACTCAATTGGCACAGAGGAGCTGCCACACTACATCAGAAGGCTGTGTGAAACTCTGTCACGTTAACAGGCCAAAGGAATGAAAATAGATGGCATGTTCCGGCTACCTAAGTCATCAAATACCCCTGCCACAGCAACAGCTGATTTAATTGTCCGCTTTCAGACCACTTAGGATAGGGCCCTGTTCCTCAAGGAGGTTAGAGGGAAAACACCAGTCCAGTTTGAGGGCTAATCAATCCTTATCTTCCCTGACCTCACAAAGAGCACACTGGCCTGGAGAAGATCACTGAAGTCGATGCTACAAGTCCTCCGAGACAAGTAAGTTCCCTACTGCTGGGGCATCCCCAGATGACTGATGTTCTCCTACCAAGGAAACAATCACAGAGTGCCGAGTCTCCAAGACCTAGAAGACAGCATGAGCAGAATGGGCCTCACTAATGTCACCAGAGTGACAGATATCGGCCTGACCGGCCTGGATCTAACGAATATCCCTATATTTACCCTTCTACTCCCCTCGAGACACACATCCAGGATGGCGGTCACTTGACTGGCACTCAATATACTGTCCCCCGGCGGCAGTGAGCGCCACCTAGTCTGGAATGTTAAATACAACCTATGTTCTGCTGGGATTATCTTTTTCTGTAGTATTTCCTTTAAGTGTTGTTTTTGTTTATTCATTTTTCTTGGTTTTTCTCTACCATTTTAATTATTGATCACTAGCTCACTTTAAGTGGTCTTTTCTCACCCTCTGAACTACAGTTCAGACTATCCACAGGGATGCTCTCCATCTCTGAACCTACTTGGGTTCCCCCACAACGATCTAAGGCAATTCACACTAGCCGACAAGAGAGCACCCATATAAGCATAATATGGAGGGTAATACTTCTGTCTCTCCCACCCCCCCACACATTTCCCAAGTTGGTACTAGAATATAATCTGTTATAGTATGGGTGGGGGTAACCTCTCCAAGAGGTAGTATTGAGCCCAATGGAATATGTCAGTTGAATTTTACATGTCCTACATTTTGTCAAAAAAACAACTCTCTCTTAACTACTTATATTCATATTACATAGTTACATACATGGTTACATAGCTGAAAAGAGACTTGCGTCCATCAAGTTCAGCCTTCCTCACATTTGTTTTTTGCTGTTGATCCAAAAGAAGGCAAAAAAATAGTTTGAAGCACTTCCAATTTTGCAACAAGCTAGGAAAAATATTCCTTCTTGACCCCAGAATTGCAGTCAGATCTATCCTTGGATCAAGCAGTTATTACCCTACATTGAAAGATTATATCCTTGAATATTCTGTTTTTGCAAGTAGGCATCTAAGTAGCTGTTTGAACATCTGTATGGACTCTGATATTGTGTTACTACTGGTTATGATGTGCATATTGTATCTATCTTCTGCAATGTTATATTTTATTTTGTACTTATAAGTGAAGTGATGTACAAATAAAGAATAAAAAAAAGTACCCAAATTGACTGTGTTGGATTTTCACTGAAAAGCCAACCCAGTCAAAGATATAGTGAGACACAGTAGGGGACTCTTTTGTCTCAATATTTTTCCTATGCTTAAAACTTCCTGACAGTGGGTGGAGCTGCCAATGTCAAGCTGTCAAATTAACAGGGTCCTCCATACACCTCGCTGCTGAACTTTTGCGGCCACCAGAGCTGCCATATCACCGTCAGGGGTCTCTGTAAATTATGCAAAGTCCACAACAATAATATTGCTGTGTTAAACCACATAGTGTTAAAACCACCATTTATGTGGCTTGTGCCCTTTTAGCCCCCTTAAAAGGTAATAAAATGTACCTTATTTCCAGCGTTTGCGTGGGCCTGCTTTTGCTGGCTCCACCCCATGATCTAAGGAGTGGCCAGTGGCGGTATCCCTAGGGAGCAATGTGAAAAGGCAGTGTTTTGCATGCAAATGCCTGTGTGTAACGATTATACTCACCAGAACAACTACATTAAGCTGTAGTTGTTCTGATAACTATAGTGTTCCTTTAAGGACTCTACAGAAATTAAATACTTCTTAAAGACAGTTTTTAATAACTGCATTGCAAACCTCCCCTCCCCTCCCCAACCACCACTAGAGATAAGCTATTTACCTCGCCCACCCACCCCATGCTTATTTCCTCATTTATAGATAGTCTCCCACACAACTTTCAATCTCCTGAAAAGACAGGTGCAAACACTGATCAGCACACCCTTCCAATCGCTTAACCCTATAGAACACATACCCTCTCTCCCTACAAATACATATATCACACACCAATACTATATACTTTTATTTAATTTTTGTTTTTCGCAATTTCTGTTTCATTTTCAACTCCACACCTCATACTACTAACATGAATCCAAATATAACCATACTGATATTCTTAATAACCCTTTTTTCAATCCAATTTTGTTCACACCACCACCAGCATAACACACACCTCAAACTGGAACACAAATTATCATACACCATGGCCTGCTCTGTTCCTATAACTTATCTGCTGAGTTCTGGTGGAGAGTTATAAAAAAATAGCCCTCCTACCCCCACCTCACAAAATTATAAAGTATCCCATTCACTATATGGCCAAACAAAAATTATGTCCAAATTCCTATTCCTTATGTTACTTGCCCTTGCAAATGATGTGGAGTCTAACCCTGGTTCCCCAGCTAATTCTAGTCCTAATCTCCCCACTAAAAAAGTCCTCTCTTTTGTGCACTGCAACATCCGTAGTTTACTCCCTAAACTGGATGCACTGCAAGCCTGGTGTTCCCATTACAAACCAAAAATCATTGTGCTCTCAGAATCATGGTTAACGACTAAAATACCAGACACGCCATTGCAATACAGGGTTATTCATGTTTTAGAAATGACAGAGCAAAGAGAGGAGGAGGCATTGTTATTTATGTTGACTATTCCATAAAGTTTACCCATTTACAAAACCTTAGTCCTCCTGCCACCTTCCTTTGATTTCCTTTCTGGCACAATTGAAATCCCATGCAGTAAATCAATCATTGTTGCAGGAATCTACCGCCCACCTAGCTCCCCTGTGCATTCCCTTTCTGACATAGCCCATCTCCTTAGTGAAACCATAGCTCAAAATCCTAAAGGTGGACTGTTGGTTAATATTGATTGGCTGAATCCTAAAAATAATAGTTCTTGCACGCTGTTTAAGACTTTGCAGCTAACACAATTAATCTCCTCCCCAACTCGCATAAACATTAAAAGCCATAACCATACCCTGCTAGATTGGATTCTCTCCACTTCTCCTGATAGAATCCAGGAGGCCGGTGTTCTCCCAAACACTTTCAGTGATCACTGTTTAGTGTACTGCATGCGCAAAATAAAGGCTACTAAATCCACTTCCAAGGTTAAAATAACTAGGTCCTTCAAAAAATGTAATCTTGAATCCTTTCTAAAGGACATCAAGAACCTCCCATGGCACAGATTAAACATTATCCCAGATCTAGACTGTGCTGTTGAATTTTTTTCAGTCTGAACTCCTACAAATTTGGAATTTGCATGCCCCGCTGCGTAAGGTAATGGTAAAAGAAGCACATATGAACTGGATCACAGCCAATCTCATCCAAATGTACCAGTTTCGGGATTCTTTGTGGTCAAAGTTTAAGCGTACTGGCTCTATGAATGATCACCGTGCATATAGACAATGGCGAAATATATGCACAAAACAGACAAAATTGGCCAAGGCCCAATATTTCTGTGAAATTCTGAACAATAACATCTCAAACCCTAGAAACATTTGGAAAGTCATAAATAAACTACAAACTCCCCCAATCTACTCACAACCCTCCACTGTCAAAATGGATAACCAAACCCTGCAACTTCCCTTAGATGTAGCAAATGCCTTTAACAATTATTTTGTCGGATGCTCTACTGCCCTGATTGCCAAGCTAATAAATGACACGCATCCTGAAACTACAAATGTGGATCAGGCCCCACTAAATTTGCAAAGTCCCAATATAGACAAGTTCATTTTTAGACCTGTACCTGTTAGTGTCATTGAAAAACATCTTAATAATCTAAAAATGAAAAACCAGTCCGGACCTGATCAAATCCCAGCAATGCTGTTGAAGCTCAGTGCGCCGGCAATTGCTAAACCCGTCGCAACTCTAATTAACGAATCCTCGGTGTCTGGATACATACCCAAACTTTGGAAGACTGCGAGAGTAGTGCCTATCCATAAAAGTGGGGACAATACTTTTGGTTTCTAACTATCGCCCAATATCGATGCTCCCGGTATTGTCAAAAATCTTAGAAAAATGTGTCCATACGCAACTATGTGAGTACTACCAACAATCAAACTATCTGACCCCTGATCAATCGGGCTTTCACCAGAATCACTCCACTACAACTGCCCTCTTAAAAGTTTGCAAAGACATCCAAACTGGCATGGAACAAGGAGACCTAACTGGAGCTATTTTCCTTGATTTTGCTAAGGCCTTTGACACAGTAGACCACGACATTCTACTGCACAAACTCAAAAACTCAGGTATTGGTGATCGTTCGCTAAACTGGTTTCGATTGTATGTATAGGATCGCTCGCAATATGTGTCCATTTCTGACAGCAACTCCCTCCCCCTCCCAGTCACGTGTGGTGTTCCCCAAGGTTCCATTCTCGGCCCCCTACTATTTACATTATTTATAAATGATCTGCCTAATGTCTGCAAATCCTCAAATGTACACATGTACGCAGATGACACGGTAATCTATGCGAGCAATTCCGATCTACTGCAGCTCGAGGCTGTGCTCCAAGACCAATTTACAGAGGTAGAAAGGTGGATCGCAAAAAACAAACTCTTCCTGAACACGGACAAAACTGTCACAATGATCTTTGGAACAGTACCTAAATTACACAAATTACACAATTCCCACCTATCCATCAAAACAAATTCAAATGGCACACTGACCCCAGTCCACTCTTTCAAATACTTGGGTATGATGTTAGACAGCAATCTATCTTTTGGCCTGTACATAGAAAAGCTTGCATCAAAACTAGGTGCCCTGTACAGAAACAAATCCCGCCTAAGCCTTACAGTAAAGGAAAAGATTGTACAGCAAATACTGATGTCAATCATTGATTATGGGGATGTAGTTTATGCATCTGCATCGCAACCCCACATTAATAAACTCAACACATTGTATAACTCGTTCTGCCGATTTGTGCTACAATGTAATTACAGGACTCACCATTGTGACATGCTAAAATAACTAAACTGGCTGTCGCTGGAATCCAGACGCACCCTTCTTCTTTCCAGCCTTGTGTTTAAGAGCTTTTATGGGAAACTCCCACCCTACCTGAACACAATGCTTTCCTTAGCTGTTCCCACTTCCTATAACCTCCGATCCAGTACCAACACTTACTTAGTCTACCTCAATACTAAAAGAAAGCAGCCCGATCCTCCATCTCCTACAGAGCACCGCAATTATGGAACGACCTCCCGCACAATTTAAAATCTTCCCTGAGCCGAAAGTCCTTTAAGAGATCCCTCTCTACATACCTCAAAACAGAATGCACCTGGTTGATGGTTGATTATATATTTCCTGCCTGTTTTATGTTAAATTTTGTATATATTGTGTATTAATATTGTTTTTGTATTTTATTGTACCCTAATTGTAACAATGCAATGATTTGTGGACCCAGGACATACTTGAAAACGAGAGAAATCTCAATGTATCTTTCCTGGTAAAATATTTTATAAATAAATAAATTTTGAGAAAAATGCTATGCACAGATAAATAAATATGTAAACGTTTTAAAGGACTAACCAAAAGTGAATCTGATGGAGTAACATTTGTTTTAGTTTTTTGCGTGATTTAAAACACTTTTTTTATTTTTTTTCTGTGGGGGGTTCTTTGAGAAACTGTAAAATATTTTTCCCCAGCATAACTCTTGTATCTAGCCTTATCTATACAGTGACTCGATGCTTAGGAAAAAAAGTACATTAATGCTTTTCTGTTTAAAAATTTTTTTTTGTATGTTTAAGATGGACCATCCCTTCCTCAATCTTAGAACCACCTACTAGCTAACGAAAAGTTAGATATTGGTTAAACTACTTTTTTTTTTTTTTGCATACGTCACTGGGCAAAGTTTGGCAAAGTATGTAAGTTAGTTAAGATGTGCACTATCATATGCATGGTGCATGCATATGTTCGGAGTATATCTTGTGTTTGTGCACGTAACACACTTCTCCATCAGATGCCCAAGTGCATATGCGCATGCCTGAAGCATCCTGTAGTGGTTGCAACACAGATGTGCAGTGGAGGGCCCTTCAGGTCAGCCTGGTGAAAATTTGGACTGCCCCGCCGAAATCAAGACGGTTAAGGGGGACATGATTTCGTAAAGATTCTATCTTTATGAAATACTTATTTTGGAGTTGGGGTGTGAGTCACAGCCTAGAGATTTGTTGCTAGGGCTGCCTAAACATAGTGATTTCATTACTAAATAACAGAGGATTGAGCAATGATGTGCTTACTGCTTAATTATACTGTTTATCCATTTTTTTTTTTTGTCAATTGGAATTATACCAAAATTATTTGACTGTTTGAGAAAAATCTAGAGCACAATTATATCAAAGGTCCTGTTTATGAACTGAAATGAGGATGGGCCCCACCTGCCTGTAACTTCATTTGCCCTCTGTTTTCAAATCTACTTTTTAATACTGGCTGCCTCATTCCATAAACGTTTTGAGTTATACAGGAAACATCTGCGAGGTGGATATTCCCACTCATCTAAAATGTATGTGAAACGTTATCCCTCTGTTCAGGAAGTTAATTAGAGACGTGTCTTGGTTCCATAGCTGACATTTCTTTGGTTTCCTTCTGCAAAACCAAAAAAACTAAAAAGAACTACAATTATATTTCGTATTAAGAGAAGGTTAACAAAAAACATAATCAACATTGTTATCTCAATGTGTAGTGTAGTTGCATTTTATGAGATTTATTGCAAACCTACGTGCATTTAAATCCATAATACAAATCCACAATTTAAGATTTATTTTCAGGCTACTTGTGTATGTTAATGTGATATGGATAGGGGGTAGTCTGCTCTGGATTTCATTTTCTTTTTTAGCTCGTATGCAATCCACATGCTGTTTTCACAGACTAAAGCTACACAAGGGTTGTCTAGTTAGCTTGCAACAGATTGGAACCCTGGATTGGAAACCGTAACATAAAACTTACTAAGATTCCAAAAACTTTTTTTTTATTTTTATTTTTTATTTTTTAAAAATTTTTTTGTCGAATCTCTCTCTGGTGTAAAAAAAAAAAAAAAAAGATAAATAAAATAAAAAAGGGGAGGTCAGTACCCACATATTCTTTGTACCGTAACCACTACACCGATGCTGCCTGTGTTTTTCTGGGAGTTCTGGGAATGTAAAACATTGCTGTTTTAGAGAAAATGCATTTTGCCTGAAAAATGCCTCTAGTGAGTGACGTGTGAATTTCTTTACTTAAATTTGTGAAACCATTCTGATTTTCCATTTTATGGGCTTAATGGAGGCAATATTAATGGCAGTGCGGAAAAATGAAGCAGTCTCAGGATGGATACAAAGCAGAATGAATGAGCAGTTTTCCAAGTAATGACTCATGGAAAATATATTTTCTAAAGGGAATAAGTCATTTTGAGTGTTTGTAAAAGTAAACCTTTTTTCTTCCAACAATTTAACTCCAGGTCTTTTCCAGTAATGCCCTGTTTAAAGTGGATGTGTTATTTGCTGTATAAATTTGATAATGATTCTATATTACACTGATGTATCTAATTGTGAACTTAAAAAAATAAATTAAGCGGATATTCAGTACTTCATATATATATATATATATATATATATATATATATATATATATATATATATATATATATATATATATATATATATATATATATATATATATTCTTTCTGAAATACTCATCAAAACTGTGTTGGACTTTCACTGAAATTCAATACAATCCAAACATACCATCAGACAAAGTAGGGACTAACTTGTCTTATGGAAAAGCCTGAGATTGCCAAAAGGTAGAGCTCTGCCGTCTACTTTTTTATAATCCCAGCAGCTGTCACTAATGAGGGCTGTTGGATTAAGGCTCTGTCTATGTAGGTAAGATCCTGCGGTTCCATTTTAGAAAGGCCTGTATTTACCTGGTTCTGGACCAGATGACTGCTGTTAATTACAATTTGTATTGCATTGTATAATGCCCTTCTTTTTTTTTTTTTTTTTTATTCTTTATTTTTGTAGTGCACGCATATATTACAGGCAGGCTTGAAGTACCCCAAAAGTTTCCCACGTGAGCAGGCGGGGTGTATTTTTAACTGGCACAATTTTTTTTTTATCAGGCTTAAGAAACATAGCATTAAAGTATCGATTTACATGTAGGTATATATGTTATGCAAACATATTTGGTTCATGTGTTAACTGTGGTAATTAGTAACATGCTAGAACTGGATAGATTATTTCCATGTAAGAGGTACGATTTTAGTGTATATGCTAGCAAACATATTACAGGTAATGATAGAGACCTCGCTTAGTGTGCATTAGCACGGAGCCAGATTTGCTAGACAAGGTTAAGAATATTGAGGCGTATACTTAGCGTATTCATTTCTGTTAGTTATCTTAGCTGAAATATTAAACTTAATATTGACCATGACTAACTTTCAAACTTTCACCAAAGTCAACGCTTGTTAGGTAATGTTGTAATACAGTAACCAGGGATTAAATGACTTAAAACATATTGTAACATAAATTTAACATAAGAATCCCTGGTAGCTTTGCTTATCTGCATGAGAAAGAGTCCTCGGCAGTCCAGGGTTATGCACAACAGCCGTGCAGGTGATGGCGACCATCGTCCCTGTGAGGTGTGAAGCAGGAGACGGCAGGTCGGTAAAAATCAGCGGATTGGGAGTTCGTGTTGCAGCACAGGAAACCTTTCCCCTTGCTCATATGAAGTATGTAGGTCTAAGTCCCCAGGGTGGTCTGTAATCAGCCGACGCCCGCTCTGTGGGGCCGTTGGAGTAGTGTGGGTGCCGCTCGGGCCAGGGTGCGTGAGCCCATTGTGGGTACAGTCCCAGTGCCCCTGCTGATTCTCTGTGTGTCGTTTGGGGGGTGAGTTTTGGTAGCCTCCCGGTTAATGTGGTGGCCAGTGACTTTTTCTGTTCCCTCTCGTCGGGTCCTTTCCAAAGCCCATGTGGGATGTTCGCCGCTCCGATTGCTCCCACCTTCCCGAGCCTGAGCCTGGGAGGTGGCGAGTTCCGCATGATGGTCGGTGGTTTCAGACGCAGTAGGGTGGCGAGCGGGTCAGGCGAGGTGGGTGTTCCCCCATTGGTGTGTGCTCGAGCGGGTTCTGGTGCCCGGGGGGTAAATCAATTTTGTCTGCCAACCGGGTTCTCTGTTTCTCCTCCGGGAGACCACCCTGGGAGCTGTGGGCAGGTATCTGCATAGTTGGCGTTGGATTGTAGGGCGAATCCATGACGCTGCTTGTTTCAACGCTAGCTTAAAGATCCGGCCTTTGGTATGGAGTTCTGTCCAGAGGCTTGCACCAAGCCGGTCAAAGAACTCTAGAGTATATATTGGTGGCTTGATGTGGGCTCTCCCCTTCGCGGGCCGCATCCCAGCCACCATCTTGGTTAGGGCCTGGCATTTCTGCATTTCTGCCTGTCTGTGGGCTTTGTCGCTTGATTGGGGGTGATCGTCCCCAGTGAGGACTGGGATAACCCCCGCCGATCCAGGGGGGGGGCAGCAGGGCATTGTGTGCTTCTCGTTTGTGAGCGGGTCCCTTGCCTGGTGATCGGCCACCTCCCCCATGCTGCAGGCTCCGCTTCGTCTTAGGCCTCATGGCCGGTTCAGGCTCTTGTAGTGCAGATCGGCGCGGGACAGGTATCATTCTGTTCCCTGCTAGGTCCTATGTCACCTTCCAAGCTCCTTAAGTTTCTGGCTTCTGTTTTTTGGACAGGATTAGTGGGATAGTGTCTGCTGGTGCTGGAGCTTTCAAAAATCACATCCGGCCATCTTGGCTATCAGGCCCCGCCCCGTATAATGCACTTTAAACATATGCTCAATACACTTCATAAAAGTTTGCAGTTTCTGTAATGAATTTTGCTAATGGCGATTAGCCAACTTGCCACATTGACTGCTGCAGTCTTGAGAGGCTCAGGAAAAAAAAACACGTTTTTTCAAGCGGTTTTTATGAATAAGGGAGCTATAGATTGACTAGGAGTGTCAACTGCCCAATGCTTCCCTAGCCTTTTGTGATGAAGAATTTCAGAAAGCGGAAGGACAGAGTAGAGTGATTGTAAGTTCAGCAGGTCCTTCTTCATCACTGGTCTTTTAATATTTGTCAATTGTCAATTACCTATTGTCCAGTACCCCATTCTATAATTATAAAGCGCTGCGGAATATGTTGGTGCTATAGAAATACTAATAATGGTAATTTGCAGGTAAAACATACACATCCCCTTCTCTTGTGGCTAACTGTTTCCAGTTCTCATTCTCCAGACTGGACCATCCAGTTCCTGACCCAGTCCCCTAACCCCATCCCAAAACTTTACCTCCCAGGGGTGAAGCATATAAAATAAGTCCCTGTTTAGTGTTGGAATTTAGAATATGAATGGAACTTCTGCCCAGTCTTATTTATAGCTCCGTTCGTGGTTTCATGACTGTAGCATTCGATGCACATACGATGAGATTGGGCTTCAGCTCCTTTATAAAAAAATAAATAAACTTGCGGCCATTGGCAGCAATTATAAGCTGCAAGCTCTTGGGAGGGTTCATCCTGTACTCACATCCTATCGTTGCCATTGACATTTGGATGTCTTTGTGTGGGTAATGTAAACTTCTACATTGCATCAAGAGGAGGGGCAGGCTTTGAGATTTTGTCAAACATCTTAAAAAATAAATAAAATAAAAAATATTTTAAAAGGCAGTGTTTACGTTCCAGACTAGGAACACCTCCAGTGGCAGTTAGTCAGATGGCTACTAGAGATGCTTCCTGGGTCACTGTCTCCACGCTCTGCATGTAGACAATGAAGGCTCCCCATAGTGATGCAATAGCCTCTCAGTGCTTTCCTATGGGAAACTATTGGATTGACTGAGATCATCAAGTTTAATCATCTCAGCCACAAAGGCAGAGCAAGGTGGGCTCATCTATGATTAACTGGCACTGTAATGGGAAAAAAGGTAAGTAAAATCCCCTTTTTAAAGTAAGTAGGCCTAAACAGTGCTTTCAAAACTATAGTGTCAGGAATTCCTGACACTATAGGGTTCCTTTAACCCCTTAAGGACACATGTGTGACATGTCATGATTCCCTTTTATTCCAGAAGTTTGGTCCTTAAGGGGTTAAAGGCTACTTGTTTTGCACATGTAGTAGTTTTTGTAACGGTTTTTAACAAGGATTTATTTTTGCATTTATATGCATATTTTTCACAGGGGAAGCTAATGGGTGCGGTTTGAATTTTCCTTTGGGAGATAATGTTTACATGGCTGTAATGAAGGGAATCCTTAACCAATGACTTAAAAAAAAATCACTAAGTGGAATTTTATTTCCATATAAGGTCGCTTCAAGCAAGCACTGGCTCTGTTCCCAAACACTCAACAAGTCAAGTACTGTGCTAATGCTGCTTAACCCTTTAAGGACCAAGCTTTAGTTTGCTTGTTTAGTATTAAAGAACTAAATATTTATTTATTTTTTTTATTTTTTTATGTGTGTGTGTTGTCAACTGCAATTTACATCTCTCATTTATCGCACCAATGCATAGTAATATATATATATATATTTATTTTTTTAAATTTGAAGGACAAAAAGGGGTTAAATTTGATGTGACATGTAGCTATATATACATCATCAATTATTGTACTAGTTGAAAAAAAAACACATGCAAAAAAAAAAAAGCTTTAGAAAAGTAATTTAAAGTACAGTAATTTATTTGTCCTGATTTACAGAGTAAATCAAATAGAATTTCAGTTTATTTTCTGTTACTTACAGGCCATAAAGTAAAATACAATTTAAATGTGGGATGATTCTAGCATTCAGTATGGCTTTTCTTCTAGGTTTATTAACCATTACAGAAAACAAAATTGTCACACGTATATTTATATTAACTAGACATCACAGGGCAATTACCGAAGCATTTGACTGCCAATCTCCGCTAAATATAATGTAGCAAAATTGTGTTTCTGTGTACATACACATAGAACACAATTTTTTGAAGTCCTTTTGAGTTCGGTCAAATTTTGGGATTTCATATAACACTTTATGTGTGTTTTGTAAGCCTGATGTGTGCTACAGTGTGAATTTTGATAGATGAATTTGATTTGCCTATATCTTCATAGCAGGGCTTCGTAGCAGTTTGAAAGTTCAAATGATCCCATAGATGCATGCTATTTAGCAAAGTACACACCACGAGGTATGTTTATATGCAGTGGTGTACCTACCGTGGTCGCAGCTGTGATTGGGCCTATCACTCCAGGCAGGCCAGCCACCCTGCCAATCCCTGCAAACGGGTGCCCGCTGACAATGGGTTGTGGCACAGGCGGTACTACCACAGGGGCTGTGCATTGGGTGGCCATTGCTCTTAGGGCCACCCGATGCAATGTATTTTCAGGGGCCTGGTCAGCGCTGCTGCACTTTAAGTGGGCCCCGTTGTCATGATGTCAGCTTGGGAGGAAGTGAGCTGTCACTTCCTCCCAGCTAACAGAGCCCTGCGGTTAGAGGAAGAGGAGAGCGCCGCACAGGACGAGGAGGAATGGGTGGGGGTCAGAATGAGAGCTCTGTCTCCCATCAGCCTGAGCCAGCCACTCGTCCCCAGGAAAGTCACCCTCCTGCACCTAAAGGGTAGGAAACAGGAGGGTGACTAAAGTACAGTTTGCATGTGTGTCTGTATGTGTATCTGTATATGTGTCAGTGTTTGTAACTGTAGGAGTGTCATTATGTGTAACTGTATGTGTGTTAGTTTGTGTGTCTGTCTATTTGCACGTGTGTCAGTGTGTGTATCTGTGTGTGCCTGTGTATCGGTATGTCTGTATCAGTGTATGTGTTATATGGTTTGTATGTCAGTGTGTGTGTTTTTCTGTTTATCTGCATATGTGTTAGTGTATGCACCTGTATGTCTGTGTATCTCTCACCCCCACACACACGGTCACCCCCCTGCACCCTGCCACACTTACAATAACTCTGCCAATCCCGTCATTCACCCATGCCATACCTCATATCGCTCTGCCATACTAACACTCACCTCTCACTGTAATGCTCACCCCCCGTCCCCCAACCCTGTCATACTCCTTCTCCATCACTCTCACACTCTCCTTCTTTCACCCTACCACACTCGCCCAATCACATTAACCCCTCCCTATTCTGTTATACTCATCCCCCCAACCATGCCACAATCACCCTGTGGGGCGTGAATGTGACATACAGAGTAGCTGGGGGGTGGGTTGAATCCCAGTGCAATTTTCACACCGGGGCCCCCGTGATTTCTTGTTACGCAGTTTAAACCTTGTGTACAGCTATTTTTAACTAATTTCTTTTCAAATTTATGGTGTTGTTTTAATTTCACATTATTTTACATGCACATTGCAATTTAGTGGCTTATTTTGTAAACTTGAGATGTGCTACTTCTCCAGTGTTGCAAACGCAGGCTGCTATAACTCCACCCCCTTTTAGGATGCTCCATGTGTGCTCCGACATCGTGACACAGATGACATCCCACGACGTCAGTATCAGCGTTTTTTGCATGTTTTGGGTTCTAGCTACCTAAATAAGGGGCCACACTACAAATCACTAGTTCTGGATTAGATCCCATGCCGGGGACCCAGCTCTAAACGCCGGCGGGTGGCATAGCATGTCAACGCCGTCCAATGTACTTACCTGCTCGCTGACGATCCCACGCCGGCGATCATGATGGGGGGAACTTACCTGCCATCCCAGGGAGTCCCCCTGCTGCCGATCTGGCCCTCCTGGGCCTTGTGATCGCGAGGTCCTTGTGAGGACCTCACGATCACATGGACGGAATAGCCGTCCATAGCAGTGCCAGCAGGGGGAGTGCCTGGAATGACAGGTAGTCAGGGGGCCAGTCTTTTTTAGTAGCCACTTGGTCACAAACACTGGCCATAGTTTGCATTAATTTAATGACATACCCCATTTGCAATACCTTGGGTTGTCTACTATTGCAAATGGTATGCAATCATGGGGGTAATTCTCATTCCTGGGCTACCATATGGTCTCAAAGGCAACGTTACCAATCTGGCGAATTTCAATGTGAAAAAACTGAAAAATGTAGCATGCTCTATTTGACCCTGTAACTTCTCAAAACACCATAAAACCTGTACATAGGGGATACTGTTTTACACGTGAGACATTGCTGAATACAAATAGGTGGAAGGAAGGAAGAATAACAACCAAATAGATCATGTGTATAGGTAACATCTGAAACACTCCAATGTTTATATTTACAAACAACAAATTGGTCTGGAATGTTATGAATAAGTGCAGAATAAAAGTTTATCTAGAAATGTATTATGCTTAAGTGTAAAGGGCTTTAATGTGCAGGCCTAATAGCATATATATATTCAGCCAATCTCCCTACTAACATTGCTAGCAAAGGAAACCAGGGTGGAGGTGGTTAAATAATCCCTGTACACATGGGAAAACCACGTCAGTTAAACTTGTACACTGCTGAGAACCATTGCTTCAGTCTCCTATATGAGATAAAATGATATCCAGGAGGTAAGCAGTATATAGATGTATAATTAGATAGCAGTAAGGTAAAAGAGTAGTAATAAGAAGTGACAGAGCAACAGTAAATCTCTCTCCCTGGTAAACTAGCTTGACAAAGGAGTCAGAAAGTATAATGGTGAAGTTAAAAAATCATGTCTATATTCATATAGATATCACCAGGTGCAAAGTGATGAGTGCCCAAAATCCGTCCTGAACCCAACGCGTGCTTCGGTGCAATCTTAGGTGCACCTTCGTCAGGGGAACCTGACAAAGGTGCACCGAAACGCACGTCGGGTTCTAGCTGATATTGGAGTAGCTCACAAGGCTAGTATTTTTACTTTTTTATTTCTATCACTATACCGTATACCCTGACGGACTATCTCTTCTATACCATACCTTTATATATTACTGTGCATATTACACTCTATAGGATACCTAATCTATTTCCAGATTTGCACTTAATCACTCACTTATTCATCGTGTGGATTAAGTGCATATTGACTATATTAGAATAAAATACACCAATGACGACTACAGGGAAATTGGTCTCAATGGTGTACTCTTACACATGCGCATCTCTCTGAAGCTTCAGGAGCTGAAGAGGACACAACTGGAGAGGATTGTGGTGACCATGAGGGACAGGTTCAGGTAAGTAGATCTGGCATTCCCTGCCCCCCACCCTCCTAGCCAGTGGACCCACTGGCGGATCCAGTGGGGGCAACGGGGCAATTGCCCCCCCCCTCAGAGTTCCTCCCCTGCCGGATAATGCAGGGCTGGCATTGTTCAAGTGCCAGCTCTGCAATGTGCCTGCAGACTGGGGAGGGAGATCAGAAATCTCCCTTGTTGGTCAGCAGGCACCGTGCTGGCAGCCGGCAGGGGAGGGATGGAGACAGGACCCGGGAGCTCAGCCTGCAGGTTACCATGAGCAACGCTCCAAATCTCGCGAAAGTGAACTCTAGCCCTGGAGCTACGGGCTAGAATTCACTCTAACCACTGGGACCACTCGGATTCCCCACCGGACCACCAGGGATCCAGAAATAAATGTATTTAATTTTATAAATTCTTTATATTTTTTTTATCAAAAAGCCCCCCTACCCGCCTCACCACAAATTCACACATTGCCCTCCCATACACACATATAGACTGCCCCCCATACACACACTGCCCCTACACATACAAACACACTGCCCCACACACATATACACTGCCCACCCATACACACTCCCCCACACACATACAGTCCCCCATACACATACACTGTCCCCCAAACACACACCATACACATTCACACATTGCACCACACACACACACATTTCTCCACACATACATACAGAGCCCCCCACAAACACATTGCCCCACACATTCACGCACTGCACCCGTCACATTACACCACTGCTCCTATGCCCTACTACAGCCCCACATCCCAGCAGATCCCAGGTAAGTTTCCAAACTGTTCTTAAATGGTTTGACTACTTACTCTGGTAGGGGGCACCATAACAGAGCTGTAGTGGTTATTGTGCATGGATTATTTCTTTAAATAATATAAAAGTGCCCCTCCCGAGATCAGTCTCTGGATCCGCCACTGAGCGGACCCGTAGCAGCGATATGGTTGTTGGGGTTCTTTGCAAATTCTGTAATGTCCCCAGATGGTGACCGTGTCGCTTTAAGAATAAAGGCTATCAAAACTTGAACTCATTCACTTAAAAGGAAACTATAGTGCTAGGAATACAAAGTTGTGGCAAGATCAGACATTTTGAATCAACAACAGTAATATGGGTTTCAGTGAATTCAAAAGATTTAAATGTATTTATAGCTGTATTGTTTTCTTAATGTGTTTTAAATAGTTCTTTAATGTGTTAACTTCAGTAATTTTTGAAAAATGTTCTCTCTCTTTGACAGGTAACTACACCATGCCAGTCCAACATAGAACAATCATTGTGACCAACACCAACACATTAAGATCTCCTGTTGGCATTGTTCGCATTCTTGCAGCAATCTGTGCCTGTGTGACCTTCAGCTTGATTGCACACAAATCGGCTTGGAATGGGAGTATCGGGGACCTGTGTATGTTCGCCTGGTGCTTTTGCTTTGCTGTTACCACAATAATACTTATTGTGGAGTTTGCTGGTGTGCAAAGTCGAATGCCAGTGTCATGGAGAAACTTCCCCATTACCTTTGCAATGTTTGCTGTTCTTATGTGCCTCGCTGCTACCATTATATATTCAGTTAACTTTCTTGTGAGCAAAGGGTACCATGACGAACTACGGACATACCAGATTGTAGCAATTGTATTTTCTTGTCTAACAACATTAGCTTACATCATTGAAGTATCTTTAACCAGAGCAAGGCCTGGAGAAGTTACTGGATATATGGCTACTGTCCCTGGACTTTTGAAAGTTATTGAGTCGTTCGTTGCATGCATTATATTTGTGTTCATTGCTGACCCACCTCAGTACACCCAATATGATGCTCTCAAATGGTGCTTGGCAGTTTATTGTATATGCTTCATTCTTTCGGTACTGATAATAATTCTCTGCATTGGGGAGTGCACTGGTTGGTTGCCCTGTGCGTTTAACAAGTTCCTAAGTGGTTATGCCCTTTTATCACTCCTCCTTTATGCCACTGCCATGGTAATCTGGCCCCTCTACCATTTTGACAGGAAGTTTGGTAACTCACATAAAACAGGTGATTGTGGACATAACTATAAGATCTGTAATTATGATAGAAGGGTAGCTATTACTGTCCTAACAGCCTTTAATCTTCTTACTTACATTGCAGATCTAATATTTTCTGCAAGACTTATATTCATAACTACATCTACTATATAATGTTCAGGGAAGATGGGTCCGTGTTCAAATGAAGTTTAGGGTTTACTGGTGCCTTATCCAGAAGTATTTTATTATTTTCCATTTCACATGTGCTACTGCAATAAATCAGAAAAAAAAGAAAAAGTTTTTCTTCAACCCTTCTAAATGTCAGCTGTACCTTCTTACATACACACACAAATATATATATATATATATTACATACATTTGGCACAGATGCCAAATAAATATATGGTTTCAACAGCATCTATAAGTAGACATACTTAATGGCTTTATTTTAACCAATACAATGGTTAATTGTGTTTTGATTTTCTTTTTTCTATAAGTGTTCCTTAATCAAATCATGAAACCCTATTTTCCATCATATTTCACTAGAGTCAGGTTAAACCATGACTTTTATTGAGCTCATTTTCCAACGTTAATCTTTGTACAACACTTATATTAGTCTCATAAAATATACTAGTCAAGGAGTTGGCAACATACAGCTTGCCACCTCCCTTCAATTTTCAGATGTGCAAGTCCTCAGGATAAAATCATGGGCATCTGGCCTGAGCCAGGAAACCACCAGAAGGGTGCAATTTTTTCTTTTTTTTTACTATGGCAGAGTAGGTACATATTTTCTATAGGTGTTCCTAAATCAAATTATTAAGTAATGGCCCATATCTTTTGTGTGTCACATATCAGCTGCCTACTGTGCCCCAATATGCTGGTCTGGTTGGGATGAATGGGCAACGATGGTGCTGTGTACTTACTGTGGTGTTCTTGCACTTCTCCTACACGCCAACAAATGTGTGTTGGCGATTGCACCATTTCATTCATCAGAATGCAAATTCCGAACCAAAAAAATCGGATGAATTTTATCAGAAACTAAATCGACTAATGAGCTAAATTAGGTTCGGACAAAACAACATTTTATTTTCGTCAAAATTCACTCTGAAAATTCAAATTTACTCTGTGCATAGGTCTAGCAGGTACTATCTATGTTAGCTACAAAAAAGTAAGATAATACTAAACGGCTTCCTAATTTGATATCCTTTAAAGGGAGTCATCTGCTCTCTTTTTTTTTTTTTTTTTTTAAAGATCTAGATGAAGGCGGCCCTCCATCCATTTACAAATGGCCCTCATGCAGAAAAACGTTGCTAACCCCTACAACTAGGCATTCACATCACATACATTTTACCTTTCTGTTATAATTCCGTGGATGGACTAGTTTTAAATTTGATGACCTCCTCATTTTGAAAATATCATAACCATTTCCCTGGCTGACTATTTGCTCTTCCACCAAAGCCCACACACAAATTCTATATGCATTATTGTATTCTTTTACTCTTCTTTTAAAAGCCACCTTAGCACGTCATTCATACTCCTATGAATGACCATATCCTTTTCAGAAAAAAATTAAATCTACATGTTGCGCTTGTGAAATCAAGAAAAAGTACATTTATCAAATATAATACATATCTTAAGTTTGCTTCTTAGCTTGTATATTATGGTGCACGTGTTTAACTCCTTGCCAATCACTCTTTAGTAAATAATTCTGTACGTTTGTTACAAGTTTGAGTATTATACTTTTATAAAAATGTCAAATAACCAAAATGATGCCTATGATATTTTGTGTGAGTAGGTGCAAATATATATAGTTATTTGCCATGTTACAGTATTCTGAGATATTCCTTTAATGTTTAGCAGCTACTGGTTTGTAAAATAAATATTTAGTATTTTATTTTCTAACACTGTGCCTTATTGCATATTATAAGGCATCTATAATTCTACATTTGTCCACAAAATACTTCTCACCTTGATGAGATTTAAAAGATTAAAATGATAAATACAGAGATTGTTTTTAAAATAGTTATTCTACAAATGAAGTCAAACATTTCTGAACTTTTATGATTTTTTTTTTTCTTTCAGAAATATAATGCAACTTTTGCACTATTTTAGATATTGTTACATTATCTTACAAATGTGTTTTTAAATATATTCTTTTTCAAAAATGTTTTCTAAAACTCTGTTTATGTTTTGGAAGTAACATGGTCATTCCATTTAAAAACACACTGCATCAATCATAGAAAGTATATATTTGTATTATTTCTTTAGAGGTTTCTATGATTGGTTCGCGTTTCAGTAGCATATAGTTTTCCTTTGCAGTACATCATCGTCAAGTATTATGTTTCCTGAAAAACTTATAGTTTTACATTTCTATATAGATTATGCTTGAAATGCTTTAAAGACAAATATGTCAGTGTCTCTCCAACTCACCGTGACCATAAAAAAATACTTTTGATGCAACAATATGCAAATCATTTTTGTGTGTTGGAGACATACAGGTTGCCGCAAAGAATGATCACAGTATTAACGATGCTTTTCTTTTTTTTCCTCAATGGCCAATGTGCTCCTTTGGAAAAAGTGTGGGGTGAGGTTTATCACAGTGTCTTGTTCTGAAAAGTGGCGCATGATATAAAAGGGGATGAGTCACCAGTGGAATTTGCTGTTTACACGTTTTTTTTCTGTGATTGCTCCTCCTTTAGTACTTTGCACTTGTTTCATAATACAACACTTTAATAAATCTCTCCTTGTGTGTCAAGTTTGACAAAGACCTCTTAGCAGGTCGAAACGTGGCTGCTCCAATTGCTCTATTAAAACTGCCTGCGGCTTGAACAACTTGAGTGCCTAGAGAATTTCTTGGGTTGCCTTATGGTTGTGGGATTGCTGGTCCTGCTTCAGAGCACCGGGTGACTGCTGGGATTGAGTGCGGCTCCTATCAATTTTGCGATATATGAAAAATTTGCAAAAAATTACATATAGTACAAGTAAAAAAATTAAAGCATTTTTTTCTCCATAATTTAAACATTGATTGTCCCAGACATGCTAGCTGCCATGTGTATTCAGGATATATTTGTGAATGTGCTGTATGTCTCAGTTATATCACTATTGCTAAACATGTATAACTTATGTTATGTTACATGAAACACAAAAACATTTCCTGTATATATATTTTTATTTTCTAATGCCAATCACCTTCTTCTATGCTTTACAAACTGTAATAAATGCATTTATATAAATTCAGACTGTGTTGTTTTAAAAATACTCTGTGAGAATTGGTTAATTTTCTGTCCTTCCCGTGCATTGATTAAAAATATATAGGAATATTTTATACATTTGTTTTCACTATAGAAATAACTAAACATTTGCAGTCAGGATTATCACAAGTCTAAGTTTAGAGCTCTTATGTCCACAAATATCATTAACCCGTTAAGGACCAAACTTCTGGAATAAAAGGGAATCATGACATGTCATGTGTCCTTAAGGGGTTAAATATTATGTTTTACAGTTAACAAATGGCTTTAATATAAACTCTTAACTTGATACCACTCTGTGGCGGAACCAGCCTCGCCACTGGGCATTGGAGAAGACTGATTGCCAGCCTCCTGCCCTGTGACTATGGACCCTCTCATCAGCCCATGCTAGACTTAAACCCCATGGCGATTTGACTGTGTTTGGTGGATCTGAGCGCTGTTTGGATATATTAATTGAAATAGAAAAAGAAAATAAAAGAAAGAGAAAGGGAGCCTTATCTAACTGGTACCTCCATATGGGGGATAACCCCTATTTAAATATAAAGAAAAACAAAGAAAATTGGAGGTAGCAGTTAATTAAATAGTATGACCAGGGTATAACTTTAATCTGACTGTATTACAATAATAGAAAAAATATATATATCCTAAAACATGACTTTTAATAAATCACTTTAAAGAAAAAGGGGCTATATATACCACACCAACTAAATAAATAAAAAAAAAAAAACACAAATCGTAATATGAATAAATATAGTGATTATATACTAAAATAATTCCCACAAGCCTTGATGTGTCAAATACTGCAGTTCGTTATTGACCAATGTTACTGGGGTGTGATCCTAAATAGGATCTAGACACCAAGAGCTTAGTGTAATTAATAAGAGTTGACTTCCCTCTCCTTAAATAGAAAAGAAAAGAAAATAGCCTCTGCAAACAAGCTAAATGATAGTGCCCAAGCTGCATTTGCTGCCGAGATCGTACATCACTTACGGCTCAAATAGCCCCGATAACTCATATACATAGCTATTGCAATTTTGCTAATATCCTTCGTTATTTATGTGTAAAAGCATCGTTGCGATAACTTATGCAATTCTCCAGCTGTGATCCTTGGAGATTTTTTGGCAACTTTGTTATGACAAAACCCCATATTTCTTTGTCCCAATTATTTTTTTTCGTGCATTCAGTAGACTAATCTACCGAACACTGACCACCCCCCTGCCTCATTTAACTTCAAAGAAACCACAAACTTAACACTCGCTGTGTGCCATCTGGTCTCTGAAAAGCAGGCAGTGGTACCTAGTGTCAAGATTACAAGTTGATTCAGCATGCAGAACTGTGTCACACCTAGAACTAAGGATAACGTATAACCGGACCTTAGAGTGGCCGACTTAACGTATCAAAGAATAGTCAAAATACTTGCCAAGGTCAGGAACACAGAATCCGTCCCAAAGCTAAAAGTCAAGGATACCAGAATTCAGGAAAGTCAAAACAAAGCCAAAGTCAAATACAGAAAATCAAGATCAGAAATGCACTCTCAGATTACCATCAGGATGAAACCACGACAGGGCAATGAGCAAAAGGAGAATTGGGTTTAAATACCTCTCCTGTGGATCCGACTGGCCGTAACCGGCCTTTGACCCCAAAAGTAATTACCAGGTTTCCATGTGCATGATTGCTGCTTGGCACAACTTTTCCTGTCAGGACGTTAATGCTGCTCGGCACAACTTTTCCTGTCAGGACGGTAAATACCATTAACCACATTTTTATGTGCAGATGAATTCGTTGAGTGTCTGGAACTGTAAAGTGGACATTAAACCCCGCGAACACCGGTGATTTGGTACGAACGCCTGCTTCTTTCTTCGACAAGCCAGGAGAGCTCTGTTTGGTAGGATTGTTCGCACGAACAAGGCGAACAATTGCTACCTATGAGCCAGGGGAACCGTTCGACTTTTTGTTCGTTTGGGAAATCGCAAAGGTGACCAACTGCTATCCCTGATTCTCTGGAACTGATTTGGGCAGACGCCACGTGTGCGGTCAATGGAAACTTTACCACGGTGGCAATTTGGCTGTATTCGTGGGATCTGAGTGCTAGTTGGATATGTTGAGCGTTTAGATCCAGGCTATCCAGTGATATATTTGTGGGGGTTCCTATATGTGTTATATGTATTTTATGTTTTATACTTTGTACCTCTAGTGTCTGGGAGATAATTAGGAATTATTCTTGCCTTAGCGACTGAATAATCTAAATTTTATTAACGACAGGAGGCAAATATTTGCTTATCTTTCTTTACTCAACCTCCCAGCAGCAAAGAAATGGTTAACAATGATGTAAAAAAACATTAACCAATCAGAGTGTACAAGCATAGAATATAGTGTCATCAATCTCCTCCCAATTCCTCTTTCTTTCTGTAGCCGAGTGTGGTGTAGATCAACCGTGTAAACAATAAACTTTGAAACTATGTACAAACAGTAAGTCCTGTGCGTTGGCCAACCATGTAAACGAAACTGTGAATTACTGGATTATTCACACTAGAAGGGAATAGAGAAGAATCATGAAAGTATTGGTTCTTGTATCTGAAGAGCAGTTTGCAACTCCTTAAGGTGTACATTGACTAGAGATAGTTCAAACTGTCATAATTGAAGGTGTAATTGTCTCATGCAACCTGTGTGTTACCCATGCCATATGATGTGATAATGTCTTATGGAGATGTATGGTTTAGTGTAGTTAAACTTACCTCGACGGGTGGGATAGTTAACAAACGGGTTGGAAAATATTCGCCTCCTGTCGTTAATAAAATTTAGATTATTCAGTCACTAAGGCTAGAATAATCCCTAATTTTGTGGCAAGACAGGAGGCTTCATATTTTCTGTTTTAACGCTCCTATATAATAGAAGATACAGCATGTGGCATGGGTTTAGAGTAAAAGGTTCGAAAGGTCGATTCTCTGGATCAATCCGCAAAAGCTAAGATATATGACAGGGAACTACCTGCCCGGAAGGCCGAGGATGCGGCTGCACCTCTGACTGAGTGGGCTTCAAAGGAGGGGTTGATGCCTGCTTGGACGAGGATCCATTTGATCCATTGTGCGACAGTAGGAGTGGAGACCGGTTTGTGTGGTTTGACATAGGAAGCCAGAAGAGGCCCAGTAGGAGGGCGCAAGGTAGCCGTTGAGTCCATGTAGTTTTGGAGACAACAGGCTACACATAAAGCCGTCCTGTACGGAAAATAAGGATAGAAAACTGAAGAAGAATTCATTTTAGTGCGCCTGGTGATGTTAAATTTGACCCCTTCAGGTGTAAAACTTACAGCATGAAAGTCAAATGCTCGTATATCCGAAACTCTACGAAAGGAGACTAGGCATAGAAGTAATGCTAGTTTGGCCGAAAGTTGTCAAAGAGTCAGAGCTTCGTTGGGAGGGAGTCGAAGACTTGGGTGACATCCCAAAAGGAGGAATACCTTGGCTGGGGTGGTCGAGCCAGATAAATTTCTCTCAAGAGTCTACAGACAGAGGGTTGTTTACCTAAGGAAGCGTTGTCAATAGAGTTGTGAGCTGCCGAAATCGAAAAACATTGATCGATCTATAGGATTTGCCCTGATCAAATAAGGTGGATAAGAAGTTCAGAATGGCTTTGAGAGATGCTGAAAAGGGATCGAAATCCCTTTCCAAACACCAGCTGACCCATGTCTGCCATGCGGAAAGGTAGGCACGTCTGGTGCCTGATGACCAGGAGTCCCATATGAGTGTCTGAGCTGTTGTCGAAAGTCCTGACACATTCCAGGATCCCCTGAAATGGTCCAGGCAACTAGCTGGAGTCTCTCCTGAAGAGCAAGGGGATGACAGTCCCCCGCTGGGTTCCTGAGAATGTTGTGGCACTGGGGCAGTAGAATCGGAGAGTTCCAGGAGCGTTGGAAACCAGGTCTGGGCCCTCCATAATGGAGTTACAATGACTATCGTCCCTCCCAGAGTATTGACCCGGTAAAGGGTGCGTTGTATCATGGAGAAAGGCGGGAACGCGTATGCTCCTGTCTTTGGCCACAGGTGTAAAAAGGCATCAACTGCCCAGGATAGGGGGTCTGGAAGCCAACTGAAGAAGGCCTCTGTCTGACGGTTCAGCTGGGATGCAAAAAAAGGTCTAGCGAGAGGGGTCCTCAAAGACCCTGAATCTGGTGAGGTTTGAGCTGCCAGTCGCTGACGTCTCTCCAATGGCGGGAGAACCAATCTGCAACTAGATTGTCTGTCCCCGGCAGGTATTCTGCCCGTATGGATAAATTCCTCTCGAGGCAGAACTGGTAGAGGTCCTTTGTGAGGTCAGATAGCAATTTGGATCGGGATCCTCTCAACTGGTTCACATAGCTTACTGCCGAGACATTGTTCATGTGTAATACTAGTGAGCAGTTGAAGTCTTTTGCGAAACTGCATATTGCAAAGGATCCTGCTATTAGCTCCAGACAGTTGATGTGTAGGGCTTATTCTGAGGGGGACCATAGTCCCCCAGTGGACTTTTCTGAACACGTGGTGCCCCAACCTAGGAGGCTGGCATGGAATTCAAGGACAAAGTCTGGTTGGGATCCGAAGATGGCTTTGCCATTCTAAGCTTCCATGTTGTGGAGCCACCAGTGAAGTTCTATGCGAACTTCGACTGTGAGGGAGATCAACTGATCGTATGAAGTGGACTGATGTAGATAGTACGTTTTGAGCCGCTGCATGGCTTGGTAGTGTAAAGGCCCTGGGTAAATAGCTTGGATGGATGCTGACAAAAGGCCTATGGTATGTGCCAGGTCGCGTAAGCGAATGTGTTGGGATGAGAGTAGTTTGCGGATGTCTCTCTTTATGGACTTTATTTTTGTGACCTGCAATAGCAAGTTCGCTTGAATGGAGTCTATTAGAAATCCAAGGAATTGGACTGTTTGTGAAGGTTCCAAAGCCGATTTCTGAAAGTTTATGACAAATCCTAAGTTTTGTAACAAGGCGGTTGTCATATCTGTATGTTGGCAGAGCAGATTTGGGGACTGAGCCATTATCAGGATGTCGTCTAGATAGATAATGGATCGTATCCCCTGTGATTGCAGTAGCGCCATCACCGGTTTCATTAGTTTGGTGAAACACCATGGCGCTGAGCAAAGGCCGAAAGGTAGGCATGTGCTGCCAAATCTCCCCTTGCCAGAGGAATTGAAGGAAGGCTCGGTAGTTGCGAGCTACAGGGACTGTGAGATATGCGTCCTTGAGTTTAAATCTCGAGAACCAGTCTCCCACGCAGAGGAGGTCCCTTAGAAGATGGATGCCTTCCATCTTGAAATGTCGATATCTGACCTGTCGGTTCAGGTCCTTTAAATTGATAATAGGGCGAAGATCTCTTGTCTTTTTGCGGACCAGGAATATGTTGCTGATGAAAATGTGAGGGAAAGGCGATCTTTCGATCGCTCCTTTGTCTAGTAGTTTGTGTAGTTCTACTTATAGTATGAGGTCATCTGTCGTGGACATTCTCAGAGGTGTGGGTGGTATGTTCTGAAAGAGAGTGTAAATGAAATATATTTTGAAACCCTTGACTGTGTAGGATGCATAGATCCTGTGAAAGTAACTCCCACTGTTGAAAAAAAAAAATGGGTTAGTCGGCCTGCTATAGGAATATTGAGAGAAAAAGGGGTAATTACCTGGAGCAGTGTGTCTGCGTAGGGAGGCAGATCCACGCCCTCGTATGGATCCCCTTTTAGTGAACAACTGCCGATGATATGGGCAAGTGGTTCCTGAGCTCTGTAACGACCAGCTCTCCCAGAGAAACGCTGTGACTGTGGACGAAATACTCTGCGTAGGGAGGACTGGGCTTTGGTCAATACATGTTTAGAAAGATCTCTTATAAAAAAGACCGAAACATGTTTAGAAAGATCTCTTGTAAAAGAGTCCAAAAAGCAAGCCATTGGCTTCTGGTCCCAGTTCTCGGGATCCTAGGTCTGCTAACTTAACATCGATCTTATATAATGCCGCTTTGCTCCTTTCTGTGGACATAGCCACGTTAGCATTACCAAAAAAGCATAAAGCTCTCTGGGCCCATTCTCGCACGGCATGTGCATCATATTCTCCAGTGTTAGTAGTTTCATCAGCTAAAATACAAATTTGCACAATGGGACCAGCTATATCCATGAGTTTATCTTGGGTAGATTTAAGGCCTTGTTCAATGCCCTTACGAGGGTCTTTGCATGTTCTGTTGAGAAATGTAACTAACATGGGATTGAATTCTGGCATGAGAGCCACTTTGTTGGGAATAGTCGGGACATTTGGCTCTGAGCTTGGCACATACTTTATCTAGAGGCTTACGTAGCCACATTTTACAAAAGTTGGCTATGTGGGTAGGTGGGGCCCATTTGGCCGAACGAGGGTGTTTGGTGACCCTGGGGTCGAAAAAGGGAGTGCCCAATGTATCCAAAAGGACATCTGATTCAGGTTCCTTAGTTTTAGGAGTGTTTGTATCTATATAAGTTTCTTTAACAAATTCTGATGGGTGGTCGGGTAGCGCATTTGCTGTGGACTCCCCATCAGAAAAACCGAAATAATAATCATCAGCCGTAGAAGTAGAACCCTCTAAATGCACTATTCCCTTTCCAGGGACGTTTATGAGATACCTCCTCCTGATCTGAAGGCTGAGAGTTGTCGGAGTCAGAGGGAAGGTGTATGGTAGGGTTAGCATCAGTAGAAGGTTTAGCCTTAAAGACTGCTAAAGCCTTAGGGATGGATTCTGTAATAGTGGATATGAGCCAGTTGCACAGTTCTTGTGAGATAGCAGGCTCAGCATGGTCAGATATGTTTTAGTAAATTGCAGTAATTTGCAGTAGGTAAATAAGTTAGTCAACAATGCTGTCAGTAGGGGTCACCTACTATATTCAAGAATCAGTTGTGAATGCGGCAGTGTATTAGTTAGTGGGGTTGACCAACTAACTTGTAATAAGTGGATTAAACCACAATAAACAAAATACACTGGCGTTGAGGGTCACCCTGGAGTAATTGACACACTTTTTTAAAGTATATGTATATCAGGCAGAAAGTATGAAAGTGGGTTAACACTTATTAAATTCAGTGATAAATCACCTTATTTATAATAGGAAGCATAAGTTGAAAAACTTTACTATCAAGTGAAAGAGGGGGTCACCCAATAAAAGAACTCAGGCAATATAGAAAATAGCTGGGATGCTAAGTGTATGAAATATAGTATTTGACTGAAAAGGTGGGGGTCACCCACAAATATACACAGACAAGGTAAAAGTACCATGGGGGTCACCCACAAAAGCCCTCCCTTATTGTATACACAATAATAGCAGAAGTATTTGATGTTTATAAGTCTGTAAGAAAAGGTAAAGGAGCAAATGAAAAGGAGAACACTAAATTATAAGTTCGGATTTGTTTAATGTGTACTTACCGATCCGGCGAGCGTCAGGAACGAATCCGGGTCTAAAACAGCCGACCGCAGTGACGAACGAATGGGTCGCAAGATGGCCACCGTAAGTAAGAGCGGGAAACCGCGCGTCAGTAGGAGGGTAAATTAAAAGGCGGGAAAATTACAGCCGCGGGCTCATGGGAAATAGAGTCTGTGGCAGATTAATAATGGTGGAGGTCGCCAGTAGAGTTGAGCGAACCCGAACTGAAAAGTTCGGGTTTGTACCGAACATTAGGGTTTTTGGACCCTGGACCCGAACACAGACATATCACTGTATTTTCGGCTTGGAGTTCGGTGTTTGGCGATTGAATGGCGCGTTTTCAAAGGCTGCAGGGCAGCCAATCAACAAGCGTTTGACTCGTGTGCCCTTAGAAGCCATCACAGCCATGCCTACTAATGGCATGGCTGTGATTGGCCAGTGCCGCATGTGACCCGGCCTCTATATATAAGCTGGAGTCGTGTAGTGCCGCACGCACATGCGGTCTTATTAGTGTAGGGAGAGGATGCTGCCGCTGATAGGGACAGCTTAGGAAAGAATTCTGCAAACTAGTACATAAGTGGGGTGGGGTGCACTTCATATCTGAAATAGAAGCTTCAAATACCGCGGTTACATTGGAGTTTTAAAAAGTAAATTTTTTTTGGTGTGAAATAGTACATTAGTGGGGTAGTACATTAGTGGGTGCCCTTCATATTTGAGAGTCAAATAGAATCGTCAAATACGGCTGTCAAATACAGTTTTAAAACCTACATTTGTTTTGGTGCTAAAAAGTACATTAGTGGGGTGCACTTCATATCTAACAGTCAAATAGAAGCGTCTAAGTGCGCTTACTGCGCAGTGGTAAACATTCTTATTTTCTGGGTGCTAATCTGCTAAATAGTACATTTTGAGGCGTGCACTTCATATCTGAGAGTCAAATAGAAGCAACTAATAGTGTGCTTACAGCGCAGTGGTAAACATTCTTATTTTCTGGGTGCTAATCTGCCAAATAGTACATTTTGGGGCGTTCACTTGATATCTGAGAGTCAAATAGAGGCGTCTAATAGTGTGCTTACAGCACTGTGGTAAACATTCTTATTTTCTGGGTGCTAATCTGCTAAATAGTACATTTTGGGGCCAGTGGCGTCTCTAGAATTCATTTTTAGGGGGGGCACATGGAGGGCCAGGGACAAAAGTAGGGTGGCACATTTAACCCCGCCCTCACCGCAGTTTGACCCCGCCCCTGTCGCATGTTAAGCCCCGCCCCCGACACAATGTGTTTTGGTTTTTTTAATAATCCCTGTTGGAGGATTCATTATTTTCCACCCGGAATTATTAAAACAACAAACACATTACCCTTGATACAGTGACATAGTTGCCAACATTTGAAAAAAAAAAATTCCAAGGACATTTTGCAGCACAGCTATCAATTACTGTCTGAGTATAATATCCCTGGACAGTCAGTGCTCTCTGTATAATACAGGGTTGTGTGTATAATAAATTGGGACACTCAGTGCTCCCCGCATAGTGCTACTCTCTGTATAATACAGGTCTGTTTGTGTATAATATCCCAAGACAGAGAGCAGCACTATACAAGGAGCACTGACTATCCTGGGATATTATATACATAGAGATCTGTATTATACAGATAGCTGAGCATATACCCCATGTCCCAATCTCTACATGTATCTGTATCTCAGGGCTAAAGTGTGCGGCAGCTCACACAGATGATTCAGCGGTAAAGTGCACTCGCTGGCACAGCCAAACTGGGAATCCAAAGCAGCCCTGGAAAAAAAAATGTATGCCATTCCTACAAGTCAAAATATATATATATTACAGTAAGCACACAAGCTCACTGACATGCGCAAATAGGCTTACTGACAGATAAAACTCTCTGACTTACACACAAGCTTACTACAGACAAACTCACTTGTATAAACAGAAGGCTCACTGCAAAGAAGTTCAGGGACACACACAAACTCACTAAAGACAAGCTCACTGACACACACATGCTCACTAAATAGAAGCTCACTGACACACACAAGCAGTACCATTTTAACAGAGTTAAGGGCCCCTGGGCAAAGCAATGCACTGGGGCCCTTCCTACACAACAACTCACAGGAATTTTAATTATTGATAGACTGCTGAGTCCACACACACACACACACACACACAGACTGCTGAGTCCACACACACAGACTGCCGAGTCCATACACACACACACACACACACAGACTGCCGAGTCCATACACACACACACAGACTGCCGAGTCCATACACACACACACACAGACTGCTGAGTCCATACACACACACACACACAAACACAGACTGCTGAGTCCATACACACACACACACAGACTGCTGAGTCCATGCACACACACACAGACTGCCGAGTCCATGCACACACTGACTGCTGAGTAAATACACACACACACACACAGAGGCCGCTCTCTAATTAGGCGATTTAGGCGG
>OW240921.1:42829468-42844907 GCA_933207985.1 Pelobates cultripes
GGGCAATGTGTGTGTATGGGGGGCAATCTGTGTGTATGGAGGGCAGTGTGTGTGTATGGGGGCAATGTGTGTGTATGGGGGAAGTATGGGGGGCAGTGTGTGTGTATGGGGGACAGTATGGGGGGCAATGTGTGTGTATGGGGGCAGTGTGTGAGTATGGGGGGCAATGTGTGTGTGTGAGTCCATGCATATATATATATATATAAACACATACACACACAGACTGCTGAGTCCATACACGCACTGCTATGTCCATACACACACACAATAAGCCTACCTGTCACTAGAGGCTGTTGCTGGAGGTCAGGCAGCCATCTTTTGCAGCAGCATGGTCTGCTGCTTTACGGCGGGGCGGGGCTTATGTGCGGGAGGCGGGGCTTTGTTTGGGGGCGAGGCCTGTGCCGGGGAGCCTGTCAGTGCTCCCTCCGGCCACAGACAGCCCCCAGCACTGCATTCCCTCGGGCTGTAACAGCTTGTTACAATCCGAGGGAATATAATTGAAACACATGGCCAGCATTTGGGGGGGCCCAAGGGGGGGCACAGCATGATGTAGGGGGGGCCATGGCCCCCTCTGGTCCCGCCCTAGCGACGCCACTGTTTGGGGCGTGCACTTGTTATCTGAGAGTCAAATAGAAGCGTCTAATAGTGTGCTTACATCGCTGTGGTAAACACTTATTTTCTGGGTGCTAATCTGCTAAATAGTACATTTTGGGGCGTGCACTTGATATCTGAGAGTCAAATAGAAGCGTCAAATAGTGCGCTTACTGCGCAGTGGTAAACAATCTTATTTTCTGGGTGCTAATCTGCTAAATAGTACATTTGCGGACTGCACTTCATATCTGAGAGTCAAATAGAAGCGTCTAATAGTGTGCTTACAGCGCAGTGGTAAACATTCTTATTTTCTGGGTGCTAATCTGATAAATAGTACATTTGCGGACTGCAATTCATATCTGAGAGTCAAATAGAAGCGTCTAATAGTGTGCTTACAGCGCAGTGGTAAACACTTATTTTCTGGGTGCTAATCTGCTAAATAGTACATTTTGGGGCATTTTCTTCATTTCTGAGAGTCAAATCGCAGCATCTAATAGTGCGGTTACAGCGCAGTTGTAAACATTCTAATTGTTTTGGTGCTAAACTGCTAAATTGTAGATTTTGGGGTGTGCACTTCATATCTGAGAGTCAAAAAGAAGCGTCAAATAGTGCACTTACTGCGCATTGGTAAACATTCTTATTTTATGGGTGCTAAACAGTACATTTTGTGGCCTGCTCTTCATATCTGAGAGTCAAATAGAAGCGTCAAAAAGTGCGCTTACTGCACAGTGGTAAACATTCTTATTTTCTGGGTGCTAATCTGCTAAATAGTACATTTTGGGGCGTGTAAATAGAAGCGTCTAATAGTGTGCTTACAGCGCACTTGTAAAAATTAAAAAAATTTCTGTGCTAAATAGTACATTTGCGGCCTGCGGTGCATTTCTTGCAGTCCAACAAACTAAAAAAAATAAAATTGTTGACTGTTGGCGGTTACATTGAGGAGAGCGTCAAATAAGGGACGGGGCCCTGGTCGTGGTACTTCTGGTGTTGGTGGAATCCCTGTTGCAAGGAGAGGACGTGGTCGATCTGTGCCAGCTACACGTACAAGTGAGAGGACGTGGTCGATCATGTGCCAGTACGCGACAGAACCTTCAGCGTTATTTGGTAGGCACATTGTCTCCCACCCGGTGCCCTGCTGAAAGCTCAGAGTTGGCACCTGCAGCCCATGGCCATCTATCTATCATCTCACCCCCTTGCAAATCACCCAAGCAGTCTGAGCCACAAGTCATGCAGCAGTCTCTTATGCTTTTTGATGACTCTGCTGGTGGGGTTTCCATGGGCCATCCACCTAGCCCTGCCCCAGAAGTGGAAGGGATTGAGTGCACTAATGCACAACTACTTATGTGTGAGGATGTGGACATGCAAGGACCACCGCAGCACGTCTCTGATAATGACGAAACACAGGTACCAACTGCTGTGGCTTTCGGCAGTGTGCAGACCGGCAAGGAGGCCAGGGTTGAGGAGTGGGTGGAAGATGATGTGGAGGATGATGAGGTCCTAGACCTCACATGGAATCAAGGTCATGCGAGTGACGAGTCCAATTTGGAGGAAGAGGCGGTGGTCGCACAGAGGCACCAGCACAGCATAAGAGGGGGCAGGGTGCAAAAGTGGAGCGGCCGTCCCCTAGAAGGTACGCCTGTTACTGCCCACCGCACCCAGGGACCAAGCACACCAAAGCCAGCTCCAAGGAGTTCCCTGGCGTGGCAGTTCTTCAGACAATGTGAACTCCACCTTGCACATGCTGGAGAGACTGTGCGAACAGCAACAGGCAATAGTGGAGTTTCAGATGCAGCACGCATAAGTTAGTCACTCTGCATAACAGCACCACTTCACCACCAATGAGTGGGCCTCCATACGAGACCTGTGTGCCATTTTGCACTGTTTCGAGTACTCCACCAACATGGCCAGTGTCGCTGCGGGCGCTGATGGAAGAGGATGTGGCACAGGAGGAAAAGGAGCAGGAGGAGGGGTCATTTCCACGGTTATCAGGCCAGTCATTCACAAGTGGATTGGAGGGTGGGTTCCTGCACCAGCATAGGCCAGGTACACAATTGTCCAGCCAGGGCACAGTTCTGCAGGATGAGGAGGAGGAACCGTGTCCACAGCAGGGTGACACCCAAAGCAGCTCGAGGGCATCACTGGAGCATGGCTGGGGGGATACGGAGGACAGAGACGATACACCTACCACAGAGGACAGCTTGTCCTTGCCTCTGGGCAGCCTGGCACACATGAGCGACTACATGCTGCAGTGCCTGCGCAACGACTCCTGAGTTGCCCACATTCTAACTTGTTCTGATTACTGGGTGGCCACCCTGCTGGATCCCCGTTACAAGGACAATTTGCCGTCCTTAATTCCCTCACTGGAGCGTGATGGAAGATGCGCGACTACAAGCGCATGCTGATAGATGCGCTGCTGAGTGCATTCCCAACTGACACCGAGGGCTCAGTGGAAGCATAAGGCAAAGGCAGACGAGGAGGAAGAGGCCAGCACCGCCAGCACCTCAGAAGGCAGGGTTAGCATGGCCGAAATGTGGAAAACCTTTGCCAGCATGCCACAACAACCAGTACCACCATCTGATATGGAACGTCTTAGCAGGAGGCAGCATTTCAGCAACATGGTGGAACAGTACGTGTGCACACGCCTACTCGTACTGACTGATGGGTCTGCCCCATTCAACTTCTGGGTCTCCAAATTGGGCAAATGGCCTGAGCTTGCCCTTTATGCCTTGGAGGTGCTGGCCTGCCCTGCAGCCAGTGTATTGTCTGAACGTGTGTTTATCACGGCAGGGGGCGTTATCACAGAAAAGCGCAGCCGCCTATCCACAGCCAACGCTGACAAACTCACGTTTATTAAAATTGTAACGGGACTGCAATATTAAGTCCCCAGATCTCCGCTGGTATAGAAGGTAATATCCCAAATCCCCCAGTAACCAGATGAAACACCGTTCAGGGAGTCAACTGAACTTTATTCTCGGCTCCAGGAATTAACTGCCAACTGTCAACTTTTTAAAAATGTTCTGCAATGCATTACACACACATACCCTTGGTTCTTAAAGTGGTACATGCATATTGAACCGAACGGATACAAGCATTTAAACAGCAGGGAGAAGGTTTAACTCAGGGCCCACAGGCAAATACATGAAAAATCCTTCACAATGGCCCCCCTTTTTCTCCCTGCTCCGGCAACTCGGTTGGACCTTTCCTGGTCCAATAGGGTTGACGGGACTTTCCAAAGTTTTTAATCTGAGGCCAAGTCCGTTTGGCGCGACAGTCCATCAGCATTCTCGTTTTGCTTGCCTGGGCGATAATGAATAGTAAAGTCATAGGGCTGTAACGCCAGGCTCCAGCGCAGCAAACGGGCATTATCCCCTGAGACCCGGTTGAGCCAAACTAGGGGATTGTGATCCGTAATGAGGGTGAAGGCCCGGCCATAGAGATAGGGTGTGAGCTTTTTGAGTGCCCATACCAAGGCCAAACACTCCTTCTCAATGGTGGCATAACTGACCTCCCTTGGCAACAACTTCCGACTCAGGTATGCCACCGGGTGCTCTCCCCCATCCTCTCCGATCTGGCTTAGTACTGCCCCCAGTCCAAACATTGAAGCGTCTGTGTGGACAATAAACCTTTTGTTAGGATCTGGGGTAACCAACACTGGAGCATTAACGAGAGCATTCTTTAGTGCTTGGAAAGCCACCTCGCATTCCGGGGACCACAGGACTTGTCGGGGTAACTTCTTTTTGGTCAGGTCGGTCAGGGGTTTGGCTAGGGCGCTATAGTCGGGTACAAAGCGTCTGTAATAGCCGGCTGTGCCCAAGAAAGCCATGACTTGTGTCTTGGTTTGGGGAGTGGGCCAATTGGCAACGGCCTCGATCTTAGCCGGCTCCGGCCGTTGCTTACCACATCCTACTCGGTGTCCCAAATATTGTACCTCCGCCATACCCAAATGACATTTGTCTGGTTTCAGGGTCAGCCCGGCCCCCTTTATCCTATCTAATACTACCCCTACGTGTTCTAGGTGCGCTTCCCAGGTATCGCTATAGATGGCGATGTCATCCAGGTAGGCGCATGCGTAGTCCTGGAGACCTCCCAGTAATTGGTCCACCATCCGTTGGAAGGTGGCCGGGGCGTTCTTCATCCCGAATGGCATAACCCGGAATTGGTATAGGCCGAACGGGGTGATGAAGGCAGACTTGGGTATGGCATCTTCTGCTAGGGGAATCTGCCAATATCCCTTACATAGGTCAATTGTGGTCAGATACTTCCCTGCAGAGATACGGTCAAGCAGTTCGTCCATCCGTGGCATTGGATAGGCGTCAGAAACTGTTTTGTCGTTGAGTCGCCGGTAATCCACACAGAAGCGGGTTGTCCCGTCCTTCTTTGGTACTAGGACTACCGGCGAGGCCCAAGGACTTTCTGAGTGTTCTATTACCCCTAGCCGAAGCATCTCATCGATTTCCTTCCGCATCCCTTCTCGGACTGCTTCCGGAATACGGTAAGGGAGCTGCCTCAGGGGTGCTTGCCCTGGAGTTTCCACCTTGTGGACGGCTAGGAGTGTGTACCCAGGCTCCTGAGAGAATGTGGCCTGTTTGGTTTCTAGCAAGCGGACAGCTTGAGCCCTCTCTTGTGGTCCCAGTTGTTCGCCTAGCTGGACTTTCTCTATCTGGGTCCTCCCTTCGTTGCTGCCCAATAGGTCGGGAAGAGGTAGTGTCTCTGTGTCTTCCCCTGCTGGTGCACAGATAGCGGTCACTTCCTCTGCCCGTTCCTGATAGGCCTTAAGCATGTTGATGTGAAAGGTTCGCTTCACATCCTCATCCTCGCAGCTAGCTATGGTGTAGGTGGTGTCGCATATCTGCCCTATAACTTTGTAGGGGCCCTGCCAGGCGGCCTGGAGCTTGTCTGTTCGGACCGGTCTTAGCACCATGACTTTTTGGCCGATCTGAAAGCTCCGGTGCCTAGCCCGTCGGTCATACCATACCCTCTGACGCTGCTGGGCCGCCTGGAGGTTTCCCTGCACCGCCTGGGCTAGTTCCTCCATGCGGTCCCGCAGTTCCAGCACATAAGGTACAACCGGGGTCCCCTCAATCTCCGTCTGCCCCTCCCAGTGGTCCTTGATAAGATCTAAAGGCCCCCTCACCCGCCTCCCATATAGGAGTTCGAAGGGTGAGAATCCGGTTGATTCCTACGGCACCTCTCGGTAGGCAAAGAGAAGGTGTGGCAGGAACCGCTCCCAATCCTTGTACGCCCCAGTGAAC
This sequence comes from Pelobates cultripes, assembly GCA_933207985.1. Taxonomy (NCBI): domain Eukaryota; kingdom Metazoa; phylum Chordata; class Amphibia; order Anura; family Pelobatidae; genus Pelobates; species Pelobates cultripes. Next base: position 42,835,312 of record OW240921.1, read on the forward strand.
GACTTCAACATTTGCTTTAGCGTCCCGTTGAAGCGTTCACACAGGCCATTAGTCTGGGGGTGGTATGGGGAACTAGTCAGGGATTTAACTCCACAGACTTTCCATATCTGCTGGGTTACCTCGGCCGTGAACTGTGTACCTTGGTCGGACAGTACCTCCTTGGGAAAGCCCACTCGGGAGAATATCCGGACTAGTGCATCTGCCACCGTCTCAGCCTGTATGTTAGAAAGGGCCACCGCTTCAGGGTAACGGGTGGCGTAATCTACCACTGTGAGGATATAACGTTTGCCGGAGCGGCTAGGTTGGGCCAAGGGTCCTATGATGTCCACGGCTACCCTCGTGAACGGTTCTTCAATTATGGGCATGGAGACCAGTTTAGCCTTTGGGTGGTCTCCCTTCTTACCTATGCGTTGACATATCTCGCACGTCTGGCAATACGCCCGGACGTCATCGGATACCCCAGGCCAGAAAAAGTTCTGGGTTACCCGATATCCCGTCCTGCGTATTCCCAAGTGTCCTGCCAGAGGAACGTCGTGCCCAATTCTCAATAACTCCCGCCGGTATTTCCGTGGAACTACCAGCTGGCGTTTTTGCCTAGGCCCAGGTGCGTTAACCCGTGTCTCGGTGAGCCTGTACAAGCGGCCTTTTTCCCAGATAAACTGTTCCTTCTCTAACCCCCCCGTTCCTCGCCTGGCCTTCTCTCGATACTTTCTGAGGGAAGGGCCTCCGGTCACCTCCCGCCCAAAGTCTTCTGGGGTGTCCCAGGGAAGGGGTTCTATAGTCAGGGGTAGGTCGGGTTGGCTTACCTGGGTCTCAGTAGGAAGCGGATGGCTCTCGGCAGCGCGACCTTGTGCTCTGGTGGTTACTGCGTGGGCCTCCTGAGCGGTGGTTGAGGCGAACGCCGAAGTCAGGGCCCCATTGTCATTGCCCAACACGACTTCAGAGGGTAAGTCTTTCATTACGCCCACTTGAACATTGCCAGCTCCCGCACCCCAGTCCAGGTGTACTTGTGCGGTAGGAATGCGATACACTGCCCCCCCTGCCACTCTCACAGCAATTGATTTCCCCGGCTTCTCCGATGCGTTAATGAGATGTCGTTGTACTAGCGTGATGGTTGCACCACTGTCTCTTAATCCCCGTGCTGTCTTGCCGTTAACCATGACCAGTTGGCAATGGTGTTTCCGATTGTCTGTGACGGTGGATTGCACCATGAGGGCTTCGTAAAGGGTGCCCAATGGTTCTTCCTGACCCAGCTCCTTGGGATCCCAAGTCGAATCTACACAATGGGCTGCTGCTGGTGGTTGCTGGTACCCAGGTCGAGACCAATTTGACCTGGTGTGGTTGTTCATGGGGCAATTCTGTCGGATGTGACCCAGCTGTCGGCACCGGAAGCAACGTAGCTCGCTGACATCCTGTCGTGGGTAGCGAGAGTTAGAAGTCACCGGTCGGTTAGGGGGTTGGTATCGGGCTGCTGGTGGGTGTGATGGCACTGAAGGTTTTGGAGGTTGTACCCGTGGTGCAACTTGGTTAATTTTGCGAGTATCCGCATACTCATCCGCCAACTTGGCGGCCTCTGGTAGAGACAGGGGCCTGCGGTCTCTCACCCAGTCTTTGACATCCGCCTGGATATGGTTGTAAAACTGTTCCAGGAGTATCAGTTGCAAAATCTCCTCCGCGGTGGCCGCCTGGCTACTGTTAACCCAGTTCGAGGCCGACAGGGATAACTGGCATGCCCATTCCACGTAGGAATCTTTAACGGTTTTGCGTGAGTCCCTGAACTTCTGTCGGTAGGACTCTGGGGTTACTGCATAACGGGCCAGGAGTGCTTCTTTAACCCTGGCGTAGCTGTGGATCTCCTGTTCTGGTACAGCCCGGAAAGCATCAGAGGCTTTGCCTGACAGCTTTCCTGACAATATTGAAACCCATTCTTCCTTAGCTATCCGGTGCAGGTTACATTGCCGCTCAAAATCTGCTAAATAGTTATCAATCTCACAGTCTTTTTCGTCAAAAGCTTTAAAAGCGCTGAACGGAATTTTCTTTGTATCCGCTGTGTTGTACTCACTGTTTGGGAAGTGTGCTGCTGCCTGCTGGACTGCTGCCAGTTTTAATTGTAGCTCTGCGTCTCTTTTTTGTTTAGCCTCCTCCGCTAAAAGGCTCATTACTTTCAGAATAATGTCAGCCGTTGGGTTTGGACCGAACCATGCTAGCTTCTCCCTCATTTCTTTGTTGGCTGGTGATTCCTCCTCCTGAATCACTGGTGTCTCCATCTCTTGTACAGCTGGCATTGCTGCAACCAAGTTCTCTCGGTCTAGCTCCATTAACTCTGCTATAATGACCCGCTTGGTTTTGTTGCTAGCAATCCTTCCACGAGCTTCCAGTAGCTCTTTCAGTGTATTTCTTTTAAGCAGGGTGTACCAGCCTTCCATTCACTGTTCCCAGTGTCTGCTTGGAATCCTGGTGTAACGGAAGTAGAAGGGAAAATCCCGCCGCTGCCAACCAGTTGTAACGGGACTGCAATATTAAGTCCCCAGATCTCCGCTGGTATAGAAGGTAATATCCCAAATCCCCCAGTAACCAGACGAAACACCGTTCAGGGAGTCAACTGAACTTTATTCTCGGCTCCAGGAATTAACTGCCAACTGTCAACTTTTTAAAAATGTTCTGCAATGCATTACACACACATACCCTTGGTTCTTAAAGTGGTACATGCATATTGAACCGAACGGATACAAGCATTTAAACAGCAGGGAGAAGGTTTAACTCAGGGCCCACAGGCAAATACATGAAAAATCCTTCACAGGCATGGATCCCAACAGACTTGTCTGTACCTTGTGCAGAATAAACATTTATACCGGACTCACCCAGCCATTGTTGTACTCAAGTGCACTTATTCTTTGTTTTCTTTTTTTATATGTCCCAATATTTTGGGGGCTACCCCAATAAATAAAATAAATAAAAAATTAAAAAAAACAGTGTTGGCTACCTCCTCTACCTACACCTCCACGGTCACCGCCTCCTCAACCTATGGGTCACTTAGTATAAACTAGGTACACATTAACAGAGGCTTGTGATGGCTTTTTCTCCATGCATCAGAACTGCAAGAAATGCACCGCAGACCACAAATTGTTTCTTTTTTTGTTCCAATATTTTGGGGGCTACTCCAATTAAAAAACAAACAAAAATCAAATAAAAAACAGCGTTGGCTACCACCTCCTCCAACTGCTGCTTCCACCTACAGCACCACGGTCACCGCCTCCTCAACCTATGGGTCATTTAGTATAAACTAGGTATCCTCCTGACAGCCGTGCTTTAGATTTTGCTTTATTTTCTTCCAAAGCTAAAATCAAAGATTCCATCTAGTGCTATTTTATGGCTCAGCTGTATTTTTAATTTTTATGTTATTTAAGTGATTTCCCTATCCACATGTGTTTGCAGGGCACTTGTCCTACTCTTAGCCCCATTTTACTTCCTTTTGCAGCCCTCTAGCCCTTTCCAGGAGTTTTTTAGAGGCATTTTTGTGGCCAAAAGTTCGGGTCCCCATTGACTTCAATGGGGTTCGGGGTCAAGTTCGAGCCCGAACCCGGACTTTTTTTCAAAGTTCAGCCGAACCCGAACATCCAGGTGTCCGCTCAACTCTAGTCGCCAGACATTAAAAGGGAAGGTTTAAATAAATAAAACAATGTTATGGAAAAAATACTGTTTAGTGTAGAAATATAGGGTAGAAGTGTGAATATATGATATATATGATATATTTATAAATAGAATGTCCAATAATAAAATAAATGAATTATGACAGAAATAGTATATAAAATAAAAAATTTTTAAGAAAAATATATTTAATCAGCTTAAACCAATAGGCAATATAATTGGAATAGACTCACCTGGGAGGCAAGCAGCAAAGAAAGAGGAATTTGGAGGAGCTTGAGGACACTATATTCTATGCTTGTACACTCTGATTGGTTAATGTTTTTTTTACATCATTGTTAACTATTTCTTTGCTGCTGGGAGGTTGAGTAAAGAAAGATAAGCAAATATGAAGCCTCCTGACTTGCCATAATATTAGTTTAAGCAAAGTACACTAAATTATCTCCCAGACACAGAGATTCCTGGGAGTGTTCTGGGTGTGTTTTACCATGTCTTTGTATATAAGTAGGCCATTTGGCCAGAATAAAACATTACAGTTGTACCCTTCATCAAACCTCAACTTACGTTTGGGTATGTGAATGGCGAACGAATAGTCACTGGGTGTGTAGCGCTATCTCAATATTTTCCCAAGAAATATTGTGTCTGGATTTATTGGGGGGGTGGTCTTATGGTGAGTTTATTAGGAATATGTCTAGGGGCAGATTATGCGCATGTAATGAATGTGAGATAAGGCCTGAAGGACAGAGGTGGAACAGATATAGGAAGGTATTTACAGCTGGTAGGGACACACCCATGTGAATTTAATATGGAAGGCCAGGGTAACCAGACTGAATGCATAGCTGACTTTTTCCAACATGGCTATTTTTAAATCTTAAATTCACCTTGAATTCTCAATTTAGTGAATAAGCATGTTAGATCCATGACCCAGGCTAGACAAAAGGAGTTAACAAAAATAAATAAATAAAAACCTTTAACAACTGCCATAGTTATTCACTAAAGTGAGAATTTAAAGTTAATTCAAAGTGAATTTGAAATTTAAGACAATAGCAGCCAAATTGGAATCCTAACTGACTTAGAGAATGTTTTCAGCTTGACTATTTTTACCATGAATTTGGAATTCACATGGAATTTTAACACTGTATATATTGGTAAAATAGACTCCCACCATGAAAAGCGCGTAGTCATCCCTGGCATATTCACTACTTACCCACTAAGCCCAAAAAACACTGACATCAATGTAGTTGGATAAAATATTATCACAGATTTAATTAAAATTGTATATATATAAATTAACAAGAAAAAAGGTAATCGTTCCCCTTTCCATAAATGGGCTATGTGAGCTAGTAGGGGGGAGGTCTTACCTCAGTGCCACTTGGAATTCGGGCCAGCAAATAGCTTCCTGTCCTCCTGCTCCTGTTTGCCTGGGCCTGCAGATTTACACAGCTTGAGGTGATGGATATTGAGGTGATCCTGGTGTCCCTCATGGCTGTTGCTGCGCTGGATGGTGGCCGGCAACTGAGGGAGCAATTTGCAAACATTACTGGAGGTATCGCTACCGGTGTGGTCCCCCCCGAGGCCTACTTTCCCCTGGAGCACCCCCTGCTGTCTCCCCTGCTGCCTCCCATGCGTTCCCTGCCCCTGGGGGCCACACCAGCACTGGCAGGCGGTCCCGACAGCCTGCCAGGCTCTCTCCTGACAATACTCCTCGGGCCCGGTTGAAGAGCAGGAGCCCGGGCCCAAGGCACCACCGGGCCTACCACCAGTGGCCATGATTTGCAGCCTTCTGCGGCCGTGCGCGGCACGGCTTTCTGCCACGAGACCTGCCACTGCCGCACGGCCGGCTGCCTCAATTGCCACACGGCCTGGTACTCCCAGGCCAGGGATGCAGCCTACTACCGCCGCGCGGCCTACACATGGTCCCCCTTCCACACCATCCGCCCCAGCCACCAGCGCTGGATTGCGGGTTAGGGGCGGTGGGCGGCGGTCCAGGTCCCCCCGCGGCCAGCAGGGAGTTGGGGCGGTAAGTAGGCCCTCGCGGGCCGCGCGGGTTACCTTTGTACCACCGTTGGGGGTCCGGGGGAGTCCCCTTGCCCGTCGGGAGCCTCCTCTGCTGGTGAGGAATGCTCCCACGGCTCTGTCTCCCCTGTCCCCCCTTTTTCCCCTGTTAGTGCTGTTTCTTCTTCCAAGGGGCACAGCTTACCCATGGCTGGGCCCCCTGGTCCCCCCTTTTCTTTCCCAGTTTCCTCTTCCCCCCTCCCCACCTCTTGTGGGCCTGCCCCTCCTCTCCCATCCTTCCCCCCCCCTGTTTTTACTTTCCTCCCTTCTGGTCTCTGTCCCTCCCTGTCTGCCTCCCATCTTTTTCCTCCCCGCTTGCTTTGACCCCCACAGGTCACTTTACCTCGGCCATCTCCTCTGGGGCGTGGGCTCTCATACAGTGCCTCTGGGTTCCCCGGCGCCCGCGGTGGCCAGTGTTGGTTCCGCCTCGGGCGATGCTTGTCTCGAAGGGGGGGTCTTGGACGTAGCGCGGGGTGCTGCTTACATGTGCTGGTCTGGCCCTCTGGGCTTGCACTTGAAGCAGGAGATGAAGGAGAAAATGTAGAAAGGGGAATTTCTGGAGATATTTTCTCTCCTACCACTGGTGGAAGCTCCTCCCGTGGCAGACAAGGACAGTAAGGAGTCGGAAAAGGAAAGGGAAAAGTACCGTTTTCGCAAAATTCCCAAGACCTTTGGGAACTTGATTTGGGCGTTCTCTATTTTGGCCAGCGTGGTGGGGGAAAAGTCTCCCCAAAAGTGCTCTGTGATGTTCTGTTATCAGGACATGATCTGGAACGCTTGTCACACCTATGGGGGGCTGGGTTGGTGGAGGTATGACGAGCAGTTTCGACAGCGGCTGGCAGTGCGTCCCTCGCTGTCGTGGGATCAGATGGATATCGGCCTCTGGCTTTCCATCATGACTCGTTCAGCCCCTCAACAGAGCGCGTTTTCATCTTTTCTTGGGAGAGGCGGGGGGGGCATGTCCTCCTCCTCATCGGCCACCGGTCAGAGGTCTGGCTGTTGTTGGAAATTTAAGGACAGTCACTGTAAGTGGGGGTCCTCATGCCGGTTTAAGCACAAATGCTCCCGCTGCGGTGGGGCCCATCCTGCCTCCCGCTGTTTCAAGCGGGGCAAAACGGGTGAAAAAGGGGACATAGGGGCTAAGGGCAACGATGCCGGTCTTCGTAAACACGATGCGCCCGTGGCTCGACCTTTATAGGATCCTGGTGGAAGGGTTTGAGCAAGGGTTTTGGATCCCTTTCTCTGAGCGCCCACCGCTGCTCTCCGTACGAAACCTCAAATCCGTGCAGGCTTTCCCTCAGGTAGTATGGGAAAAATTGGATAAAGAGGTCTCCTTGGGTTGGATGACCGGCCCGTTCTCTGCCCCCCCCCCCGATGGCTAATTTGCGGGTTTCTCCTTTGGGTGTGGTGCCTAAGAAGGATACCGGGAAGTATCGTTTGATTCACCATGTGTGTAGGTCCAGCGGAGTCGCACGTCTGTGCCCTCCTGCTGCGGGTTCTCGGGGAGGTGTTTCAGCGATTCAGGGTTCCGTTGGCTCATGACAAGACAGTGGGTCCGGTCACGTGCCTGAGCTTTCTGGGCATCGAAATTGATTCAATGGCAGGGGAATGTCGGCTGCCACAAGATAAGGTCTTGGACCTGCGCTTAGCGGTGTCCCAGGCCTTGGGGCGGTATAAGATCCAGCTGCGCTGCCTGCAGTCTCTGCTGGGGAAGTTCAATTTTGCCTGTCAGATCTTGCCAATGGGGCATATCTTTTTGGCCTCCTATAATGGCAGGTCATACTGGCAGGCCCCGGAGGTCTCTAATGCGGACCTCCATTTGTTTACCGATGCGGCGGGCTCGGCCGGCTTTGGGGCCATTCTGGGCGCCAAATGGTGTGCTGACTCATGGCCGGAGGCCTGGCATGTGGCGGGGCTCACTCGGAATTTGGCGTTTCTGGAGCTCTTCCCTATTTTGGTAGCTTTGGAGGTATGGGGTTCCCCGCTGGTAGATAGACGGGTGGTCTTCCATTGTGACAACTTTGGAGTAGTGCAGGTATTAACCAGCTGTCTGCTTCTTCCTCCCCCCATGGTTCAAGGCGCCTAGTTCTGCGCTGTCTGGAGCTGAATGTGTATTGTAGGGCTGTGCACATCTCAGGTGTTCGTAATGTGATGGCCGATGCTCTCTCTCGTTCACAGTGGGACGTGTTTCGGGCAGTGGCTCCGCAGGCCGAATTGGAGGGTGTCCCGTGTCCGACAGAGATGTGGTCCTTGGGTCTGACAGACTAATGGAGTTGGTCTGTGGGCCGGTCGCTGCGGCCACATGGGACTGCTATAATAAGGTTTGGAGGGGGTGGGAGAGGTGGGAGAGGTCCCGCGGGGGCTTCCGGGACTCGTCCACTTGCCTTGTGTGAGGCGTTGCACGGGGTTTGCCATTCGGATTTCGAGGTTCGGCTCTTTTGCCTGGCCTTTTCCCTGGCATTCCTTGGTGCCATGCGGATTGGGGAGCTGGTGTGCCCCAGCCGGCAGCAAGTGGGGGGGCTGCTGTTCGGGGACGTTTCGGGCACCGCTAATCGGATCTCGTTCAGGATCTGCCGCTCTAAGACGGATGTCTTGGAGAGGGGTATGTGGGTCAGTTTGGGGGCCCTGCCAGGTTCCGGCATTTGTCCTGTTTTGGTCCTTTGGAGAATATTGCGCTTTGCGCCATTCTCCCACGCTGCCACTCCTGGTGCATGGGGATGGTAGTTTCCTCTCCCGTTTCCAGTTTATTAGAGTGTTTTGTTTGGGTCTGGAAGCAGTGGGATTTGATAGCAGGGCGTTCGGGGGCCATTCATTCCATATTGGGGTGGCTACCGAGGCCTCTAGGCTTGGCATGCCAGCGCAGGTGGTTCAGAGGGTTGGTAGGTGAGACGTTATGTTTCCTATGTTTGTCCGGACGGTTTATTGACGTGATTTATTTCCGCAGTTTCGGTTCCCCCCAGGATCTGGATCATCGGGCACTCTTATGTTTACTGGGCTGGGCAGCGAGCGGCAGTTCGGCCTGGAGGCGAGAGGTTGGATTTCACGCCTTCCGAAGCAGAAGTTCGATGGCTCGGTGCAAGGGATATGAGGTGGTCCCGGCTCCTCCTCGAGTTGGTGCAGCTGTCCCATCTCCTGGGGGCGCCGAGTGTCCTGGTGATCCACCTGGGGGGGAATGATATGGGTTCAGTGCGCATTTGGAAATTGATTTCGGCAGTGAAGCAGGACTTAGCCCGCATTTTGGCTTTGTTTCCCAGCGTGCACTTGGTGTGGTCTGAAGTCATTGCCCGTAACTATTGGCATGGCGCCAGGAGCCAGAGTGCCATGGAGCGTTAAACAGGCGGGTTTCCCAGTTTGTTTTGGGGGTTCGGGGGATCCCGGTCCGCCATAGGGTTTTTGAGCGGGAGGCGGCTCATTTTTTCAGGGGGATGGGGTACACCTAACGGTGGGCGGCTCGACCTTTTTAATCTCGCCCTACAGGAGGCAGTGGAACAGACCATGGGTGGTTTTGGTGGGGTTCCCCGCTGATTTAGGGGTAAAGCAACGGGTCTGGTGGTGTGGGGTATGTCCTTGCCAATTAAGTTTGAGGGGTTATGTTTAAGGATGGAGTAAGTTCATTATGTTTGCAGGTCTCAACCTCCCCTGCTTCAAAGGGTTAACATTAGGTTGCCTGAGGTGTCGTGCCCATCCAGCGTGGATAAGGTCGGCTGATGGCAGGCATTGAAAGGATATGATTTTATGACGAGGAGGGGAGGGGTGGGGAAAGGGGCATTTTCAAATTCATTTTATATGAAATGTTATTCCCCCTTCCCTGCTTACCTGTGTCCAGGGAGGGGGGAGATTCCATCCCTGGTGGTCCGGTGGCATGGGGGCCCTCCCGGCTAACTGTTACCGCAGAG
>OW240921.1:42845007-42858171 GCA_933207985.1 Pelobates cultripes
ATCGCTGTTGTCAGAGGCAGACACACACAAAAAATGCCACACTGCTGAGCTCTGTAATGACGACATTCTGGTGGTGGCAACAGCATGCGTTGATTGGCGTGCTGTCTGGCTGACCCCGGTTGCCGATGCATGCTGTCTGACTGTGCCACTAGCTCCTTGCAACGACCTCCCCCTGCTTCCAACTCCTCTCCTCCTCCTCTCTGTCTCCCCATCTGAACTTTACCCCTGTTCTTCTTCTTCTCTTCTAGCGGGCACCCACGTGACATCCACGGACACATCTTCATCATCAACCGCTTCACTTGTATCTGACAACTCAGCAAAGGAAGCAGCAGCGGGTACAACATCATCATCATCACACCGTACGTCCATGTGTATAAATCTGCCTGACTGAGACATATCCCTGTTATCTACATCCTCTGGCAATAAGTTATGCGCAGCACTCATTTCACACATTCCAACTGATGTGTAAATAACTCCTCTGACATACCAAGTTGTAACGGGACTGTAATATTAAGTCCCCAGATCTCCGCTGGTATAGAAGGTAATATCCCAAATCCCCCAGTAACCAGACGAAACACCGTTCAGGGAGTCAACTGAACTTTATTCTCGGCTCCAGGAATTAACTGCCAACTGTCAACTTTTTAGAAATGTTCTGCAATGCATTACACACACATACCCTTGGTTCTTAAAGTGGTACATACATATTGAACCGAACGGATACAGGCATTTAAACAGCAGGGAGAAGGTTTAACTGAGGGCCCACAGGCAAATACATGAAAAATCCTTCACAATGGCCCCCCTTTTTCTCCCTGCTCCGGCAACTTGGTTGGACCTTTCCTGGTCCAATAGGGTTGACAGGACTTTCCAAAGTTTTTAATCTGAGGCCAAGTCCATTTGGCGCGACAGTCCATCAGCATTCTCGTTTTGCTTGCCTGGGCGATATTGAATAGTAAAGTCATAGGGCTGTAACGCAGCAAACGGGCGTTATCCCCTGAGACCCGGTTGAGCCAAACTAGGGGATTGTGATCCGTAATGAGGGTGAAGGCCCGGCCATAGAGATAGGGTGTGAGTGCCCATACCAAGGCCAAACACTCCTTCTCAATGGTGGCATAACTGACCTCCCTTGGCAACAACTTCCGACTCAGGTATGCCACCGGGTGCTCTCCCCCATCCTCTCTGATCTGGCTTAGTACTGCCCCCAGTCCAAACATTGAAGCGTCTGTGTGGAGAATAAACCTTTTGTTAGGATCTGGGGTAACCAACACTGGAGCATTAACGAGAGCATTCTTTAGTGCTTGGAAAGCCACATCGCATTCCGGGGACCACAGGACTTGTCGGGGTAACTTCTTTTTGGCTAGGGCGCTATAGTCGGGTACAAAGCGTCTGTAATAGCCGGCTGTGCTCAAGAAAGCCACGACTTGTGTCTTGGTTTGGGGAGTGGGCCAATTGGCAACGGCCTCGATCTTAGCCGGCTCCCGCCGTTGCTTACCACATCCTACTCGGTGTCCCAAATATTGTACCTCCGCCATACCCAAATGACATTTGTCTGGTTTCAGGGTCAGCCCGGCCCCCTTTATCCTATCTAATACTACCCCTACGTGTTCTAGGTGCGCTTCCCAGGTATCGCTATAGATGGCGATGTCATCCAGGTAGGCGCATGCGTAGTCCTGGAGACCTCCCAGTAATTGGTCCACCATCCGTTGGAAGGTGGCCGGGGCGTTCTTCATCCCGAATGGCATAACCCGGAATTGGTATAGGCCGAACGGGGTGATGAAGGCAGACTTGGGTATGGCATCTTCTGCTAGGGGAATCTGCCAATATCCCTTACATAGGTCAATTGTGGTCAGATACTTCCCTGCAGAGATACGGTCAAGCAGTTCGTCCCTCCGTGGCATTGGATAGGCGTCAGAAACTGTTTTGTCGTTGAGTCGCTGGTAATCCACACAGAAGCGGGTTGTCCCGTCCTTCTTTGGTACTAGGACTACCGGCGAGGCCCAAGGACTTTCTGAGTGTTCTATTACCCCTAGCCGAAGCATCTCATCGATTTCCTTCCGCATCCCTTCTCGGACTGCTTCCGGAATACGGTAAGGGGGCTGCCTCAGGGGTGCTTGCCCTGGAGTCTCCACCTTGTGGACGACTAGGAGTGTGTACCCAGGCTCCTGAGAGAATGTGGCCTGTTTGGTTTCTAGCAAGCGGACAGCTTGAGCCCTCTCTTGTGGTCCTAGTTGTTCGCCTAGCTGGACTTTCTCTATCTGGGTCCTCCCTTCGTTGCTGCCCAATAGGTCGGGAAGAGGTAGTGTCTCTGTGTCTTCCCCTGCTGGTGCACAGATAGCGGTCACTTCCTCTGCCCGTTCCTGATAGGCCTTAAGCATGTTGATGTGAAAGGTTCGCTTCACATCCTCATCCTCGCAGCTAGCTATGGTGTAGGTGGTGTCGCATATCTGCCCTATAACTTTGTAGGGGCCCTGCCAGGCGGCCTGGAGCTTGTCTGTTCGGACCGGTCTTAGCACCATGACTTTTTGGCCGATCTGAAAGCTCCGGTGCCTAGCCCGTCGGTCATACCATACCCTCTGACGCTGCTGGGCCGCCTGGAGGTTTCCCTGCACCGCCTGGGCTAGTTCCTCCATGCGGTCCCGCAGTTCCAGCACATAAGGTACAACCGGGGTCCCCTCAATCTCCGTCTGCCCCTCCCAGTGGTCCTTGATAAGATCTAAAGGCCCCCTCACCCGCCTCCCATATAGGAGTTCGAAGGGTGAGAATCCGGTTGATTCCTGCGGCACCTCTCGGTAGGCAAAGAGAAGGTGTGGCAGGAACCGCTCCCAATCCTTGTACGCCCCCGTGAACGACTTCAACATTTGCTTTAGCGTCCCGTTGAAGCGTTCACACAGGCCATTAGTCTGGGGGTGGTATGGGGAACTAGTCAGGGATTTAACTCCACAGACTTTCCATATCTGCTGGGTTACCTCGGCCGTGAACTGTGTACCTTGGTCGGACAGTACCTCCTTGGGAAAGCCCACTCGGGAGAATATCCGGACTAGCGCATCTGCCACCGTCTCAGCCTGTATGTTAGAAAGGGCCACCGCTTCGGGGTAACGGGTGGCGTAATCTACCACTGTGAGGATATAACGTTTGCCGGAGCGGCTAGGTTGGGCCAAGGGTCCTATGATGTCCACGGCTACCCTCGTGAACGGTTCTTCAATTATGGGCATGGAGACCAGTTTAGCCTTTGGGTGGTCTCCCTTCTTACCTATGCGTTGACATATCTCGCACGTCTGGCAATACGCCCGGACGTCATCGGATACCCCAGGCCAGAAAAAGTTCTGGGTTACCCGATATCCCGTCCTGCGTATTCCCAAGTGTCCTGCCAGAGGAACGTCGTGCCCAATTCTCAATAACTCCCGCCGGTATTTCCGTGGAACTACCAGCTGGCGTTTTTGCCTAGGCCCAGGTGCGTTAACCCGTGTCTCGGTGAGCCTGTACAAGCGGCCTTTTTCCCAGATAAACTGTTCCTTCTCTAACCCCCCCGTTCCTCGCCTGGCCTTCTCTCGATACTTTCTGAGGGAAGGGTCTCCGGTCACCTCCCGCCCAAAGTCTTCTGGGGTGTCCCAGGGAAGGGGTTCTATAGTCAGGGGTAGGTCGGGTTGGCTTACCTGGGTCTCAGTAGGAAGCGGATGGCTCTCGGCAGCGCGACCTTGTGCTCTGGTGGTTACTGCGTGGGCCTCCTGAGCGGTGGTTGAGGCGAACGCCGAAGTCAGGGGCCCAATGTCATTGCCCAACACGACTTCAGAGGGTAAGTCTTTCATTACGCCCACTTGAACATTGCCAGCTCCCGCACCCCAGTCCAGGTGTACTTGTGCGGTAGGAATGCGATACACTGCCCCCCCTGCCACTCTCACAGCAATTGATTTCCCCGGCTTCTCCGATGCGTTAATGAGATGTCGTTGTACTAGCGTGATGGTTGCACCACTGTCTCTTAATCCCCGTGCTGTCTTGCCGTTAACCATGACCAGTTGGCAATGGTGTTTCCGATTGTCTGTGACGGTGGATTGCACCATGAGGGCTTCGTAAAGGGTGCCCAATGGTTCTTCCTGACCCAGCTCCTTGGGATCCCAAGTCGAATCTACACAATGGGCTGCTGCTGGTGGTTGCTGGTACCCAGGTCGAGACCAATTTGACCTGGTGTGGTTGTTCATGGGGCAATTCTGTCGGATGTGACCCAGCTGTCGGCACCGGAAGCAACGTAGCTCGCTGACATCCTGTCGTGGGTAGCGAGAGTTAGAAGTCACCGGTCGGTTAGGGGGTTGGTATCGGGCTGCTGGTGGGTGTGATGGCACTGAAGGTTTTGGAGGTTGTACCCGTGGTGCAACTTGGTTAATTTTGCGAGTATCCGCATACTCATCCGCCAACTTGGCGGCCTCTGGTAGAGACAGGGGCCTGCGGTCTCTCACCCAGTCTTTGACATCCGCCTGGATATGGTTGTAAAACTGTTCCAGGAGTATCAGTTGCAAAATCTCCTCCGCGGTGGCGGCCTGGCTACTGTTAACCCAGTTCGAGGCCGACAGGGATAACTGGCATGCCCATTCCACGTAGGAATCTTTAGCGGTTTTGCGTGAGTCCCTGAACTTCTGTCGGTAGGACTCTGGGGTTACTGCATAACGGGCCAGGAGTGCTTCTTTAACCCTGGCGTAGCTGTGGATCTCCTGTTCTGGTACAGCCCGGAAAGCATCAGAGGCTTTGCCTGACAGCTTTCCTGACAATATTGAAACCCATTCTTCCTTAGCTATCCGGTGCAGGTTACATTGCCGCTCAAAATCTGCTAAATAGTTATCAATCTCACAGTCTTTTTCGTCAAAAGCTTTAAAAGCGCTGAACGGAATTTTCTTTGTATCCGCTGTGTTGTACTCACTGTTTGGGAAGTGTGCTGCTGCCTGCTGGACTGCTGCCAGTTTTAATTGTAGCTCTGCGTCTCTTTTTTGTTTAGCCTCCTCCGCTAAAAGGCTCATTACTTTCAGAATAATGTCAGCCGTTGGGTTTGGACCGAACCATGCTAGCTTCTCCCTCATTTCTTTGTTGGCTGGTGATTCCTCCTCCTGAATCACTGGTGTCTCCATCTCTTGTACAGCTGGCATTGCTGCAACCAAGTTCTCTCGGTCTAGCTCCATTAACTCTGCTATAATGACCTGCTTGGTTTTGTTGCTAGCAATCCTTCCACGAGCTTCCAGTAGCTCTTTCAGTGTATTTCTTTTAAGCAGGGTGTACCAGCCTTCCATTCACTGTTGCCAGTGTCTGCTTGGAATCCTGGTGTAACGGAAGTAGAAGGGAAAATCCCGCCGCTGCCAACCAGTTGTAACGGGACTGCAATATTAAGTCCCCAGATCTCCGCTGGTATAGAAGGTAATATCCCAAATCCCCCAGTAACCAGATGAAACACCGTTCAGGGAGTCAACTGAACTTTATTCTCGGCTCCAGGAATTAACTGCCAACTGTCAACTTTTTAAAAATGTTCTGCAATGCATTACACACACATACCCTTGGTTCTTAAAGTGGTACATGCATATTGAACCGAACGGATACAAGCATTTAAACAGCAGGGAGAAGGTTTAACTCAGGGCCCACAGGCAAATACATGAAAAATCCTTCACAGGCATGGATCCCAACAGACTTGTCTGTACCTTGTGCAGAATAAACATTTATACCGGACTCACCCAGCCATTGTTGTACTCAAGTGCACTTATTCTTTGTTTTCTTTTTTTATATGTCCCAATATTTTGGGGGCTACCCCAATAAATAAAAAAAATAAAAAATTTAAAAAAACAGTGTTGGCTACCTCCTCTACCTACACCTCCACGGTCACCGCCTCCTCAACCTATGGGTCACTTAGTATAAACTAGGTACACATTAACAGAGGCTTGTGATGGCTTTTTCTCCATGCATCAGAACTGCAAGAAATGCACCGCAGACCACAAATTGTTTCTTTTTTTGTTCCAATATTTTGGGGGCTACTCCAATTAAAAAACAAACAAAAATCAAATAAAAAACAGCGTTGGCTACCACCTCCTCCAACTGCTGCTTCCACCTACAGCACCACGGTCACCGCCTCCTCAACCTATGGGTCATTTAGTATAAACTAGGTATCCTCCTGACAGCCGTGCTTTAGATTTTGCTTTATTTTCTTCCAAAGCTAAAATCAAAGATTCCATCTAGTGCTATTTTATGGCTCAGCTGTATTTTTAATTTTTATGTTATTTAAGTGATTTCCCTATCCACATGTGTTTGCAGGGCACTTGTCCTACTCTTAGCCCCATTTTACTTCCTTTTGCAGCCCTCTAGCCCTTTCCAGGAGTTTTTTAGAGGCATTTTTGTGGCCAAAAGTTCGGGTCCCCATTGACTTCAATGGGGTTCGGGGTCAAGTTCGAGCCCGAACCCGGACTTTTTTTCAAAGTTCAGCCGAACCCGAACATCCAGGTGTCCGCTCAACTCTAGTCGCCAGACATTAAAAGGGAAGGTTTAAATAAATAAAACAATGTTATGGAAAAAATACTGTTTAGTGTAGAAATATAGGGTAGAAGTGTGAATATATGATATATATGATATATTTATAAATAGAATGTCCAATAATAAAATAAATGAATTATGACAGAAATAGTATATAAAATAAAAAAATTTTAAGAAAAATATATTTAATCAGCTTAAACCAATAGGCAATATAATTGGAATAGACTCACCTGGGAGGCAAGCAGCAAAGAAAGAGGAATTTGGAGGAGCTTGAGGACACTATATTCTATGCTTGTACACTCTGATTGGTTAATGTTTTTTTTACATCATTGTTAACTATTTCTTTGCTGCTGGGAGGTTGAGTAAAGAAAGATAAGCAAATATGAAGCCTCCTGTCTTGCCATAATATTAGTTTAAGCAAAGTACACTAAATTATCTCCCAGACACAGAGATTCCTGGGAGTGTTCTGGGTGTGTTTTACCATGTCTTTGTATATAAGTAGGCCATTTGGCCAGAATAAAACATTACAGTTGTACCCTTCATCAAACCTCAACTTACGTTTGGGTATGTGAATGGCGAACGAATAGTCACTGGGTGTGTAGCGCTATCTCAATATTTTCCCAAGAAATATTGTGTCTGGATTTATTGGGGGGGTGGTCTTATGGTGAGTTTATTAGGAATATGTCTAGGGGCAGATTATGCGCATGTAATGAATGTGAGATAAGGCCTGAAGGACAGAGGTGGAACAGATATAGGAAGGTATTTACAGCTGGTAGGGACACACCCATGTGAATTTAATATGGAAGGCCAGGGTAACCAGACTGAATGCATAGCTGACTTTTTCCAACATGGCTATTTTTAAATCTTAAATTCACCTTGAATTCTCAATTTAGTGAATAAGCATGTTAGATCCATGACCCAGGCTAGACAAAAGGAGTTAACAAAAATAAATAAATAAAAACCTTTAACAACTGCCATAGTTATTCACTAAAGTGAGAATTTAAAGTTAATTCAAAGTGAATTTGAAATTTAAGACAATAGCAGCCAAATTGGAATCCTAACTGACTTAGAGAATGTTTTCAGCTTGACTATTTTTACCATGAATTTGGAATTCACATGGAATTTTAACACTGTATATATTGGTAAAATAGACTCCCACCATGAAAAGCGCGTAGTCATCCCTGGCATATTCACTACTTACCCACTAAGCCCAAAAAACACTGACATCAATGTAGTTGGATAAAATTATCACAGATTTAATTAAAATTGTATATATATAAATTAACAAGAAAAAAGGTAATCGTTCACCTTTCCATAAATGGGCTATGTGAGCTAGTAGGGGGGAGGTCTTACCTCAGTGCCACTTGGAATTCGGGCCAGCAAATAGCTTCCTGTCCTCCTGCTCCTGTTTGCCTGGGCCTGCAGATTTACACAGCTTGAGGTGATGGATATTGAGGTGATCCTGGTGTCCCTCATGGCTGTTGCTGCGCTGGATGGTGGCCGGCAACTGAGGGAGCAATTTGCAAACATTACTGGAGGTATCGCTACCGGTGTGGTCCCCCCCGAGGCCTACTTTCCCCTGGAGCACCCCCTGCTGTCTCCCCTGCTGCCTCCCATGCGTTCCCTGCCCCTGGGGGCCACACCAGCACTGGCAGGCGGTCCCGACAGCCTGCCAGGCTCTCTCCTGACAATACTCCTCGGGCCCGGTTGAAGAGCAGGAGCCCGGGCCCAAGGCACCACCGGGCCTACCACCAGTGGCCATGATTTGCAGCCTTCTGCGGCCGTGCGCGGCACGGCTTTCTGCCACGAGACCTGCCACTGCCGCACGGCCGGCTGCCTCAATTGCCACACGGCCTGGTACTCCCAGGCCAGGGATGCAGCCTACTACCGCCGCGCGGCCTACACATGGTCCCCCTTCCACACCATCCGCCCCAGCCACCAGCGCTGGATTGCGGGTTAGGGGCGGTGGGCGGCGGTCCAGGTCCCCCCGCGGCCAGCAGGGAGTTGGGGCGGTAAGTAGGCCCTCGCGGGCCGCGCGGGTTACCTTTGTACCACCGTTGGGGGTCCGGGGGAGTCCCCTTGCCCGTCGGGAGCCTCCTCTGCTGGTGAGGAATGCTCCCACGGCTCTGTCTCCCCTGTCCCCCCTTTTTCCCCTGTTAGTGCTGTTTCTTCTTCCAAGGGGCACAGCTTACCCATGGCTGGGCCCCCTGGTCCCCCCTTTTCTTTCCCAGTTTCCTCTTCCCCCCTCCCCACCTCTTGTGGGCCTGCCCCTCCTCTCCCATCCTTCCCCCCCCCTGTTTTTACTTTCCTCCCTTCTGGTCTCTGTCCCTCCCTGTCTGCCTCCATCTTTTCCTCCCCGCCTTGCCTGGACCCCACAGGTCACTTACCTCGGCCATCTCCTCTGGGGCGTGGGCTCTCATACAGTGCCTCTGGGTTCCCCGGCGCCCGCGGTGGCCAGTGTTGGTTCCGCCTCGGGCGATGCTTGTCTCGAAGGGGGGGTCTTGGACGTAGCGCGGGGTGCTGCTTACATGTGCTGGTCTGGCCCTCTGGGCTTGCACTTGAAGCAGGAGATGAAGGAGAAAATGTAGAAAGGGGAATTTCTGGAGATATTTTCTCTCCTACCACTGGTGGAAGCTCCTCCCGTGGCAGACAAGGACAGTAAGGAGTCGGAAAAGGAAAGGGAAAAGTACCGTTTTCGCAAAATTCCCAAGACCTTTGGGAACTTGATTTGGGCGTTCTCTATTTTGGCCAGCGTGGTGGGGGAAAAGTCTCCCCAAAAGTGCTCTGTGATGTTCTGTTATCAGGACATGATCTGGAACGCTTGTCACACCTATGGGGGGCTGGGTTGGTGGAGGTATGACGAGCAGTTTCGACAGCGGCTGGCAGTGCGTCCCTCGCTGTCGTGGGATCAGATGGATATCGGCCTCTGGCTTTCCATCATGACTCGTTCAGCCCCTCAACAGAGCGCGTTTTCATCTTTTCTTGGGAGAGGCGGGGGGGGCATGTCCTCCTCCTCATCGGCCACCGGTCAGAGGTCTGGCTGTTGTTGGAAATTTAAGGACAGTCACTGTAAGTGGGGGTCCTCATGCCGGTTTAAGCACAAATGCTCCCGCTGCGGTGGGGCCCATCCTGCCTCCCGCTGTTTCAAGCGGGGCAAAACGGGTGAAAAAGGGGACATAGGGGCTAAGGGCAACGATGCCGGTCTTCGTAAACACGATGCGCCCGTGGCTCGACCTTTATAGGATCCTGGTGGAAGGGTTTGAGCAAGGGTTTTGGATCCCTTTCTCTGAGCGCCCACCGCTGCTCTCCGTACGAAACCTCAAATCCGTGCAGGCTTTCCCTCAGGTAGTATGGGAAAAATTGGATAAAGAGGTCTCCTTGGGTTGGATGACCGGCCCGTTCTCTGCCCCCCCCCCCGATGGCTAATTTGCGGGTTTCTCCTTTGGGTGTGGTGCCTAAGAAGGATACCGGGAAGTATCGTTTGATTCACCATGTGTGTAGGTCCAGCGGAGTCGCACGTCTGTGCCCTCCTGCTGCGGGTTCTCGGGGAGGTGTTTCAGCGATTCAGGGTTCCGTTGGCTCATGACAAGACAGTGGGTCCGGTCACGTGCCTGAGCTTTCTGGGCATCGAAATTGATTCAATGGCAGGGGAATGTCGGCTGCCACAAGATAAGGTCTTGGACCTGCGCTTAGCGGTGTCCCAGGCCTTGGGGCGGTATAAGATCCAGCTGCGCTGCCTGCAGTCTCTGCTGGGGAAGTTCAATTTTGCCTGTCAGATCTTGCCAATGGGGCATATCTTTTTGGCCTCCTATAATGGCAGGTCATACTGGCAGGCCCCGGAGGTCTCTAATGCGGACCTCCATTTGTTTACCGATGCGGCGGGCTCGGCCGGCTTTGGGGCCATTCTGGGCGCCAAATGGTGTGCTGACTCATGGCCGGAGGCCTGGCATGTGGCGGGGCTCACTCGGAATTTGGCGTTTCTGGAGCTCTTCCCTATTTTGGTAGCTTTGGAGGTATGGGGTTCCCCGCTGGTAGATAGACGGGTGGTCTTCCATTGTGACAACTTTGGAGTAGTGCAGGTATTAACCAGCTGTCTGCTTCTTCCTCCCCATGGTTCGCTTGCTGCGGCGCCTAGTTCTGCGCTGTCTGGAGCTGAATGTGTATTGTAGGGCTGTGCACATCTCAGGTGTTCGTAATGTGATGGCCGATGCTCTCTCTCGTTCACAGTGGGACGTGTTTCGGGCAGTGGCTCCGCAGGCCGAATTGGAGGGTGTCCCGTGTCCGACAGAGATGTGGTCCTTGGGTCTGACAGACTAATGGAGTTGGTCTGTGGGCCGGTCGCTGCGGCCACATGGGACTGCTATAATAAGGTTTGGAGGGGGTGGGAGAGGTGGGAGAGGTCCCGCGGGGGCTTCCGGGACTCGTCCACTTGCCTTGTGTGAGGCGTTGCACGGGGTTTGCCATTCGGATTTCGAGGTTCGGCTCTTTTGCCTGGCCTTTTCCCTGGCATTCCTTGGTGCCATGCGGATTGGGGAGCTGGTGTGCCCCAGCCGGCAGCAAGTGGGGGGGCTGCTGTTCGGGGACGTTTCGGGCACCGCTAATCGGATCTCGTTCAGGATCTGCCGCTCTAAGACGGATGTCTTGGAGAGGGGTATGTGGGTCAGTTTGGGGGCCCTGCCAGGTTCCGGCATTTGTCCTGTTTTGGTCCTTTGGAGAATATTGCGCTTTGCGCCATTCTCCCACGCTGCCACTCCTGGTGCATGGGGATGGTAGTTTCCTCTCCCGTTTCCAGTTTATTAGAGTGTTTTGTTTGGGTCTGGAAGCAGTGGGATTTGATAGCAGGGCGTTCGGGGGCCATTCATTCCATATTGGGGTGGCTACCGAGGCCTCTAGGCTTGGCATGCCAGCGCAGGTGGTTCAGAGGGTTGGTAGGTGAGACGTTATGTTTCCTATGTTTGTCCGGACGGTTTATTGACGTGATTTATTTCCGCAGTTTCGGTTCCCCCCAGGATCTGGATCATCGGGCACTCTTATGTTTACTGGGCTGGGCAGCGAGCGGCAGTTCGGCCTGGAGGCGAGAGGTTGGATTTCACGCCTTCCGAAGCAGAAGTTCGATGGCTCGGTGCAAGGGATATGAGGTGGTCCCGGCTCCTCCTCGAGTTGGTGCAGCTGTCCCATCTCCTGGGGGCGCCGAGTGTCCTGGTGATCCACCTGGGGGGGAATGATATGGGTTCAGTGCGCATTTGGAAATTGATTTCGGCAGTGAAGCAGGACTTAGCCCGCATTTTGGCTTTGTTTCCCAGCGTGCACTTGGTGTGGTCTGAAGTCATTGCCCGTAACTATTGGCATGGCGCCAGGAGCCAGAGTGCCATGGAGCGTTAAACAGGCGGGTTTCCCAGTTTGTTTTGGGGGTTCGGGGGATCCCGGTCCGCCATAGGGTTTTTGAGCGGGAGGCGGCTCATTTTTTCAGGGGGATGGGGTACACCTAACGGTGGGCGGCTCGACCTTTTTAATCTCGCCCTACAGGAGGCAGTGGAACAGACCATGGGTGGTTTTGGTGGGGTTCCCCGCTGATTTAGGGGTAAAGCAACGGGTCTGGTGGTGTGGGGTATGTCCTTGCCAATTAAGTTTGAGGGGTTATGTTTAAGGATGGAGTAAGTTCATTATGTTTGCAGGTCTCAACCTCCCCTGCTTCAAAGGGTTAACATTAGGTTGCCTGAGGTGTCCCATCCAGCGTGGATAAGGTCGGCTGATGGCAGGCATTGGAAGGATATGATTTTATGACGAGGAGGGGAGGGGTGGGGAAAGGGGCATTTTCAAATTCATTTTATATGAAATGTTATTCCCCCTTCCCTGCTTACCTGTGTCCAGGGAGGGGGGAGATTCCATCCCTGGTGGTCCGGTGGCATGGGGGCCCTCCCGGCTAACTGTTACCGCAGAGGAGGCCCAGCACAAAGCTTCTTCACACGCAGTTCATTGCCTCCAATAACTCTCGCGAGACCCGCGGCCCACAGTGTTGTCATGGTAACCCGTGGCAACTCTCAGAAGGCCGCGGGTCTCGCGAGAGTTATTGGAGGCAATGAACTGCGTGTAAAGAAGCGGTGTGCTGGGCCCCCTCCGAGGTAACAGGGAGCTGGGGGCCCGCGGCTGCACACATAGATAGCGATATTCGCTTTCTGTGTGTGCAGAGAGGGAAAGTGGGTTGTCACCCCCTGATGGCGGCCCTGGAAGGGGCGCCTGAGGTCCGGTGCAGCGCGCTGGGTCTCTGTCAAGCACCAACCAATATCAATTCCAAACGCATAACTATTCTTACTGGGCCTTAAACCCACCTACCAAGCTGACCTACCCCCCAATATTGTTACCCAGCTCCTGCTGCCATGACCAGACAGGAGAAAGCAAGGAACTACTACCCCCCACCCCCCCATCAACCTCCACACAACCCCCCTCTCCGCGAACACCAGCACTAGGGAGGGAATGTAATCACAGGTAATTAGTTAAGATGGCCCCTATACCTATTTTTCCCCTTATTGGTCTGCTGTCACTGGATCAGGGAAAGAAAATCATAATTTGTAGGGTTATTTAATAATGTGAGAATGCAAGGTATTGAAAGACATAGTTGATTTCAAATGTAAGAACAAAGTAGCTGAACTGAAAGCATAGGTGACTTAG
>OW240921.1:42858271-42877775 GCA_933207985.1 Pelobates cultripes
AAACGTTTGATTATTTTGACCTTAAATTTAAACTTCACCTTCAAGCGGACCGCTTGATCGGCCTAAATTTGACCAAATTGCAGTTCAGTCTGAAACAAATCTCCAAGTCTAAGAGGAACCTACTCCTCTTTCCCAGTGTGCATTATGTGGTTTATACCAATAGTGAACTCTAGTGGTTTTACTAAGAACTGCATGAGGAGAGTTATACAGAATTTCATCAGGTCGGTTAAACTCAGGCTTTTAGAAAATGTCTATATTTTGATACCCATGTGCAAATTAGATTTTAACAATAGGAATTTTGACAGGTTCCTGTCTTTTTTTTTATTGAAGCCTCCAGCTGTTAACATGGTAATTGTCTGAGAGGTAGCAAACAAGAGAAGTCACAACAAGGGCAAATCCATCATAAAAATGTCCTGTTCTCCCTTCCCTCTTCTTTCACTAATTGCCACACATGAAACTAATGTGACAATTTGTATATAACTCCAACACCAGCTTGATAATGGGAGGACATTAGTCTGGAGCACTCTTTCCTTAGGTGGCTCATCAATTGGGTACGTTTGCGCAAATTTTATTAACACCAGCAAAGATTGATTTTTAGGGCAAATTAATTGATGTAATTGTAATAATATGGGCCTCATTTATCTGACTCTGTGTGAGGGGATGGACAATTGTAGGGAATATTCTGTTTCATACAACTGACAGAAGACATGATAATGGTTCTACCTCACTAGTGGCGTAACCAGAGACAGACAGACACACACACACACACACCTCAATTTACATATTTTTTAGCCACCCCCTGCTTCCATACCTTTTGGGTGCAGGAGGGAATCACCGAGACCACTTCCCTTCTTGCCGCGCGTGCGTATTCAGCGCATTCAGCCGAAAGGGAGGAGAAGAGGAGGATCGGAGGCGGAGAGCTCCCCGCCCGGCGCTGGAAAAAAGGTACGTTTTAACCCTTTCCTTTCCCCAGAGAGTGGGGGCACCCTCAGGGCACTATAGTGCCAGGAAAACGAGTATGTTTTCCTGGCACTATAGTGGTCCTTTAAGGGGTTAAGGACATATGACGGAAATATTCCATCATGATTCCATGTTATTCCAGAAGTTGTGTCCTTAACGGGTTAAGAACTCCCCTTCCTTCTCCTGCATTGTTATGTGGTCAGCCATTTGAATGTGGCTATTTCTGGTCACAGGTTTTGTGAATATTGCTGGTTTCTCACGTAGTATACCGTCTGAATTTCTCAGCATTCTGCTTTATAACTCCAGCAGATTGTCACTGGGACCTGGTCTCTCATACCTTGAGGCAAACACATATCAAACACTGCCGCAGAGGCTTCCTCATTCTCCCCTGAATCGTGAGTCTCACAACGCCAGCGAGCGCATGGCACAACCTCATGTCTGTCTTAAAGAAGCATATTCTGTGGTACATTAAAACTTTCTCTTTGACACACACGAAAAATGCATACTTTAATGTGGAGCATTTGTTTGCATTTACACAAATGCTTGGTTCATGTATATAAGATGACAGTCACACGAATGCTCGAAAGCAGTATAGTGCAGTTGGTCGTGTGCACACAAATGCATAAATAGTTAGCTTGTGCATTCGCTTGTATTTATACGAATATGGTTACATTTACAAGAATGATGTTCAGAAATATGTTATCAATGGCAGCATGGAGCATTTGGTCACGGGCGCACAAATTAACCATTATTCAAGACTAAGCATTTCCTTGTATTTATATGTATTGTGACAATTTTACATTTCTCTATAGTCATTTGTGTATTCAGCCCTTGTTCGGCTGCTCCACTTTAAGGTGATTCACGATCCAGCATTAAATTGTGTTCATATTATGCCAAGCATACTTAGGCAAACTAGTATTTGTTACAATGATGTTGAGTGCCCTCTAGTGGTTTTATTATATATTACAACTTAAGTAACTTCGTTATGGTTTTTCTCTCATTTTAAACTCGTCTTCTTTTGACATTTACATATATTATTATTATTATTATTATTATTATTATTATTATTATTATTATTTATATAGATGTATAGATAATAAATATACTTGTTATTATGGATTGTATATTGTTTTATATGCCTCAACAGAGTTGGGGGAACATTGCCACACTCTGTACCTTTTGTTCCTGTGTCACTGTGTAATTGTCTCATTTATTGTAAATATACCCCTTTCATAATATTGTAAAGCGCTGCGGAATTAGTTGGCACTATATAAATACCAATAATAATAGGTTGGAATGTAGGTTTCCTTTCTTGATGAATTCATTTAAAATTCAACCTGTTGTTCGGTCCCTTTGTTATTAGATTACGAAGTGCTTCTCAAAGTATCTACAGGAATTGGCCTTGTTTAGATCTTTAAACTTTGTTAATAGGTAGGTTATATTCAAGTTATGATACTTAATTGGTTTTGGTCCACGAATCGACTTTTCCATGCAGTATAACTCTACATGACTTATACTTTTCATTAATTTTATTAGGTATTAGGGCACATGGTATTTGGAATCTAAATTATTTGTTGCTTATACGATCTGCAAATAGTTCGAGTAAGTATTTATGGTATTATACAATTTGTGTCACAAACTATCCACATTACATTCTATATATTGTCTTTTATGTACCATGCCTTCTCATTATATTATATATAATTGGTGCTTGCTCTCTGTTGCTACGGACATTACCTTACTTTATCTTGAACTTAAAGGACCACTATAGGCACCCAGACCACTTCAGCTCAATTAAGTGGTCTGGGTGCCAGGTCCCTCTAGTGTTAACCCTGCAGCTGTAAACATAGCAGTTTCAGAGAAACTGCTACATTTACCTATAGGTTAAGCCAGCCTCTAGTGGCTGTCTCACTGACAGCCACTAGAGGTGCTAATGCGTGAAATTCCGCAGTGGAATGGGACCTTGAGGGTGGGTGGGACCTAAAGACACTATAGTGCCAGGAAAACTATAGTGGTCCTTTAAGTGCTATGTGGGTCAATTTCAATTGATAGTTTACTCTTATATCTGGGTCCACAACCTTTCAATTTTGTGTTATGCAACCACATGTTTATTGTGTATTAGGGCACTTGAAGTTTTGGAAATCTGCAATTCGGTTGCTTATAGGATCAGCTTGTCTGCTAGTAATCCTGGTGGGTATTTTTATGTTCTGCAATATAAGTCGTACAGCATGATTATATTCACTCAGCTGCACTTTTTCATTAATACCCATAGGTCACTCTATCTACAAATCTCTGCTGGTCTACTACATACCTGTTTACTAATACAGGTATGTCACCATTCCTATGGTTTCCTATCATTCACATTCATGCATTACATCCTCTATGTTAGTATGGACACTATCTAACAGGGACTTGGGATTCCATTATTTTAGTCTTCTTTAGGCCTTCTAAGCATTATTATAGTGGTTCAGCGAGACCCTCACCCATCCTCCTCCTCAAAGGTAATTCGGCCCAACTCGTAGTTATTTGCCTTGCGTGGTTGCATAGATAGGACCTCACCTGTCACTCCCATTCTATCTTATGCTTATAATTCTCACCAAGAGTCCAACACCCAGCCACAATGTTTGGTGGCCACTCTATCCCATCGGCCTAATACATGGGTAGAGCCTCTCAAGGCGCTTGGCAATTAGCAGAGCCTCACCAGTCACCAACTAGTGAATGTTTCGCCACTTGGCACTAGTCCGTGAGCAAGTACAATGTGGTGTTCTTCTAGAATTTTCATTCTAGTATGTCTCAAGCTCCAGAAAGAGGGGAAGAACGATCTCTCCTCGGCACCCCAGCTAGGACCGGTACACCTACTAGGAGACTTGATTCTGCTTGTCCTACCTCTATTAGGTCATGGACTATTCTGTGGATCACCGTGGAACTAAGTAAAAAAGACACATCCCATACCCTGCTACAGCCAGAAAGGCTGAATTGTTAAGGCTAATGCAGACAAATACCGACGATGCCGGTGAAGGCTCTAACAGGACCAATATGTCTGATCTGCATGCCATGATGACTTCAGTCTTGTCCTCCACTGGTCAGAATAATGACAGACTGGAAAGACTGCAGTCAGGCAGTCTGGCCATGTCACCTGCTGGCCGAACTAGTACTGGCTCGACAGGTCTCCTTACTGTACAACCAGGTAATCCTATACTTTACATAACTGCTCCTACTACTACGATAAACTTAAAGTCATGTCTACAAATGCTCACAGTTTAGGGAATAAGATCCATGAACTTGTGGCAATAATGGCAACTGAGAATGTAGATTTAGTAGCTGTTACTGAGACATGGTATAATGAGAAAATGACAGGGACATAGCAATACCAGGGTACTCTATATATAGAAAAGACAGAGAAGACAAGAAAGTGTGTGTGGGGAGAGAGGGGGTGGAGGGGCCACAGTATGTGAAAGATAGCATAAAATCTAACCTAATAAAGGTTAGTGAGGCGAACATAGTCAGTTTGGGTTATGTTAGAATTTGGTAATCACACATTTACTCGTGTAGGTGTGCTTTACAGACCCCATGGACAAAGAGAACAGTTACATAATCTACTATTTGAGGACATGGATAAACTGACAATGAAGGGGAAGTTATCATCATGGGTGACTTTAATCTTCTTGATGTAAACTGGAAAACCAAAATAGCTGCTTGTGCCAAGAGCACACACATTCTAAACTCTCTACTGGAATACTGTCACAGCCCCCAGCTCGCAGCTGCACGTGGTCGCACCCGATCAGTGTGACAACACAGACAGGTTAAAGAAATTACCTGTGCAGCAGCGACTCGTGAGCCGACTCATCTTGAGTCACCTCAGGAACAGTCATAGGCAGTACCTATGGTGTTTAAAGTTCGGTCATAACCCTTTCACCTCCTCCTCATTTTGGAGGTGATCCTAAAGAATGTAGGACATTTTTCAATCAAATTGAGTATCATTTTGAGGCTTCTCCTGGTTAATTTCCATCACATAGGTCAAAGATTAAAGGACCACTCTAGGCACCCAGACCACTTCAGCTTAATGAAGTGGTCTGGGTGCCAGGTCCTTCTAGGGTTAACCCATTTTTTCATAAACATAGCAGTTTCAGAGAAACTGCTATGTTTATGAATGGGTTAAGCCTTCCCCTAATCCTCTAGTGGCTGTCTCTGACAGCCACTAGAGGCGCTTGCGTGCTTCTCACTGTGATTTTCACAGTGAGAGCACGCAGCGTCCATAGGAAAGCATTGTAAATGCTTTCCTATGTGACGGTTGAATGCGTGAGCCTTGCCGCTACGCAGCCCAGGAGGAGGATCGGAGGAGGAGAGAAGGAGGAGAGCTCCCCGCCCAGCGCTGGAAAAAGGTAAGTTTTTAACCCTTTCCCCCTTCCAGAGCCGGGCAGGAGGGGGTCCCTGAGGGTGGGGGCACCCTCAAGGCACTATAGTGCCAGGAAAACAAGTGTGTTTTCCTGGCACTATAGTGGTCCTTTAAGCCCTTATGAACCAGCTAATGGGCAAGGCATTAACCTGGGCCAATTCTTTATGGGAAAGTGGCAAATTACAGTGAATTTTTACCTGAGTTCAAAGCGACCTTTGAACCTATGGGAAGAGAAAAGAATGCAGCTAAGGCCTTGATGAGAATCAAGCAAGGCAACCGCTCTGTGGCTGATTATGCCATTTAATTTATAACATTAGCCTCTGAAGTAGACTGGACCAATAGTGGGCTGGTTACTGCTTTTTCAGAGGGTCTATCCGAGAATGTACTCGATGAGACTGCAGCTAGAGACCTTCCAGTCAATCTTAATAAATGTATCACCTATATGATTAACATAGATAATAGGCTGAGAGAAAGAGAAAGAGAAAGAAATAAACAACTGACTAGATGTACTACCTTGTCACTAGCTCCTCGTTTTTCTAATCCTGTTGTATCTGTTCCTGTTCCACCTTCAGAAACTGTACCCATGCAGTTAGGGGTAACCAAACTTATGGAAGCAGAGAGACAGTTTAGAAGAAACAAGGGCTTATGTCTATACTGTGGCAAAAAGGGCCATCTTAGAATTTCATGCCCTGTACGTCCGGAAAACATGCGCACCTAAGGACCATTTCGAGGACCGACCTTAAGTGTGATGTTTATATCCCCTAAATTGACTAAGAATCATTTCCTGGTAAAACTGAAGATCTGGTTTTACGAAACTATTATTCCGTGAGAGGCTATGATTGACTCTGGGGCAGCAGAGAATTTAATTAACAGGAGGTTCTCTGCTAAACACCTCTTGCCATTAAGGCAACGAGACAGACCTTTAGCAGTCAAAGCCATTGATGGGAAACCTATCTCTCAGCCTCTCGTCATGTCATGTTTTTTAAGTGATCTCTTCTCCTTCCTGTCCCATAATTCTTGGTTTCCCATGGCTCCAAAAACACAATCCACATTTAGACTGGACCAAATGGGAAATAGTGGGATGGGGAGAGGACTGCTGGGATCATTGTAAAAGCCTTATGCCACAACGTGTTGGCACTGTCAATGTACCCACTGCACCACCTCTGTCCACAGAGATACCACCTCAGTACCTGGAAGTCAAGGAGGTATTTAATAAAGTACAATCAGAGACCTTACCACCTCATGTGTCTTATGACTGTTCTATTGACTTTTTACCAGGAACCATGCCTCCCAGGGATGTGCATGGGCAAAAAAATTGGTTCGTTTCGGCAATTCCGAAATTCGGGACTTCTGCAATACCTTACCCTTAACCTTAGGGTTAGGACAAGGTTGCAATAAGGGATAGGGGTAGGGTTAAAGAAAGGTTGGGGTAAGGGTTCGGGTTAGATTCCTGTCATCATTCCCTTAATTTTCCCTCCCTCTCATGTTTTGCCACTTTTCAGAAATCCGAAGCACTTCTGATTCTGTACTTCAGAAATTCGGACATTCAGAAGCATCCAAATGTCCAAATTGCCAAAATTCGTCAAATTTAAATTTGTACCAAAACGAAATTCCCATGTCTAATGCCTCCCAAAGGAGGGGTCTACGCATTATCTCCCCAAGAAAACATCTGTTTGGAGGATTATATTAAAGAGTCCCAGACGAAAGGACACATATGGAGATGATCCTCTCTTGCCGGGGCTGGGTTTTTCTTTCTCTCTAAGAAGGAGGGAGACCTACACCCCTGCATTGATTATAGAGGTTTAAATAAAATTACAATAAAGAACGCTTACCCCATTCCCTTTATCTCTGAACTATTTGACAGGCTTAAAGGTGCCAGAGTTTTCACCAAGCTCGACCTTAGGAGTGCATATAACCTGGTCAGAATCAAAGATGGGCATGAGTGGAAGACTGCGTTCAATACCAGAATGGGGCATTATGGGTATCTGGTTATGCCGTTTGGTTTGTGCAATGCTCCAGCGGTATTTCAAGACCTGATTAATGATGTCCTTAGAGAATACTTTCATATGTTCGTGTTGGTGTACCTGTATGATATTCTCATCCACTCTCATCTACAGATCTCCATACCCATCAAGAACATGTGAAAACTGTGCTTCAAACCCTGCTGAAGAAAAAGTCAAGTGCCAGTTTGACCAGAGGTACAGTTTCTAGGAAATGTGATATCCCCCTCTGGTTTTAAGATGGACCCACGCAAACTGGAAGCAGTTTTGATCATTACCCAAGGGTCTTAAAGCCGTACGTTTTATTGGATTTGCAAATTATTATCAAAGGCTTCTCGTCTGTAATTGCTCCTGTTACCAACCTTACCCAAAAAGGAGCTAACAGTAATACTTGGCCAAAATAAGCAATAGAGGCATTTGAAAAGCTTAAATCTTTATTTGTTTCAGCACCCGTTTTAGCACACCCCGATCCCACCAAACCTTTTATTTTGGAGGTTAATGCATCAGGACAGGTGTAGGAGCTATTTTGTCTCAATGAGAAAACCCTGATAAACCTCTGCATCCCTGTGGGTTTTTCTCTAAAAAAAATTTCCCCTGCTGAAAGAAACTACAACATCGGAAATAGGGAATTATTGGCCATTATTCTAGCTCTTAAAGAATGGAGGCATCTCTTAGAAGGTTCCAAAGAGCCACTTTTTATTTTTATTGATCATAATAACCTAGCTTTTATTGGTGACCCTAAGAGATTGTCTTCCAAACAGGCTAGATGGTCACTTTTTCTTTCACGTTTCAATGTTGTTATAACTTACAGACCAGACACCAAAAACAGTAAGGCCGATGCTCTGTCCAGACAGTATGACACAGATGAGATACCAGACCAAAAGACTTTTCTTATCATACCCCCTGAGTGTCTTATAGCTACCACAGTATCAGAAACCATCTGATAAACTGTTTATTTCACCACCAGAGAGGCCTAAGATACTTAGATTATTCCATGACAGCTGAACATTCTGGTATACACAAAACCCTCTCTGCCATCACTAGAACATTTTGGTGGTCATAACTTAGAGGTGATGTCAGGGAATATGTGGGAGCATGTAGGATCTGTGCTGTGTCCAAGGTTGTTCATAAATTACCTTCCGGGTTATTGCAGCCACTTTCCAGACCCAACACTCTGTGGACCCACTTAGCCATGGATTTCATTGTTGATCTCCCTAAATCTAACGGGTATGTAACGGACCGTTTTTCACAAAAAGGGGAAAAACCGCTTAGACGATAATCCCCTTTCAGAGACAGGCACAGCTACTGTAGAATCACCCAAAACTCATGAATTGAATACAAGTGAATGCACCAAACATCCAAACTGGAACCTCCCAAATAGCTGCTAGCAGACGAACAGGAAAAGCAGACAATCAGCTTACACTCCTGGCAATCAGTCTCTAACAGCATACAGTGAATCCCCCCCAAGAACGAGACCAGGCTCTGTGTTGAGGGTCAAGCAGTGGTCTGAGGTGCTGGCACACCCAGCCTGGTTTTTATTACAGTCTTGCAAATACAGGACCGCCCACAGGGAGGTATAAAATATCCAGTAGCATATTAGTTACAACCCACAGATTCCCTCCCCCTTATCCTGAGAGGTAACCCAATACACATACCTTTTAGCACAATGCATTCTGGCTTCCCCTCCTCTGCCCTGGAGATAAGTGAGAAGTAATTAAATTATCTCCCAGGACAGGGACAAGACTCCATTATGCACATGGTGACACAAAGACAGTAAAACACTTTAAAATACATAAAGTCACCTTTTACACATAACACACATACATTTAACATATCCCCAGATAGCTCAGGTCTGAGCGCACATTATTAAGTGAATGGCGCTCAGACCACACGAATACAGTTTAATCGCCATGGAGCCAAAGTCTTTACAGTCAGTTTCATACGAATGGGCTCCATGGGATTCCTATCTGGGGTATAACACATTCAAACAAATCTACCGAACCCCAGGCAGAAAAGCACGAATGAAGCTTTTCTGCAGGTAAAAAAGATGTCTTTTAACAGGGGGCCATAGTCCAAAGGCAGCAGGCGAGCAACCAGGCTTCTCCAATGCAATGTGGCGAGATTGGTGTCGTCACAGGGTATAACACTATCCTTATGGTGGTGGACTGTTTCTCCAAGATGGCACATTTTATACCTCTCAAAAAACTGCCATTGTCCCAGCATCTTGTCCATGTATTCTTACATGAGATCTTTAGACTACATGGAGTACCAAAAAATATAGTCTCTGACAGAGGTACCCAATCTGTATCCAGGTTTTGGCATGCTTTCTGCAAACAGTTGGGCATAGAACTTTTGTTTTCCTCTTCGTATCACCTTCAAACCAATGGGGCGGCTGAAAGAGCAAATCAAACCTTAGAGTCTTATTTATGTTGCATTATTGATGCCAATCGGACTACCTGGTCAGAACTTTTACCCATTGCTGAATTTGCCAGAAACAAGGCAACCCACGAGTCCTCTAAGTTAAGTCAGTTTCTTGTTAATAATGGTCATCACCCCACTCTGTTGCCTTCAGATTTCTCGGACACAAACATTCCAGCTTTAGACGTCTGTTTGGCTTCTATCCATAACACATGGATTTCGGTGCACGAAGCATTACAATCAGCCTCCAGATGTACTAAGGTCCAGGCATTTAAGGCCCCAGAATACCTTAGGTCATTTCCCTGTCATGGTTTCCATTGCTGGTATCAGAGAGTGCGTTTTCTTGTTCTTGTATTTGACTTTGGCTATTCCTGACTATTCTAATTTCTGGTTTCCCTGACTTGGCTTTTTAATCGACCTTATGTATTTCTGGTTCCCTTGACCTCTGCTTTCCCTTGACTATTCTCTATCTTTCAACGTATTAACCCAGCCATTCTAAGGACCGGTTTACGTTTTGTCTCTTTTTCTTGTGTTGGATCTCATAGTAGACATAGTTTTGTGTGTTGGATCTCATAGTAGTCTTGACAGATTATCTCTAAAACAATTTGTTGAGGAGCCAACTCATAAGGAGAGCATACTAGATTTAGTTTTAACAAATGGAGAGTATCAGATATTACTGTAGGAGAAAGTTTAGTGATCTAGTGATCACCATTCAATGTGGTTTAATATAAAAAATGACCAAGTCACACCACACAAAAACAAAGTTTTTTTTTTATTTTAGAAAAATAGACTTTTCTAAACTTAGAATATGCATAAATGAGTCATTATCAGACTGGAGTAGTTTAAATGGAGTACAGGAGAAATAGGATTATTTAAACGTTGCACTACTTAAAGCAACACTAATTCCATTAGGCTTGTCAGTAAGAGCAGAAAATTAAAAAAAAAAAAACACTGTGGTACCAAAATAGTAAAAAAAAAACGAAAAGTTAGCATTTGGTAATTTACAAAAGAAAGAGTGAGGAAGATAGACCTATAATATTAGGCAGAAAGAGGCAAAGCAAGTTATAAGAGCCTCCAAATCACACACAGAAAGGAGAATAGCACTGTCAGTAAAAAGGTAGGATAAAACATTTTTAGATACATACATGAGAAAAGGAAAGTAAAAGGATTAGATTAAAAACAAAAAGGAAGGTATGTAGAAGAGGATAAAGGTCTAGCTGACTGCCTGAATGAATATTTTTGTTCAGTATTTACAGATGAAAATGAAGGGACCTCAGCATGTGCAACTTATACATCTACATCCCACACTTGTAACCTTTGTCCTAACACTTCTGATATTACTAGGAGTTAAGTAGAGCAAAAGTAGAAAAATAGAGAGACCGTTTACTTCGTGCAGTAAAATTAGGTGGGTAGAGAGGCATAGCGACCCTATTGACCTATAATTGGGAATATAAAAGATCAGAAATGCTCTCTCCCTGTCATTTGATGACTTTGTCTCATGAATAGCACAATATGTGGTATATCATAAAATAAAAATCTATAAGTAAGAAATTTTTTTAAATTAAAATGAAAAATAATATTTTAAAATATAGAATTACTTTTCCCTAATATAGTATATTGAGTAAAAAAATACCCTTAAATCCAGGTACTAGGCACATTCTTTCACCGATATGCAGACTTATAAGAGCACTTAAAAAGTGTTTAAAAGAACCAGTCACAGAGATGGATGTGTGAGTGCTCGGCTCCCTGGGAAGGTTTATATAATACAGTGATTTGTCCAGCGGATCTTACTAATTGTGCCCATAAAGGTCATAAGACTCGTACCCAACACCATGGCACAAAGATCGATGAAAAAGGTAAAGCCAAAATCGATATTTTTACAAATAACGTCCCTGACACCGCTGACATGCCGCGTTCAAGGTGGCGCCGAAAGGCCCACATCCCCGGCTTCGAGTTCCGGCAGGAGCGATGTCACATCAATATCGACGAAAGCACCCATCCCAGCGACAGATTTGTCCATACAGAAAATGCTAACGAATTACAAACACCACTACAAGCAGAGCTTGGCAAATTGGCTAAAGATATCGGATCAGATATACAGGCACTAAGGGAGTGCACGGCACAATTGGAGAACAAAGCAGAAAAAAATCATCTCTGCACATAACACTTTGGCTGATGCTGATGAAAGCATAGATGCCAAATTAAACAGCATATTTGTGAAACTTGCCGATCATGAGGATAAGTACAGAAGGAACAAGGTCTGCCTCAAAGGAATCACTAAAGATATCAGCCCACAATGCATGACAGGCATTTTCAGGATCCTGGTCCTGGGCTTACCTGAGGCTGCATTCCACCTAGATAGGATCCATAGAATGCCGAGACCAAAACATCTCCCTGAATCCACACCGCGAGATGTAATAACTAGGATCCACTATTTCATCATAAAGGAGTTGATAATGCAAGCAGCGAGGGCCTCACCAACCCTTTCAGACCAATACTAAGGAATCCAGCTGTATGCTGATCTCTCGGCAGCTACCTTGGCGAAGCGGAAAATCTTTCTCCCCATTACAAAAGCATTGCGCACGGCAGGAATACTCCACAAATGGGGCTTCCCTGCACGGCTCATAGTACGGATGAACGGCTTGGAACACTACTTTCTTACACCGGAAGACGGCGAGAAAACCTTGAAGGAATGGTGACTGCTGATATAACCGACATCAGCTACTGCCAACACTCGACACCCAGCCAGATCCTCAACAGAGCTGACACACGATTGGAAAGCAACAGCTAAGTGACAAGATGCTGCACTATTGTTTTTTGTTCCTTAAATCTTGGCCCATGGGCTACCTACATTTAGGGCAAAAATGCCTAAGCTGTTAAAACCAAAGACACACACAAAAAAATATATATAAAACACACACACACAAAAAAAAACAACGGAAAAAGCAAAAAGAAATTGTTACTTCAAGTTATATTGTTAAATCTGTAGTGCAGTTCCTAGAGAGCTGATTATCGTCTAGGTTTGGTGGGTTACTGGTATCTGCATACCACGAGTATACCTTCATACCCGTTGAGGCCTGGGCACAGCCACCCTCTTACAGTTGCATAACCCCCATTGCACAGAACACAATTACCTAGCTGACCTCACATATAGATGCATAATTGGATCCAGTGTGTTGTAGAGCTAAAACCCTCCCCCCAATGGCTTTACAGCTTACTTGTATTGGTTATGCATGGTCCCCTTCTGTAGACCAAATATATGTATATATAGTTTACTTCTTAGTTTATGTTCAATCTTTCCTTTTCTTTTCTTTCATACCCTGGTGATGATATGTAATACTTCTTGCAAGAAATTCATGATGTTGTGTACATATCCTGGATCTGTAACCCTAACCTATTTAAAGCTCTACACAGACCACACTGGGAGGGAGAAAGCTTCTGAAAGCTAAGAAAGCCCATGCTCATATCGCATTCTACCAAGAAACACACTTCCTAAAAAAAACAACAACCCAAATTCTCTTCCAGATACTTCCCGATAGGATACCATTGCACATATAGATCAAAAAAGAGAGGGGTAACCATGTTAATCAGTAAGGATGTCTCATTCCAGCTGATCAAGAAAGTAAGTGACAAAGAAGGGAGATCTCATATTACAATATGTCATTAATAATGCCCAATACACTCTAGTTAACATGTACGGACCACATAATGACCAACACATTTTCCTTGATAAAATACTCACTCTGACTAATGCCCACAAATATGGGGAAGTGATAATACAATAATAATCACCTCCGCCGCGATCCTCTTCTGGAGGGCTGCCTAACAGCCCAGGCAGACCTCCTCTGGCAAATATGGCCCCCCTATAGCTGGCTGTGGAACTGCCAGCGGGGACTGTCTGAAACGTCAGACAGTCCCCCTGCTGGTGGGAAAGTAAAAAAAAAAATTCATTAAACATGTTATTAAATAAAATAGAAATTTATTTATATATATATATATATATATATATATATATATATACGTATAATTACAATAATAAATAAATAAAATAATAAAATAAATAAAATATTGAAACAAAATTTAATATAAATTATATATTCATATGTAATTTCATTCTAACTGTATTTTGTTATTAATATATATATGTATTAAGGCAATTTGCCTGCATTTGTGGGAGGTGCTGGTTTGCTTCCCCTAGCCTACTTAAGGCACTCCCCTTACCTTGCTCCTTACCGTTCGAGGTCAGCGTTGAATGAGGATCCACTTCCGGGTTCTCTCAGACGCCATCTTGGTTTCAGTATCCACGAGGTTTTCACCACGTTAGCTGTGTCCAGGAATCCTGTTCAGGCCTTCCGCACGTCCAGCTTCTTTTGACTCCGGTCTCCGTCATAGATCGCGTCCCAGGGACTCCTAAACTGTAAGTCAGACCTTCCTGTTCCCACGGCGTACGGTACAGCACGGGTCCTCGCTTTACGGCTTTTTCCCTGGTTATGACACAAATGTTTCAAGCCATTCGCAGGCTTTTTCATTCGTACGGACATTCGGCTGAACATAGTTAATCGTTCAATAGTCATTTCGCGTATCCTATTTCATGTAATATTGAAACGAATTATCATTCGGTTGTTTTGCCGTTCGGCAAATTTTCACTTACGCTCAAACACGCTTTCGGTTCGCATAAATCATACGGTTAAACTATTCTAACTTCTGTGTTTCCCTCACATTTGCTTTCGGCTTTTCTGTATGTTCACGTATAATCCTTTCATGAATTATATTCGCCATTTCATGTGTACATAACGTTCGGTTAAGAATTGCTTGTTTAAATAGATTATTTTGATTACTTTTAAATATTGTCAGTATTGTATTACGTCCACAAATCAAGTCCACTTCTCTGTATATACCATTTGACTCCCATGCTTTAGGGGTCTGCATTACTTATCCATTTATACAAATGGACTCAGCCTATGTTACAGCCCTCACTTCTGGGTTATTACTACAACACATACAAAGGATATAGGTTCATTTAGGCAATAATTCTCGGGTTGATACGTCTTTTCTATACAAATATATCATATAGATATACATCACTTTACATCATTTTAAATCATTTTGGGTCATCCCTGCCTTTGGTTATTCTGCTACATATCATACATAACGCTGTGTAAAATAGGCCATGACCTCATCCATGTCCCTTTCTATAAAACCAGTTACATTTCTGTACAGATCATTGAACTCCCACGCCAGGAGTTTTGAGCCACTCATAGCTATTCTCATGGTATCAACATAATTTTAATACATTGCTGCTACAGACTATAAGTCTGTTTCTTTTCACACTCCACACTCATCATACTACTCTCTTTTACCCATTTTTAGGCTGTCAAGCTTATATAATTGCTCCACACGGTTTATTCCTGTGATTTGTCATACTACCAGGTACGTACACCTGCTCATATGGTATTCTACCATAGATTTCATTTCATCCCCCTAGTTTAGAGTACTGGCAATAGGGTCACAGGATTCCCAATAGGTATTTACCCCGTCTTGGCTGTCGCCATCAGTTAGTGGTCCCGCGAGGCCAACACCCCGCCTCAAACGTTCCAGAGGCAAACACCCATCGGGCCACACGTTAGCTAGCCGCCTCGCATGTTGCAAAGAGAGGGCCTCACCTGTCACTCCCTTCCCCTGTTTTCTGTCGTACAGTCACCGAGAGGCCTAAAACTCCTGCCACTACATCAAGTGGCCTCAATAACCCCTCGCGCCAACGCATAGATAGAGCCTCTCAAGCTGCATGACAATTAGCAGGGCCTCACCTGTCACCAAACAAGTATAATACTTTCGCCATCCGGCCTAGCTAGCCTGCCAGTACAATTTGGTGATTCTATATACTAATTATTATATAGGAATGGGTAGAGGATTTCTCCCTGCCTAGCACCCCGGCTAGAGCTGTCACTCCCACACATTGAGGAGAGCTAGCTAGTCCAGCATGAATTAGATCCTGGACAATCCCACGCATAACCACGAACTAAGGAGACGACAAATCCCCTACCCCACTACAGCAAGGAAGGCAGAACTTTTCAAACTGCTACGTACATCAACTAATAACATGGAAGCCGGGGAAGGATCTAGCCAGTCCATCCCAGGGGACATACATGCCATGTTATCCTCACTCATGGCATCCATGGGCAAGGTCAACTCCAGGCTGGAAAAACTTGAGTCGGTCACCACGGCCCTCACTCTAGCAGGGCCACCCGCGGCTGCAGTACAAACACCAGCCTTGCCATTAGTCGCTCCAGCCAGCACCCTGGATGACCAGGAAGTTAGCCCGGCCCACATGATACCTGAGCATATCAAAAGGGATATCCTGGAAGGTAAAGACGTCAACCTGGCTTCCCTGTTGATTGCCTCCCAGGACATTGTGGAACATAATGATGATGTTTCTGTTATTGTCAGATCTAGGGATGCCCGCCTGAACAGGAAACTGACTATCCCAGAATTTGTACTAGCGTTTGGTATTTACAGGGATGTCATCAGTGCGGTTTATCCCAACAGAAGAGAGAGTTTGATCTCTATATGCACAAGCTGGTAGACCTGGGCAACAAATATGGTGGTTCAGCATTCTGTGACTACCATAGGTCTTTTTCTGCAAAAGTGGCTGGAGCCTTCTCCCAGTACGGAACCTGATCCAACTGGGGAAGGATTGATACCGTCTTATTTTGCAGACACTTTGCAGGTCTAAGAACACCAGCTTGTGCATACTGCTCCTCCACAGCCCATACTACTAATTTTTGTCCCAACACGGCAGACGGACATGCCTCCACACAAGGAACTAGTTCCTCTGGGGATCCAGGGAAACTATCCAAAGACAAATTGGGACGCCCAATCAAGTTTCTGGGCAAGTCCCAGATATGTAATAATTTTAATGTTGGGTCTTGTAATTACAGTGGATGTAGACTATTGCATGTCTGTTCAAAATGTTTTAGGGCACATGCAAAGACCATGTGTCCAAATAAAATGTATTCCAAGCCTTACCTTACGTCCATTAATTTGCCAGTATTCACTGCATTGATGTCTCAACACCCATCTAGACACCTGGTAGACTTTCTTATTTCTGGTTTAACAGAAGGCTTCCACACAGGTATCCTACACATACCAGCTGGAACTCTGAAATGCCCTAACCAACAATCCGCCCAACACAACCCCACAGTGGTTGACACCCTCATAGCCAAAGAAGTGGATGAGGGCTTTGTATTGAGGCCTTTTAGTACTCCTCCATTCACAGAATGGCGCACTAACCCTATTGGTATTGTCACAGGGAAATCTTCCCAAAAACAGAGACTCATCATTGACTTATCGGCTCCCCACTCATCGGCCAACCCCAGTCTTAATTCCCATATACCCTCTGAGGAATTCTCTCTGCAATACACCACCATAGATCACGCCATTACAGCTATCATACAAGCAGGGGTTGGAGCCTGGCTCAGAAAGACTGACATTACTAACGCCTTCAAACTACTCCCTATCCACCCCACACTGTGGCACCTGCATGGCATCAAGTGGTCCGGGAACTACTATTTTTTCTCCCGGTTAACTTTTGGGTCCAAAAGTAGCCCAGCTATTTTCGACACATTTGCTGAAGCATTATGCTGGTTACTATTGAACATAGCCGGATGCCCTACGGTATTACATTACTTGGACGATTTCCTACTGGTCGAGGAGAATACTGCACCTCCCACTAGCCTCAAAGCTACCACTAAGCTGTTTGAACAACTAGGTGTACCCATCTCCCCAAAGAAAACAGAAGGGCCAGACACGGTTATCACTTTTCTGGGTATCCAATTAGACTCTGCCACTATGCAAGCAAGCCTACCATACGATAAGATAGAGAATATTCTCACTTACATAAACAACTACCTACAGCTCGGCACTTGCAACCGCAAAGAGCTACAGTCACTAAATTTAGCGATGCGCATCATACCTCAAGGCCGCTCCTTTATTTCACGACTATTGCATCTTTTCCCACTTTTTCTACATGACACGCACAGGTTGTCCTTGGATGCCCAAGCTACGGCAGATCTAAACATGTGGAAGAGGTTTTTAACCACTTGGAATGGTAGAAGTATGTTCCTCCCTGTCAGGATTACTGTTTGATCCAGCACGTAGAACTGTACAGCACGGATGACAAATAAGTAACGTATTACCGGTCCTTAGAATGGCCGGATTTAACGTACAAAGAATAGTCAAAAATACTAGCTGAGGTCAGGGAACACAGAAAGGGACACAGCGATGAGGAAATCCAGGAGTCAGGATACCAGAATATAGAGAAGTCAATAAACAAAGCCAAAGTCAAAAACCAGGTAGAAAACTATAAACAGGAACGCGCTCTCAGACAACCACAAGGGAAACCACGACAGGGCACTGAGCAGGCTGAGAACTGGGCCTAAATACCCCTCCTTTAGTTCTGATAGGCTGTAACCGGCCTTTGACCTCAAAGTCAGTTACCAGGTTTCATTTGCATAATTGCTGCTCAGCAGGGCTCGAGTCCTGCAGGAACGCGTGGGAACGGCGTTCCTGCACTTTTTTCACAGCAGGAACGCCGTTCCCCCTGCAGGCACTCAGGGGGCGGCAAAAAATGCCGCCCCCAAATGCCCCCCCTTGTTTCCCCTGTCATGGGGGGGGGGCAACCTGATGGATTGCCCCCTTGGCGAACGGCTCTCTCCCTGTCACACGCGGAGAGGGAGCTGTGTGCTCTCTGCTCCCTCTCGCCGCGCGGGATGTCTGTTGATGCTGGGAGCCGGAATATGACGTCATATTCCGGCTCCCAGTATCAGCAGACATCCCGCGCGGCAAGAGGGAGCAGAGAGCACACAGCTCCCTCTCCGCGTGTGACAGGGAGAGAGCCGTCCTCACTGCAGCCCCACTGGACCCCAGGGAAAGGTAGGGATGCTGGGTGGGTGGGTGGGAAATGTTAATTTTTTTTATAATATTATTAAGTTGTATATATGTATGTCTGTGTGTGGATGTGTGGATGTGTGGATGTCTGTGTGTGGATGTGTGGATGTGGATGTCTGTTTGTGGATGTGTGGATGTGGATGTCTGTGTGTGGATGTCTGTGTGTGGATGTGTGGATGTCTGTTGTGGATGTGTGGATGTCTGTTGTGGATGTGTGGATGTGTGGATGTCTGTGTGTGGATGTGTGGATGTCTGTTTGTGGATGTGTGGATGTCTGTTTGTTGTGGATGTCTGTTTGTGGATGTGTGGATGTGTGGATGTCTGTGTGGATGTATGTATGTCTGTGGATGTGGATGTGTGGATGTCTGTTTGTGGATGTATGTTTGTGGATGTGTGGATGTCTGTAGATTTGTGGATGTCTGTTTGTGGATGTGTGGATGTCTGTTTGTGGATGTGTGGATGTCTGTTTGTGGATTTGTGGATGTCTGTAGATTTGTGGATGTCTGTTTGTGGATTTGTGGATGTCTGGATGTGTGGATGTGTGGATGTGGATGTCTGTTGTGGATGTCTGTGTTTGTGAATGTCTGTGTGTGGATGTCTGTTTGTGGATGTGTGGATGTCTGTGGATGTGTGGATGTCTGTTTGTGGATGTGTGGATGTCTGTTTGTGGATTTGTGGATGTCTGTTTGTGGATGTCTGTTTGTGGATGTCTGGATGTGGATGTGTGGATGTCTGTTTGTGGATGTCTGGATGTGTGGATGTCTGTCTGTGGATGTCTGGATGT
>OW240921.1:42884712-43014497 GCA_933207985.1 Pelobates cultripes
CCGGCCGGCCATTTGTGAGCTGTGCAGGCCGCCTGGCTCTCCCTGCTCCCATGGGGACCTGTGCGGCCGCCCAGCTCACACATGGCCGGCAGGGATCACAGGAGCCTGAGCAATGATTAGGGCTGTCAGCCCAGCCCCAGGTGCCGTGGCCCACCGGGAAATTTCCCAGTATCCCGGTGGGCCAGTCTGGCCCTGCCCCTATATATTTATTAACCCTTAATAGGGAACACATGGGATGGGCGGCAGCAATGTAACAAAGCTGTGTGATTCAAAAAGTGAATACAAATACAGAAAGAAAAGTCCTGTGCTCACTCCCATCACTCCTGGGCGGCAGCAACAACTACAGTACACATCAGCACCAATATTTAGTAAAAACCAAAGAAAAACAAGTTACCTGCGCTCTCTCCTTAATCCCTAGGTATATTTAAACAAATGGAGGTTATTTAGTTACTCCAATGGCCATTGGAGGGAATGCCCGCCTGTCAACGTCAAGGCAGACCCTCCTAAGCGAGTCCTACACTGACCCTTCAGCCTGCTTCCTTGAGCTTCTGGCAAAGATATCTCAAATGAGACAGAGGGGTATTTTTTATATACATCCCTATATATTTATTAACCCTTAATAGGGAACACATGGCATGGGCGGCAGCATTGTAACAAAGCTGTGTGATACAAAAAGTGAATACAAATACTATAGGTAATAGTGTTTTTTAACATGTGTATGGTAGGGAATTCTCAATCATTGCAAGACCCAGCACCATTAAATATTTATTAATATCATCATACAAGAAGCACTATAAAGGGACATAGTTTGTTTGTAGAAAATAAACTGTAGTCAAGGAAATTGAGGTCAGTCTGGAATACACATACACTAGGTTAAGATATTTCTGTTTTTTGTTACTATGCCAACCAGCTGTATACACTCTTTCAGTTGCATTTTTGCAACTACTTTTTTTTTTTTGCATAGTGAATATTGAACAGCTTGACTCATATTACTTACCAGTTTAAAGTTGCACACGCGGGGATAGCTAAGAATATAGAAGCAATTGATTCTTTGTTTCATTTCTGTTTTCTCAATTTTTATCACATTTAATCACACTGCTGTCAGAGACATTCTCTTGATTGTAAACATTTAAGTTTCCATTGTAGCATTACAGGGGAGTGCAAACCCTACTCCATCTTCCTTTGCTCTTTCTGCTTCTGATTCATAATTTAAGAACTTTGAACACAGTCTGCAAGATTGCTATTACTGGCAAACAATGGGGATTACTCACTGAGTTCTGAACTGAGTACAATAAAATTCAGTGGGGAAATTTTGACTAAAGCTGTGACTATAGCAAAGTTAAAGAATGTTCCTCTAATGGAACTCCTGCACTCAGAATGAGTACCTCCATCAGGTCAGCTTCCTCACTGCTACCAGGGGACCCTGGAGCACTTCAGAAGCAGTTGCAAAAGCCGTATTAGGGGTTTCCGGGGACCATTGGAAGGACTACAGTGGTTGGACTACAGTGGTTATAGATCACTCTTTTCTGTTGATGTCTTCTCTCTAGCAGTGATTATAGCCTTCCACCCACTCATTAGCCAAGCCTAAAAGCAGGGGGCTTTATGAACACACTTTATTGAAATACAGCACTCTACTTATACAGTACAAATGTGTATTCCCCCATCCAGGTGATAATCCATACAATACAATATAACACAATTAGATTATTTAATATGGTCAGTCCAGAGTTAATGATATTT
The DNA here is from genome assembly GCA_933207985.1 of Pelobates cultripes. Lineage (NCBI taxonomy): Eukaryota > Metazoa > Chordata > Amphibia > Anura > Pelobatidae > Pelobates > Pelobates cultripes. The sequence continues at coordinate 42,886,453 of OW240921.1, forward strand.
CCCCCTGCCATGTCCTTTCCAGAAAGGGATACAGGGAATCGTAACTGTACCTCTGAAATAGATTGTAAATAACAGTCTTCCCTGTAAAGTTTTATTTTTTTTGAGTGTATTTAGAAAAATATGCAAAAATTATATTAAATGATATCAAGAGCAACAGCAGAATAATATCGGTAACGTTTAATGCAAATATACATCTAGCATTCTTTAGTTTACAATGTATCCTGTGGTCTTGCTGGCATTATTATTAACGTGAATGATATCAAACTTTCAGGTAATGTAGTAGGAGCTTAGGATTCAATAATAGGCAACAGTAGTATAACCAAAACGAAGTACTAGTAGGGGCTAAGAAGAGATGTTGTCGGCATGGCAAAAGGTAGGTCCGGGCAGCACAGGTTCATAAGTGGTGAGTCAGGCAAAAAAGGCAGGTTTCAGGAGGTCAAATATCAAGAAACACAGGTTGTAGCAAAAGAGACCACAGTACAAATGAGCAAGAAGCACTGGGCGACTTGCAAATATATTGGAGGGAGAGAGGCTCATTCCCCCACATCAGTCACCTCCCAAGCATATTATATTCCCATCCCCTTTAAGAGTGACATCATCTAACATTCACGCACCTAGAGAGGTGGACCTCGAGGGTGCATCGTTGGTCACCTCCACCAGCCAAGGGGAGCAGCATTTGGGCTGGTCCGTGTGCCGCCACATCTGTACAGACACAGTGTTATCACTACCAGTGCTTGGAAGAGCGCCAGAGCCACACATGAAGTTGCCGAATAGGACCAGTCAAACGACCTTCGCCAGAGACTTTGACTCATGCCAGTACAGCACCTTGTGGAGGGAGAGACAAGGAGCCTGAGGTAAGCCACGGGGACCTGACATAAACTTGCTATGATGAAAGGCTTAGTTCACCCTCCCAGTAATCAAATGTGCAGTCTGTAGAAGTGCAAGAGAAATTGCAGCTGGATCACTTGGCCACTGAACACATCAGGACATCTAAATGGGTTGGTTCCAGAAACTGTCATGAGCCTTAATCTGGTCTGTACAACCTCTTCCTCATATGAAAACAGCTTGGTTCTATCAAGTTCTTTCTTGGTGTCCATCTTGTATTTAGTTTAGTATTACAAAATGTACAGTCTCAAATAATTTCTTTCCATCATTTCCAAAATCAAGGTACGTTACTATGTTCCAGAGAAGATGATCTTAATTTGCCCACATTTTATGATTGGTAAAAAAATGACAAAATAAGAAAAACGACAAATGATAAGCATAAAGATAAAGGGCAGAAGTAAGCAAAAACATGTTCTTAATGCTTTTCAACAGCATGATCTACAAAGTCCAAGAAGGAAGAGCACTAGTGTTAGTGTGCAGTCTGAAATCCAAAGTGGTTATCAAAACAGGAAAATGAGATAGACAGGACTTCCCATATAATTCCTTCGGTTATTCTGCCTTGTTTTTGAATTTTGTAAGTGACGAATTTTTTTGCTTATCCGAATCGAACCGAACTGAATTTTTTTGATCATGCATATCCCTAATCACCATAGACCTCTTGCAGTATATTTACAAAGCAGTATAAACAACTGCCCTGCCTTCACGTTGCATCCTGTGTTTAATATGAAATGCCAATAAAGTGCTGAAGTGCTTTAGGGGTTAACAGAGAATCGTCACGTTTTAAAAGTGTCAATTCCAAGAGCACTGAATGGGGTGATAATGTAAAAAGAATTGGACTAATTGAAATGGAATGGCCATATCATTTTGGCACCTTTTAGCCTTAACAGGGTCTTAACATTGTGTTTTGATGTTTTTAGTTAGGGCAACACAAATTAAAATGTATTTAAGTTAGGGTAGCAATGTCTTAATAATTTATAAGATGTAATACATTTTAGATGTTTTTTATTTTAAAAATTGTATTTTTAATATATTAGGTGTCAGTAATAATTTTACAGACTGTGAGTACCATTTATTGGAGGTGCTAATTGTTTTTCTTGTTAGGTAATTTTATAATACTATATAAATGACGAGTACATAATTTGGAAGTTGGGTTTAGTAGATTTGCCGCAATTTTACAATTTACAATACTATCAAAAGTTATGCTTTAGGTTTTATTTTTTTTATGTTTTTGATATTTGATAAATTAGTCTGCAGTGTGTATTTGTACATTATTGAATTCATCTTACCAATTTTGTATAAATGTTTAGCAGATTGACTTTTTATATTACTTATTGGTAATGGATCCCCTTGGGGTGTATGGACCTACTGAACTTTCCTTCCCCCTCGCCTGAAGCAGGGTAAGAGTAGTATTGAGAACCTTTTTTATATTGCCTGCATAGCTATGTTAAATACAGGAGGGATGGAGCCCGTGATGGACAGTAGTGGTATTTAAACATGAGTTGTTAAAGAACAGACATCACTCTGACGAAGCCCCATAGGTGGGGCGAAAGCCTGTCACAATTGCATCCAGTAGCAGAACTACCACTGGTAGTGTAGTGGGCAGGGCAGGATTAACATAGGGGTGATGGAGCTCCAGCTCCAGGACCGGGCATATGGAATAGGCCCATTGATTTAGGGTTGCCATGTATTTCTCAAGTATTTCTTATCGTTGCCAGGTATTTCTTAGAAGTATTTCTCAGGTATTTGAGGCTGCCTAGCCGGTGCCAGTATTGCAGTAATACCGGTAATACAAATGTCTGGCTGAGTATAAACAGAGATTATTCTGCAATACCAGCGCTGTTTGTGTGGAGAGAGGCAGAGATAAGGAGTTACAGCATCTACCTCCCTGCCTCTCACTACTCACTGATTCTCGAGGGAGCAGCTCTGCACAGAGTCCAGACAGCAGCTCCATCCTGCGAGACATGGGGACGGTGAGAGACTTGAGGACGCTGAGACATTGGGACACTGGGCGACATGGGGACACTGAGACACTAGGGGACAATGAGAGACATGGAGACACTGGGGGACACAGAGAGACATGAGTGTTCTCATGTCTCCCAGCCAGTGTCCCTAGTGTCTCAGTATCCCCATTTCTAGGTCAAAACCAAGTCTCCAGTGTCCCCCATATATCACAGTTTCCCCTATGCATCGCAGTGTCTCAGTGCTCCATATCTCCAAGTGCCCCCTCATGTCTCAAAGTCACCCAGTGTCCCCTTTTTTGAAATTAGGCCCATCATAATTGTCAGCACCAGGCCCACTGGGCTCTTAATCTGGCCCTGGAAGTGGGGGCAGTGTCTGTGTTTATGTAGTGGATGCCCTGTAGTGTGTGCAGTGTCGGTATAGTGGGTGCAGGGTTTGTGTAGTGGATGCAGTTTAGTATGTGCAATGTTTGTGCTTGTGTATTGGACAAAGTCTAGTGGATGCAGAGTGTGTGTAGTTTATACAGTGCCTGTGTGTAGTTGATGCAGTGTCTGTGTTTAGTACATGTAGTGTGTGTAGTTGATGCCGTGTCTGTGTGTAGTGCATGTAGTGTGTGAAGTGGATGCATAGTCTGTGTGTAGTGCATGTAGTGTGTGTAGTAAATGTAGTGTCTGTGTAGGAGATGCAGTGTATGTATTGTATGCAGTGTGTATAGTAAATGCATTGTGTGCATGTGTGTAGTGTATGCAATGTATGTGTAGTGCATGCAGTGTAGTGTGTGCTGTGTCTGTGTTGTGTATTGGGTGAAGTGTAGTGAAGTTTATTTTAGTTTATTCCCCCCTCCTTGCCCCTTACCTGTGGCCAGATAGGGAGTTACTAGTTTCACTGGTGGTCCAGTGGCACATTATGCTGTGTCCTGTGGAGAGAGAGTCCAGAAGTCTAATATTCCCCTTCTTCAGCTTCATGTCTTCTCCTCGCAAACTTTATGAGCGTTACCGCGAGTTGCTACGGCAATGCTTTGCTCGGCATGTAATGCACGCTGGACGTTGCCATGGCAACCCGTGGCAACACTCTTGCGGTTTGCAAGAGAAGAAGATATGAAGCTGAAGGAGGGGAAGATCAGACATCCGGGCCCCCTCTCCACAGATCAAGGTATTGGGGGCGCAAAACTGCTTAAATATATACCGGTAATGGCTATATATACTGTATAATATATATATATATATATATATATATATATATATATGCTTATGTTTTTAGTTGTGTTTTATGTTTTGATCCTGATGAAAGTCCAAGAGAGGGCTGAAACGTCGATTAATGGATATTATACATGTTCAATAAAGTTTTCTACCTGAAGAAAGACCATGAGTGCAGCCCACTGTCACGTCCTGTTCCTGTTTGTGGATTATTTCTGGCCATGGCTTCTGGTATCCAGTACTCTTGTTAATTTTTTGGGGTTTTTCTAGTTATCTATTCTTTGTCTGGTTTTCTTTATGCTGGGTTTTCTGGGTTCATTCCTTTATTCCGTTCCTGGAATTCCCAGTCTCCTGGATTCCTTTAAATGTTTTGTTTTTTTGCCACCTTTGCCATTTATCCTTTTGTTTCAGTGTGTTCCTGCTAGCAGTGGTCTCATTCCTCTGCTCCTTTATTTGCAGGTAAGTACTGTGTGTGTTTTATTGTTATACTTTTAGTCATGCATATCTAGGCAGTTAGGGCACACCGCAATTGGAGTTTGGCGCAGTGGTGGACTGCATACATCTTGGCCATTTATGTATGTCTAAATCTCCAATGTTTCCCTCATGTCTTGTGTACATGTTCTGGGTTCTGCTTTCTGTCCTGCGCCAGTTCTGGGTTCTTCTAGCCTTGTCTTGTTTGGTGCCTGTTCTAGTCTTGTCTTGTTTCTAGAACTGGATACATATCTGCATAATATCAAGCTCATAGGATCCACAGAAGCTGCATCAGGGTCCTGGTATGTGGCAGCACAAACCCTGGTGCTCCACACCAGGGGGTGTGACGTGTGTTTACCCTGCACCAGACCCTGATTGTTCATTTCCTCACTGTGACTCCTACCATCATCAGGCATACAGGGGTCCCAGTCTCCGGACCGCCACCCGTGACACCCACCTTCTGTTTTCTCTGGATAAGGAGCCCTAAGGACTAGCACCTGGCAGCTTAATAGCACATTTGCAGTTTAGTCTGAGTGCATGAATCCCTAGTTGTGTATGTTTGTGTGTATATATATGTATGTATACAGTGTGTGTGTGTTTATATATATATATATATATATATATATGCATAGACTGCCCAAGCCTCACAGCAGGCACCATAAAGTGTATAGTGGTGACAAAATGCCGCCCTATAAAAGTGCCACCTGGAGGCAAAGGACAGACCGCCCCTGGCTGAGGATTTACCTTTTGGCCATCCTTGTGCTACAGGGGCCCCAAAAACATCATCATGTCTTGACGTCAAGCTGAAATCTTGAAGGTGGTAGTTGGACAACCGAAAACCAGGTGGGGCATCCAGGACTCTGTGTATATATTGGTGATTGCACCAAAAACGCTTTTGTGGGTTTAACCCCTTAAAGGGACACTCCAGGCACCCAGACCACTTCTGCCCATTGGAGTGGTCTGGGTGCCAACTCCCACTACTCTTAACCCTGCAAGTGTAATTATTGCAGTTTTTTATAAACTGCAATAATTACCTTGCAGGGATAGCTTCACCTCTAGTGGCTATCTACTAGACAGCCACTAGAGGGCACTTCCTGGTTCCTAGCACAGGAAACCTGTGCTAGAGCGTCGCTGGAAGTCCTCACGCTGTGTGAGGACCTCCAGCGTCGCTCATTTCTCCATAGGAAAACATTGAAATGCATTTTCAATGCTTTCCTATGGGTAACGCTAATGCGCATGCGCGGCAGTCAGAAGGAGGAGCAGCGCGGAGGAGGAAGCAGCAACGAGGGACATCGTTGCTGCCTCAGGTAAGTTACTGAAGGGGATTTTCACCCCTTCAACAACTGGGGATTGGGGGGTGGGAGGGAGAAGGAACCTGCAGTGCCAGGAAAACAGATTGTTTTCCTGGCACTGGAGTTTCCCTTTAAGGACACACAACATATGTGACATGTCATGAATCCCTTTTATTCCAGACGTTTGGTCCTTAAGGGGTTAAAACCTTGGATAGACCCCACTTTTAATTCTTTACATTTTTTCTAATTGTATGACTTAAGTGTGTAAAAAGGATAACATACTATAAACTTGATCCACTCTCTTGCATGGTGAATACCATATTTAGCATATGGATTTAGCCTAAATATACTTGAGATAAGTTTTGCATGCTGTTTTGGTCACAAGGGTGTTGTGTGAATAGATAACACTGATTGATACAGTTTGTCTTTCTATCTGTATCCCTTTCTCAGCCTTTTAGATCTGGATATCAGATATTGGTGATTGTTTCCATGGTATGCAACGTCTTTTTTTATTATTGATTTTTGTTTAGTTTTTTTATTATTTACATTTTTTTTTATTAAAGGGTGTACATCACATACATCATTATTACAATGTTTGATACATATTCAAATACCAAAACAAATCACCTGATGATGAGTACTATACATCAATATATATTAAAATGTTTTATATTACTTATTTTTCTTTTTTTTGCAAATTATTATTATTATTAGCATTTATAAAGCGCCAACAAATTCAATAGCGCTTCACAAAAATATGAAAGGGGAAACAATAGGTTGAAGAGGACCCTGCTCAAACAAGCTTACAGTCTAGACGAGGTGGAGTACAAAACATAATAGGACAGGAGATTGCAATCAAATGGAAGAAAATAAATATCGAGGCACACCTGAGATTTCTTCTAAAAGGCAGTCTTTTTTATTATCGAGTCTTGATAAAGGCTCAGAGAGGAGACAAGACATTATCTCCACTTCCTTGTTTCAAGTAAAAAAGACTGCATTTTAGAAGAAACCTCAGATGTGCCTGGATAGTTCTTTTACTTCTATTTGATGTCTTCAGGGATTGGCCCTCAGTTTCTGGAGCACCCCGGAGGAAGTATTCCTCCTTTTTTAGTGTGTGCATTACACTCTTTTTTTTTTTTCTTTTTTTTGCAAACAGGAGATAGCAATCAAGCAAGGTGGGAGTGAAGCAGAGCAAGATAAGAGAGTACAGTGCTGCCTTTTAGAAGAGAGCAAGGGACAAGTGTGTGGGGTAGAGGTTACTCTGGAAGACCATAAGCTTTCCTGAGGAGATGGATTTCATGGCACTTTTTAAACGATTAAAGACTAGGAGAGAGTCTGATGGTGGTAGGCAGGCTACTTATCATAGCGTTACTATATAGATACTAATATATCAAATAATGTGTTCTAGATTTCACACTTCCTGGTAACGCAATAATCATAATAATATTATATGGAAGTAGAGAACACCCTTGATATATGAAGAGGTGAAAAAAAAAACAAATAGAGAAAGACTTTTAACAAAACAAGTCATAAAATAAAAAAGAGCCCAAATCAAAATCGCAATGGATGATCCTACTTTAATCTAATCAGAAATTTTAAGAAAGGGCCCCGGGGAAAAATAACCAAACATTTCCTAGCAGGTGTTTGATCTGAATTTTAGAATATTTTTTTTTTTAATAATAATTTATTAGTTTTTCCAATTTCAATACAAAAAACACAGTTTACAAACATGAAGGCACAAGCACAAAATGATTATACAGATATCACCCGCGCCTGTATCACAATAACAACATATAAACATACAAACACAATTTTCACTTCTATTACCATATAGCGAGTTCAGGGCCGCCATCAGGGGGTGACAACCGTGACTGTTGTCACGGGCCCGGCGGCCCAGGGGGGCCCGGACTGCTCTGGCAGTCCTGGGCCCCACTTTGTTTCTCTGCACACATAGATAGTGAATCTCGCTATCTATGTGTGCAGCCGCGGGCCCCCGGCTCCCTGTTACCGCAGAGGGGGCCCAGGCAGCACACAGCTTCTCCTCCTCTCTTCTTTCTTCTCATAACTCTCGCGAGACCCGGTTACCATGGCAACGCTCCGCGGGTCTCGCGAGAGTTATTAGAAGAGGAGAAGCTGTGTGCTGCCTGGGCCCCCTCTGTAACAGGGAGCGGGGGGGCCCCCACCGGACCACCACAGATGGAATCTCCCCCCTCCCTGGATACAGGTAAGCAGGGAGGGGGGAGAAACATTTAATTAAATTAATTAAAAATTAATGTTAAAATGCCCCTTCCTCCCCCTCCCCCCCCCAGATCACACATTTACACAGCACACACTGCATACACTAACACACACACTGCATACACTAACACAACACACACTGCATACACTAACACAACACACACACACACACACACTGCATACACTAACACACACACTGCATACACTAACACAACACACACTGCATACACTAACACACACACTGCATACACTAACACAACACACACTGCATACACTAACACACACTGCATACACTAACACAACACACACTACATACACTAACACAACACACACACACACGCACACACACACTGCATACACTAACACACACACTACATACACTAACACAACACACACTGCATACACTAACACAACACACACAATACATACACTAACACAACACACACACACTGCATACACTAACACAACACACACTACATACACTAACACAACACACACTGCATACACTAACACAACACACACACACTGCATACACTAACACAACACACATTGCATACACTAACAGGCTCTCATTATCGGTATGCAGTTCCACCATGTATGCAATTCATCGGCATCTTCTGCACCACACCTCCAACATCCCTGGCTATCAGAGTTTGAAAACTTTCGTATCTTAGCCGGTGTCATGTACCACCTATTTACTAGTTGATAATGAGCCTCCATAATAGTTAAACAGTGGGCTGTGGAGTAAACCGACTGAAGAGTCACATTCCAGTCTTTTATATAAATTTTAATTTGTACGTCCTTTTCCCATTTAATCTTAGCGGGGACTGAATCTGCATTTTAATTGTGTTTATAATCTCCACACATTTAGTTAATATTTTTGTATTTTTCTCAGGGTTTATTAACTCATTTAATTTGGAGATTGCTCATTCGAATAGCATGGGCGTAGGAACCCCAAAAAATCTGGGGGGATAGCATTTTTACTCGCCGGGTATATTCTTATTCCGTAAACTAGGAGTTGTTTATCCCATTGTACAGCGCTACGGAATTTGCAGTCGCTATATAAAATGATTAAATAATAACTTTAAAGGGTCACTACAGGGAAGGGATTTTACTTACCTGGATACAGTGCCGGGATCCTCCTGATGCCGCGCCCCCTATTTCGTCAAAATGACTTAATAGGAGGGTGCGAGCAGGGAGCAATAAAACGTTCCATTCATATTAGTACTCCCCTAACCCCTTCCAATAATTTTTCTACCTCCCCCCTCCTCCCATCCATATTAGTAGCCACCCTAAACCCTTCCAATTATTTTTCTACCTACCCCTCTCCCCCTATCCTTAATAGTAGCCCCCCTAACCCTTTCCAATTATTTTTCTACCTACCCCTCCCCCCATCCATATTAGTAGTCCCCCTAAACCCTTCCAATTATTTTTCTACGTTTGTCCCCCCTTTTACCTGACATAGCAGGGGGACCTCTGGACGTCTGGCAGACGCAGTGTCAGACTGAGCACCGGGTAGTCACGTGACACTCGTGCAAGGATTTTTGCCAACCTAGGCCAAAGTAAAGTTTGCCGCCCCCCCCATGTGACATCACAATGCCCCACCCATATGATCTGCCATGTTAACTAACGCCAGTGCTGGAGTGCCGCCGTGTTTACATTAAAAGGCCTGCAGGGACAGGCTATAGACACCAGAACCACTACATTAAGCTGCAGTGGTTCTGGGGACTATAGTGTTTCTTTAATGTGAGGTATATTAGAGATTAGTGCCATGAATAATATACTAGATTGCCTACTTACAACCAGATGAGGATGATGATGGGTTCTAGCTGCAGTCTGGCTCCACTGGTCTGGTGTAGAACAGGCTCTCTGGAGGCTGTTTGTAACTGTGGTCACAAAAATCAATGTTCTGGGAGAACGGGAAGCAGCTCCATTTTTTGGGGGCCCTTTACACAGCTCAAGGTCTGGGTCCCAGGGTCCACCTTCATGTTCCACCAATGAGTTTGTTCACAGGGGGTGGAGTGTGTAGGGGATGTCCTGATATGTGTGTAAGGAATGCATTGTGTGAATCTGTGTGTGTATGTGTAAGGGCTGCAAGGTGTGTTTCTGTGTATGTATGGGATGCAGTGTGTGCGTCTGTAAGGGGTGCATTGAGTGTGTGTACGGGGTGCATTTATTGTATGTAAGGAATGCATTGTGTGTTTCTGTGTGTTTAAGGTTTGCATGATTGTGCGATTGTGTGTGTGTGTGTGTGAGATGGATGTCAATCTCTCTCCCTCCCTTGTTACTCTCTTTCTCCCCCTCCCTCTCTCCCTCCCTCCCTCGTCACTCTCTTTCTCCCCCCTCCCTCCCTTGTCACTCTCTTTCTCCCCCCCTTGTCACTCTCTTTCTCCCCTCCCTCCCTTGTCACTCTCTTTCTCCCCCTCCCTCCCTTGTCACTCTCTTTCTCCCCCTCCCTCCCTCTCCTTGTCACTCTCTTTCTCCCCTCCTGCCTCCCTTGTCACTCTCTTTCTCCCCTCCCTCCCTCCCTCCCTCCCTTGTCTCTCTTTCTCCCTCCTTGTCACTCTCTTCTCCCCCCTCCTTGTCACTCTCTTTCTCCCCTCCCCTTGTCCTCTCTCCCCCTTGTCACTCTCTTTCTCCCTCCCTTGTCACTCTCTTTCTCCCCCTCCCTTGTCACTCTCTTTCTCCCCCTCCCTCCCTCGTCACTCTCTTTCTCCCCCTCCCTCCCTGTCAATTCCTCCCCCCGTCCGCTCCCCTACCTTTGCTGTAGCGTGGCCGAGCCCTCTATGGTCCGCGGGTACAGGGAGCTTTTGTTTCCTGTACCCGGCCGGACTAACAGGAAGTGCGCTGAGCGCTTCCCTCCTGTCAGCCCCTCTCCTCAGGCTGCGCCCAGGCGGTGCGGTCCGCCCTCATAGACGCACCACCCGGGCAAAGCTGCAGCCGCCTGAGGCTCTCTACAGAGCGCTCGGGCAGCTGCAGCATGGGGGGGCCGGCGGAGCTGGGGGGGATTTCCCCATAACCTGTCCCCCCTGCATGATTTGCTGGGGGGGATGCATCCCCCCTGCCCCCCCCGGTTTCTACGCCCATGTCGAAGAGCATATGAAGCTATGTAAGAAGCTTTTTATTCTAATAAAATTAAAATTCTGAGAGGCCGGAATGCCAAAGGCGGTCCGTAGGTCAGCGAAGGACATAATCTTCTTATCAATATATAGATCTGAGATTCTGTTGATACCTTGTGTAATCCACTGACTCATATCTAGATTTTCTATCCACTTCTCCCAATATCTAAGCAGTAATGCTGGTAAAATTTTGTCCCCTAAATCTATTTGTTTTTTAAAGATTTAGATTGTCTGTTTGACATGGCTTATTTTTATTTTGAGTAAAAAAATCTTATAGGTCACAACAATTTGGTTCCATGATATCTTCGCCCTCTAATTCAAACCAATTTTGCGGATGTTTATCTTGATTAATTGTGGCTAACGTATGCATCAGCTGAGCTGCTTGATGGTACAAAACAATATTTGGAAAACCTATTCCCCTTGTTTATGTTTCAAATACAAAAGATCTTGTCCTATTCTAGGCCTCTTATTGAGCCAAATATAATTCCTGAAGATCTTATTTATAAGTGTGAGCCAGTATGGTTGTATCGGCATCAGAATCATCCTTAATAGGTATAAGCCTTTATGGAAAATATAAGCCTTTATGGAATTGACTCTTCCCCACCATGATATCTCAAGTTTACTCCATTGTTTTAAGAGATGAGTGGTTTCTTTTATTAAAGGGATTATATTGGCTCTCAATATATTTACTGGCTCATATACTATATTTATCCCGAGATAGACAAAGCCCTTCTTTTCCCATTTAAAAGCGTATTGTTTATTTAAGATATGGTAATCAGCATCTTCCATATATAAAGGTAATACCACCATTTTTTGAATATTAAGTTTATAATTTGTGAGAAGACTAAACTGATTTATTTCATCCATTACTGCTGTCACCGAAAAAACTGGATTCGACAAAGTTAACAATATGTTGTCAGCATACTGACTTATCTTGAACTCTTTATCCTTATTTCGGAAACCAGTTATATTAACATTTGAAGGTATGTCATAGGCCAGTGGTTCTGCCACTTACATGTAAAGGAGTGGGGAGAGTGGGCAGCCTTGGCGCGTACTGTTTGAGATCTCAAACCAATCAGATCTAATTCACTGCCCACTATCCTGCTCGATGGAGAGGAGTAAAGGGCCATAACTGCCGAAAGGATCTGGCCCGAGAAACCAAAGGCTTCTAGAGTTGATTTCATATAATTCCAGCTGACCCGAACGAATGCTTTCTCTCCATCGGGAGCCATAGTGAGGAAGGGGTTTTTTGTAGCATGTACCTAAGCGTATATATTTATAATTTTTCTAATGTGGTTAGACGACGTTCTCCCTGGGACAAATCCTACTTGATCTTCTAATATTAAACTAGAAATTATATTTTTAACTCTTTTAGATATGATTGATGCATACATTTTATAGTCATTATTTAATAGAGCGATTGGTCTATAGTTGGCTATCTCTTCTGGATTTTTTGGGGGGTTTAAGGATGGGGACAATGTTGGCTGCCAACATCTCTTTTAGTAATTTACCTGTGGTCATAGCTGAATTATAGCATTCCCTCATTCTCTGAACAAGCCTGTCTTTATAAATGTTATAGAAGGAATCTATAAACCCATCTGGGCCTGGAGCTTTGCTTTTTTTATTGCATCAATAGCATCTGTATTTTCTTGATGTTTTCATTCAGCTGTTCTAATTGGGAATTGTTTAATCTAGGCAGATGTTTGTCTAAGAAATACTTTTGTATATCTTCTTGAGTTGCTGTTACTGGCAGATTGTATAAATTATAATAATATTCTCTAAAAGCCGCACCAATTTTAGCAGGATCCATTATTACATCATGGCCTTGTTTTATTTAATTTATTAATTTGGTCTTTTGTTGTGCTTTAACTCTGTTAGTAAGGAGTTTATCTGCTTTATTCCCCCTATAGTAGTAATTAGTTTTCATATATTGTAAATTTCTGTTTGCTTTAAGTATTAGGATATCATTGATTTTGCTTTCAAGAATCTTTATTTGATTTGCTAGAGCTCTCGTAGGAGAGGATATATTCATTTTATTACATTCATTTAATTCGATATATTAGTCTGACAAAGATTTCCCTCTACTTAATTTTGCATGCGCTTCCATACTAATTATATGGCCTCTTATAACGCTTTTAAACGCACACCATTTTGTCATAGATGGAACTCCATCATTATCATTGTCTATCCAATGTGAATCTATTGCCTTTGCAATCTGTTCTCTATTATCTTCAGGAATTAATATCTTCTCATCTAATCTCCAATTTGGTCTTTGTCTGGTAAATTTATCCTTCAATTGTAATTTAACCATATTGTGATCAGACCAGGTGATTGATATAATATTAGATGATTTTGTTCTTTCCAACAAATTCCGATCTATTAAGATTAGGTCGATTCTTGAATAAGAGCAGTGGGTTTTACTAAAACAGGTGAAATCTCTGTCAGTAGGATGGAATATCCTCCAGCAGTCAAAAAGGTATGCATTTTGTATGATGATACACAGTTTCTTAGCCTGATTAAAAACATTCTTAGAGGGTATATTACCTTTTTCAGACTTTTTGTCTAGTTTAGGATCAATTACAGAATTAAAAAGAGACCCTTGCTTGACATTTTCTACTCTCGCTAAGACTTTTTGTATAAACTGAATTTGAGAAGAGTTCGGAGCATAGATATTGACTATTGTATATGCTTTGTCATCAATAATACAAACTAGAATAATCCATCTGCCCATCTTATCAGTACTCAGTTGTTTTATAGAGACATTTAACTTAGCTGAAAATAAAATCGCTACTCCTCTTTTTTTTTTCTCTTTAAAGAATGAGCAAACGGAAAAGGGAAAGTCTTTAAACCTAAATTTCCCTTCATTAGCTTGTCGCCAATGGGTCTCTTGGATACATTGACTTAGATATGTCATTACCTTAGAGCTTTGTTCTTTCATAAATATCATACTTAAAGGGACACTATAGTCACCTGAACAACTTTAGCTTAATGAAGCAGTTTTGTTGTATAGAACATGCCCCTGCAGCCTCACTGCTCAATCCTCTGCCATTTAGGAGTTAAATCCCTTTGTTTATGAACCCTAGTCACACCTCCCTGCATGTGACTTGCACAGCCTTCCATAAACACTTCCTGTAAAGAGAGCCCTATTTAGGCTTTCTTTATTGCAAGTTCTGTTTAATTAAGATTTTCTTATCCCCTGCTATGTTAATAGATTGCTAGACCCTGCAAGAGCCTCCTGTATGTGATTAAATTTAGAGATTGAGATACAATTATTTAAGGTAAATTACATCTGTTTGAAAGTGAAACCAGTTTTTTTTTTTCATGCAGGCTCTGTCAATCATAGCCAGGGGAGGTGTGGCTAGGGCTGCAAGAACAGAAACAAAGTGATTTAACTCCTAAATGACCGTGAATTGAGCAGTGAAATTGCACGGGAATGATTTATACACTAAAACTGCTTTATTTAGCTAAAGTTATTTAGGTGACTATAGTGTTCCTTTAATTTATTATTTAGTTATAATCGTGCTTAGCTATCTATTTTAATCTATAGCTCGTGCTTAGTGCTTGTGAATTCTTTTTCTTAAGTGAGCTTACTCTTTCTTACCTAAGATAAAACTCGTGGAAGTGCATCGTGGCTGTACTTATAATTTTTTTAATCATTTTAGAATATTTCAATGTTCTGCATCACATCTGTAAATACTCTAAATAGTGAAGATGATCCTTGAACCAAAACCTTTAACAGGATATAAGTATATATATATATATATATATATATATATATATATATATACATACATACATAACAAATAGGTTCTTTGTTGAGCTCATTTGCGTTCGCCTACCCAGAATCCCTTGCAGTAGTGAGAGCACTATTAAAGTGAGATTTCTGTGGTAAAAGCAAGTTTTATGGCTTGACTGGTGTGTGTATTTATATATGTATGTTAGAATATTGTTGTTTGCCTGATTAATATGTTGCAATGTATGTCATATGACATATGAGGTATTTTAAATCTATGCCAAAAGTATTGTGTCATATGACTGTGTATATTGATTAATATGAAAATATTCACTTCTTCCTTGAACTTGACAGATTGCTTTCTAAGAGATATATATCAACTTTACTTTTTTGAAAAAACAAATCATACAATTGAGATTAAATTTTATAAAGATGAAATTGAAAATCAATTCACTAAAATGAGAATTCAAAGTGAATTTCAAATTTAAGATCAAAATAACTGAACTGGAAAAATTATCTAAGTTAGCTATGCTTCCAGACCAGCTCTATTGGCCTTAAATTTGAAAGTCACTTTAAATTCTCACTTTCATGAATAATCCTGACAGTGTGTTGTGTTTATCACTGCAACTGCGCATTAAAACATATACAGTAGTGCTTGAACGTTTGCATACCTGGCAGAAATTGTGACATTTAGGCATTGATTTTGAAAATATGACTGATCATGCAAAAAATGAATTCTGTTGAAAGATAGTGATTGCATGAAGCCATTTATTATCATATAGTTGTTTGGCTCCTTTTAAATTCATAATGATAACAGAAATATCACCCATATGGCCCTGATCAAACGTTTGTTAGCTCTCATGTGGATGCACTGAGCAGGCTAGATACTGGGCCATGGGGAGCAGAAAAGAACTGTCAAAAGACCTGAGTAACAAGGTAATGGAACTTTGTAAAGATGGAAAAGGATATAAAAGATATCCAAAGTCTTGAAAATGCCAGTCAGTACTGTTGAATCACTTATTCAGAAGAGCAAAATTCGGGCATCTCTTGATACCAAGTCAAGGTCAGGTAGACCAAGAAAGATTTCAGCCACAAATGCTATAAAAATTGTTCGGGATACAAAGAAAAACCTACAGGTAACCTCAGGAGAAATACAGGCTGCTCTTGAAAAAGACGGCGTGGTTGTTTCAATAACCACAATACGACGATACTTGAACAGAAATTAGGTGCATGATCAAGTTGCCAGAAAGAAGCCTTTGCTGCTCGAATGCCACAAAAAAGCCCGGTTACAATATGCACAAGAACACCTTGGTATGCCTAACAGTTTCTGGCACGCTGTAATTTGGAGTGACAAGACCAAAATAGATCTTTATGTTTACAACCATAAGTGCTATGTTTGGAGATGGGCCAACAAGGCCTATAGTGAAAATAATACCATCCCCACTGTGAAGCACGGTGGTGGCTCACTGATGTTTTGGGGTTGTGTGAGCTCTAAAGACATAGGGGAATCTTGTGAAAATTAATGGCAAGATTAATGAAGCATGTTATCAGAAAATACTAGCAGACAATTTGCATTCTTCTGCAGGAAAGCCAAGTTGACTCTCCAGTGGTTACAGCAGAAAAAGGTGACGATTCTGGAGTGGCCATCACAGTCTCCTGACCTTAATATCATACTGTGGGGAGATCTCAAATGTGCGCTTCATGCAAGATGACTAAAGACGTTGCATGACCTGGAGGCATTTTGCCAAGACAAATGGGCAGCTATACCACCTGCAAAAATTAGGGGCCTCATAGACAACTATTACAAAAGGTCATTTAATTTTTTTCTTTGTTGCCATGCTTATTTTATCATTGTGCCATTCTGTTATAACCTACAGTTGAATATGGATATGCCTGCTTACTCACATTTTCTTTAAAAATGATACATATATTACCAATTCTCCAAGGGAATGCAAACGTTTGAGAACAACTGTATGTAATGAAATAGCAATCTATAGAAACATGCACATGTTCCTGTGATAAATATCCATCAAACATGTGAATAAAGGGCATTTGAGGAAGCAAAAAAGAGTCTTCACGTGTCAAGTAGGAGAGATGGCCACCATACCATGTGTGTTCTTACTCAATGGTGGGCTATATGTTAACTGTGTTTGTCTGTGTTGTGCATAATCCTTAAATTTATGAAGCACCAATATTCAAAAAGCAATACTCAATACCTAATAAGGTTTAAAGCGATATTGGTGGGCACACAACCCAGTTCGGGATGAGTATCTTGAACTACAGAAAAGAGAAATCACACAGTTAAATATAAGAATTCCCATCACACTTTATTGTCCATAAAGAGACCCAATACAATATAAATGGTATTCTCATTTAAGTTATTGCATGCATTCACATCAAACAGCTTAGCATCTAGATATCAGCTTAAGTATACATCACCATTAGAGAAGTTTAGTTGTCACTCCACTGCACACGACTGGGGAACTCAGGCAGTCAGACTTGGAGGGATCCTCTCTTCTGGGAACAGCAAAGACCAGCAACACGCGTCCGTATTACAGGTAGGTAGTTCTCCAAATGAGTGGCAAGTTTCTCCATCTTTTTACCAATGAGATGGATAGTCTGTACTTTTCCAAGTTTTCTTATCAGTGCAGCCCAGCATGTATATGTCATGCGCATCAAGTAATCTTTATGGTTGATCACGGCAGTCATGACCACTCATGGCTCATGCCAAACACACGCAGTACCTTTTCTCTGAACTTATGTCCCTATACTCAGTCTTTCTAAAAATTGCTGGCACCAAATCCTACTTTCAAGCACGTAGGCCACTTTGGATATTGGCCAGACATGTTATAGAACATTCTATGCTGTGTCATCTTGTTTTTCTTAGTGTGACACAGTTTAAGACAAGTGCCATCTTAACTATCTATAATAGTTTAATTTGCTCAATAGTGATCAATCAATCATTTTTAATAAATATGGAATATTATTATCACAGTGTGACAATGTACTTTCCCAGGAGACATGCTACTAGGAATGGCCCCTTCTTAAACTTTTTAAAGAATATTGAGCGATGTAGGATATTTGAGTCATGAGTGCTTCTAGGAAAGGCCACATTGACATGCTGTGTGTACATTTTACAGTGACAAATTACTTGCACATTAATAAAGTAAAATCATTTATATAATTTTTATATTGATTTCTTAAGTGCAATTGAACTTGGGAAGGCCCAAGTGCCACTCGCACTCAGCTAAGAACCTGCAGCACTGTCAAATCGACCATTCTCGGCAGTAGTATATATGTGTATTTTTTTTATCAGTTTCTCCATATTATACTCCTGTAACCGTGCTTAATTTGTTTGCTTTAATTAAAACATGGACTGTATATACAAGTTTGGTGATGGTTCTAAACGCAATCAGGATGTTTGTGGTGTTTGTTCTACACCAAAGCTGTTTGCTAATTTTGAGATGATATGTTAATTTGTTAAAGAGTTGTCAATAAGTCGTTTATGCTGCTGAATTTGATTTAAGGGAACAGTGGTTTTATTAACGTGTGTATACATTAGGGTTTTTAAAGGTCCTTTTTTACATCATTTATAGCCTTTAGCATGTAGAAAGATAATTATTTAAACAATATTTTGTTATTATAGCCAGCACTCATAATTGGTTACTATTACAAATTAAACACACTCCTCTATAATTTAGGGCTGACTTTTTCTTGCGGCACATAAATCCATGAAGGAATGAGATGGAAGAAAAAAGGGCATGTGCTTATTGGCTACATTTCAGAGAAGTTGAAGATAAACAAGGTCAGAGAGAGGGGACCAAGATAATATAATATCTCTGGTTTCTTGCTCCTTGCAATCTACCACCATTACTGTTTCATTCTGATCTCAGCTTATTCTCACGCTTCTTGTATCCATTATTGTCATGCGCTTTTTAAATACTTATATCGTAAAGGGCCTTAAAAAGGGGCGCTCTGTAAAACATGTAGAATAAAAAATAACACTAAACACGTGGAAGTGGATCTTGAGTATCTAAAACAATGATCCATCTGTTTTGGGAGGATATTCAATAGAATCCAATAATACAGAGACTTCTTGGCAGCTATATATAAAATGTCCGTGGTTTAGTATTGCACAGCTACCATGAAATTACATCCTGTTTCAAGCCTAAAAATGATGTTGGTAATGATCAAACAATTAGAAAGAAAATCTAATTACAGCGCTATCTTCCTGGATATAACTTGATTTCAAAAAATTATTTTTAGTTTAAAGGAAATCAAATAATGCAAAATAAATTACCGTATGTAGTAAGGCTGCATTTTGTCATGATAAATATAACTAAGGGTAAACATCGATTTTCTAATACTTGTATTATTATTTATATTGTTATAGATATATTAATATGTTTTCAGACATTACATACTGAGTTTTACCCATTCTGAACTGAAGGATTAATATAGAAAATGTATGAAAACATGCCAATTGTAATTATTGAAAAAATAAAAGATGCTCATATTTGAGGTGTCTCAATTCATGCAAAAGCCAGGATGTGCAGGGTCAGCAGTGAGTTCTTACGAAAGCAGAAAGTGATTGATTCTAACTAACTTTCTATTGATCTGCATTGCTTTTCTCTGTCACTTCTCAGCTTTCATAAAGACATTATCTTTATGACATACTGATGCTGACTGTGTAACCATTTATATGAATGTAAAGTTACCATAACACAGAGCAGGGACTACTTAGTCTCATAGGAAAGCCTGTGAGATGTGAGATGTCATGCGTTGAAGCTCCTGCGGTCGGTACAAACAAGTACAGCACTTGCATGGCTCTTAGCAAATGGAGCCAAAGAAGTCCTTGAGGAAGAAGATGGCAGCGGCTACGAGGGACAGCTTCATGTCAGTAAAACTACCTTCTACTGCATCCCATGGCCACTGGACCCTAATTGGAGGTGTCACTTTCAAGGAGCTATGCAAAATAAAGGGACACTATAGGCAGTGGTGTAACTACTGAGAAAGCTGGCAGTGCTGCTGCCTCTGGCAAATTTGGTCCACTTAGCCATTTTCCTTCCCCGATGTCATGTGACTTGTTAGTGTTACAAGGTGTCAGGTGTGAATGGGGAGCAGGTGTATTAAATTTGGTGTTATCGCTCTCACACTCTCTCTCATACTGGTCACTGGAAGTTCAGCATGGCACCTTATGGCAAAGAACTCTCTGAGGATCTGAAAAAAAAGAATTGTTGCTCTACATAAAGATGGCCTAGGCTATAAGACAATTGCCAAGACCCTGAACCTGAGCTGCAGCACGATGGGCAAGACCATACAGCGGTTTCACAGGACAGGTTCCACTCGGAACAGGCCTTGCCATGGTTGACCAAAGAAGTTGAGTGCACATGCTCAGCGTCATATCCAGAGGTTGTCTTTGGGAAATAGACGTATGAGTGCTGCCAGCATTGCTGCAAAGGTTGAAGGGGTGGGGGGTCAGCCTGTCAGTGCTCAGACCATACATCGCACACTGCATCAAATTGGTCTGCATGGATGTTGTCCCAGAAGGAAGCCTCTTCTAAAGTTGATGCACAAGAAAGCCCTCAAACAGTAAGGACATGGATTACTGGGACCATGTCCTGTGGTCCGCTGAGACCAAGATAAACTTATTTGGTTCATATGGTGTCAAGCGTGTGTAGCGGCAACCAGAAGAGGAGTACAAAGTCAAGCATGGTGGTCGGAGTGTCATGGTCTGGGCCTGCATGAGTGCATTGGGGAGCTACAGTTTGTTGAGGGAACCATGAATGCAACCATGTGCTGTGGCATACTGAAGCAGAGCATGATCCCCTCCCTTCAGATACGGGACAGCAGGGCATTATTTCAATATGATAACGACCCCAAACACACCTCTAAGACGACCACTGCCTTTCTAAAGAAGCTGAAGGTAAAGGTGATGGACTGGCCAAGCATGTCTCCAGACCTAAACCCTATTGATCATCTGTGGGGCATTCTGAAATGGAAGGTGGGGGAGCGCAAGATCTCTAACATCCACCAGCTCCGTGATGTGGAAGAGGACCCCAGTGGCAACATGTGAAGCTCTGGTGAACTCCATGCTCATGAGGGTGGTCACCCAGAAAATTGACACTTTGGGCCCAATCTGGACATTTCCACTTAGGGGTGTACTCACTTTTCTTGCCAATAGTTTAGACATTAATGGCTGTGTGTTGAGTTATTTTTAGGGGACAGCAAATTTAAACTGTTATACAGGCTGTACACTTACTACTTTACATTGTAGCAGAGTTTCATTTCTTCAGTGTCACATGAAAAGATAACAAAATATTTACAAAAATATGAGGGGAGTACTCACTTTTGTGAGATACTGTATATATTTGTGTGTATATGTGTAATCTGTGTGTGTATATATGATATTTGTGTGTGTGTTATCTGTTTGTGTAAATGTGTGTGTGTGTGTGTGTGTGTGTGCCATTTATGTACATGTGCTAGTGCATGTATATGTGTGTGTGTATTTGTACAATTGTGTATCTGTGTATGTATGTGTCACATGATGCCATGTTCTGCGGAGATGTCTGGCTATGGTTTCCATTACTCTTTTTACAATTCTTGTTTAGTTTTTCTTGTTTTTTTTGGTTTTCTATTCTATGTCTGGTTTTCTTTATGCTGGGTTTTTCTGGGTTCATTCCTGTAATCCGTCCCTGGAATTCCCAATGTCCAGGTTTCCTTTAAATGTTTGTTTTGTTGCTACACCCGTTTGTTTTCCATCATTTCTTTTGTTTCAGCCTGGACCTGCAGTAGTGTCTCAAGTCTTCTGCCCTTTCTTGCAGGTAAGTGCTATTGTGGTTTAGTATGGTTCTTTTAGCGAACACTAGGCAGTGTAGGACCTGCCAAATATGGGGTACATTGGCGTTGTGGCAGGCTTATGCAATGTATGATCATATAATGTAACTAAATCCCCATATATAGTGCTTAGTTATGTCTCCTCTTGTTTTGCCTATCATATCTTGTCTTGTTTTAGTTTGTATTCCCAGTCCATGTACAGTCCTGTCCTGCCCCTGTTTAGTTAATGTTCCCTTATGTATTGTGTACATGTTCTGGGTTTAGCTTCCTATCCTTCTCTGGTTCTGGGTTCTTCTAGTTCTGTCTTGTTTTCATGTTTGGTGACTATCCTAGCCTTGCCTTGTTTCTGTACTGGATACATCCCTGCTGCAGAGCCTCCCTATTCAGCTCATGGGAGGTCTGCTTATTTCCATGCTCCTAGTTCCTGGGATCCGCAGTAGCTGCATCAGGTCTCTGGTATGTGGCCGCACAAACGCTGGTGCTCAACACCAGGGGGCATGTGGTTACCCTAAACCAGGCCCTGATAGTCCATTACCACGCTGAGACTCCCAATAACATCAGGCATTTAGGGGTCCCGGTTTCCGTGCCGCCACTAGTGACATTATGAGCACATGTATAATATGTATGTGTATGTGTTAATGTCTATCTGTGTTTTAGTATGTATGTATCTGTGTATGTGTATGAGTCAGTGTGTATCTGTGTGTATCTGTGCGTGTATGTGTCACTGTGTATCTGTGTGTCAGTGTGTGTATGTATATGTGTGTGTATTAGTCAATGTGTATCTGTTTGTGTCAGTTTATGTATGTATTGGTGTGTGTGTGTATGAGTCAGTGTGTATCTGTGTGTGTGTCACGGTGTATCTGTGTGTGTTACAGTGTGTATGTGCGGGGCAGTGTATGTGCATACATCCCAGCAATCAACCGCTAACTCTACATACAAACACTAAACACAAGTACACCACTGCTTTAAAATGGCAACAGTACATACAAACATACAACTGCATTCACATGCCAACACTACACACAAATACATACATTCAAACAAATGTTAAATTTGTAATGCACTTTATTAAAATATTCTATAGTCTTTACATATGTCGAATTAGCCTTACTACCAGAGGGACAGGGTGAATGAGGGCTGGAGGGGAGGTACATCGAAGCAGGCATTTTTTTTTTTCTGCCCCGGGCGACCATAACTCAGGTTACGCCACTAAGACCACTTCATCTCATTGGAGTGCTCTGGGTAAAGTGCCCCTGTCCCTTTCACACCCAATGTAAAAAAATGTAGTTTCAGAGAAACTGCAATGTATGCATTGCAGGGTTAAGACAACCTCTAGTGGCTGTCTTCATATCTTCTAACGACTTTGCATGAGGAAGTGTAGTGTCTTCAATATACCAAAAGAAAAACATTGATTCAAGTTTCAAGTGACGTGCATGCGCATTAGGTCCTCCATTGGCGTGAAGTGAAGCTAAAGCAAGTGTTAAAGTTTTTAACCCTTTCATGCTTGTGGGCTGGGAGGTCCTAAAGTTAGGGACAGGGGCACACTATAGAATTAGGAATATAGTTTTGTATTCCTGACTCTATAGTGTTCCTTTAAGCAGTGCTTTATGGGCACAGCAAGAGTTTTAGGCTACTCTGCCTAAAGGGAAATCCGGCCCTGTTTGTATGTGGTCTACGTTTGAATAGAAGTAATTGTGTCACATTAAGCAGTATTGTAATGGAAGCTAATAGAAATGAAGCTGTAGATGTTTACTAATACTGCCATCCAGTGTTTAACAATGAATAACACACCATTGCAGTTATATTAATAGTGAACAAAGTATCCTTTATAACAGGGGGTAGTATGATGAAAAGAACAACTCTCTTATTTGTCAGCCATTCAGACAAATAAATAGGCTAATTGGTGATCAGTGTTAAATAAATCATCTACTTAATTTTTTATGGATTATTATAAAAATGTGTGAATTTACAAGTTTTGCATAAAGATCTCAAATAATTTTTTAAACTTTTAACATTATTCAAATTTAATTTATCATCCCAGTTCTCAAAAAGCCTTTCCTTGAAACATGGATGCTGTCCAGGAAGTAGGAGGTTCTGGGAGGGAGGGTCTGCTGGAGATTGGCCGGGACGTGTCAGCTCGTGGCGAACCGCAGCGAACCGTTCGCGAAAAGTTCGCGGACGGTTCGCGACATCTCTACTCCTGAGTAATAATTCAGACAAATGATAAACATATACAAACAAGAAAAGAATGTAGCGCTTTTAAAATAAATAAGTTATCATCTTTTGGCAATTAAGAGGAGTTTTCCACCTGAGTGTCAAGTAGGTTGATATCTATAAAAGACAATCAAACATAGTGTAGACAGTATATGACTGGATGATATCTAAAATAGTAATATGCTACATGAACTCACAGACAGAGAGCTATAGACCCAGCTCTGGTATGGATTACTTCTTGGTCCGTTTAGGACCCACCCCTATTGCTGATATAAGTTTTGTCCTGAAGGGGGGGGGATAAAAGCACAAACGATTGCGCAGTATTGCTAATGATGTTCTTAATTTAATATAGAAATTTCCCAAATGTGTACTTACAAGCCTGGAGTCAAATTAAATGACTCAATCCGAAAGTGTTGTGCAGATTTGGGACTGCACTCCCATCCATAAAAGATGAATCCAGGAACCAGGATCAAAGAATAAAATAAAAACTAAATTTATTATAGCAATGTACAAAAATAAAAAGGCAACAATGTCCTTAAAACCGGAACGCGGTTCGCCACTTCCACCGTGGCTTCTTCAACCGGATAAATGAATTCCATGTTCCTTGGTTCCTTGTTCGTGTTTAAATACCGCTAAAATTAGCGGGTGAAGGGTCAATGCATGTGTACCGTAACACGTTGTTACCACCCACAAGTAAACCGTGTGCGGTCCATGCCTCCCTCTCACCCCGCAATCGGGAGCAGTTGACAGGTTTTCCTGTCTGTAGTTACGTCGGCTGAGTCTGTTTCATACCGCATTCTTTCCAAAGTGTCTTATTTGTTAGTTGTAACACAACTTAGATATTTCAGAGTCCAAATACTTTCTTGTTCTGTGTGTGGTTCAGTGTCATGCGGTAACACTTCCGGGTTCGGCACTCCGCTGTGCGGAGTCGGACCCCGTCCCCCTCTGACGCGGCTCTGACGGTATTTAGGGAGACTGCGCCAGAGAGAGGGGGCTTGATGATACTGGGAGCTACTTCCGCCAGACTTACCTCTCCACAGGCTCTGGCAATGTGGGTCCTACTTCCGAATATGCATGCCGGCTCCTGGGACACGCCAGCTCTACAAACTCTGAAGTCGTCCTAGCCTTCTGGACTAAGACAAGTATGCTTCATGTTCTAGAGGATTACTGGAGAACGGAAACTCACTTACTTTACAAGTGGATCATATCCCTGAACTATTGGAGGACTACACATATTAACATTAAGTATATCTTTCAGCTATTTGTCTACAATATCATTTAATAATGAACTAATGCTTGCTTACTCAAATCTTCATTGCTTCAAGCTACTAATTATATGGAGGACAATTCCCATCATGCTTATTCACTATGAACTGTTTCTTGCTTTGCAAATACACTCAGTGCTTCAAACTACTAATTATATGGAGGACAACTCCCATCATGCTTATTCACTATGAGCTGTTTCTTGCTTTGCAAACACACTCATTGCTTCAAGCTACTAATTATATGGAGGACAACTCCCATCATGCTTATTCACTATGAACTGTTCTCGCTCTGCAAATATTCTTAGCTACTTGCTTATTGTTTCTATTGAAGATTATTCTCATGAACTTAAAGAATGTTACTTAATGCATCTCTGAGGAAATACTTATTAATGAACTTTGTGTTGTTGATTACTTGCACTTCTTCTTATTGGATTATTGCCTAAATGCAATTCATTTAAGTTTAACACTTAACCAGTTCATTTGTATCTAGTTTCTGTCATTAGATTGTTATGAGACATGCTGTTTGATGTAACATTATGATCTAAAGAAAAGATATGTGTTGGTTAGATGTATTTGGGCACATATAAATCACCACAAAGAACTGAAACGAATCTTGAATCCTTCTTCTTCTTCCCTTTTTTCTTTGCATGTACAAATTGAACAATATGGACTGTGGTAACCAATGAGTTAATGTGATCTATATGGACTTTGATTTTATTACACATTACAAGGAAAGTTCGGAATGGACCTTTTTATTTTTACATTTCTTAATTGGAATACTGAACCACACACAGAACAAGAAAGATTTGGACTCTGAAATATATAAGTTGTGTTACAACTAACAGATAAGACACTTTGGGAAGAATGCGGTATGAAACAGACTCAGCCGACATAACTACAGACAGGAAAACCTGCCGACTGCTCCCGATTGCGGGGTGAGAGAGAGGCACGGATTGCACACGTTTTACCTGTGGGTGGTAACAACGTGTTACGTTACACATGCATTGACCCTTCACCCGCTAATTTTAGCGATATTTAAACACGAACCAGGGAACATGGAATTCATTTATCTGGTTGAAGAAGCCATGGTGGAAGTGGCGAAACGCGTTCCGGTTTTAAGGACATTGTTGCCTTTTTATTTTTGTACATTGTTACAATAAATTTAATTTTTATTTTATTCTTTGATCCTGGTTCCTGGATTCATCTTTTTTGGATGGGAGTGCAGTCCCAAATCTGCACAACACCTTCGGATATAGTCATTTAATTTGACTCCAGGCTTGTAAGTATATATTTGGGAAACTTCTATATTAAATTAAGAACATCATTAGCAATACTGCGCAATTGTTTGTGCTTTTATCCCCCCCTTCAGGACAAGACTTATTTCAGCAAAAGAGGTGGGTCGCCTAAACGGACCCAGAAGTAATCCATTCCAGAGCTGGGTCTATAGCTCTCTATTTGTGAGTTCATATAGCATATTACCATTTTAGATATCATCCAGTCATATACTGTCTACACTATGTTTGAAACTCCTCTTAATTGCCAAAAGGTGATAACTTATTTATTTTAAAAGCGCTACATTCTTTTCTTGTTTGTATATTACATTTGTGATGTTGGAAGGAATCGCATGAATGTAGAGCAGCTAATTTAATTTGATTACAATATCCCCATACGTTGGTATATTAAAATTTAGTAAATAAGCGCTGGTCCTTATCCACTTTTCTAAATGATAAACATACCTACAATCTAAACAATATAGTTAAAAAATGTGAATAACATCAGAGAGAAGCTGATCTAAAGGTGAACGTAAGAGTGCAACAATGTAAACTAAAGGGTGGGAAAGAAAATAATAAATGGTAACAAGGGTGGGAAAATATTCGCCTCCTGTCCTTATGAAAATTAAGATTAGTACACTAAAGCTAGCATAATCTTCAGTTTTATAACATGACAGGAGGCTTCATATTTTGCAGTTTCAACGCTGAGAAAAAGCAGAATTTGACGAGGGATGAAAGTAGAAGTTCCAAAACATTAATTTGCGTGTCCAATTTGCGAGGCACCCGCTAATAGAGCGGAGGAGGCAGAAGCTCCTCGCACAGAATGCGCCCCAAAAAACAGGTCTATCCCTGCTGATGAAAGGAGCTAACTGACCCATCTGGCTAAAGCCAGGCTGAGAGGTAGCATCTTCTCATCTCCGGTGCTGAAGAATTCCAGAAGTGGTCCTTAGCACCTTGCGCTAAGTCTCTGATATGCCAGGCACCCTGGAAAGCGTCCAGGCCAACAAGAGAAGGTGGCTGTCCAGGAGCATTGGATGCAGTTGTTATGCATGGAAAGGTCTTGAGAAGTCCACACATCTCCCGTGGCGTTCGTGCCATCCATGGTCCCCCAGCCTTGGAGGTTGGCGTCTGATTCCAAGATGAAGTCTGGTTGAGTGCCAAATATGGCTCGACTGTTCCAAGACTGCATGCAGTCCAACCACCATTTGAAGTTCCGTGCGGACCTCTTCCGAGATCAGAACTGGTGGGGTTTCGGTGAAGAAACTGTGCCTTGAGAGGTTGCATGGCCCGATAGTGCAAAGGGCCTGGGAAAATCACTTGGATGGAGGAGGACAATAGACCCACTATCTGTGTGACTAACTGCAGAGGGATGGATGGCATCCAAAGCACTTTGCGGATCTCCTTGCAGATGGTGGCCACCTTTGTTACAGGTATGCGCAGAGTACATGACTTGGAATCTATTTCGAAGCCAATGGACTGTACCATCTGTGAAGGGTTCAGCGCTGATTTGGACTGATTGATTAAGAAGCCCAAGGACTCCAATAACTGGTTGGAGTAGGAGGTGTGATCCCATAACGTCTCCCTGATCTTGTTGAAGAGCAGGATATTGTCTAAAAATATGATGCACCTTATCCCCCGAGCCCGAAGGTTAGCTATTCTAGGACTCAGGGGGCCGAACTGAATCCGAAAGGGCACATTATATCATGTGCCCATGTGAACTGCCATGGGGTCCCGTGCCGGAGGAAACATAGGAAGGGATGACTCAGTTCACATATGGAGATCGTAAGATATGCGTCTTTCAGATCCAGATGGGTGAACCAGTCGCCGTCCCGGAGTAGGTCCCGAAGGAGGTGTATACCCTCCATTTTGAAGTGACGGTATACTACGTGGTTGTTTAGTTCTCGTAGGTTGATAACCAGGTGAAATTCCCAAAATTTCTTCTTGACCAGGAAGATGTTGCTGAGGAATCCGCCCAGACCCAGTGCTCGTTGAATAGTGCCCTTGAGACACAGGTCTTGTAATTCCCGGTCTATCGTTTGCTCATCTGCAGTGGCGAATTGGAGTGGACAAGGGGGGTTGTAGCTTAACCGGAACATCCTCGAAATGTATCCTATAGCCCTGCACGGTTTGCAAGATCTAATTGTCTGAAGAAAGATCTGCCCAGTTCAGGAAAAAATAGGAAACACTGCCTGCGATCTGGACAGTATGCAAAGGGAAAGTAAAGTGGTGACTTACCAGAGGTGAATCTTGCACGGGAACGACCTCATCCTCTGTGCAATGGTCCGAGCCTCTGGAATAATGGAAGCGTTTCCCCACCTCCGGGTAGAAAGGTTAAGTTTGGTGCGTACAGGGGTGGCACAGCCCCTCTACTGAAAAGCCCTGCCAAAAACACCGCTAGGTGTGGTAGTGCGAAAGACTTTTCGCATTGATTACTGAGCCTTATTCAGAGAAATAAATATGTTAACATGCTTAAGTTCTTTCAGGAATGCCTCTCTGAATAATTTACCCTGTGCCTGTGCTAGTTCCTTGGTGCCTAGTTAGACGAGTTTATCATCGATGCGGAACAGTGCTGCTCGGTGTCTCTCCAAAGAGAGGGCCACGTTAGTATTGCCAGGGAAGCAAAAGCACCTCTGTGTCCACTTCCTTATATCATGTGCCCACTCACGCACCATATCTGAGGTAAATGTATCCGCACAGGAATAGGCGTCATCAGCAAAATACATCACCCTAGTCAGTGGCCCGATGGCGTTGAGGAGCTTGTCTTGTGCCACTTTGAAGCCATGTTCAACCCCTTTTCAAGGGTCTCTACCTCCACAGGTCATAAATGTCAGCATGAGCTGATCAAATTCCAGGGTATAGGCCACTTTGTCGGCCAGTGTAGGGCGAGGGCATTTCGACCTCATGCGTTTCCTGACCTCCTTGTAAAGGGGCTTACGAAGCCAAAAGTGCATGAAATTAGCTAGGTGTTCATGGGTGACCAGTGTCCGGAGTGGGGATGGCGGATGTTTTGTGGGTCAAACATATGTTGGCCGCAAACTTCCAGAAAAACTTTGGTGTCATCATGGAAACCAGGATCACTGCCGGTCACTGTGTCATTCTTCTGGGGCTTCCACCAGAAAAGTTTCCGTGACATAAACAGAGTCAGACTTAGATGTAGAGCCCAACGGACCCTCATCCGAGTCGAAAGCTTCCGCCTGCCACTTGTCTAGAACTAAGAGCATATTTGGGAAGTCTTGCTCCTCATCTGAGAAGGTAATTTGTGCAGGTCTATGGACCAAGTGCACCGTGGCTCTTCCGCGCTTGTCAGGCACTTTGCCTTTGCCCTTTTTAGTCTTCCAGTAGCATTTAGTTGGGTAGGAACTTTCCTGGAGGAGTCTGATCATGGAATCTGCCCTATAATGGGTCAGTTTGGAGGCCATCTTAGCAGGGTGCTGGCCTGAGGGGAACACTTTGGAGAGCACCTTCTCCATTGAGGCCGCCACCGCTGCAGCAATCATGGCCTGAAGATCAACTGGAGCCTGAGACTCTTCCATGGCCAAAGCAATAGTATCACCCAAGGACTGTCTTAAGTGAGCACGGTAATAACTGTGGTCTCAGAGACCGTGAAGTGGTTATGGTGAGGCACCAGGGTAGAAGAGGCCTAGGGACCAGGGGGAGGTATGTCACATGTGTATGAATGCCTGTATCAAGCAGATGCCAAACAGTTGGCGAATATGAGGAGAAGGATATAAGTCACTGGGGCTCACCCAGGAGTATCAAAACCTGCATGGACAGGTCTGCTCAGCAGCACAATATGGGGGCTCACCCCAAACCAGAATAAGGGATATCCCAACTGGTATCAACCAACCTCAGGCAAGGTACCAACCTGCAGCCTGGTCCCAGTATGAAGTTTGGAGGAGCAAGGTGAATTCTGTAGCAAGTTGTTGTTGAGAGAGAAAAAAATGAGGGAAACTTAGGAGCACCTAAGATGGCCGCACGACTCTCGTGAGATGTGAGAACCAAATTGAGTGTCAGAGACACCACCTGCGAAATCGTGGGAAACTGACATGTATGGGACGCTCGGTAGACGAACGAGCGTTCGGATGCGAATGTGAGAACAACCCAAAGGGAAAACAAGTAGCCAAACTGGGTAAGTGTTCAGGAGATTTGTCGCCCAGAGGCACACTAGTTAATCCGCGTGCATACGCAAAAGTCCAAATATGTCCTGAACGCTTGCACTTGTCAAGCGTTCACGGGACGAAACGCGCATTCTGGAGAAAACAGCCGAACGTGCCTGAGAAACCGTGTGTGCGCGGAAAGTGGCTCGCTCGAATGGGAAGCCTGAGGAAGACGTCCCGGGCCCCCAGCAAGCAGGAGGCTGCTGTGGGTCGAGGTAAAGGAAACCCTCAAAACCAAAATAAAATACAGATAACATAGGAAAGATAGAAACCAGAACGGTAATAACAGTTACAATACAGAAACAGTAGCAAAGCTAGGTAAAAGTACAAAGAGGAAACCATGTTCAGTACTTATCTTGTGATGGAGCAGCAAAGAAAGAGGAAGTGATACTGTTGGTCACGCCTCTCATAGCCACTGCTTGTTTTTGATTCTAGTTTCTTATGTTTTTTTCTTTGCTGTTATGGAGTGAGAAAATAAAGATTATGCAAAATATGAAGCCTCCTGTCATGTTATAAAATTAAAACCAAGAACCCTTAATTACCCTTGTAGATTTACTATGAGAAATAAAATGAAACAGTGACACCTAGTGGTACATATTGAATCAACAGCTGCAAAATTAGAAATGCAAAAATATAAAAATGGTGCCCCTCCATTATAAGACAGTTTTTGAATGGTTTGTCTTGTAAACAAGGGTCTGCTGGGCACCACTCCCAGCACCACTCCCAGCCTATCATCTCCCGAGAGCCAGAATTTCCTAAAAAATAATTTCCGTTAGTGGTCCTCAGTTATGCCCTGCTGGGCCCTGCTTTGGCTGAGGGCGACCAGTTTATGGCCTAGCCAGATGTGGTCCAGCAATATGGCCCCATTTCTTCACCCCAAGAACTGAGTAAGGGAAAATTATATGGGCGATTCTTTTCCTCAGGTAAGTCACAAAACAAACAAAAAAACACTATAGTTACAATTATGTATCTGGAGATAAAAGTTGAACTAGTCTCCTAAATTAACTGGTGGAAATTCCAGCAGGTGTTACAGGCCTTGTCTGAACTGCTTAAACAAAACAATCAATGGATACTATGGCGAAAATAGCCTCGCCACTGGGGTTTGGAGGGGCCTGTTTGCCAGCCTTTTGCCCTAGGATTATGGGCCCTGCAAAAAGACAGGCTAAAAAAATGACTTCCATGGGAAAATGTGCCTTTTCCCTTCCCCCTCTTTCCTGTCCTATTGTTCTCCAGGGTGTTTTCCCGGGGACACTGCCAGACCAGTTGAAATTGGCTGCTTTGTCCCTCCTCAATCTCCCATCAGCCCTTGCTATTGTTTAACCCCATTATCCACGATCCAACTGTATTCGTGAGATCTGAGCGCTTTTCGGAAATATTGAGCGCTCAGATCCAAGCTATCTGGGTATATGCTGGACATATAGGTTAAACATTGTATTATAGGTTAAACATTGGTTAAACATTGTATTAATAATATTATTAATGTAGTATTTGTAACAGTTTTTGACTTAGAGATATTTCCTGTACCTGGAGATAATTAAGTTACCACAGCCACTTAAGCCAATTATCTCCAGGATAGAGGAGAAGATAGACCGGCCGCACAGCCTAAATCTGTGGAACTATTTTGGGCATGAAAGCCATGTTTGCGGTCGGTCAAATATGACTTCCAGGAATTTCCTGAACCCCTGCTCTGATCTGGGTGATTTTTGGATATGTTGTTCACCCAGATCAGGGCTATCCAGGAATGTATTTATGGGGATATGTGATATTTTGGGGTGTTTTCTGTGTTTTGTGAAAAATGTGTGTTTTCTGCCTGTGGGTAGTTGAGTTAGTCCATTGTGTTTGTTAATTGTATCACAGGCAGAGGGGAGGGTTTGTGTACATTATCTGGGAGTGTCTATCTGTACAAACCTGTTTTCATTGGCTTTGTAACTTTGTATCCTGTGTTCCACAAGGTCTACGTGGGTGGTAACCTTGTGGAAAAAACCTGTATATAAGGGACAATAAACCCTCACACTGCTGAGTTCCTGTTTTACCCTCAACATAGAGCCTCGTCTCATATGTGGGGGTAAAAGGCTGCATCTACACTGGACATTGCTATACACTATATACTCCCCTGGATATAATCACTAAGCTCTTTTAAGAGCTTGTTCCTGCTTTGCTCGCTAAAGGAAGAGAGGTTCACCCACTGGAGCCTGGAGCCTTGTCGTAGGTCCAGGGTGGGTAGGAGACGGCGAGACCCCAACCAAGCTGTGGCGGTTCATGGGGTCTGCAGACATTGAACAAACAAGATGATTTAGTGAAAATGTAGCCCCATGTAGCAAAAGTGCAGCTTAATGGAAAGGGGCCTTGACAGGGCTAGGAGGCAGGCATAGGAGGAAGCATGTAGGGATTGGTGGTTTGAGGATTAGGGGTTGGGCTATATAAATATGCAGCCATCTTAAGAAAATCACTTTTAACTTGTCTACCTGGCTGAATTTGTGTGCACCCTGTGTGTCCACTCATTTGGCCTGGTAGGTTTCTTCTTTTCTCTTTTCTGCAGGATGGATGAGGTAGAGAGGATGCTGGAGCGGTTCAGGACAGAGGCGAGGAACCGTGGGGTCGAGTGGATCCAGGCCTGGCTGGGATCTGTTTTGTTGGTGGCGGCAGAGCAAGATGGCTGCGGCGGTCGGCCTGCACATGTTGTGGGGAAGGACCGGGCGTATACGAGGTGGCCGAAGTGGGCTGCGATCTGGGACGCAGGCACGATGACATGTGGTTGAGGCCCTGCCTCCCAGTGCACCGCCGGAGCTTCGGAGGGGCTGCTTGCGACGGGCGGCTGCCTGGGACTCTAGCAGTGTGGCTCCTGTGCTGAATGGGGCCGCGCTTGACGGTGGGCCCCCTGGACTGCTACATTGGACAGGGTCGCCAGCCGGGAGGGCAGCCCCTGGCGGTGATGTCGAGAACACGTCCTGAGCGACGGCCTGGGTCTCGTAGTCAGGGGGCAGGGTGCTGCCAGGGAGATACTATGGCACCCATGGGTGGGTGGGGGGTTGCTGGGTTATGGGGGGACCACCTTTGGTACTTGTGGGCTCCGAGATTACTGGGGAGACACGGGTAGGGCAGCGGGCGTCAATTATGGGTGCTGGGGGGTCTAGGGGTCATGTGGCAGCTGGACGTCAGTCAAGCTTGCGGCCCCCTTGGCGAGACTGGGGGGGTGCAGAATGGGCTTTCCCCCCTTTCTGGGTCGGGGGTTGTTTTGGGCGTGGGTGCCCAAAGTGAGGACCGGCGTCGGGTGGGGCTAGGGTCTCGTAGGAAGGGTCCACCGGCCCGGGGCAAGGGGTGGGCAGAGTCTGGGAGACAGGTGGGTCAGTCGCACCACACCTTAAGTCGGGGAGGAGGGTGGCCGGGGTGGGGGACAGGTACCTTGGTGGGAAACATCTCTGCCCCTAGGACTCGGTGGCAGGGGAGGCACCAGTTAGGCGGTAGGTCCACTACAGGATCGGGAAGTGGCAGTTCTTATGATTCAGGGGGGAGGAGAGGCCAGGCCACTCCTGGTCGTGTGCGGTAGCACTGGTATTCCTCAGCTAGCTTGGTGGGGGATCGTTCTGCAAGCCCCGGGCAAGAGCAGCAGGGTAGGTCGCCTGGAGGAGATGGCAGGAGCCGTAGCCCCAAGGGCAGAGTCTCCCGGGCCTCCGGTGGGGAAGAGGTATGACGATTCTTGGTGGGAGGTCTTGGTGTTGGGCAGGCGCTCCCAGGGGTGGGGCGGGAGGGTGGTTTGGGAACAGTACACCCTGTCCAGGATTTCTCCTTCTCATTTCAGGTCTCGGAGCCATTCTTCTTCTGGGCTTTCTTGGCATCGTGTGGATCCCCGGTTGGCGGGCAGTCGGTGGATGGTGAGCATCTTGGACCTGTTGGAGTTAGCAGTGCAGCCCTGGGGGTGTCCGGGACGAGGGGCTTGGCCGATGAGTCCGATGTTGCACTACCCTCTCACATGTTGCTGAACACGTTGCAGCCCCTGCTTAGCTCATTGGGCAGGGGGTAGTCAGGGGTCTAGCGTGGGCCAGGTGTGGGTGCATGGGGCGGGGGTCGAGGTGAGCATGTGGTCAGGCGCGGGTGGCACAGCGTGGTATGGCCCGGGTGGCGACGCAGGGGTGATGGAAGGGCCGGTGAAGGTCGGGAGCGAGAGGACGGAATTGACAAGGGGGGGTTCTGGATGTGGCGAAATCTTCTTACTTCTTCCATTGGAGGACTTTATTGACCTCAAGGAGGATGACAAGAAGGACGAGAAAAAGGAAGAAGAGAAGTGGAAGCGGTATTGTAAGATACCGAAATCTTTCGGAAATTGGTTGAGGGTGTTCTGCGTCCTGGCCAGTGTTCTAGGCGAGAGGTCGCCAGGGCTGTGTTCATCGCTGTTCTGCTACTTGGACGGGATCTAGGAGGCGTACGACACGTACGGCAGGCTAGCATGGTGGAGGTCTGATGAGCATTTCTGACAACAGCTGGTGGCTAATTCTGGTATGAGGTGGGACCAGATGGACCTGCCTCTCTGGATGAAGCTGCTGATGGCGCAAAAGGCGCAGCCTTTTCAGCAAACGGCCAGTGCAAGGAGGCAGTCCACTTCGTCGGCCGCCTTTCAAAAGGGCTTAAGGCCAGTGCAAGTGGGGGGCTAGAAGTGATAAGAGGAAGAGACAGCGCTGGTCAATTCACAGGCAGAAACCCTTAAAAAGGGAATCCCTCCATGCCCTTTAAAACAAGACAAATAAAAACAACAATAATTTGAAAAAATCTGTTGACGAAATGCGTTATGGAAATTTTATATTGTGTATTTTTGTATTAAAAGTATTTTGGTCATTTGGTCATTTATTTGTGCCAATTATCTCTTTTTTTATATACACAGAATTTTTATTTTACCCTGGCTTTTTATTATTCTATTTTTTACATTTTTGGTGTTATAACCCTTGGAAGTTTCCTGTACCCCAAGAAATCCTAGGTGGGGATCAATCCACCTACGCTGATATTAAAGTGCTCTCCACTTGTAAGTACGATTTTATTAATTTATATTGAGACTGTCATACAGTGAGCACTATTGGTTGTCTCTTTTTCCTTTCTGAGAATTGGACACCAGTGACGGAGAGGTACCCACCACATATTCCATAAGCGGGGATTATACCGCTGCACGCGCTTTACCCCAGAGCCAGGGGCGTTTTAGCCGCGAGGCAAACAAGGCATTTGCCTTGGGCTGCATTTTTCAGGGGGCGGCAAAAAACTATGCCCCCAAATGCTCAGGGCAAATGCCTTGTTAGCCTTGCGGCTAACTGACATGCCAAGCGGGCGGGCGGCGCTGGGCGGGTGGCTGGCGAGGGAGCTCTTCCTCTGAGCTGTCCGCTCAGCTCCCTCGCGATCCGCAGAGTGAGGCTGGGAGCCGGAATATGACGTCATCTTCCGGCTCCCAGCCTCACTCTGCGGCGCGCGAGGGAGCTGAGCGGACAGCTCAGAGGAAGAGCTCCCTCGCCAGCCTCCCGCCCAGCCCAGCGCTGCCCGCAGCCACTGGAACACCAGGGAGATAGAGAACCCCCCTTCCCCCCAGGCTTCCCAAAGGTAAGGAGGGCGGGGGTAAATAAAAAAAAAATGTGTTAATGTGAGTGTGTGTGTGTGTGTGTCTGACTGTGTGAGTGTGTCTGCTAGTGTGTGTCTGCTAGTGAGTTAGTGTGT
The DNA here is from genome assembly GCA_933207985.1 of Pelobates cultripes. Taxonomy (NCBI): domain Eukaryota; kingdom Metazoa; phylum Chordata; class Amphibia; order Anura; family Pelobatidae; genus Pelobates; species Pelobates cultripes. The sequence goes on from OW240921.1 coordinate 42,922,781, forward strand.
GTGTCTGTTAGTGTATATGTGTGTGTCTGACTGTGTGTGTCTGTTAGTGTGCATGTGTGTGTCTGACTGTGTGTGTGTCTGTTAGTGTGTATGTGTGTGTCTGTCAGTGTGTGTGTCTGTTAGTGTGCGTGTGTGTCTGACAGTTTGTGTCTGTTAGTGTGTATGTGTGTGTGTGTCTGTTAGTGTGTGTGATTGACTGTGTGTCTGTTAGTGTGTGTCTGTGTGTCTGTTAGCGAGTGTGTGTGTCTGTTAGTGTGTGTGTGTGTGTCTGACAGTTTGTGTCTGTTAGTGTGTGTGTGTGTGTGTGTGTCTGTTGGTGTGTGTGTGTCTGTTAGTGTGTGTCTGTTAGAGTGAGTGTGTGTGTCTGTTAGAGTAAGTGTGTGTGTGTCTGTTAGTGAGTGTGTGTCAGCGTGTGTATGCGTATCTGTCAGTGAATGTGTGTGTGTGTGTATTTAGAAGGCGGGGCGGGGGGAAGGGTTGGGTGGGGCTGGCGCGGGGGGCAGCAGGGCAGCACAAAACCAGGATACACCACTGCCCAGAGCTGGATATAAGCTCTTACAAATGTGAGTTCTCTACCATTATTTTCCATCACGTCCATATTTGAGCTATACATATTGCACTATTGGTTGTCCTTCTCTTTTATCTTCTATATAAGTGGAACCACTACAGTATATGAAGACCTCATCATTGCATTAACCTCTGTAAGGACACATAAGTTGGACTTTCTTTTATTTCAAGTGGGGGGCTGCCTGTCACTTTAATGAGTGTTCGTGTTGTGGGGGCACCCATGGACTCAATCAGTGTTTTAAGTGAGGTAAGATGGGGGAGCTGGGGGCCCCAGTGAAGTTAGACGCGATGGTGCCGTGGCTCAGCCGCTACGGTAATAGGGTGGATGCCGAGTTGCTGCGTGCTGGGTTTGAGTTGGGTTTCTTTATCCCCTTTTGGGACAGGGGTGGGTCACGGGGGTTGCACAATCTGTGGTCGGTGGCGGAGTTTCCAGGGGTGATGCAGGACAAACTGGTGAAAGAAGTACAGTTGGGCAGGATGGCGGGCCTTTTCGTGGAACCTTCTCTGGCTAATATGCGGGTGTCTCCTCTTGGGGTGGTTCCCAAGAAAGACATGGGGCAGTTTCGACTCATTCACCACCTCTCATACCTGAAGGGAACGTCAGTGAATGACGACATTGATAAGGACCTATGCTCGGTCTCTTACGCATCATTCGACTATGTGGTTGAGTTGGTTAAGAGGGCCGAGCATCACGCCTTGATGGCTAAGGTTGATGATGAGCGGCGTTTCACTTGGTTACGGTTCATCTGGATTGTCATCACTTGCTGAGTTGCTTCTTTGACAAGGGGGTATTTTGTCGACCTGTGTCTCCCGATGAGCTGTATGATCTTTTGCTCTTACTTTGCGAAATTCAGTTCCTTTTTGGAGTGGGTAGTTCGGATGGAAGCGGGGAGTAAGTCGGTGGTGCACTACCTGGATGATTTCTTCTGCGTGGGGCCGGCGAACTCCTTGGCTTGTCTTCACCTGCTGCGGACCATCGAATGGGTGGCAGGGCAGTTCGGGGTGCCGCTTGTGGTGGGTAAGACAGAGGGCCCGATGGAGTGTCTCAGTTTCCTGGGCCTGGAGATAGATTCGGAGCTAGGTGAGTGTCAGCTGCCTCATGATAAGTAGGTGGGGCTGTGGGGCATGGTCGGAGAAATTTTTCAGGCACGGAAGGTGACCCTTCGGCAACTTATTGGGAAGCTCAATTTTGCTTGCAGGGTGATTCTGATGGGACGGATTTTCAGCCAGAGCCTGTCTGTGGCTACGGTGGGGGTGCACCATTTCATCAGGGTGTCATCTCAAATGCGGGCTGGGGGGTGTGGGAAAGAGTTTTTGCTGGATTTCAATGGTACAGTGTTTTTTTGGCAGCTGGTGGTTTCGGTTGCAGATCATGAGCTCTTCACTGACGGGTCTGATAGGGTGGGCTTCGGGGCTTACTTTGGTGGCCCCTGGTGTGCGGAGCGATGGGTGGAGAGCCCCCTCTTTTGTAACCTGGCATTTTTTTGACCTGTTCCCTTTGGTGGTGGCACTAGCTCTCTGGGGCGACAAGCTTTGGGACTGGAAGGTGGTCTTTTTCTCGGATAACATGTCCGTTGTACACGCAGTCAATAATCTGTCCGCCTCATCAAAAACTGGTGGTGCATCTGTTCGGCACTTTGTTTTACTCTGCATGTCTCTCAATGTGGTTTTCTGTGCGCGGCATGTGCCCAGGTATTTGAACGCGGTGGCTGACACTTTGTCTCGTTTGCAGTGGTCACAGTTTTGGACGGTGGCCCCCGGAGCGCAGGCTTGTTTTATTGGGTTAGGTATGTGGGGGGTTTTGTGCTGATTAATGTTGGCACTTTAAGTTATGTTCATGTTGGAATACTGTTATGTTATTTTTTATATGGGTCATTGCCTTTTATATCTAACTGAATGATACAGATGTGATGGCAGGGTGTGGGCCAATGACCTTTTTTCTTTGTTAATGTATTATTATTTAATAAAAGCTGTGGACAATTTTGACCCATGTACCCTAGTGTCTGAGTTTTATTGGGTTAGGTAGGTGGGGGTTTTTGTCCTGATTCCGCCTGCCCATATGGAGACTATGCACCTGTCATGTGTTAATGAAACCTCAGAGTTATCCACTAGTGAACTGGGGCATACTGAATTACTAATGGAACAAGTGATTGTAGATATTTCAGGGTTCCAAACTGAAGGCATAGATCCATCATTCAGTTATTTTCCTCGACCAAATAAAAATCAACTTGCCATCTTTTTCAAATATCATCCACAGCAGAAAATTCCAGATCCAGTATTAAAACACGCTGTAAAGTGTAAAGATGGAACCAGTCGCATATGACTCACATATTGAAATGAAGAAAAAGCTATGTTTTGCTGGCCTTTTCAAAGTCACATGTAACAAATTCTTTAATTGAGGAAATGACAGATAAGCGTCATGTTCATCAAAGAAGAATGCAATGCACAATGCGTGTGCTGAAGCTTTTTTTCTGAAATCCAGCAATGCTGGTGTCGATGATCTTCTTTTGCATAAACAAATGTCTGCAAGGCGAGAACAAGTCAGAAACTGGAAACAAGTACGGCATAGAGTAGTAGACCTTGTAAAAGTCATAGGAAAATAAGTCTTGAGTTATAGAGGAGATAAAGATGAGGCAGCATACAATTTAGGGGACGTAACGATAGACCATGGACGTTTTTTAGAGCTCATTCTTCTTCTTAACTAGTATGACATTTGTCCGAAAAATCATGTAAAAAAGTTGTAAATAGCAAAAAATGGCAGTCCTCCTGCTCTCAAAAACGTCTGTTTTTAATGGGAATGTTAATGGGAATGTGATATCCAGATCTTGTTCCCATTTTACAATAGAGTTTGATTTTGTGTCCTGACCAGATTTAGTAATAATATTTCTAATCACCAATGATTTTTTTTTTTTTAAAGTCCCATAAATAATCTTGTCTAATGGAGCCTGGTGTATAGATTGAATTTTATCCAAACAGTTAACAGTTCTTAGATAGGAAAATAGTTCTTTAGAAGGTAAGTTATAGCGGTTCTGAAGATTTGAAAATGAACTGATCTTATTATTCAAATATGCCCTTTACTATCCAAGTGGACAATTTCATGTACTATATAAAAAAAAAAAAAAAATCAAATTAACCCTTTCCCTGCTGCTTGACCACTGCTAGCAGTGATCAATATACAGGTCACAGTACTTTACTGTGATCTATTGTTTTTTATTGTTTTTTTTATTTTCAAGAGTTACATTTTATGTTTTTTGTAACCCTAAGGGGTTCAATTTTATTATTTGATTTTATTAGTTTATGATTTAGTTACTTGGGTTGGTGGAATTTAGTGGGAATAAGGGAATAAAAAAAAAAAAGTTTAGTTATTTAGTTAAAGTTTTGCTAGCTGTGTTAACTGTATTTAATAATGTTCAGGAAGTATAGTGCAGAGGAGGCTTATGCCCTGTTAGCGACCGACTCAGAGGCTATAGTGCGCTGGATGTTATGCAGCTGTTCTTGGGGGATGAGATTTTTGGGGAGATAATCACCCAGAATAATCTCCATGTGGAGCAGTATCTGGCACGCAATCCAGACTCTCTTATCTTCAGGAAAGAGAGATGGAACCCAACCAGTGTGCCAGAATTGAAACAATTCTGGGCACTGACCATGTTAATTGGGCTAATTAAAAAGCCCACAATTAGGATGTATTGGTCTAAACATCCTATTTGCAATACCCCCATTTTTGCCGAGACAATGCCGAGGGAAAGATATAAAGACATACTGCGATTTATGCACTTTAGTGACAATAACAAGTGCCCCCCAAAAGGTGATCCGCAGTATGATCTTCTTTATAAAATACGCCCTTTAATTGCCCACTTTAACAGTAAATTTGCCACTATAGATACCCCCAATAAAAACTTTTCCATTGACGAGTCCGTCATGAAGTTTAAGGGAAGACTGGAATTTAGACAATAAATCCCATCGAATAGATCCCGATATGGGATCAAATTTTATAAACTGTGTGAAAGTGGCAGTGGCTACGTATACACCTTCCGTGTATACGAAGGAAGGGATAGCCACCTTGATCCCCCAGGTTGCCCAGATATAGTAGGGACAAGTGGGAAAATTGTCTGGGACTTAATAATGCCACTACTTAATAAAGGTTATCATTTATACATTGATAACTTTTATAATAGCATCCCACTGTTAAAAATGTTATACTGCTTCGAGACCATGGCCTGTGGCACTATTCGGAAGAGTCGCACAGGTTTCCCAAAGGCTCTAGTGAACAAAAAAATGAAAAGGGGGTAAACAGCAGCTCTCTGCCAGAATGAACTGCTGGCACTCAAGGACAGGGATAAAAAGGATGTTTTCATCTTAACCGCCATTCATGGTGAAAACACTCGGAGGGTCGCAGTTCGTGGCAGAGAGGAATGTAAACGAGTGCCAGTCTGCATACGGCAATATAATCGGCATATGGGGGGCGTTGACCTGTCCGATTAACTGATGCAGTTGTATTTGATCATGCGTAAGACCAGGGCATGGTATAAAAAAGTGGGTATATATCTGATGCAGATGGCAATCCACAATGCCTTTTGTCATTTTTAAAAAGGCAAATTCTGGGCTGAAAAGCACTTTTCTTTCATTCCAGTTTGAGCTCATTTCTGGGCTAATTGAGTGCCACACAAGGAGACCATCAGTGGAGCCTAGCAGAAGAATGGAGGCAGGTCACTTCTGCTTTAAGATTCCACCAAACCCCCCCCCCAAAAAACCCCAGAAAAGGTGCAGAGTGTATTACAAAAGGGGTGTAAGAGCTGAGACCAGCTATTACTGCCCTGATTGCCCCTCTCAGCCCAGCCTATGTATTGGCCACTGTTTTAAAAATTTTCACACCCAGGCCGAATAAGTAGACCAGTTTTGGGGTGTGATTTTTAGTCATCTGTCTGATTGGTTACTGAATCTTGGCTTTGTCTCCCGCTTATCCTGTCTTCTCTGATCCTTGACCTCAGCTTCTCCTATCGTTGTTCCATTTCTCTTTACTCCTTTGACCTCGGCTCGTACCTTGACAATTCTTTTAAGGACTGGTATTACAAGTTTCTCTCTCTGTGTTCTCTCTCTTTGTGGTCTGTCTGTGTTTTGGTTTCGGAATCCATGACAGCTTTGCCCACGATGCAGATGACTGGGTACTACCCCTGGATAAGTTTACCCCAACTATTCCCCATTTTCACAGCAAATAGTATGCACTTGTTTATAATTTGAATTGATGAGCTGCTTATACTTAAAAATATATGTGGCCTTTGAGAGGTAATTTGCAGTCCTGAGCTGCTACAATGAGACTTGGGCCCAGCATCCACTTTTGAAAAATATGAAAGTGGTGTGTCTCCAATGTGCCCCTTCAACGTCCACATAACCCTTTGAAAGGTACACATGGGGTTATCGTTGCACTAAGATGACATAGCTGAGCAACATGTTAGGTGTTATACTGCCATAGCACACATAAGGATAGCAAAATATACAGTAACATCTCCAAGTGTGTGTCAAAAAGGCAGAAAAAATGCTAATTGCCTCTAGACTTGGTACAAACTAACAAAAAAAATGATCCTACACTAAGGTTTAGAATATACCTTTTGAAATACCCTAGGGTGTCTACTTTAAGAAATGGTAGGCCTTTGTGGGGTAGTTTGAATTTAAAACCTGCTAAGATGCTTGGAAATTGCACATAGACCCAGCGTCAATTCAAAGTTCGGTAAAAACTGATATGGCTTGGTCTCCATTGTGCCCCTTCAACATCCACATAACCCTGAAAAAGGTACACGTGGGGTTATTGTTGCACTAAGATGACATAGCTGAGCAACATGTTAGGTGTTATACTGCCGTAGCACACATAAGGATAGCAAAATATACAGTAACATCTCCAAGTGTGCGTCAAAAAGGCAGAAAAAATGCTAATTGCAACTAGACTTGGTACAAACTAACAAAAAAATGATCCTACACTAAGGTTTAGAATATACCTTTTGAAATACCCTGGGGTATCTACTTTAAGAAATGGTAGGCCTTTGTGGGGTAGTTTGCATTTAAAACCTGCTAAGATGCCTGGAAATTGCGCATAGGCCCAGTGTCAAAATTCAAAGTTCAGTTAAAAACTGATATGGCTTGGTCTCCTACATGGCACTGTAGCTTCATGAAATAGTGCCAAATGGGGGTGTCATTTTACTCAGAAGACTTAGCTGAACATAATTTGGGGGGTTTGAACTTAGTTGCACATGTGAAATATACAAAATGCCCAGCAAAAATGCAATCCATAGGAAAGATTCCCTGAACCCGGATCGGGACGTGATGACGTGAGACGCCGCACGTGCCTTAGGTGGGCGTGTCCGGAGGGAGGTTGAGGAGAGAGGACGCGGAGTCGAGAGCAAGCAATGCCGCTCCGTGCCGATTTGTGAGTGTGGTCCGGCTTAGACGAAGTGGAGGGAGTGCTCGGTCCGGTGAAGATTTGGTGGGTCGGTGGACCTGGTCTGATGTGGTGGTATATGCCGGTTCTTGCTGGGGGTTTGTTGCCTCCGTTTTTGCCTCCGTTTTTGGGCAAATAGTGGCAAATAGTGGCGATTCCCTTATAGACCGTTAAAAAGGTCAAAGAAGAAATAAAAACAGTTCCTGTATAAATTCCTGTATAAATTATCAAGCAAAAAAACGAAAAAAAAAAAAAGAAGAAGAAAAAAGGGATACAAAGAAGGAAAGAATAAGAGAGAAATAAAGGGAAAAAGAGGAAATACATCCCTCAGTGATCTCCTAAACAGCCATATATAAAAAACTGTGAGTACTTCTGTATTTACTAAAAAATATGACTGTAAGGCATCATACCTGTATATAATTACTGGCCTGGAAAAAAGAAAAGTGGAAGAAAATCTTTTTTTTTTTTCCTCGTTGGAGGAGATTGACATCAAGAATCAATTATTTGATCAATTGATTTAATCTAGTTTTTTGAGCTTGGAGTTGAAATTTTATATGTGACATCTAGTTTTAATTTGTCACTGAGAAGCATTTAAGAAATAAAACAAAATGTCAACCAGGAAAACAACGGAAAAAAAAAAAGAAATTAAGTCAGTTCAACAAACAGAAAAGAGGTTGTCAGGTTTTTTTTGCAACTCCTATTAAAGATCCTATTAAAGATCCGCAGGAACAGATAATTGATAGTAAGACACACCCAAGTAATACTTCCAATATTATCCAAGAAGTTGCACTTAATCAATTTCCATCAGAAGCTCAAGCAATTGCTTCAATTAGTATTCAAGATCAATTTAAGCAAACGCTGGAACTACAATTAAATTTATTGAAACAAGAAATGCTTGTAAGTTTCAATGAGATAAAACAAGAAATTAAAAATGTTGCAGTATCAGTGGTGGAAGTTGAAAAAAAATGTGAAGTGTTTGGAACGCAAATTAAAGCAATTAATACGGAGGTGCAGTTTCTAGTAAATAAAGTTGATAATCTTGAAAATAAAATAGCAGCTTTGGAAGATAGGTCAAGAAAAAGAAACATCAGAGTAAGAGGTGTTACTGAAGAAATCTCCAATGAAAAATTGAGAGAATATTTAAACAATTTATTTGAAGAAGTTTTACCAGAAATACCTACAGATGAATATAAAATAGAAAATTTTCACCGGATACATAAACCAGATACAACGGCTTCACATCTCCCAAGAGATGTAATAGTGAGTTTTTCCTCATTATCATTGAGAAATAATTTAATGAAAGCCTGCCGTACCAAACCCCGAACAAATTCTATTTACAAAGACATAATTTTTTTGCAAGACTTATCTTATCATACCAGGACTTGGAGGAAATCTTTCTCTATCGTGACGGATTTTTTAAGAAAAGCAGAGATTAGGTTTCAATGGGCCTATCCAACATCTTTAAGATTTACTTGGAAACAAGAAAGAAAAATTTTTTTGGATGCAAATGAAGCAAATAGTTGGTTATCAAGTATTAATAAAAAAGCTTGAAGGGTCTGTTGCGGCGGAGAGGAAGATGGAAGGAAGAGAGAAGAGAGGAGAAGAGAGAGGAGGGAGAGAGGAAGGAATGAAAGAGGAAGAAAATTAACTTTTTTTTTTTTTTTTCACTCATATAGAATCACTTAATTGTGCTTTGCACAATTTGCTAATTTGTTGATGTTATTGGGGCTTGTTTTCACTTTAAAGCTACTAGTCAATTGAGAATTAAGTATATGCACACAAGCATTTGGAACATAAGGATTTAAAAGCAAATATGTCTAAGTATTGATATTAATTAGATTTGAACTCAACGAGGTGGTTAAAAGAAAATTATTCACATGTATTAGTAAGTTAAGTAGAAACAGATTTATTTAAAGTAAAGAATCACAGAGTAACTGATCTAAGTATAAAATAATGGAAGAATTTTTTTTTTTTTTTTTTTATTTTTTTTCTCTCCACTCATATAGAATTACTTAATTGTGCTTTGCACAATTTGCTAATTTGTTGATGTTAATGGGGCTTGTTTTCATTTTAAAGCTACTAGTCAATTGAGAATTAAGTATATGCACACAAGCACTTGGAACATAAGGATTTAAAAGCAAATATGTCTAAGTATTGATATTAATTAGATTTGAACTTAACGAGGTGGTTAAAAGAAAATCATTCACATGTATTAGTAAGTTAAGTGGAAATAGATTTATTTAAAGTAAAGAATCACAGAGTAACTGATTTAAGTATAAAATAATGGAAGAAAAAATTTTTATTTATTTTTTTCTCTTCTCTCTCTCTCCCTCTTGGAGAGAGATTGCAAACTTGTAAATATTACTACCTCTTTCTGGATACGCCCACTTAGTGTCTAATTTAAAGACACAGTAAAGACTGAATTTCTATATGAAAATTTACAGTCTTTGTGATAAAAAAGGAGGATTTCCTCCTATGATTTTAATATTTTGTTTTATGTGTTTGTGTAGATATGTTTATGCAGCAATAGGGAAGGGTAATGGTTATCGAGTGGAAAGGGATGCAGGGAGGTTTTTGAAAATAATATGATAAAAATGCTTACACTTAATGTTCAGGGATTGAATACTATAGCGAAAAGAAATCTATTGTACAAATACCTCAGTGAAAAACAATTGAATTTAATATTCCTACAAGAAACTCACTGGAGACAAGTGGATAAACAAAATTGGGGGGGTAAAAGATTTCCACTTATAATTCAAGCTTCCAATAAGGAAAAAAAAAAATGTGGAGTAGCTGTGGTATTTGGAGAAAAGATTAAAGTTGAAGTAATTCATCAAATACAAGACACTAAAGGCAGGTATTTAATAATAATATGCAAAATTGACTCTGTACTTTTTACATTATGTAATATATATCTTCCTAATCATTTACCAGTTGCTTATTTAAAAACAATTCTGGAAAAAGTAGATGAAGTTAAAGTGGGAAAGTTAATAGTGGCAGGGGATTTCAATGCTGTACTAGACCCTCAGATAGATAAAAAATTAATGAAAGGAAATACTTTAAATCAGATGGTTATAAAACAAGCAAAAGCCTTAAAAAAAATTAAAGATGAATATAATCTATTCGATATTTGGAGAATTTTTAATCCTAATGAGAGAGACTATACGCATTTTTCTAAAGTGCATTTTTCCTATTCAAGATTAGACATGATTTGGGTCGACCCAAGTATTATTGATATGACCAAAAAAACAAAGATTGACGAGATAGTATGGACAGATCACGATGGAGTTTTTTGTGAAATGATTTTTAGTACATTTAAAAGAGAAGCTTATACTTGGCGGTTAAGAGATAATTTGCTTTGTTGTGAATTAAAAAAAACTCATATAAGAGATAATATAAAAAATTATTTTAAAGAAAATATCTCAGAAAATATTGATTCATCTATTTTGTGGTGTGCCTTTAAGGCCGTTATAAGAGGTCATATTATCAAGTTACAAAGTCAACTTGATAAAAATAATACTTTGGCATTTTTACATACAAAATTAAGAGATTTGACTAATATCAATAAACAATCTCCATCTTCTGAAATTTATGAAAAAATATTAGAACTTAAAGAAAAAATAAAGCAAAAATTAATGGACACGATAGCTAAAAATATGGTTAGACTAAAATTTAAATATTATTCCAAAGGCAATCGAGCTGAAAAGATGCTATCCCAAAAACTTAGAAAACAAAAAGTACAAAATAAGGTAGACAAAATAATACAGAATGGAAAAATAGCACTAACCCCCAGAGAGATTGGAAAGTGTTTTAATGAATATTATTCCAATCTATACAATATTCCTCAGATTAATACAGATGAGGATATTAAAAACTATTTAAATAATATAAAGAAGCCTCAATTAACTTCTATTGAAAATGATTTCTTAAATAAACCTATAACTATGGAGGAGACTATGAAAGCAATAAATGATTTAGAAAGATCTAAAACACCAGGCCCGGATGGGTTTAGCAACCTATTTTATAAAACATTTAAAGATTTAATATGTCCACATTTGACCTCTGCTTTTAACATAGCGGCAAACAGAGGATTTTTACCAGCAGAGATGCTAAAAGCTAATATCTTGCCTATTCTAAAAAATGATAAAAACCCCACTGATATCAAAAACTACCGTCCGATATCTTTAATAGATGTTGACACTAAGTTATACGCTTCGGTTTTGGCTGCTAGAATAAAAAAACTTCTTCCACTAATCATCCATAAAGATCAAATAGGATATGTTCCAGGTAGAAATTCCTATACAAGTATAAGGAAAATTATTAATATCTTGGATGATGCAAATAGATATGATGTTCCAGTTCTGACTCTGTCGATTGATGCTGAAAAAGCATTCGACAGAGTCAGCTGGAAATATTTAGAAGCCGTTTTACAACATTATGGATTGGAAGGTTGGATTAAGAAAGCTATAATGGCACTATATGTAAATCCTGTTGCACGAACTATTGGACCTAATATAGTCGCCCCATGGTTCCAACTTAGAAATGGTACCCGACAGGGTTGTCCCCTCTCACCATTGCTCTACTTGCTGACTATTGAGCCATTGGCTGAGAATATTAGGAATAATAAAGAGATCCATGGTTATAAAATAATGGATGAGGATCAAAAAATTAGCTTATATGCTGATGACATTTTAATTACTCTTACAAACCCTAAAAATTCTTTGGAACGCATAATGCAAGAAATAGAGCGATATAGCTTCATATCAAACTATAAGTTAAATATAAATAAATCCTTGATATTAGATGTTAACCTAAATAAAAGGATACAACGAGAGATTAAAAACAAATATGATTTTATTTGGGTTAAAGAAAGTATGGATTACTTAGGAATTAAAATAACCAGAGAGACAAATAAGATTATGGAAGTAAATTTCCTAACATTATTATTAGATCTCAATAAATGGTTAAAAGATCGCAGAAATCTAGAGATTACTTTTTTGGGGCGAATAAACGTTATCAATTCATATGTTATACCAAAGTGGAATTATATGTTTCAAATGTTACCTCTCCATATCCCAATCCATTGGCTTCAATTAATACAAAGAAGTTTTACTCAATACATCTGGAAAGGCAAGAAGCCGAGATTGAAACAGTCAATATTAGCGCAGAAAATATATAAAGGTGGACTTGATTATCCACTCATAATGAATAACTTTAAAGCAGCTATTACCCTACATGTCTATAGAATGCAAATGAAAGAAAATAAAGATGAGGGATGGTATAAAATGGAATTGAAGGCAGGAGAAGTTTCTAGCTTAGATTGTTTAATCTGGAATATAAATAAAATGCCAAAGAAAAAAGAATATGCCAGTATTATTCTAACTCAATTACTGGAAAATTGGTTAAAAATTAAAAAAGTAATGAATATAGAAAAAAAAGTTCCAAGTTATTTAGAGTTAGATATTGTAGAAAAACAAGTGGAAGACTTAAACTTAAATAATTGGAAAAAAGTAGGGATAACGACTCTGGACCAATTATTGACAGAAGGATTAATTAAAACCTTTGCTCAAATAACAGAGATACACAATCTCCCTCCTAGAGAGGTGTTTAATTTTTTAAGACTTAAAAGCTATATTAATACACATCTAATAATACCAAAATCTAATTTAAGCAATTCGATAGATTTATTATTTACATCAAAAAAAGTTAATAAACCACTTTCTAAAGCTCTAATACTAATTAAATCAATAGCTGAAGACACAAATCCTACTGCCATACAGGCTTGGAAACAAGACTTGAATATCGATATAAATCTGAATCAATGGGGTTCTTCAATGATGGATGTTAAGAAGAATATACATTCATTAAATTTATTAGAAACGCACTTTAAAGTTTTAAATAGGTGGTACTTAGTACCAGCTAAATTGAATAAAATTTACCCTCTAGTAAATTCTATCTGTTGGAGATGCAATAGTATTAGAGGCAATTTTAGACATATTTGGTGGGATTGCTATAAATTAAAAAATCTCTGGTTGAAAATGCAGCATTTTATATCTAACAATTTAAAACTCGAGTTGATTATCTCTCCAGAGGTAGTTCTACTTCATCTAAATTGGCCTCATATGACATATGAATTAAAAGCAATCCTTATACATCTGTTTTTAGCGGCTAAAATAGTAATTGCGAGATGGTGGAAAAGGGATTTAGAAGTCCCCTGGAAGAAAGTTAAAACTCAACTCGAGTTTCAGATTAGAATGGAGCTGATGCTAAGTAAACAAAGACTAAGCAATAAGATTTCTGTTTGGTTAAAGTGTATTGAGATGATTGATGTATAAAATAGTGTCGTTCAATTAACAGTAGAACAATTCCATGAACACTGTAAATAATTATGAGATTTATCTAAATGATATTACCACTCTATTATGGAAGTCTTTCTGATGTATTTTTCTTCTCCCTCCCCTATTTTGCTGCTGTGTTGTTTGTTTGTATTACAAATGTATATTTGTATGATATTTGTATTTGTATGATATATGTATTTAATGAGATTTAAAAGAAAAAAATTTAAAATAAAGATTAAATATTCAAAAAAAAATGCAATCCATATGTAAAAAGTGCACCAAATAATTTTTTGCCACATACTTTGCCATCTATTGGGGAAATAATGGGGGCATGTAAAGGCACAATATGCACCTTATGAGATACCCTGGAGTGTCTACTTTTACAAATGGTAGGCCTTTGTGGGTTTTTTTTTGAACAGTCAAACTGTTATTATACCCTAAATGGAAGCATAGGCTCATTAAATCCATCTCTCAAAATTCTACTGTGAGTACTGAAAAGGACAGGTCTCCTATATGTCACTGAAGCTTCAAGAAATAGTGCCAAAGACATACAATGGGGGTGTCATTTTACTCAGAAGACCTGGCTGAACATAATTTGGGGGGTTTGAACTTAGTGGCACATGTGAAATATACAAAATGCCCAGCAAAAATGCAATCCATATGTAAAAAATGCACAAAATTATTTTTTACCACATACTTTGACATCTATTGGTGAAAAAATGGGGACATGTTAAGGCACAATTTGCACCTTATGAGATACCCTGGAGTGTCTACTCTTACAAATGGTAGGCCTTTGTTGGGGTTTTTTGAACAGTCAAACTGTTATAATACCCCAAATGGAAGAATAGGCTTATTAAATCGGTCTCTCAAAATTCTACTGTGATTACTGAAAAGGACAGGTCTCCTATATGGCACTGTAGCTTCACAAAATAGTGCCAAAGACATACAATGGGGGTGTCATTTTACTCAGCAGATGTAACTGAAAACAAAATAAAACTTTGTACAGGAATAGCACACACCAACTTTACAAAATACACACAAAAAGTTCTTTGTTATAAGTTTGTGTGCCAAAAACTAAATAAAACACAATTTTACTCCAATATTTAGCAGAGGTTGACGGTGAAATGGCTACGTAGAAAGTGTCAAAACAACCCTAGGTAAATAGCCTGTGATGTCTACTTTCTATAAATATATACTTTTGTGTTGCAATTTTGCTTTCTTTTATGGCTATTAAGCTTACAAGACAAACATACCAAATTCTAAAATCGCTCCACATTAAAAGTTTATTTTACTCCTTGTGCTTTGTGACCTGTAACTACCAAAAAAAACTTTAAATCCCAGACACATTATATATTCTGTAAATCAGAACAACTAAATGAATTTATTTTTAATTACTTTCCTTAACCTGCACTAATTATGAACACATTATTATTGCAAAAACTGTAAAAAAAATACAAAACTTTTCATTTATTTGCATATTTCTGTATTTTTTTATAATAAATAAGCATTTATATATATGTGTTACATCAAATTAAAGCCCTTTCTGTCCTTTAAAAAATGATATATAATATGTGTCGGCGCACTAAATTAGTAAAATGCAAATTGCAGTTGAACACAAACAGCAAAAAATGCTGTTGTCATTAAGTGAAAGACAAGCTTCTTAAGATTTTTATGTGAATCTTCAATTGAACAAAATGTATTTAAATTGCTAATGGAAGTTTTAAAATCATGCAAACTTGATAATACAGTTCAACTGAAGAGGTCTTAGCAGGTCGAAACGTTGCTACTCTTTTCTCTGTTCCATTAAATCTGCCTGCGGCTTAAACACCTTGAGTGCCTGGAGATTTTCTTTTTGTTTGCCTGCTGATTGTGGGATTGCTGGTCCTGCTCCAATGCACCGGGTATCTGTTGGAATTGAGTGCGGCTCCTATATTCATTTTTGTAACACACACAGTTACACTCACACACACAGGCAGATGGTCACACACACAGTTGCAGTCACACACTGAGGCAGATGATCACATACAGTTAAAGTCATACCAGGCAGACAGTCAGACACAAACAGACAGACAGTCATACACAGTCACAGTTACACTCACACACAGGCATAAAGTCACACACAGTTTTAGTCACACATACAGTTGAAGTCACACACGCAGACAGACACTCATACACACAGACAGTCTCACACACACACAGCCAGACAGTCACGCACACAGTTACAGTCACACACACAGGCAGACACACACACAGTCTGGTGGTTGTTCATGCGCAGCTCCACCCTTGCTGCCAGTCAGCCCCGCCTCTGCTGCCGCTGCTAAGTTTTGGGTTTTTTTTTAAGCCCCGAGTGGAGAATAATAAAATCCTCCACCCGGGCATTCGGTGTTCTATCAGATTTCCCACTTCATACCCGGCCATGTGTGAGCTGTGTCGGCTACATGGCACTGCCATGTCGCTCTGTGCTAGCTGTGTGGCACTGAGGCCCTTGAGGCCGGCCCTGGGCTGAAGCATGCTAGATATAACTAATAGACAACAAGAAACCGGTATATTATATTTATCATAATTTACCATTTGGTTTAAGAAAAAAAATACAAACATTTTAAAAAATGGGCTGCTCTGTCTTAAATGCCCGGGCTTATATTTTGTCCCAGTTTGGGCCTGGTTGGGAGGTAAGGATGTAGACACATGTAACACACAGACTAAAATGCACATACACTAACAGTTGTACATACACTAACAAAAAGAAACAGACATTTTACAATTTTAATACCTTTCCATCTGCTCTTGCTTACCTGCACGCTGAAGAGATAAGTAGTAGAGAGAATCTGCTTTGGGCTGGTTTTCATCCTTTGGGGAGCAGGAGAACTAAGCACTGATCCGTACAGCCTTCCCTTATACTCCCAATTGGCAGTAGAAAGCTTGCGGATGCCAGGATATGATTTCACAACCTGACACTCGTTTACTTCCAATAATTTATAAGCTGTTTCAAGGAAAACGCTTTAGTGTCTCTCATGCAGCATTCTGAGCATGCCTCACCTCCTGGCACTAAGTGTTCAGCCCCCAGCCCACCACTTTAAAGGCAGATCTGGTCACTGGCACAAGCTTACAGTGTCCGTACCACATTCATACTTTGCAGTGTTTTGAGAGGTAAAATGCTTGATTTTTCTATAGCTCAGGAGTTATAGGACATTAATTCCTAAGCAATTTAGTTTAAGTCAACTGCATTTTAACTTTGATCTTACTTGAATGTGTTGAAATATCAAATTTAATCAAATTTAATACCAATCTTGAAATTCATGTCACTAGATTTCTTGATTTTGTTGGTGACCTCCATTAAAAATATCCTATGGAGTTTTGTTTAGAAATACATCTTAATATTTGTAATATAGAAAAAAGGAAAAAAGACAATGAATGGTAGAATGTGAACAGATGTGATGGAATTAGCCTGAATTGTAATAAAAAAATGTAAGAGAACAAACCATAGACTATGCTCAGGGCCGTCTTTAACGCAGGGCAAACGGGGCAGCTGCCCTGGGCCCAGTTACTACTGAGGGGCCACAGAGCAGCTGCCCCGTGGGCCCCGCTGCCCGCAATTTATTTGAGTAGCCCCCGTGACCCCCGCACCGGTTCACACACAAAGGAAGGAGGCTAACCGGGTTGCCCATGCACAAGGTGGGCATGTGCCAGCAGGGGCCTGGTCAGTTAAAGATGAGAACCTGGAGGGTGACTAATTGTAAATATTGCATGTGCGTGTGTGTCAGTATTTCTGTGTGTGTATCAGTATGGGTGTGTGTGTGTGTCAGTATGCCTGTCAATGTGTTTGTGTCAGTATGCCTGTGTCTGTTTGTGCCAGTATGTCTGTCTGTGTCAGTATGTCTTTCAGTGTGTCTTAGTATGTCTGTCAGTGTGTGTGTTTTAGTATGTCTGTCAGTGTGTGTGCTAGTATGTCTGTCTGTTGGTGTGAGTCACTATGTCTGTCAATGTGTGTCAGCATGTGCCAGTGTGTGTATCTGTGAATCAATATGCCTGTCAGTGTGTGTTTGTGTGTATCAGTATGCCTATCAGTGTGTGTGTCGGTTTATGTGTCAGTACATGTGTCCGTATGTGTGCCAGTGTGTGTATCTGTATGTTGTCAGTATGTGTATCTGTGTGTCTCTATGTTGTCAGTTTGTGTATATGTGTGTGTTTGTCTCAGTGTGTGTATCTGTATCTGCACGTTTGTCAGTGTGTGTGTGTGTCTGAGTATCTGCATGTGTCAGTATTTGTATCTGTGTGTCTGTGTATTTGTATGTCTGTCAGTGTGTGTACCTGTGTGTATGTATCTGTGTAAGCCTTTGTATCTGTATCTATGTCAGTCTGTGGATCTGTATATATGTCTGTTTGTGTCTATGTGTCTGTATATCTGCATGTGTGTTTTGTGTGGCTGTGTATGTGGATATGTGCATACATCTCAGCATTTAAACACTAACACTACACACAGATACACACCTGCATTTTAAACTTCAACACTACATACAAGCACACTTCTTCATTGAAAAGTCAACACTACATACAAAAATACCTCTGTTTTAAACACCAAAATATAAACACACCCTTGCATTCAAAAATCAATACGACTTATAAATGCATGCTTGCATTCATACACCAACACCACATACCCTGAAAGCTTGGGAAAATGAAGAGCCCCAGCTGTCAAAACATTGTTGGAGCTGAACGACAGATGGGGATCTGCCTTTTGGCCACCCTTGCAATAAGTGGCCCAAAAAAATTATTGCACCAGGGTTCTCTACTTTAGTACCACCACTGGGGTGTAGGGTGTAATTGCATGCTAGTGAGTTTGGTGGGGTAAGGGTCTAGGGGGCCCAAGCTAATGCTTGCCCAGGGTCCAATCAATATTAAAGACGGCCCTGGCTATGTTTACTATTTGCGCTTGTAGAATGCAAGCTAAGAATGTGCAGTAATGTGTTTGGCCCTTAATTTATATTATATTATATTAGAAACAAACCAGACCAGCTGCAAAGAATCTAAAACATTTGAAAAGGAATGCTTGGTGGAATATACACAATAAAGTCTACCAATCCTTAAACTACTACATTATCATAACATGTCTTATATAGTTAGCACATAAGTTTAGGAAAGAACAGCAATTTTGCATATAATGTGTTCCTCAGCGATAACTAAATTATAATTAAAATTATATAAATGTTTTTTTATTAATATGTTTATCTTTTACAGAAATGTACAGGAGGAGGTGAAACATTTTAGATATTCGTATCTGTAGGATATAAAGTATCTTGCAAAAGTGAGTACACCCTTCATATTTTTGTAAATATTTTATTATATCTTTTCATGTGACAACACTGACGAAATGACACTCTGCTACAAGTGCACAGCCTGCATAACAGTGTAAATTTGCTGTTCCCTCAAAATAACTCAACACACAGCCATTAATGTCTAAACCGTTGGCAACAAAAGTGAGTACACCCCTAAGTGGAAATGTCCAAATTGGGCCCAACTAGCCATTTTTCTCCCGGTGTCATGTGACTCGTTAGTGTTACAATGTCTCAGGTGTGAATGGGGAGCAGGTGTGTTAAATTCAGTGCTATTGCTCTCACACTCTCTCTTACTGGTCACTGGAAGTTAAACATGGCACCTCATGGCAAAGTACTCTCTGGGGATCTGAAAAAAATAATTGTTGCTCTTCATAAAGATGGCCTAGGTTATAAGAAGATTGCCAAGACCCTGAAACTGAGCTGCAGCAGGGTAGGCAAGACCATCCAGCGGTTTCACAGGACAGGTTCCACTCAGAACAGGCCTCGTCATGGTCGACCAAAGAAGTTGAGTGCATGTGCTCAGCATCATATCCAGAGGTTGTCTTTGGGAAATAGACGTATGAGTGCTGCCAGCATTGCTGCAGAGGTTGAAGGGGTGGGGGTCAGCCTGTCATTACTCAGACCATACGCCACACACTGCATCAAATTGGTCTGCATGGCTGTCGTCCCAGAAGGAAGCCTCTTCTAAAGATGATGCACAAGAAAGCCTGCACATATTTTGCCGAAGATAAGCAGACTAAGGACATGGATTACTGGAACCATGTCCTGTGGTCTGATGAGACCAAGATAAACTTATTTGGTTCAGATGGTGTCAAGCATGTGTGGCAGCAACCAGGTGAGGAGTACAGAGACAAGTATGTCTTGCCTACAGTCAAGCATGGTGGTGGGAGTGTCGTGGTCTGGGCCTGCATGACTGGGGAGCTACAGGTCATTGTGGGAACCATGAATGCCAACATGTACTGTGACATAGTGAAGCAGAGCCTGATTCCCTCCCTTCGCAGATTGGGCTGCAGGGCAGTATTCCAACATGATAACGACCCCAAACACACCTCCAAAATGACCACTGTCTTGCTAAAGAAGCTGAAGGTAAAGGTGATGGACTGCCCTCTTGAGCATCTGTGGAGCATCCTCAAATGGAAGGTGAGGAAGCGTGGTCTCTAACAGCCACCAGCCCTGTGATGTTGTCATGGAGGAGTGGAAGAGGACTCCAGTGGCAACCTGTGAAGCTCTGGTGAACTCCATCCCCATGAGAGTTAAAGCACTGGAAAATTATGGTGGCCACACAAAATATTGACACGTTGGGCCCAATTTGGACATTTCGACTTAGGGGTGTACTCACTTTTCTTGCCAACGGTTTAGACATTAATGGCTGTGTGTTGAGAGGACAGCAAATGTACACAGTTATACAGGCTGTACACTTACTACTTTACATTGTAGCAGAGTGTCAGTCCTTCAGTGTTGTCACATGAAAAGATATAATAAAATATTTACAAAAATCTGAGGGTTGTACTCACTTTTGTGAGATACTTTATATAGCATCCTTTACTTTGGTAATATTTCGAACAGAGGCAGAATGCCAGTTACATTTTTGCTGCATATTGTGTGCCTGAAAACAATATATAGAAATTACCTAATTGTGAGTATTTGTAAGGAATCTGGCTGTATTTCTGGATATGCACATACCTCCCAAGTGTCCCTATTTAGGGGGTTAGTCCCTATTTTTGGCCCAAATCCCTCTATCCCTCTTTTCTTTTTCTTTTTTAACAAATTCTTTATTTTTATTGTGCAATAGTTTGACAGACAAGCTTTCTATGCCAGAAGAGCAAATACAAGCATTACAAGATGTAGTACTGTGACGTGATAGGCACATTTTTTTTTTTATGACAAAAAAGCTAAACAATAAAGCTACAAGAGAAAATAACCACTTGAGAGCAGGCACACCCCTTAGTGCATGAGTATATACTGAAAATAGTAATCGGTATCAGACATGAATAACTAAATAGGGTAATTCACTTAAAAAACAAATCTAGAAAAAATATGACCCCATAGGTGGCCATCTGCTTAACATACCCTGTATATGGCTAATATAGGTGAGGTCTAAAACTCATGGTGGTAAGCGGTCAAAAGGCAAAGTAAAGCTTTTACAACAGATGAAGGAAATTTATAAGCTAAACATAGCTCTAAATGCTTGTCAGGAGGTTATGGTCATCCAATGCCTAAGCTAGGGGGAGAAGACTGGCATTCAACTTTCAAATAAGCAAGTGGGCATCCCCCAGACCTGCACTCCCAGCTCCAGGTTCATTCTGGAGACCATACAATGTGTCAGATAGCCCCTTCACACCTGGTTCTCGAAGCAAAGTCCCCAGACAGTTCCTAGATGCATAGATCTCCCTGGGGGTACAGGCTATGTGTAGAGATGATATTCCCATAGGCCTCCAACCCAGGAGGGGAGGGGAGCGGCTGCTGCTTGACATACATCATGGGCTTAGCTACTAGGATGTCAGCAGCTATCTTAGGTAGGCAAGCGTTTTTCTCACTTGTAGCTTGCGTAGGGGCAAGCTTCCAAGGCCTGTCCCCTGCTCCAGTGTGGAACGGGATAACCCCACTGGCCCAGAATTAAGGGGGAAATCCGCAATAGAATCAGCAGCTACAGACTGGGAGATCAACTGCATCTTCCACTTCCAGGGCCCGCCAGGCTTGACAGGCCGCATCTTGAGTTCCAGGACGTAGAGATCGAGGAAAAAATCAACAGCGGGTCATGGGGTCCCCTCACCTAGCACAGTCATGTAAGTAGTAGCTGAAGTGCAAAGTTACGGTTGGATACTGCAATTTAATCAGTTTATTCAGGATTTAGTTAGAAACCCAACTCAGTTACGTCTGCTTGGCCAAGCTGCCAGGCCCTGCCCCCTCTGTCTCTCTTTTTATCCTATTGTCCCGACTTTTCTAAGAGCTCCATATTGTTGTTGCCTGAGTTTTTAACAGAGCTCCACTGCAATAAAACTCACAGTAATGTGTCTTTAAGCTACAATAATTGTGTTTAGAAATCAATTAGGAGTGTAAATAGGATACATTGTTCTTGTTCTATATGGCATTTTAGTTACAAAAATTGTTATTAATATATCACCTAACATTTCTCAAAATAGCCCTGTACCTGACCACATACCAAAATTTAAGTGTCCTTGTTTTCCCATGTGAAATGTTGGGTGGTAGATATGCAGTTTATTAAAAAGTCATCTAAATGTGAATTATTTTTTTTAATAACTGGATATGAAAATATTGACCACAAACAGTGAGTACAGTTATGCCAACCATTTGCAGGCTGCTTTTCTAGGCTGTAAACAACCTGTGTAGTGTGGTCACTATGAGTACATACCCTCCCTCCTACCTTGCTGCTTGATTGAAGTGTGAAATGCAAAGGTTGCTGTAGATTGAGTAGGGAGGGCAATGGTCATTTACTGTACTTTGCTGAGATGAAGGACATCATGAAGTCCTTGCAGAGAAATAAGAGATATGTTCCTCCACAGTGCAAAAACTAACAATGGTGAAAAGAGCAAGGTTAGCATGATTTATAGCGTTGACATGAAACAAACTGGTAACCTGTGGTAAAGGATCTAGTCTACTGACAGCCATCTTGTAACATATAACCTGCTTTTCTTACTAATTATTATTATTTTTTTGGTAGAGAATTTTTAGAATTTTAAGGAGGGAATTTGAGAGGAGAAGTGTGGGTGATTGCAATATGTCAACGTGTGCAATAAGCTGCTATGTGTCATGAGCTAAAGTACCACAGGCAGGAAGGGGATTGTCAAGTGCCGCCAACCTCGAAAGGACCCACTCCGGGTGCACAGAATAGATATAAAGATGTTAAAGCTCTGAACTTTCAAACTCTACTTTCACTTTCGCTGTAATTCTGTATTTCTGTGTTAAGCACCCCGTAACCTTTAATGTGTTAAACCACTGACCAGAATAGAGAATACTTTATGGTCAGGGTTCCCGTTTTCTGTGTATAAAGAAATGCTAGATTTGGTTTTGTGATAGATTTTCTTTTTATGAAATTTCACCATTGATCATGGTTGCTGAGTAACAAACAAAAAACACTTTTATTGAACCTGTAACCTGTTGGTTTTCATCTTATAGACTAAAAATGTACTAAATGTAATTTTATAATGCAAAACATAAGTATGTTTGCGCATATATGGTATTGGGAAAGGTGGGTGAATTAGAATATTTTACAGGAAAAAAAATAGAGTAAAAATGCTCACCGTGCATTATGTATGAGACATCAAAAAATGCAAAAAGAATTATAACATTAGAAATATACTTACCTTCCATGAGCTTCATACAGTGAATAGATTTTTTATTCTTTTTGCAACAAAAATCAGTGGAGGGGAACAAATCACTATAACTACCTTGTATTTTTATTCTATGACCCATCGTAAAAGCAATTCCTGCTATACATGAAGACCTTTGGTCTAGCCAACTAGATGTCCGCCAAGTCGTGTTATGAGAATAACAGTTACTGTCAAGAAGTCTTCATGTACAAGCTCCAGTATAAGAAAAAGAGGGGAGAAAGACCAATCAAAGCAAGTGAAAATGAAGGAAACGAGGATAACTATGACCGCCCTCAACCACCTGGTTTGTGAAAAGAGATTTTACTTTGGGGTTTTTTCATTCCAAATACATGGTGATGCTAAAATTCAGAGTAGGGTTTTTTTTTTAAGGGACACTTCAGACCCCTAAAGCACTTTAGCTTGCTGAAAACCTTTATGTGTAAAGAGTGTGTCCTACTATTTTATTTTACAAAAAGTGCGGATTTCAAAATTTTTTTTAACTTTTATAAATTAACCTGGTAACACTCCCCTGCCTTTTAAACAGACAGCTGGTTCTCTTACTACCTTGTTTGGCTAGGTCAGTGGAGTTAGCAGGTAATTGCCCAGAGCACCTGTCTTGCAAAGACTTTTCATTGAGCTGCATTGGGAAATCTGTGATTGGACAGCCACAGAAAGTCTGGGCGGGGTTAGAATGGGGGGGAGGTTGCAAAGGCAGCAGACAAGAGAACTTTGAGTTCTGCAAGCATTTTTTTTAAATATATCCACCCAATGAAAACAAATACATAATTAAAGGCATGCAAGTTTGAATTTGAGGTGTATCTACTAAACAGTGAATTTTATTTATGTTGTATTTGTGCAGTGGAGTGTCCCTTTAATTAACAAATTCCAATAATATTACATTTAATCAATGCTTAACATATAAAGATTTGTTTGACTAGGTACAGAGGATGATACATTTTAGATGAGCTCCTTTTGCCACCTCACAAACTCTGGCTTTTTTTTCTCTATTGAATTGTCTATTTTTGTTTTCATACCATTTATTATTTATCATTTTTTGTCGTCTTTATATTCACCATTATTTTCTTTAGCTTCTTGACCAGCATTATTTTCATAATAGTGATCACTTTAGTACACATTTATGATTAATTGATAATCTTTATTGAGGCATGTTCATCTAGGGACCATTTTGTATTGTGAGTTCTCCTCTCTATTTACTTATTTATACTATTTCTTTCTATTATTAATAATTTGTTTATAGTATCATAGTGACTCGGGATCTATTCATTTTGGTGATTGCACCTATTATTCATGAACTTTCCCCATGTGATATCGTTAGGGTTTACTCAGATATTATGAGTTAACTATAACTATGATTCAAACCAATAAAAGGTGAAATGAATAATTATGAGGCAACTGTTTATGTTTAATTTATTTTATATACCTGCTACAGCAACTATTTTAGATTCCTACGGTCGGAGGAATAATATGGAAACTTTCCTTTATCATCATATAAACCTCCTCTTTCTTGAGGTCTAATGTATACAATGTAATCATTTTGTACCACTCCGCTGGTTACAATGTTATTTCAACACTCTAACTTATGATCGTACTGTTTCCCCATAATATTGACACTATGGTTCTAATTAACTTTCTATTTATCTATTTAATGCTTTATATTTCTTGAGTCATACTTTTATTATTATAACCATTTTACTTTTGATTCCTTTTTCCTTTTCGTTTTTATCATTTACTATTCACTTTGTGATTAAATCCAAGTAGATTCCTCCCCGTTCTACGTTTTCATTCTCGGATAGCTAATCACCCTGGGCTTATCCACGCCCCTCTCTCTTGATTGGCCGGGACATTCGGGGGGGGGGGAGGGGTACTAAGTCAATCGTTCAGGTCTAGGGTTTCTGATTGGAGGACTCTCTCTGAGGGGTGTGTACTACCCCCCCTTTATAAGCGGCCCTTTTTGAACATGTCAGTTTGCTCTTGACAAAGGCGTACCTTACACGCCGAAACGCGCGTCGAGCTGTGATCAGCCGATGCTGTGATTTTATTTTATTTTCTCATGTATTTACCTGGGTTCCCACGCTGTCTTTTTTCTACTTGATTTATTTTCATCTACTAGCTGTTCAGGGACTATGCTAGGCTGCCACGAAGCAGCAGATAGAAGGTTGTGTCCGGGCTAGACAGTTTAGCATAGGGTTTGATAGGATTTTGTTGTGGCAGGGAAGTTCCCTCTTTGGCATTTAGATTTTATGCCGTTTTCCTGGTTGAGCATATTATTATTACCTTTTTTGGCTCTCATTATTGTGGAGACCCATTTCATGTTGAGTCCCACAGAGGCTACGGCAATCCTTCTCTTTTTTCAAAGATTTAACTAAGGAAACGTATACCACCTTTTCTATAATTTTATTTTGTTATTTTCTTTTTTTTTCTTTATTAATTACCCTACTGGCAAGTCTCTGTATCTAGCCCAGACACCCTATCTGTACTTCCTAGTATATCTCCCTATCTTTTCTGTGATTATTACAGCATTTTTTCTTTCTATATAATTTTCAAGTATACTAGTGGACCGTGGTGACATTCAATATCCATTCAGTTTATTGAGGAATTCCTATTTTGGTTTTTCATAGACTATTATACTTTATTATATTTCCTCTATAATACTAATTACCTAACTACTTTGAGTCAGAGTACACCCAGGTTTTTAATTGGTGTTGGTACTTCACCATTCACGTTTTTCTTGGTATATTTAATATATTTTCTGTATTCAATAAAGATTTTTTATTTTTATGTGATGTTTGATATTAAGGAGGTATTTTCCTATGGGTTGGCATTTCCACTCACTCGTTGTGAGCGGATCTTCCGCCCCATCCTTTTGTCTATAACATTAGTTAATGTTTGAGGCTAGAGCGCTCACATTTCTGCATGGAAATTCTCCTTGATCAGTGTAGGAGGTTTATTCATTATTATTATTATTATTGGTATTTATATAGCGCCAACTAATTCCACAGCGCTTTACAATATTATGAAGGGTAGGGGACGGGGAATTTACAATAAATGAGACAATTACATGTATTCATGTACACCTGCTCCTTTATATCCCCACAGGAGGTAATTGGGAGTTGAAATGTCAGGCAAATATGTCGGCCAATTAATCAAGGAATTTCTTGAAATTATTCACTTGCTGAAAGTTGTCTCAGTTTTGGAAATACAATTCCACTCTTTTACTTGTTCCTTTGTGAAATTACCCATGATGAATCTCACAAGACTGAGATATAATATGCACCTGCAACAAAATTTTTTAACTACTAACAGTTATTTACCTGTCAAATACTACTCTGTATTTTGGCCCACCCTGTATAGAATGTACAATCCTCTGTTGACATATTTGAACTATAAATAAATATGAGTCTTTTTAGATTTTAAATATTATGTTTTATTATGTATTAATAGCACAAGTCAAATGCAACCATTTCTTATATCGATTTGTACCAGAAAATCACAATAAGTATAACAACAAGTATTATCTGTAGATATGTAAAAAAAAAAAAAAAAACTGAATATAAGTTGGAATGTTATCAATTGTTTAGGCTTACCTAAAATTAGATTTTCAAATAGTATTTCTTTTTTTTTTTTTACATATCTACAGATAATCTACAGACTATCTGCATAAGTAGATAGAGTTTTTGTAACGGAAGCTTCCCCATCTTTCAATAGCTGCTTAGTGGAACTCTGCAATCATGTCATCTCATCCTAGTGGCTGTGTGGTTCCAGTAACCACTGTGGATAGCACCTTGCTCTAGTGCCACTGCTGCACCTTTATTGCCTCCAGGAGGAACTGAGATGGTGGTGAGTGGAGCTGTGCTTGGTGGTTGCTTTCTAAAGACTGTAGGAGTGGATGATATTTTGTGGCTCGTTTTCCGACTAACATGGATACAGACGGATTTGAGATCTGGTGCCTTTTTAGTCTACCAACGGGGGGAAGACATAATTGTAGCAGACACCATAGGACTGGTTCCAGGCTTGGCACCCTGACCTATTCCGATCAGCATTCATCCGTTCTCCTATTGCCATATCTCTGACATAATGCTTTACACAACAGGAGCAAGTGGCAAGGAAACTGCACCAAGATCACTTCATTGTTTCGAAGTAGTCTGGGTGCTTATTGTGTCCATTCAACATCTCCAGAAAAGTGCAAGCACTTAGCGAATAATCCACTGCTATAGATGATCAGTGATGTTCACCAAATAAATACATACAGTCAAGTTGTAGATTAAAATCTTAATTTCATTTTTTTTAATTTAACTTTTCAGTGGCCTTACGTGCTCCCAACTTGCGCCGTTACAGTCCATAATGAATGCGGCAGCGAGGCTCATCTTCCTGTCCGCCCGCACCTCCCATGCCTCACCCTTCTGTCAGTCCCTACATTGGCTTCCTATAAAATATAGAGCTCAATTTAAAATTCTGGCTCTTGCTTTCAAATCGCTACATAATGCTGCTCCCACCTATCTATCCTCCCTTATACACAAGTATGTCCCGTCTAGGCCCTTACGATCTGCTGAAGACTTACGCCTATCTTCTGTCCGTACTCCCACCTCTGATGCTCGCCTTCAAGATTTCTCGAGGGCTGCACCGTTCCTGTGGAACTCGCTTCCCTCCTCCGTTAGATGCTCACCCAGTCTCCACTCCTTCAAAAATCATTAAAAACCCACTTCTTCATAAAAGCGTATAAATTAAACTGTTAATAGCTCCTGATTGATTCCTCTTCTGCAACTGTCACTAGTCTAATACTATCCTTACCTTTTGTGTCATTTTACCCCACTCCCTCTAGCATGTAAGCTTATTGAGCAGGGCCCTCAAACCCTCTGTTCCTGTGTGTCCAACTTGTCTGGTTACAACTACATGTCTGTTCGTCCACCCATTGTAAAGCGCTGCAGAATTTGATGGCTCTATATAAATACCATAATAATAATAATAATCTATGACTTGACTGTATGTATATATTTGGTGAACATCAATGATCATCTATATCAGTGGATGATTCGCTAAGCGCTTGCACTTTTCTGGTGATCTTTTCACTTTTTAAACTTCGGGAACATTTTTCATGGGTTGAGCTGCTTTTTAACTATAATCATTTTATAGCTTTTTGATTACAACATAAATAATTCTTGATTTATTATTTTTTAGCGCTCTCTTACTGGTTTTCCATGTAACATACTTGCTCTACTTTGAAAGAAATATTGTCTCTCTTGTATGTGCAACATGGTCACATTGAGAACACATGGCACAGAGTCCTAATTGTCACCTAATTTTATTCAGTAAGAATAGCATGTTGGAAGAGGAATAACCATAATAGCGTTAAGCTGACATAGCAGATCAATAATTAATTTAATGCACTTGATTTCATATTAATGCCAAAGTATTATATAGGCAGTGAGAAGAAAGTTATGCAATAAGATGGTTATGCAAGTAATAATTACTTAAAATTTTAAAGAGAAGCAATTAAGAAATATGTTTACCTCAATTAATATAATCTAGCTGTTTTAAATCTAAAAGATTAGCCCTTGAAAGATTAGCCATGGTTACATGAGCCAAAACTGTCATCACTTTGAAAGAATCCGGTTTTCCAGGGTCACCGCTATCCCAGATTTAATCAATAGCTGATTTACAAATCCTGCCTGCGAGTCCAAAGTTTAAATTGCTATAGTAAATCCAAAATTATTGGAATTAAAAGAAACAAAAAACTTGTTCAGCTGGAGAAAGTGAAGGGAGGTTGATTATTCCATGTAGGACATTCTGGAAAATTTCATGAAATTACCTAATAAAAAAAACTCATAAAAACAGTCTTAGGGTTTTTGAGCATGAATAAAATAAAAACCCTCATAATCTGAATTGTCAAAATCGGCACCTTCTGGTTTCCCAAAAGACACCAACTCTCGGATAGCATAGCCACTTTCACTAAGCGCGTTCCTCAGGGACTGCTCACTCACAGCCAGAGAAAATATCTTGTTGGGACCCACCTCATAGTAGTTTGCTCCTAGGTCTCCAGCAAGGATAAGGTGGCCCTCGGGTTTTAGGAGGTTTGAGAGGTTCTTCAAAGCTGTAATGTAAGAATTTTGGTTCCTACATGCAGCTTCTAGACAAACAGCAGCAATAAGGCAATCAGCTTTGGGCAACACAACAGGTTCTAGAGGATTATTTTTACTGACATCACAATGCAAAACCTGCTTGATTTTTCCTCTTAGCTTGTCTTCTTTTTCTTGACATTTCCCACTGCAAGAACATGTGATTATTATTATTTTTAATTAAAAGCATAACATTGAAAACTTATATATATATATATAAAAAAAAACAGTTCTGATATCAACCCAACCCTGATTTAGGCCTCAATGTTAAAATGTTAGATAAGCTTTTAACATGATTTCATATT
This sequence comes from Pelobates cultripes, assembly GCA_933207985.1. Classification (NCBI taxonomy): domain Eukaryota; kingdom Metazoa; phylum Chordata; class Amphibia; order Anura; family Pelobatidae; genus Pelobates; species Pelobates cultripes. The sequence goes on from OW240921.1 coordinate 42,952,219, forward strand.
TTTAAAGAAACTTTTAAAATGATATAAATTTTTGAAAAATATATTCATATTTTGATATACTGATATAGTTTTTATATCAGGGCTTGACACATTTGCTTTGAATCTAGAAGCCAGCTAAAAAGGGTAAGAGACAGATTTTTTTTAAACTTACAAAGCTTTATATTCAACGACAAAAATTAAATTCTTAAAGGGACACTATAGTCACCAGGACCACTACAGCTTAATGTAGTGATTCTGGTGTCTATACCCCGTCCCTGCAGACTTTTCAATGTAAACACTGCCTTTTCAGAGAAAAGGTAGTTATACATTGCTTCCTAGTGACACCTCTAGTGACTGTCACTCAGACGGTCATTAGAGGTGCTTCCTGTGTCAGCGTTTTGCAGCAAATCCTGTGGGAAAACATTGGATTGGCTGAGATCAACAAGCTTGATAATCTCAGCCATAGAAGTAGGGCCAGTCGAGGGGAGACCAGCATGGAAAAAAAGGTGAATAAAAAAAAAACACCATTCCCTTGTGAACATAAAGGGTCTGGCACCTAAACACACATATCATGACACATACACACATCATGGCAGACACACACATATAACCATGACAAACAGACATGCACACACACCATAACAGACAGACACACATATACCATGATACAGACAGATACACACCATGACAGACAGAAACACACACACATACCATGACAGACAGAAACACACACACGCATACCATGACAGACAGACACACCATGACAGACAGATACACACACGACAGATACACACACATCATGACAGACAGACACACACACACACCCATATACATACACACACACCAAGACAGACATACCCAAACACTCACACTATGACAGACAGACACTTACACTGACAGGCATACTGTCACGTATTCATCCGCTTATAGAAATGTGGTTAATGACATTTACTGTCCACACAGGAAAAGTTGTGCCGCGCAGAAACCTAATCCACAGAAGGGTTAATGCTGAGCAGTAATTGTGCAAATGAAACCTGGTCTCATGTATTCATCCGCTTATAGAAAAGTGGTTAATGACATTTACTGTCCACACAGGAAAAGTTGTGCCGAGCAGCAACCTAATCCACAGAAGGGTTAAAGCTGAGCAGCAATTATGCAAATGAAACCTGGTAACTGACTTTGGGGTCAAAGGCCGGTTACAGCCTATCAGAAAGAAAGGAGGGGTATTTAGGCCCAGTTCTCAGCCTGCTCAGTGCCCTGTCGTGGTTTCCCTTGTGGTTGTCTGAGAGCGCGTTCCTGTTTATAGTTTTCTACCTGGTTTTTGACTTTGGCTTTGTTTATTGACTTCTCTATATTCTGGTATCCTGACTCCTGGCTTTCCTCATCGCTGTGTCCCTTTCTGTGTTCCCTGACCTCGGCTAGTATTTTTGACTATTCTTTGTACGTTAAATCCGGCCATTCTAAGGACCGGTAATACGTTACTTATTTGTCATCCGAGCTGTACAGTTCTACGTGCTGGATCAAACAGTAATCCTGACACATACACATTCACACATTATTGCTTGTTTTAATACCTGTGGGGTTCAGTGGGCGACAGGCTGGGGGATTGTGCAGGCAGGCGGCATGCTGGGGGATTATGGAGGAAAGCGTGCAGCATGTATTGTTGCTTGCGGCGAGAGAACTGAGATGTCCTGCTCTGCTCCCAGCGCGCCTCTTAGTGAGACCTGGGCCGTAATATGATGTCATATCCGGCCCCGGTCTCATCAAGCAGCGTGCGGGGGAGCAGAGCAGAGACATCACAGCTCCCTCACCGCCCCTCCTACTATTCGCGCAGCTAGCCACCTGTCTCCACGACCACCCAGCATCGTGCCTTCCTACAAAATTTCCAAGGAAAGGCCTAATGCGTGTCTGGTGCTTGTTGCACATGGCGCACCTTGTAATTATGAAGTAGGACGAGGCGGAGACAGTGCAGGGCAAAGGGACTTCAGTGCAGGAACCTTAGCGCTGGAATGGGTTTCTTGCCACGGGAGAGGGGGGCAGGGGCAGATGTACACTGTAGTATTAGGAATACAGTTTTGTTCCTTTAACAAGTTTATCCAAAAATATTAAGTCATAGGAAAAGTGTATTCAAAAATATTTAAACAAGGCTATAATTCCATACCAATTCAAACCCTGCCTAATCTTGTAGAGTACTGACAGATTGCTATTTGGGGGCAATTTTTACAAGTGTGCCTTTTAGTTCTTGTTCTAAACCTATTTCAGATTATTCTTTTAATCTACATTTGAATCTCTGTATTATTGGCAGGCAAGGTGATGGACAGGCAACGGGACACATTTTTGGTGCTTTCTAATTTTTCCGAGAGTGTTAACAAAACATGGGGGATGGTACCCAAAGATTCCTTGCACTATAACTGGGCCACTGACAAACTGTAGTGGTTATGTTGCTTAAAGTGAACCATTAAGGCTTTAGATTAATCATTAAGGAGTATGAACACATCTTCAATCTTTGTAATTTGGGGTACAGAGGTTATAAATATGACTCAAAAAAATATAATTTGTTGCATGCCATATTTTTTTACCTACCTTTTACCCTCCAGTTCACACACGTGTTTTACAACCGATGACCAATCAAATGCTCCTTGATCCTTATTCATCCACATTTGCAGCTCATGCAGTTCGGTTTGAGTGTACCATGTAGCTATAATCTCATTAAACGATTCGCAAGCAGAAAGAAGATGGTAAATGGATGGACATGTCCCGATGTCTATGAGAGTTTTCCCTGTCACACCCCCTACCAATAAAAAAATTGCAATCAATGGTTAATAAAAGGCTAATTATCTAACTTTGACACTTTGTGCATAGGGCTGAGTTTTGATTGGCACAAATGTGTGTGTGTACATGTAGCACATACCTGATGTTAACCCAATTCATAAAATAACTGTACAGCAGCAGGAAAATCATGTTTCCAAATCTAATAATGAACAGTCACACCAAGCATTAGGAAATGTAAAGCAGGCTGTAACTGGCATTGTGCAATGCAAGGGCCTAGATTTCATGGGTAAGTAAAACTCCTTACCAAACAAGAACTCACCAGGAGATCGAAGAATACATTTTTTTTGCTCCATAGTAAACAGCACAGGGATGAAAAACAAGAAGCTTCTTATGCGTTTTACACAAGACAGTCCTTAATCATAGGTCTTTAATTTCATAGCAACACCAGGACATCTAAGTACAAGTTTTTCTGAGATTACTGGGGCTCTTTGTAGCAGCCAACATTAATTTAGTTCTTTGCGCAAAACTGATATGCCGGGAGAGGAGCTTAGGAAACATGCCAGTGCAATCCTCTCACCCCGGCTCCTTGCCTGCTCTGAGATTAATAGAAACATAACCCTAAAACCAGCCCAGACCTCACTAGAAATAAAACATGTAAAATAAAGCCATCTTGGAGGTTTTGTCTTGTGGTTTACTATGTCAACAAAAAGACTTTGATGGCATTATCCCAAAATATCATTGTTGCCCCTAGCGAGCACAACATAGAAGTAATTTTCTTTTTGTCCAGCGTAGTCTTTATGAAATGTTTTATAGGGAATGCTATAAACATTTCTTATGGTCCATTATGCCACATATTTATGCTGTAATCCTTTCTTCCAAGCCTATTCTCTTTTGGAATTAAATCTGTCAACTGTGCAAATAGGAATGTGAGCTAAAGTTGTTTATCTATCTATCTTTCTATCAATCTGTCTGTCTGTCTGTCTGTCTGTCTATCTCTCTGTCTGTCTGTCTGTCTCTCTGTCTGTCCTTCCTGCTAATTCTAAAGTCGAGTCGTTACATGAAAACAGAGTAGAAGAGGGAAGATAAATTGAATAGAGGGCATAGGAAGGAGGAGAATAAGATTAGAATACTATGTAAAGTCACAAATGTGTGATTTACAGAAAGATAACAGATAGTTAAAAAATTTTGACCCTGTGACTTTCAAATACTCTATGAAACCTAAACATGGGGGAGCATAATCAGAGTCATGGGACATCAAAGCCTAAAAATGTGTTTTAAAATGCCTTTCAGAACTTGAAAAATAACATTTCTTCCTAGCCAACACTTTTTTTTATTTTTACATTTTATTCATATTAAATTGTGTTCCATATATAAATATTTGATGTGAAATGAAAACCCTATTTCTCCTCAACAAAATGTTATAATATAAGTGTGGGTGCACTTTACATAAAAGATGGAAATTATGGTTGAACAAACAAATAGCTAAAATTCCAGGTTTTGTTTTGGTTCAAAATATGTACCACTCTACAGATCTGCACAAGCAAAATGAAAGGACATTCCAAAGTACAATTTTAATTTAAAATTCAAAACTTTCCATTCACTCGGATTCCTGACCAACCTGTGAATAACCCCGACTATTGAGATATCCACGTACCTGAAGTAAATATCTTGTGCAAATTGGCAAGTTCAAATCTCAAGAAATCATCAGCTAAACTTCCAGATCCTAGATGAAAATAGGTGTCTAAGTAGAGTCGTGCATTAAACTCTTTTTCATAGTCAAACGCCTTGGTGAATTCCGACATGTTGCTGTCTGGAAGCGAAGAACAGTTACTAGTTAATAAGTTTTTCTTATCCAAACAAAAGTATGTCTGTTAATAATCTCTCCATACAGGAACAGATCCTCCTTTTTTGGCAGAAGTTTTCTGTGTTCCTAACAAATTATTTACTGCTCAATATTATGCAACTCATCTGTGTTTGAATAATTCACAATTTAAAGTGACAGACATAGTGAAGTTTTTAGTAAAACAAAATAAAAGCTTCAAATCAACTGAAAGCGTTATCACTAAACTGAAACAAGGAACTGCACAATGTAGGAAAATATTCTCCAGATTGGCTACTTTGGTCTAAAATGTACAGTTACTATGACAAATTCTTGCTTTAGTGAATTGACTCCAATCTGATACATATATTATATATGTAACGGGTTTTTTGGCATACCCATATTTATAACCATGGGGTCCCTCACTTCAGTTACCTCTTTGCACTCGGTAGGCCGATCCTGAGCCTCCTCCAATGGGGGATTGGGTACCCACTTACGGCAGTTCCTCCACCCAGCTGGGCATCCAGATTGTGGATGTGGGGTCCCGCTGAGAACATGGTTATATCGACAACAACTGACACTGGGTTATCTGTCTAAAGAATTCTGTATTGTACAGCAACATTTGACACCAATAGAATACAATACAATTAAAACATTGTTATAATGGAGTACCTCACATATATGCCCACCCACAGTAACACTGCGTCCCCCCCCCCCACCGTTTCCTTAGGCCTTCACCCTAGCGGTCGGTGCACGTAGTTGGGGCCCAGTAAGCTGTTTGTAATTCACCTGATGGGTCTGGAAAACTGTAGAGGGGTCCAGTCTCTAAACTGTGCAGGGCCATCTTTCCGCATGGGCACGCTGGGCAGTTGCCAGGGAACCCACAAGCATGGGGGCCCCACAGCATTTCCCATGTACCTGGCCCACAGGGGAGATCCTTTGATCTCCCCTGCCAGCCCACGGAGAGCTGGCCCTGCTCACTTGGTTTGGGCTCTCAAAGATCTCCCTCACCAGCCCAAAGGTCCTTCATTAGAGAGAGGGAGAGAGGACCTGGGAAGCAATTCCTCCCGTGAGCTTGCTGGTCTGACACAGCATTCTGCTCACGGGAGGAGTGAAGATAGCCTGCAGCCAGAGAAGCTGAAGATCATTACTTACCACCGGACCACTAGGGGTGGCAGTGTCCCCACTTCAACCAAAGGTAAGAAGAAGGGTGGAGGCACTAAGGGGGGACATAAAGCTTTTTTTAAATTTAAATGAATTTTAAATAAAAATAAGAAACAACAAATCTATTTTCCCTATGCACTCCCTTCCCCCACACACATAGAGAACCCTTCACACACTGCACCCCTCACATTCACACACAGCACCCCTCACACACACACACACACACACACACACAAAGCACCCCTCACACACACACAGCAACTCTCTCACACACACACAGCACTCCTCACACACAGCACCCCTCTCTCACACACACACACACACACACATAGCACCACTCACACACACACAGCACCCCTCACACCCCCGACCTCACTGCTGTCTGCCTGTGTGTATTCAGCAGTCTGTGTGTGTATGTTCAGAAGTATGTGTATGTATTCAGCAGTCTGTATGTATGTATTCAGCAGTCTCTCTGTGTGTGTGTATTACGCAGTCTGTTTATGCATTTAGAAGTCTGTGTGTGTGTACTCAGCAGTCTGTGTGTGTATTTAGTAGTCTGTGTGTATGTATTCAGCAGTCTCTGTGTGTGTGTATTACGCAGTCTGTTTATGCATTTAGAAGTCTGTGTGTGTGTACTCAGCAGTCTGTGTGTGTATTTAGTAGTCTGTGTGTATGTATTCAGCAGCCTGTGTGTGTGTATACAGCAGTCTGTGTGTTTGTAATGTATGAATGTATTGCATTTGTTGGAGGTACCAATAAATATAAGCAGAGTTTTATCGATAATTTAAATTTTTATTCCTGTGACTGGTTGTGTAGGCAAGGCCCCAGTGCACTGGTTTACCCAGGGCCCATAATGTTGTTAAGATAGCACTGCTGCTGCGTACAGGGGGAGAGTATGCAGGATTACCACACCGAATGTAATCAGGGCCAGACAGAAGGGGAAACACTGCTTCTTGTTGATTCTGGGATTTTCTCTCTCCTTCCCTAGCAAGTATCTGCCAAAGAAACTGCACTGTACTTAAGTCATGATGTAGATGCCTGCTGAAATCCTCCTTCCAGTGGGGCTTCACACGGGAACCAGCAGCTCTCACTCCCAAAACTTCCTTCTCCATCCTTCTCTGAACTCCAACTGCCAGTTCACTGTGTTCCAGAGGGGTTACATATATGTATGTATACATCTTGTCTATATCTGCATATGGTGACTCTTTACTGGAGATTTTTATTCCAAGGTGTGAGACATATTTTTTAATGCTGATGTTTAACACATACACATGATTTGTTTCCAAGGCTGGATGTTGAAAAGGGAAGTAAACTGGTTTTCAAACTCTCAGAATTTCCCATTTCGTGATATGGAAAACATTGATGTTAAAGGGACACTATAGTCACCAGAATAACTACAGCTTATTGTATTTGTTCTTGTGAGTAGAATAATTTCCTTCAGGATTTTTTGTAGTAAACACTGTCTTTTCAGAGAAAATGTAGTGTTTACATTACAGCCTAGTGATAACTCCACTGGTCACTCCTCAGATAGCTACTAGAGGTGCTTCCTGGGGCAGTGCTGCACATCCTCCCTCTTCATGGAGATACTGAATTTTCTTAACAGAGATGCATGATTGGTCAGGGCTTTATTTGGCTTGTGCTGGCTCTGCCCCTGATCTGCCTCCTTGACAAGCACAGCCAATCCAATGTGAAAGCAATGCGATTGGCTCAGAGAATCACTTCTGATGATGTCAGCCAAGCAGGCAGATCAGGGGCAGAGGCAGCACCTGCACCTGCAGACTTGAATACAAGTAAGATTTAACTATTTTTAGGTAGGCAAGGAGGGCTAGATGGTATTTTTAACACTATGTTTGTATTTCTGACTCTATAGTGTTCATTTTAAGCTCACATGTCTATTACTATCATTGCCCTCCTTATTGGCAGAAAGTCTTATACCTTAAGACAAAAGTTGGAACAAGAGGTCCAAGTCTGGCTGTACCCCTATGGGGAGATGTGCGTGCTTTTTACAAGCATTTTGTGAGTGTGAGTGTCTACCTCCCTCTCCCCCCTCTCACTTTATATTTGATTGTATTACACTATCTTTGTGTATTTTATTCCCTTTCGATTTTTTCTAGTCACTATCACCATAGTGTTATATCGGGCTGTATATTTAGTTAATTTAGTATTTTTATAGAGCCTTCCTACTATTGATACTTTCATGTATATTTTTGGGGTTTAGGACACATTTTTCGGAGTAGTCAAACAGTATATGACTTTTCTTAGACAGGCCAGAGAGGGGCATGTTGAGTCATCAATAATGAGAAGCGCAGAAAATGGATGTAGACAAAATGCTTAAAATGTAAGCTTTATTGTGAGTCTAAAAGTACAAGTATATTTCAACTAACATAACCTGTAGAAGACCATTCAGACCAAAAATAATAAAGACCTAGACTATCCCAATAATAGTTCGTTAAACATAACTGAGTATGCATTCTGCCTGCAGTGGGAACTAGTGAAAACCTAGGAAGTACTTCAAAACGAGTAAATTGCCAGTAGATGGCGCCTCACTACAGAAATATGTTATAATGGGAAATCGTACTATGATAATGATGTTTTTCTGTCATGATACAGTGCTTTCTGGTTTGCTCCTGATCCACTTCACACTTGTCATTATTAATGGAACCCACACTAATGGTAGCCCATGCAGAGAGCCTGGATGAAAAGGTCCTGCATGGGGAAAAATGCCCTGTGTTTGTTTACCAATTTATAAAGATGCTTAGAAAAAAGTAGGAGGAGACCGCGCCCCAAACAGTATAAATAATAGGTATATACGTACACAAATCTTTTTAAAGTTGTACACACAGTTGACCTCAAAAATAAAAAGACAAAGGAAATACAACAGTGCAATATGGTATGGTATGTCCAGTGGGGGAATATTATAATTATTTTATGCAGTATCACTCACATTTGCTAGAGCTAATGGATAAGGATGTATGTAGATATAGATGTCTCTGGTATCTCAGATAAGGTGCAGTATGCAGGTTATCAGGGCCGGTGCAAGGATTTTTGCCGCCCTAGGCAAAATAATGATTTATGGACATGCATGCCCCACCCATATGATCTGCCATATGAACTAATGCCAGTGCTGCACACAGTGTGTGTTTACATTAAAAAGCCTGCAGGGACTGGCTATAGACACCAGAACAACTTTATTAAGCTGCAGTGGTTCTGGGGACTATAGTGTCCGTTTAATGTGAGGTAAATTAGAGATTAGTGTCACTAATAATATACTAGATTGCCTACTTACAATCAGATAAGGATGGTGATGGGCTCTGGCTGCAGTCTTGCTCCACTCGTCTGGTGTAGAACAGGATCTCTGGAACTGTGGTCACAAAATTCAATGTTCTGGGAGAACGGGAAGCAGCTCCATTTTTTTGGGGCCTCTTACATAGCTCAAGGTCTGGGCCCCAGGGCCTGACAGTGAGTATGCCCATAAAGTGCCATAAAGTGCCCATAAAGTCCACCTACATGTTCCACCCATGAGTTCGCTCATAGGGAGTGGAGTGTGTAGGGGATGTGTTATGTGTTACTGTAGAGGATCTAAAGTGTGTGCTTATGGAATGTAGTGTTTAGGGATACCAGTTTGTGTAGGTGATGCAGTGTGTATGTGGTGCCAGGAAGTGAATAAAATGAAGGTTAAAAAATACATTTGTAAATATAAAAATTTACCATTTATTTATATTTATAAACAATATCAAATATCTTCAGAGGGTCCCACGTTACGAATTTCCCCTGTTAAAGGCTTCTTCTTCAGCCTTGTGAATATTCTAACACTCACAAGGCTTGGGAATCCTTGTATTGGTTACTGCTGCCCACAATCATCCTAGGTTTAATACTATAGCGAGTGCCTAATACTTTCCTTTACGTTATAAAGATGTTTGCTTTCTGTTTGCTGGTGAGTTGTCCATAATTGAGACACAAGGGGAAAAAGGGGATATGAGAGGGTGTTGTGTGTGCAATGTGTGGAAGCTGCCTGTGGCGCTTTATGGGGTTTGGAGGCTACTTGTAGGGCTGCGTGTGTGTGAGAAGCTTCTTGTGATGTTATGTGTATGTGTAGGAAGGCTGTCTAATGTGTAGTGTGCAATAAAGGTTGTAATGTGTGTGGAGGGGAAGAGGCTGTAACATGCATCTGTAGGCTATCAGGGCCGTGTTATGTGTGTGCGTGTGTGTATGATAGGAACTCTACTGTTTGTGGGGAATATAGAGTCTTTAGTATGTGTGCAAGGAAGATAGTGTGTGTTTGGGATAGGGGAATATAGAGTCTTTAGTATGTGTGCAAGGAAGATAGTGTGTGTTTGGGATAGGGGCTGTATTGTTGGGGGAAGTGTGTGCATTGGGGAGAGCAGCTATAGTGTAGGAGGTATAGGGGTTGTTGTATGGGGAGATAGGGGCTTTAGTGTGTGAGGGAAGATGGGGGTTTTACTGAGTAAGAGAGGTTGATAGGGGATGCACCGAGTGTGTGGGATGATAGGGGTGTTGTTAAAAAAATATATATAAAATCTAAAAAAGAAAATTAATTTCCCCTTCTTAATGCTGGAAATATTTTCCTTAGGCTAACTTAGGTAACTTAGGCTAGGGAAAAGAGAAAAGTCCAATCACTTGACCAGTCTACTGATCCAATCGTTTGGCCCGTAACCCTGGAATACGCAGACAATGCTGCTCCCCCTGGTCTGGAACAACCTAAAGTATCAGAGCCTTGCCATGGTAACCAACAGCTATGCTCTCATACACTTGCAGGAGCTATTAATGTGGTCTGCACCAGCTGGAGGTGCAGACCACATTTTCACTGGGCTCCTATGTCTGGGCTTGCAGTTGATGGTGATCTTTGATCTCCTCTCTATCCAGGACATTTTACAGCTCTCTCTCTTGGCCAACACTCTTAGTTTCAAGCCTGCATGAACTGGAAGGGGAACTGGCAGGGGAGATCCTTTATCTCCCCTGTCCATCTCAGCCCATGACCATTGTGGCCCACCAGACATTTGCCTGTTTTTTTTGGATGGACAGTACGTGACTGACCATAGTTGATAGTAAATACAAAATCACTACACTCAAAGGTCTTTAGTGAGGAACCGTCTCTAGTGCTATCAATCTGATAGTTCTTATAGGCTACTTATGGCCAAATGTAAACACGGGGGCTTCTTTGAAATGGTAATATTTGATATGTCATGACTGCAGGGACAGGTACAATTTTGTCCTTTTAAGCAGAACTAAATATATTTGAACAAAGAGAAAAATACAGCATGAATATGAGGCAAAAATCTATCAAGTGCACTTAGGTTGTGTTGGTGCCCTTTGAAGCAAGCATTTCAAACTCCACCCCCTAAATGTTGCTGAACTACAACTTCCATGATTCTGTGGATATTTATTCCATTGAAAGATTTCTTGGACTTATAGGTCGATGTGGGATTCCTGCCTTAAACAAAGCAAAGGAAACAACTTTCCAGTGATGTTTTCAGTAGGGTATGCTTAATTTATTTTGCTTATTGATACATAATGTTAAAGAAACACTATAGTCACCTAAACAACTTTAGCTTAATAAAGCAGTTTTAGTGTTTAGATCATGCCTCTCGGGTTTTATTGCTGAATTCACTGTCATTTAAGAGTTAAATCACGTTTTTTTCTGTTTATGCAGCCCTTGCCACAATCCCACTGGCTCTGATTGACACAGCCTGCATGAAAAAAAACTGGTTTCACTTTCAATCAGATGTAATTTACCTTAAACAATTTTATATTTTGCTCTGTAAATTGAACTTTGATCACATACAGGAGACTCTTGCAGGGTCTAGCAAGCTATTAATATAGCAGGGGATAAGAAAATCTAAATTAAATAGACCTTGCAATAAAGGAAGGATAAACATTAGATGACTCTTTACAGGAAGTGTTAAGAAAGGCTGTGCAAGTCACATGCAGGAAGTTGTGACTAGGGTTCATAAACAAAGTGATTTAACTCCTAAATGGCAGACAATTGAGCATTGAGACTGCAGGGGCATGATCTATACACCAAAACTATTTAATTAAGCTAAAGTTGTTTTGGTGACTATATTGTCCCTTTAACCACTCAGTTACTCATGAAATTGTGAATTTTCGAACTTCAATGTGAAATGCAAATCTTAATTAAAAATAGTCTGAGTTCATCTATGTTGGTCTAAAATGAGAAATTTACTTTCAATTTCGTACAATTCACACTTTAGCGAATAACACTATCTGGGTCAAGGTTGTTTTTCATCTTTTTTTTTTTAAACTAAAGTTATATTTATTAAGAAATCCAAGTGAATTACATACTTAAGGCCAAAATAGCAGAAGTTTAAGAATTATCTAACTCAGTTATGCTTTCAGTGAATAACCCCATAAGACTCTTGAGTTATTAAGCAATCCTGTCTATGAATAACAGAAAAAGGTATTATGATCACCCTTGATTGAACCTTATAATTTATATAATGTATAATGTTTCCCCATAGCCTGTAAAATGACCTTAGGCAAATAGCTTTATAGAGATGCATGAAGTAATATCTGGAAAGTCATATCTTCCCACAATAAATGCCTGTTTATCTGACACTCCCCCAATCAGTGAACTATTACACATTTTTTGAACTCTGCTGCAATTTTGACCTTCAAACTGCACTAACATATATCATTGCCATTCCATAAACATATATTTTAAAGTAAAAAAAAAAAATCCTATCGGGTAATTATTTTTTCTCATATAGTTTATTGAGGTTTTCAGCGGAATAACAAAAAGAAAAGGATCAAAACAAGAGGTTATGCTATGTAACAAGAAAAAGTGTGGCAAGAACTTGTAAATTGCAACAATAAAAGCAGTACAGAAAATATAATTGTAGTGATGCACCGAACGGTACATAGCGTGTTCGCGTCCGCCGCGGATGGCGAACACATGCGCGGTTCGATCCGCCCCCTATTCGTCATCATTGAGTAAACTTTGACCCTGTACCTCACAGTCAGCAGACACATTCCAGCCAATTAGCAGCACACCCTCCCTAGCCGACCCTCCCACCTACTGGACAGCATCCATTTTAGATTCATTCTCAAGCTGCATGCTTAGTGAGAGGAGGGAAAGTGTAGCTGCTGTTGATTAGATAGGGAAATGCATAGCTAGGTTAGGGTATACAGTGTCCACTACAGTCCTGAAGGACTCATCTGATCTCTGCTGTAAGGACAGCACCCAAAAAAGCCCTTTTAGGGCTAGAACATCAGTCTGCTTTTTTTTTTTTTTTTGTAATGTAATTTGCAGTTGGTTGTCTGCCACTGCTGCCAGCTTCTGTGTCCAGGCTCACAGTGGATACTGTGCCCATTTGCCCAGTCAGTGCCACCACTCATATCTGGTGTCACAATAGCTTGCATTTAAAACAAAAACTTTTTCACTGTTATAGATTGAATAGCAGTTAGTTGTCTGCCACTGCTGCCAGCTTCTGTGTCAGGCTCACAGTGGATACTGTGCCCATTTGCCCTCAGTGCCACCACTCATATCTGGTGTCACAATAGCTTGCATTTAAAAACAAAAAACTTTTTTCACTGTTATAGATTGAATAGCAGTTAGTTGTCTCAAAGCGGGTGTGTCAGGCTCACAGTGGATACTGTGCTGAGTGCCACCACTCACTCACTGGTGTCACAATAGCTTGCATTTAAAAACAAAAAACTTTTTTCACTGTTATAGATTGAATAGCAGTCAGTGTCTTAAAGCGGGTGTGTCAGGCTCACAGTGGATACTGTGCCCAGTGCCAACACTCACTCACTGGTGTCACAATAGCTTGCATTTAAAAACAAAAAACTTTTTTCACTGTTATAGATTGAATAGCAGCCAGTGTCCTTAAAGCGGGTGTGTCAGGCTCACAGTGGATACTGTGCCCATTTGCCCAGTGCCACGACTCATATCTGGTGTCACAATAGCTTAAGCTTGACATTTAAAAAGAAAAAATTTTTTTTTCACTGTAATAGATTGAATAGCAGTTAGTTGTCTGCAAGCGCCTGGGTGTCAGGCCTCCTTCAGCGTGTGCTCTGCAGACCTCTGCCCGTGTACTTTGCCACTCATATCTGGTGTCTCTATAGCGTGCTTTTACAAAGAAAAAGAGTTTTTCAGTGTAAGCTAATAGCAGTCAGTGTCCTTAAAGCGGGTGTCAGGCCTCCTTCAGCGTGTGCTCTGCAGACCTTTGCCCGTGTACTTTGCCACTCATATCTGGTGTCTCTATAGCGTGCTTTTACAAAGAAAAAAAGTTTTTTTTTTCAGTGTAAGCTAATAGCAGTCAGTGTCCTTAAAGCGGGTGTCAGGCCTTGCATTTAAAAACAAAAAACTTTTTTCACTGTTATAGATTGAATAGCAGTTAGTTGTCTGCCAGCGGGTGTGTCAGGCTCACAGTGGATACTGTGCCCAGTGCCACCACTCACTCACTGGTACCCGGACGAAATTTCTTTTCACAAAAGGCAATCCCCAACCTGTACTTGATTGTGCAAAAGGAAATAATGGTATGTCTGGAACACAGTGTTGAGGCAAGGGTCCATCTGACCACTGATACCTGGTCTGCAAAGCATGGTCAGGGCAGGTATATCACCTACACTGCGCATTGGGCAAACCTGCTGACGGCTGCCAAGCATGGAATGCGTGGCTCTGCAGAGGAGTTGGTGACACCGCCATGACTTGCAGGGAGGCCTGCTGCCACCTCCTCTACTCCTCCTACTCCATCCTCTTCCATAACCTCCTCTTCTGCTGCTGCGTCTTGCTCCACATCAACGGATAGGGGACGTAACAGGGATTAAACAGATAAGAATAGTACTACTTAACACACCACTCCTATCTGGTGGCACATTAGATTGCACGCGCAGTGCCCCAAATTTGTTGTGATCTGTGAGTAAGGTAAACGGTTGTCCATTCAAGTAAGGTTGCAGCTTTTTGAGGGACCACACCACCGCCAGGCACTCCTTTTCAATGGCAGTGTATCTACTTCCCTGGGCAAAAGTTTCCGGCTTAGATAAGCCTCGGGTTGCTCGCCGCCATCTGCTCCGACTTGGCTCAGTACTGCTCCCAATCCAAACATAGAAGCGTCTGTATGGACGAGAAAGCGTTTAGTTGGATCAGGAGCAGAAAATACAGATGATTTAATGAGCGCCGTCTTGAGCTGTTGGAAGGCCTGTTCACACTCTGGGGCCCATACTACTATCTTTTTACACGTTCCTATATGGCACTTACTGGGCTTTAGGGTCAGTCCGGCCTCCTTAATTCGGTCTAGTACGGCTCCTATGTGGGTCAGGTGTTAGGGCCAGGAGCAGCTAAAAATGGCTATATCATCCAAGTAGGCGCAGCCATACTCCTGAAACCCATCCAGTAGCCGATCTACCATCCTCTGAAAGTTAGCCGGGGCATTCTTCATCCCGAATGGCATGGCCTTAAACTGATACAGGCCAAACGAGGTGACAAATGCTGACTTGTGGATGGCGTCCTCGGCTAATGGAATTTGCCAGTACCCCTTGCACAGATCTATTGTGGTGAGGTACTGGCCTCTGGCCATTTTATCTAGGAGCTCGTCTATCCGGGGCATAGGGTAGGCGTCTGAGGTTGTTTTATCGTTTAGCCTCCGGTAGTCTACACAGAAACGGGTCGTGCCGTCCCGTTTCGGTACTATTACTACCGGGGAGGCCCAGGGGCTGTCAGAGTGTTCTATCACCCCTAACTGCATCATTTCCTCAATTTCTTTCTGAATATTTTCTTTAACTGCTTCGGGTATGCGATAGGTGGTTTGGCGAAGGGCGGTCTGGTCTAGGGTTTCATCTTTGTGAGTGGTTAATGGACTGTACCCAGGTAGGTTGGAAAACGTGGCCCCCTTGTCCTGGATTAGTCTTTGGACCTGGGTTCGCTCCTTGGGGTCTAACCGTTCTCCTAACTGTACTTCTCCCAGGTCTCCGCTCTGGCCCTCTAGGTCTAGGAGATCTGGGAGTGGCAAATTATCATAATCTTCAGTGGCAGGTGCACAGATCGCGGTTACATCTTCCGTGCGCTAGTGGTATGGCTTGAGCATGTTCACATGGAGCATGCGCTTGCCTCCCGTGCCTGTGACCGCACCGATCACAAAGGTGGTATCACAAACCTGCTCTACCACCTTGTATGGGCACTGCCAGGAAGTCTGCAGCTTGTCCTTGTGGACAGTGTCAATCCATATCTGCCAAGTGACCCGATGTAGGGGGAACAGTCCCTATTCTGCTCTGTGTCAGCGTGTATCATGGTCTCTGAGGACAGGTGTCAATCCATATCTGCCAAGTGACCCTATGTAGGGGGAACAGTCTCTATTCTGCTCTGTGTCAGTGTGTATCATGGTCTCTGAGGACAGGTGTCAATCCATATCTGCCAAGTGACCCTATGTAGGAGAACAGTCTCTATTTTGCTCTGTGTCAGTGTGTATCAGGGTCTCTGAGGACAAGTGTCAATCCATATCTGCCAAGTGACCCTATGTAGGGGGAACAGTCTCTATTCTGCTCTGTGTCAGTGTGTATCATGGTCTCTGAGGACAGGTGCCAATCCATATCTGCCAAGTGACCCTATGTAGGGGGAACAGTCTCTATTCTGCTCTGTATCAGTGTGTATCAAGGGCTTTGAGGACAGGTGTCAATCCATATCTGCCAAGTGACCCTATGTAGGGGAACAGTCTCTATTCTGCTCTGTGTCAGTGTGTATCATGGTCTCTGGGGACAGGTGTCAATCCATATCTGCCAAGTGACCCTATGTAGGAGGAACAGTCTCTATTCTGCTCTGTGTCAGTGTGTATCAGGGGCTCTGAGGACAGGTGTCAATCCATATCTGCTAAGTGACCCTATGTAGGGGGAACAGTCTCTATTCTGCTCTGTGTCAGTGTGTATCATGGTCTCTGAGGACAGGTGTCAATCCATACCTGCCAAGTGACCCTATGTAGGGGGAACAGTCTCTAGTTTGCTCTTTGTCAGTGTGTATCAGGGATCCTTAGGATAGGTGTCAATCCATATCTGCCAAGTGACCCTATGTAGGGGACCAGTCCCTATTCTGCTCTGTGTCGTGTGCATCAGGGGCTCTGAGGACAGGTGTCAATCCATATGCAAGGTGTCAATATGTCATATGTCAGGTGTCAATCCATATTCATTGTGATTTAGGAATGTTAGGTGATTTCTGCCCTTTATGGATTAAAACCAGACTCTGTATCAACTGTGTAATTTTCCATGGGAGTTTTGCCATGGATCCTCCTCCGGCATGCCACAGTCCAGGTGTTAGTCCCCTTGAAACAACTTTTCCATCCCTATTGTGGCCAGAAAGAGTCCCTGTGTGTTTTAAAATTCGCCTGCCCATTGAAGTCTATGGCGGTTCGCCCGGTTCGCCGATTCGCGAACATTTGCGGAAGTTCGCGTTCGCCGTTCGCGAACTGAAAATTTCGTGTTCCCGACATCACTATATAATTGTATTAAAGACACGGCAGCTCATATTATGCTGTATATGTTGTACTCTTTCTTTATTTCCCTCAGCAGCAAAGAAAAACACAATGTGGCCAGCCCTGGGTTGCTTAAGGCACACAAGGTACTCGTTCAGGATGACAACCTTACGGTAAGTGCTTATAAAAACCATTTTCCATACATGGGCAAAAGAAGTGGGAGACAGACTCACCCATTTTGCCCATGTATGGTCACTTATTACATCAGATGCTTGGGTTGTTCAACCTTTGAAAGGTTATTGCATACATTTCATTTCTCTGCCTATTCAATATCCCTTCCCCAGGGAAATTGTTTTTCTCCCAACGAGACGCAGACCTCGTCTTCAAGGAGATACAGAAATTAATTTGCAAGAAAGTCATCATCAAGATTCCCGCCCATACCCTGGGTTACATAAGCAACCTCTTTTTGGTCCCCAAAAAGGGTGGAGGTGTCCGACCAGTGATAAATCTGAAACAACTCAACGGTTATGTGACTTACCATCACTTCAAGATATCTGGGTGAGTCCCTTTTCTGCTAATGGTTCTAGGGATAGGATTAATAATAGTGGGAAAATATGTTGTTTGTTATCCTTAATGGGAGAGATACAAAACCTGCAAGGGATAACATATAATGCCATAATACAAGTCACAAATTCTGGTGGGAAAGGCCTTCTGCCTTTGTAGATTTTACATGCCTAGTAAAAATTACAAAGGTTTGCCTAAGGTTTGCCTAAGGTTTGGCTATAGCTATGCTAATGTGTTTATGGCAGGCTGGCGGCTTAAGTATATATTTATGTCAGCCTAAAGTGGGAAGTGAACTGGTCACTTACCATAGATTTATAGATGATATATTTTAATTGGAGAGGCTCTGTGAAATAAATTAAATGAAAATGATTGGGCAATCCATTTAACGAGCCATTTTATCACAGTGAATATACATTTTTGGATCTTGGTAATAAGTTTTAAACAATAAAAAAAATGCAAATTATTATGTGCTGTATAGTACTAATTAAAAGAAGTAATGATAATAAAACACCATTTGTAGTCAATTGTAATAATACTTTCAAGAGATAAATCTATTGTTACATAGTTACATAGCTGAAAAGAGACTTGCGTCCATCAAGTTCGGCCTTCCTCACATTTGAAATAATAAATAAACATTGGGGCATATTAAGGAAAGACAGAGATTTGACAAATGCAATTTAGTCCTAATTTTAAAAAAAAAATTAAAAAAAATATATATTTTTTCAAAATAACAAAAAAAGGGGTTTTATTCATGCAAGAGGCGTCAGCATTGTAAATTTTTTAAAAATAAGATGCTAGAAGGGATAAATAAATACATTTAATATAAAGTATGAAGAGGAAGAATTTGTTTTATCAAATATTTTCATTATGTGTTTTATAAAGAATGTCCTTTACCTTTGTATATGTATTTATGGTCTACAGTATATCCACTATATAAAAAGGATCAAAGAGCATGTAAATAATATAATATAAGGCTAGAATCAGCGGTGCCGCACATTTAAAAAAAAATAACAAAGATCCTAGAGGATATTTAGGTATACAAATAGTGAATAAATCCTGGCAAGGAGGTAATCATATTATTATTTATTGTAAGGGAAGAAATTAGGTGGGTACAAAAACTTATTTCCTTACAGATTAAATAAAGAATTTGATATGTTTACTTTTTTACAGTGTGTGTATTTTACTGATATTATTCTTGTAATGGCCACCCGGAGTATCAGAGGGGTATATGTCGTTGGACGTCCTTTTCCCTTGAGAGAAGCTGTGCTGCAGTATTCTCCAGATGTCATCTCAGCTGAACCAGTAGTGAAGGGGTAATAGAGCTTTTACAAGAGTTAGTGATTAGTTGTGAAGCAGGTTCCCTACAAGCACGAGACAAGGCTACGTGTTGAGGGTTAAGCAGATCTGAAACTTTAATGTGCCAGGCTGGCCTTTTATGCAACTTTCCCAACAAGGTTGCCACCCAGTTGAACCTTGTTTGGGAACCGAGAAATATAGTCAACTGCCAATAAACATACAGTTACATAATAAAGCACTCCCATTCATTACACAAAATTCCTCCCCTCTGCTTGGGAGATAATTGAGTTAATTACAGTATCAACTCAATTATCTCCAAACATAAAAATGAAACTTTTTACACATTTTCAGAGTTATCATAAAACCATATCCAAACCCTATAAAACATATATTTTCTGATAGGGCATAATTAGGGGAACAACATATTAAAAAAAACATACGAATCGGTTCAGGAGTTCAGGAGATACGTGGAAGTCCCATTTCTGCCCAGCTGCACACGAGGCTCCTGCCCAGAATAGTACCATGAATTCAGCTGGTGCAGCCGGTCTCTTTTGTGCGTTATAAAATGTCGAACAACAGTTCACATACTCGTTCGTGCATTAGATGGTCGTGTGCAGCTTCATTCGTATGTTCTTTCTACCGAATGCCGCCTTCTTTGGATGGATTATCACGAGGCTAAGTGGTCCTGGAAGTCTCAGCGGTGTTCAGGAGATCGAGTGTCTGAAAATAGTTCTAGACACTCGACGACCAAATCCTGCTGGACGCATTCGACAAAACAAGATGGCCGCCGCCACATGTTAGTGCATACGAATCAATGGCCACCCAGTGAACCACTTAGAACGTTGGGGTTGCGGTTTGGCACAGAGTCAAATAAGTCAATTGGCGGCACACGACTGGCTTGGGTGGTCGAACGTTCGGTAAACTGTTCGGTAAACGAACAAATTGAGTACAGTTTGTTCGTTTGAATTCGTATGCTGGTTTAGGTGGGGAGGATTGTAGCAAGTAGTTCAGAGCAGCAACAAAATTATAAATCCAACAAACAGGCAACAAACAGGGCATCTGTTACAATTCTCTATGCCCTTCTTTTTTGTTTGACATTTTTATTTTGGTGTGCAGAGTGTGTCAGAACACCCGACACTTGTTTTATTCTCCTCCAGCCCAACAGACTTGGTCCATTCTCTGTTTGGTTTTCCGTACCCCCTTGTTCGTTTCCTGAACCCAAACCACACCCTTGCTCATTAACTTCAAAAGAAGTCATTAACGCAAGTGCTCTCTCTGGGTGGCTGCCATTCGTATGCCTGAATGCACATGCTTTAGGGAATAGCGGCCATTTTGTCTGCCGAATCAGGCAACGGTACTTGGTCGTCGAACACATGGAACTAATTATAGTTGGTTACTCCAACTCGAGAACCCCGATGAAATTGTACCGCCACCTGCTCCTCTCATAGACAAGTCAGGAAAGTGTTTTGGGGGGAAAATACTTATTTGAGGGGAGCATTCACTTCCTAAGAGCCAGGGGAAACATTCGGTGGTATTCACATAGGAACTCCCAAAAGTTGACCAGCTGCTGCCTCTTTCTCCCTGGGAACTGTTTTGGGCTACAACCTTGTGGACTGCTGGTCAGTACCTTAGTCGGATGGCCTTACACCGAAAGGATCTGAGTACTTTTTGGACAACTTGGGCACTCGGATCTGGGCTATTCAGGGATATAAGACATGTGGGGTTCCTGTGTAATTTGAATGTGCTTTTAGGGTTTTTGTGTATACATTCCATTCCAGTCTTTGACTCAATTATCTCCCAGACACAGGGACACCTGGGAGGAGTTTGTGTTGGTTTGTATTGAGACCCCATGCTGGGGGTATGTGTATAAATTCTGTGTGTCTTGCCTGAATAAGCCTGATCTACTCCCAACATTAAGTCTCAACTAATGTATGGGGGAAAACTATACCAGCTATAATCAATACTGCATCAGGAAGGAGCCATATCACACCGGGTAAGGGGATCCTTAGAGATGATACTACGGTGGTCTGTACGACAATACAGGGATGTGGATGTGACTTAAAATGTTGAGAATACTGCACATTTTATATTATAAGGCGAATGAGATGAGTGTGAGTCAGGATAGAAAAGGAAGAGATATGGCTATGCATGTTAGCTGACTTCACATGAAAAAGCACACAAGGATAAAGGCTAGGTCACATAGCTAAAAAAAAACATAGTAAGTTCCCTTGTCACTACGTCACCGTCACTACGTACCATGCCCACTGCTTATTTGTGTGTTTTTCCATTGTATTATGTGTTTTCCCCATGTATTGGTTATGAATTTCCCTGGTTTATTTCCCTGGTTTATTTTAAGGGTTCCTATATGCTTGGAATGTATATTTAATTGTTTATGTTTTATGCAACTCTAGTGCCTGGGGGGATAATTGGGTTAAGCAAATGTCTCTTTTGTATATGGTGTAACAGGGTTTACTGTTTCTAGAAGGCTTGATCATTACCATATCAAAAGACTTCCAGCACACATTAGTGCAGTGGCGGATTCAGGGGGGCCAACGGAGCAATTGCCCCACCCCCCCCGAGACTCTCTCCTGCCGGCTAATGCAGGGCTGGCATTGTCCAAGTGCCAGCCCTGCAATGTGCCTGCGGATCAGGTAGGGATATCAGAGATCAGAGATCTCCCTTCCCGGTCCGCATGCACATTGCTGGTAGCTGGTACCACGGCAACGCTCCAAATCTCGCGAGAGTGAACTCTAGCCCTGGAGCTACGGGCCACAGTTCACTCTCACCACTGGTGCCATCAGGGAATCCCCACCGGACCACCAGGGATCCAGAAATGTCCCCACTTCTCCCAGTAAAGGTGAGGGGGGACATGTATTTATTTATTTTATTAAATTAAAAAAAAACATTCTTAAAAAGCACCCCTTCCCTCCTCCCCCCATGCACACACTGCCCCACACACACACTGCCCCACACACTGCCCCCCACACACACTGCCCCACAAACACTGCCCCACACACACTGTCCTACAAACACGGCCACACACACACACTGCCCCACAATCACTACCCCACACACACACACACACACTGCCCCATAACACACTACACACACACTGCCCCACAAACACTGCCCCCCATACACACACTGCCCCCATACACACACTACACACACTGCCCCACAAACACTGCCCCCATACACACACTACACACACTGCCCCACAAACACTGCCCACACACTGCCCCACAAACACTGCCCCATACACACTGCCCCACAAACACCCCCATACACACACTGCCCCACACTGCCACACTGCCCCAAACACTGCCACACACACACACACACACTGCCCCAAAACACTGCCACCCATACACACACTGCACACCCATACATACACTGCCCCACAAACACTGCCCACCCATACACACATTGCCCCCACACACATACACTACACACCCATACACACATTGTCCCACACACACACGGCCCCCCCATACACATGACCCCCCCAATACACACTGCCCCACACATACATACAGTGCCCCACACACACACATACAGTGCCCCCCATACACACACTGCCCCACACACATATACAGTGCCCCCCATACACACACTGCCCCAAACACACATACACTGCACCGCTTGCACACACACTGCCCCCTAACACACACACTGCAACCCTGACATACACTGCCGCCCTTACGCACTCACACACACTGCACCTTTCACACACACTTCACCCCTCACACATACCACTGCTCCTATGCCCTATATCCTACTAGACCCCCAGGTAAGTTGTCAAACTGTTCTTAAACGGTTTGACTGGTTACTCTGGGATGGGAACCTGCACTACTGGCACCCTAACACAATGAGCTGTAGTGGTTATTGTGCCTGGATTATTTATTTCAATAATCTACAAGTGCCCCACCTGAGATCAGGCTCTGGATCCGCCACTGCGTTACAGAATAGCTCTGCTGGAGACCAAGCTTATGGGGTTGGAAGCTTGGACATTCCATGCAATCCAATTAACCCCTTGTGAAATTGGAAATGTACTTTTGAGGAGTTTATGTGTTTTAATGTGTGTATCTGTATGTACTGTTGGTATCTCCCAGAGCAGGAGATGGCTATCTGTAACCCAGCCCCCTCCTGCCCGGGATTGTGTTGTACTGAGTGGAGACCCCCTGTGGGGGTCTGTGCATAAAGGCTGTGTGTTCCAAATAAAGATTGCCAGTCAGTGTTTTAACCTCCAGAACTGTATGTCATCCGGTTACTGGAGGTAAGGAAGATTTAACCCCTATGTCTGCTATTCCAGCTTGCAGGGAGATGCAACGGGGAAAGTCCTTGTAAGGACTAAGAGAGCTAGTTCCCCTACCCGTTTCCCCTGGTCCCAGCTAGGAAGCAAATCCTCTGACGGAGGTAACCAGCCGGGGTACAGGGAGCTCCGTTACAGCCCCTACTTGGTTATTTGTTAAGTAAGGAAAAAGGAAAAGTATAACTAAACAGAACTGGTACAGAAAAAATAAAGGAAGGCTGCGCCACTACAAACCACATAAATTAAAAAAAAACAAGTGGTTACTTACATTTAGTTGAACAGACTAACTGTTCAATGAGTACAGCTTGAGTGATATAATCCCCACCTAGGATTCTTGGGAGTAATATCCTCACTAGAAAGTAAAAACACTTCTGGTGCCGGATAAAAGGATGGTAGTAGTAAAAAAGTAAAATGATAATAGTAATAAAAAGTAAGATGGCTAACTCACAGTAAGAAAGTGGCCAAAATACCTTTATTTAAAACAACATAGTTTAACCCCTTAAGGACCAAACTTCTGGAATAAAAGGGAATCATGACATGTCACACATGTCATGTGTCCTTAAGGGGTTAAAAAACCACAACGCGTTTAGCCCTTAGGCTTTATCAAGTGGAGATCAGAAAGTACATCCTGTTACATACAGGTTTATATAGGCAGTGAACATATTAGAAAATGGCGCCAAAATGATGTCATAATTCCTTTTTTTTTTTTTAAGTGCTAAATTTTATATGTGTAAGTGAGTACATACCTATATGTGAAACATGTGATAGTTTAAAATTAAAAACTAGGTTTTATACTCACCTTGCATATTATTTAGATAGAACAGTCACGTATATAAGTCACAATATATAAATATATACTTCATGCACAAAATAATTACAGAAGATAATAAAATATAAGAAACATATTATAAAAAATTAATTATAAAAAATTATACAAAAATTATAAAAAATTAAACAGGTCGAACTCTACATTAAGACCTTCGGGGGTAAAGGTTTTTAAAAGGAACACCCAGTGCATTTCTTTTTGTCCCAGTAATTTTTTGAGGTCACCTCCCCTCCAGGATAATTTACATCTTTGGATCCCAGTACATTTTAAAAATTTTGAGTCTTTGTTGAATAAAATGCTTTGAAACAGAGTGATTAAGGTAGTCTTTGATAATATTTCTACAATGTTCTGCTAACCTTATTTTTAAGCATCGTGTGGTCATACCCACATACTGGAGGCCACACGGGCACTCCAATAGGTATACAACATTCTTAGTAGTGCAACATATTAAATCTTTGATAGGGTATCATTTGAGGTGAATTGTGTTGTTTTTGATGTGCTGTTTTGGTCAGTGGATCTGCAGACAATGCATCTGTTGCATTTGGAAAAACCTTTAGAATTTGATAAAAATTATGGATTTCTTGTATTGGCTTTTTTTGTATAATTTTTAGTAAGCATTGTCTTTAGGTTTGGGGCCCCTCTAAAAATGATATGGGGTTTATCTGGTATGAGTGTCTTTAAAATTTCGTCTTGTTTTAAAATGTGCCAGTGTTTTTGAATAGTTTTTTTCACAATTTTATTCTTATTGTCAAAGTTAAAGATGATCGGCATGGATGGTGGGTCTTTATTTTTATTCGTATTATATTCTAAGAGCTTGAGTCTTTCTTTTTGTTTCACTGCTTTGAGGGATTCTTCTAGCTTTTCTTTTGGGTAATTTTTACTGATAAATTGAGCTTCTAGTGTTCTAGCTTGTTCGTCGAAATCTGTATTAAGGGAACAGTTCCTGCGAAGACGTAGGAACTGAGCTTTAGGGACCCCATCTAACCATGGTTGGTAGTGGCAGCTTGATCTGTCAATGACTGTGTTGGTGCACACTTTTTAAAAAAAAAAGTTCTAGTGTTAATATTCCCATCCTGGATAAAAATTTGGATGTCTAAAAAATTTATTAAATCTTTGCTGTGTTCTGGTGTTAAAATGATGCCACTATTGTTGTTGTTTAGATGGTTTAAAAAAAGTTTAAGTGAGGTTTCAGGACCTTTCCAGATAAAAAAACAAGTCGTCTATGTATCTAAAATAGGATACTAGGTTTGCTTTCCAGGGGCGATCTCCCCAGATAGCTTTAGACTCCCAATTGTCCATAAAAAGATTGGCATAGCTTGGTGCAAACCTAGTACCCATAGCTGTGCCTTGTCTTTGAATGTAAAAAATGTCTAAAAACCAAAAATAGTTATTTGTTAAAATAATTTTTATCCCTTCTAAGATAAAATGAATTTGTTTTTCTGGAATTTTATTATCCCTTTTTAATCTATTTAAAACTGCTTCACACCCTAATTCGTGGGGGATTATGGTGTACAAAGACTGGACATCACAAGTGACTAGAATAAAATCTGGATGCCAGGTAAAATTTTCTTAAAAACGTAAGAGAGACATGGAATCTTTTAAGTATGACCTCATAAGTCTGACTGATGGTTGTAATAAAATGTCAATATACTCTGATAAGTTTGATAAAACAGAATTGATCCCGGAGACAATAGGTCAACCTGGTGGATTGGTCTCATTCTTGTGTATTTTTGGTAAAAAGTATATAACTGGAATTTTTGGATGAGGTATATTTAAATAAGCAAATTCTTTTTTGTTGAGGATATTGAAATTTAAGCCTTTGGTTAAAAATGATATAAGGGAGTTTTGGATGGTATGGGTTGGGTCGGATAGTAGCTTGTCATATACTTTGGGGTCATTAAGCCCTTTATCGGCTGGTTTGATGACTATTGTGTCATCTTTTTTAAGATCTGTGAGAGCTTTTCTTTCTTGAAAGGTTATATTATATTGGTTATATTTATGATATTTGTGGTTGGTTTTTTTGGAGGTATTAATTTTTTCTAAGTCTTGCTTTACCAAATTCTCAAAAACTTCTATCGGGCCAGATTTGAAACTTGAAGGGTAAAAATTAGAGTTATTCTTAAGGGTGGTGTTTTTCACTGGTATCTCGTCATTAATTCATGGTGGTGTGGGGGAATAGTTGGTCTGTCCCTGGTTAATAGATTGATTCTCAATTCTGCTGCTAAAAAATCTATACCACTCAAGCTGTATTCATTGAACAGTTAGTCTGTTCAACTAAATGTAAGTAACCACTTGGTTTTTTATCTTCTCACCTCTGGCATTTTATACTTTGAGCACCATTGCTGTTCCCGCTTTTATTTCCACATATGGTTCCCTAATCAAGAAAGAATACTAAGACCTCACGTATCCCATAAGTGGGGATTATACCACTGTACGTTATCAACACTAGAGCTAAGTCCATAGCTCTTGAAAACGTGAGTAGGACCATATACTTTTTTGTTGCTTCTACCCCCTTCGGGACATACTATACCATCAGTTGTTATTCTCTCATTTCATATGATGTGCAAAGATGCATCTACACCACTCTGAAGAATCCCCCACTACAAAAGACTGTATTCACCTCTACAAAGATATACCTCGTTGTTTGATTCATCTACCAGTCAGACTATTTATTCTGGACTTCTATTTGCTTATTATCTATTATATATTGCATTCTAGTCTGCCTATTCTATGCTCTTTTAATTTATGTGGTTTGTAGTGGCTCTGCCTTCCTTTCTTTTTTCTGTACCATTTCTGTTGTAAGGCCTGTGAGGGAGCCCTACTTTTTAGGTGTGCTGCCACTTTTTACTTATTTATTATTGTTTCTGTTACATCTTGTATAGACAGAGAGCGCTGATCCCTTTCTTCTGTTCTATAACTAAACAGAACTGCTGCTTGAGCATTGTGAGGCAAGTTGAGGTATTCTGTTTTCCAGCTTTCAGCAGAAATCTGCAAAGATAGCGTCTAACTAGGTAATAACATCAGGTTCTGTACCATGGAGGGGGAAGGGACACATGATGTTCGCTTTGATGGGTGCGTCACTGTGTTGTTTGCCTGGCTTTGCCTTGCTTTCCCTATGAGTCAGGGTAGCCTCCCTGGGATTGACCATGATCATCCCTGTCAGTCCATGGTCGGAGAGGGGGGGAGTAACAGGGCACTTGCTCGATGTGGATGGTTGCTGGGCAAGTCTGTTTTGTCTGCTCGTTACACACAATTTAGTGCAGGGGATAGTCAACCTTTTAATACCTACCGCCCACTTTTGTATCTTTGTTGATGGTAAAATTTCCTTACCGCCCACCAGTGCTGCAGTAACTAATTTTTAGAAAGAAAAAAATATGTACTTAAATTTATCTATTCTACTTTTCTATTCCTTTTTTTTTTGTGAGGTGCTGTGTGTGTGTGTGTGTGAAGGGTGTTGTGTATGTGTTTGTGTGTGAAGGGTGTAGTGTGTGTGTGAGAGGGGGCAGTGTGTGTGAGTGAGAGGTGCACTGTGTGGGTGAGGGGTGCGGTGTGTGGGTGAGGAGTTCAGTGTGTGTGTGTAGGGTGCATTGTGTCTGTCTGAGGTGCAGTTTGTGGGAGGGGTGTGGTGTGTGTATGTGTGTTTGTGTGTGAAGGGGCAGTGTGTGTGCGTATGGGTGTGTGTGAGAGGTGCTGAGTATGTGTGAAGGGTGCAGTGTGTGTGAAGGATGGAGTGTGTGAAGAAGCAGTGTGTGTGTGAGGGGGCAGTGTGTGTGTGTGTGTGTGAGGCGTATTGTGTGTGAGTGGGGAGGGCAGTCTGTGTGAGTGATGGGGCTAGTCTGTGTGAGTGAGGGGGGCAGTTTGTGTGAGTGTGGGGGCTAGTCTGTGTGAGTGAGGGGACTATCTTAATGTCTGCCCCTCCTTTCTTCTTACATTTTACCAGAGGGGGTAGACATAATGCTGCAGACCCTGGTGGCCCAGTGGCGGCATGTTCACTTTAGCCTGCAGCTACTATGGCTGCAGGCTGACTCTTCTGTCCTCCTGCGAGCACAGCATTGTATCGGAGCGTTGCCATGGTAACGCACAACAGCTCTTCAACCAGTCTGCTCGCAGGAGGAAAACAGAGCCTCTCATGCCCTTCCCTCCCTCTGCTGGAACCAAGTGCCAGCCGGACGATGAGGGAGATCTTTGAGAGGGCTTACAGCAAGGATGGCTCTGCATGGGCCGGCAGTGGAGATCCTTTAATGAGCCATGGCCAACGTTTTATGCTCACTGTGAGCACAGAGCAGCTACTTTTCAGACCGGGGAGAGGAAACAGAAGATCCTCCACCATGATACACAGCTCAGCGACAGTACAAAGAGGAAGGTGAGCTGGCAAGGAGGGGGAGACCACAAAGGGACAGGAGTGGAGAAACCAGAAAGGGACTATGATGGAGGACCAATCAGGCACACAGAAGGACTTGGGGAGAGAATGAGAAACACAGAGGGGCTGGGGTTAAAGAAACATATAGAGGGTTGGAGGGGACAAGGGAAAGGCTGGAGGACAAAGAGGCACATAGAAGGCTGGGGGGGAAAGACACATATGGGAGAGACACACAGAGGTTGAGAGGGGTAAGAGGCACATAATGAGCTGAGGGGGGCAAAGAGGTGCAAAGAAGGGCTGAGGTGTCATCACACACACAGAGTGGTTGTAGGAGGAGTATTAGATATACATAGGGTTGTGGGGAAACAAAGAGACATATAGACCGAATGGGGGAGAAGAGAGGCACATACAGTTGCTAGTGGAGAAAAAGACACACAGAGGTGCTGGTCAGGAGAAAAAGACCCATAAAAGTGCTCGGGGAAGAGACACACAGAGGGGCTGGGGAAGACACACAAAGGGGTTGGGGGACAAAGAGACACACATAGGTGCTGGGGGATAATGAGTCATAAAGAGGGGCTGGGGGGACAAAGAGTCACACAAAGGGGCTGGGGAAAGAAAGAGACACAAAAAGAGACTGGGAAAATGAGACATACATAGGGGTGGGGGTGAGAAAGGGACCCACAAATGTTTTTGGTGTAAAGACACAAAGAGGTGGAAAGACACACAAATTTTATGTTAAAAGATAGAGGGTAACACTTGGGCCAGAATTTACTTTTGTTGCATTCTTGATGGTAGATCAAGATGTTAGTTCTAGACCTAGCGTCATCGGTACACACTTGGTCTATTCCAGAATGATAATGATGAGGTTATTCAAACCTTATATGTAATTGGATTGCCTCTTATCTCATCCTGCATAAAATGTGAATTGAATTGCTGAAATGAGCAAATACCAGCACTAGGTGTCACTATTGCACCATATTTATAGACAACTGGAATATTTGTATTTTCATTAAATATCCTTCAGTATATATGTGCAAAATGCATTTCTGGATATCAAATAAACACCACTGGGAATATTATAACTAAATGTAATAGTATATACCATTTTCTAGGAAAATGCTTAATGTGACTGTTTTCAACACTACATAAATAAATGATAAAAAATAATTCACTTATGCACATGTACTGTACAGACATCAATATATCTTAATTTTAAAATGTTTCAGTCAATTACACTAGATTAATGTGCCATTTATTGGTCATTTTATCTGAACTATGAGGAAATAGAATGAGAAAAAAAATACATTCACAACTAAATACTACACTTTTTATTTAAAGCTGTTCAAACCCAAATGATTATTATTTTATTATTATTTTATTATTTATATAGCGCCATCAGACTCTGTAGCGCTGTACAATGGGTGGACTAACAGACATGTAATTGTAACCAGACAACTGGACGTACAGGAACAGAGGGGTGCTCCACGAGCTTACATTCTAGAGGATGGTGCGTATTTGCTAATTAGTAAGTTGTCAGACGACTGCCGACCCTTTATAAAATGTAGGTCAACGTAGCTAGTTGGACAAATTATCAAAAATAGCTAATTTTGCAACTTTGCTATTTTGATCTATAGTTAATAAACTTGTTGTACTTGCACAGCTATTTAGTGGATAAGCCCCAACATCTACTTATTCATACCAGGTATATGTTTGCTTTGCACACAAGGAACATTGATTATTATTGTTTATGAAAGTTGTAATGCTGATGACTATTTGAATATATTAAATATTGCCTGTTATTCACCCATGTTTCTTACATTTGAAGACCTCTATAAATAAAACAACACTGGTCCCATATGATATATATTTAAATTTTTTCTGTTAAATATATTTTTTTCAATTTTCATTTTATTGGGCAGCATTAGAAAATATACTACAAATGCAAATGGCACAGTAAGTGACTATAATAGCTCAAACACCTGTGTGGTATCCCCTATACCAACACAAAAGTACATACAATACAAACACAATGGATGGAGCAATTTTGTTCTTTCCTCTTCTCCAATATATTGCTGCAGAGATAGAGAAATATGCAAAATAGTATAGACAGTTTACAATATATATTAAAGTGCAATAAGTGCAAGGAAACACTCACAAAATCAGAGCCAAGGAACCTGGCTCTGGTATGGATGACTTCTGGATCTATTATGGGGTGATCCTAACCCTTCTGTAGCTGGTATGGTCTCCAATAAGTAGAAGAGGATCCAGAGGATGGAATAATACAAATCTACTTTATTACAAAAATATATACATAAGATAAATAAAATATGGAAGAATAAAATATAAGTACTAAATAATAAGCCAATACGCGTTTCGCCAATTGTGGCTTCCTCAGTCAGCATTAGAAAATGTTCTAAAATAAGGTAGAGAGATCGAAATACCAGCCCATTTTTTTCAACATTAACACACAAAAAACTCAGTATCAGCAAATAGAGCAAACTCCTCGATAAACAGTATAAGGTAGGCGCAGGGCCGTCTTTAATACTGATTGGACCCTGGGCAGGTATTTGATTTGGGCCCCTTGACCTAGCCCTTCCCCTTCCTAGCATGCCATTACGCCATCAACGACCACACACACAAAAGAAACCACACACACACTTAGCCCTCTCATTTCTTACTGAGACAAAATACACACACTGAGACACATACAGATGCAAACACTGACATACATAGAGATGAACACATACACAGGTACAGGCATACACACAAGTGCATACACTCTGAGATACACAGACACACAAGTGCATACACAGACACACATGCAGATACACACTGACACACCTTCATACACTGATGCACAGATACACTTACTGACAAACATGCAGATGAACAGAAACACTAACACACATACAGACAGACACATAAATACAGATACACACATACAAACAGATATACATACAGACAGACATATACATACATACATACAGACAGACACATACATACATACATACAGATACATACAGACATGCACATTTTTAATGTGTTTTCTACCTTTGTAGTGCAGGAGGCTGGCTCAGGCTGATGGGAGTCAGAACTCCCACTCTGACTCCCTCATTTTCTTCTCCTCCTCCCGCGTGGGATCATCACAGGGGGCCCGGTCGTGCTCTCAAAGCGGCCGGGCCCCTTAAAATCCATCGCTTTAGGGTGACCCTTAGAGCACTGGCCACCCGATGAGCCTTCACATCGCGCGACCTGCGGTGGTAGTTCCACGCGGGCCACACGCACCATGGCGGCCGGAGGGCTAAAGGGGCAGCTACTTTGGGCCCCCTCAGACTGACTGGCCCCGGGGCAGCTTCCCCTTTTGCCCCGTGTTAAAGACGGCCCTGGGTAGGCAACAGAATGCAAAGAGAACATGCTCTGGGAAAATAAAAATAAAACCTTAGGCACCTGAAGAATGATAAATGCTGCAATGTAACGTATATTTTAAATGTGTTTACAAATCAAATTGTATTGTAGGTTGATTTTTGATATTTACTTTTCATGATATTTGCTTTTGTTGTAGCATGTGTTACTATGCAAACCTGTTTACTTTGAGCGATATTGGGATTATAAAACAAATTACTTTTGCTCCCTCCAGTCAGATTAATTGTTTTATGAGTGGTCTATGGTAGTGGTCCCAAATCTGTCCTCAAAGCACACAAACAGTTTTAGTAAACCCATTGGAACAGTTATTGGTAATGACTAAATCCTCGACTGTTGGTTTGCCTTGAGCATTGCGTTGGGAAGCACTGGTCTTCATACAGCGGTTGGCCTGTCTATGTATCTGGAACAATAGTGGGGTCATAAAATGCACGGCTTAGAACAGAGTCAATTATCCCTTGTTCACTGTATGTTCAGCAATCTCATCAAGAAAGGCTGGAGGAGGGAATACAAAGCTCAAGTTTAAGTTAAACTAAAATGCTACGGCTATTACAGTTGTTGCAAAGATGCATTTATTCATACAAGCATAAACATATCAAAAGTTAATTTCCAGTTAGTGTTTTGAATGTTACAAAAAAAACAAGTTCGGGATTTTCACTAAAGCAAAACTTGTTCAAAACTCAAAGTGAATTTAAAGTAAATTTTACATTTAAAGGAACACTCAATTGAAATTTTATTAAACAAAGAATAGATATACATCCCGCCAAAGAAAACACGCCTGTATTTTTGTTTCTGCATGTTTCCTTTGGCGAGTATATGGAAAAAGAGATGCAAATCTGGTGTCTGCAGCCTTTGCTAGATCTCACCGGTTTCCCCAGCAGTCTGTCCCAGGGAATACTTCAATCAGAAGCTTCTCATTGAGTTGTGAGCATGCACATGATAGCAGCTTTGCTATGATTCTCAATGAGCTGTAATACAGTTACCAGAGAAAGGGAAGGAAGGTGTGCTATAGCCAGCATGCCTTCTGCTTCTGTTAGCTCTGTGGCTCTAAGGAAAGTTCCTTTAAACCTTACGTAGCCAAACTGGAAGCATAGACAACTGGTACAATTTTTCTAGTTTGGCCATTTTGACCTTAATTTTTAATGGAGGTTATCTGTACATTTTTTACCTTTTTATTAGGTAAATAATAGTATGAATGACATCACATACAGGGCCAACATCAGGGCATACATGTCCATGATGTAATCAAGGACATAGCTCAGCCCTGGGGCCCTTAACGATATGCAGTTGGGTTGAGGAGATATTTCTATCTCCCCCAACAGGACCACGTTTAGGAGCTGCACCAACCTACTTGGCCGAGTTAACTTAAATGTATGCTTACTAATGCAAGGAGCCTAAATAACAAAATGGGGGAACTAGAGGCATTAGCATACACTAAACAATATGATATAATAGGCATAACTGAAACATGGTGGGATGAGGCACATGACTGGGCAGTTAACTTAAATGGGTACATGTTATTTAGGAAGGATAGGAAAAACAAGAAGGGTGGTGGGGTAAGTTTGTATGTCAACCATGATTTAAAGCCAAATCTTAAGCAAATGGAATGCGATGAGGAAAATGTGGAAGCTTTCTGGGTAAATATCTGCATGAGGGAAAAGAAGGTAAACCAACTATTGGTTGGGATATGTTATAAGCCACCTAATGTTAATATTAACGCGGAACAACAGCTGCAGATCTGGGTAACACTTTAATTATTGGAGATTTTAATTACCCGGACATAAATTGGGACAGAGGGACTAGTAGCTCAGCAAAGGGAATTAGGTTTTTAAACTTGTTAAATGACACCTTCATGTCACAACTTGTACAAGCACCACCTAGAATGGACGCTTGTCTGGACCTGGTTTTAACAAACAACGTTGATCTTTTGACCAACATTCAAGTAGGTGAGCACTTGGGAAATAGTGATCACAATATAGTGTCCTTTGAAATCAACTCAAAAAAACAAAAGCACATGGGGTATACTAAAATATATAATTTTAAATAGGCCAATTTCAATAAGTTAAGGGAAGCTTTACAATATATTGACTGGCATAAACTCTTTAGTGAAAAGAACACCGAGGATAAATGGATCATCTTCAAACAAATATTAGAAAGGTACATTTCTCAGTATGTACCATTGGGAAATAAATATAAAAGAAACAAATTAAAACCAATGTGGCTTAGTAGAGAAGTAAAACAAGAGATTAAAAATAAGAAAAGGGCATTTAAATCGGACAAATCAGATGCATCTTATAAAAGATATAAGGAAGCAAATAATGCGTGCAAAAAGGCAATTAGACTTGCTAAACTTCAAAATGAAAAAATGATAGCTAAAGAGAGCAAAACCAACCCCAAAGCATTTTTTAAGTACATAAATTCTAAAAAAACAAAAAGTAAAAGTGTAGGTACACTAAAAATGGAAACGGGGGTGTTAGTTAATGAAGACCAGAAAATTTTAAATAACTATTTCTCCTCCGTATATATTAAGGAAGAACCCATGGCAATAGATGTGCAAATGATTGCTACTAAAAAAATGCAGAATAATTGTAATTGGTTAACTCAAGACAAAGTGCTGCAGCAACTAAAGAAAGTTAATATAAACAAAGCTCCAGGGCCTGACGGTATCCATCCACGTGTACTTAAGGAACTAAGTGTAGAAATAAGTAAACCTCTGTTTTTAATCTTTCAAGATTCTTTTCTTTCAGGAAGTGTTCCGGAGGATTGGAGGAAGGCAGATGTGGTTCCTATATTCAAAAAGGGTTCAAAATCCTTGCCTGGAAATTATAGACCTGTGAGCTTAACTTCTGTGGCTGGTAAAATATTTGAAAGGATATTAAGGGATAATATTCAAGAATTCCTTGAGAAGAACATGGTTATCAGCAAAAATCAGCACGGTTTTATGAAGCACAGGTCATGTCAAACTAACTTGATTGCGTTCTACGAAGAAGTAAGTAGAAGTATAGAATATGCTGTGCAATTTTGGGCACCTGTTCTAAAGAAGGATATTATGGCACTAGAAAAAGTGCAGAGGCGGGCTACAAAATTAATAAAAGGAATGGAACATATCAGCTATGAAGAAAGGTTAACAAATTTAAGCCTATTTAGTTTAGAAAAACGTCGCCTGAGAGGGGATATGATAACATTATACAAATATATTCGGGGCCAATACAAACCATTGTGTGGAAATCTATTCACAAACTGGACTTTACATAGGACACGAGGCCATGCGTTTAGACTGCTAGAAAGAAGATTTCGTCTAAGGCAAAGGAAAGGTTTTTTTACAGTAAGAACAATCAGGATGTGGAATTCTCTGCCTGAAGAAGTGGTCTATACAGATGTTCAAACAGCTACTAGATGCATACTTGCAAAAACAGAATATTCAAGGATATAATCTTTCAATGTAGGGTAATAACTGCTTGATCCAAGGATAAATCTGACTGCCATTCTGGGGTCAAGAAGGATTTTTTTTCCTAGTTTGTTGCAAAATTGTGCTTCAAACTTTTTTTTTTTGCCTTCTTTTGGATCAACAGCAAAAAACAAATGTGAGGATGGCTGAAGTTGATGGACGCAAGTCTCTTTTCAGCTATGTAACTATGTAACATGGCAGCGAGGGGCTAAGAGGAAGTGATTTCATATCACTTTCTTCAAGAGTGCAACAAAAACCTATAGAGTAGAGAAGCTTGACAGAATGCTGGTCAAGGTGCAGGGAAAGTCTGGACCCCATGGAAAGACCAAATATTTCCCTCCTGCAACAAAACTCTATGCACACAGGAGGGAGACTATAAGTAGGGGTTTATACCAGTGTGTGTCTGTTTATGTGTAAGCGTGTGTGCATCTGACTGTATATGTATGTTTATGTCTGTATATGTATGCCTCCTTATGTCTAAGACTGTTTGTATCCGACTGTCTGTGTCTGAGTGTGTGTTTGTGTATGTCCGGGTGTGTGACAACATGTATCCGAGAGTGTATGTGTGCATCTGTGTGTAGGTAGGTATGGCAGAGAATCTTTGTGAGTGTCTGGTGGTATGTAATTGTGTGTGTGTCTGCAAATGTATCACTATGCTTGATTGTATGTGTGCATGTGTAGGGATGTGTGCCAGTGGGATCAGCAAGATAATTCTGCAAGAGGATATCATTTCCTATGCCAGTCTTGTCACTGCTAGTGCAATATAGAGCGTTTGAAGCAATGATCTTGCCTGTAGACAGACACTGAAGACAGATGGACAGAAAATATAGACATTTATTAATGCATGAGAATATTTATTTTAGTTTATTCTAATAAAATATGAAATTACATTATTATATATAATGCCTCTAGAACATTGAACACTTTGGACATTAGCAACATGATTCATCCAGAGCTTATTTCTTAGTGTTGGTAGACATCTTAGTAGCTAGGGACAGCTCACTGGCAGTAAGTTTTTCTTCTTTCTTTAGTACCTAGAATATATAAAAAATAAATAAAATAAATATATATTTTTTACTTAGATTGCAGAATTTAGAACTACATATTTCAGATAATTAGTTGTGTGTGTGAATGTTTGTATAGGTAACTGCATATATGTGACAATTTGCAATGAAAGCTGTAACCTTTTTTGTACATATGGAGAATTTGTTTTTTTGCAAGCCTTTATTTTCTATCACGAGTAACTATTTTCCCAGGCAGGTACCTTTCATGAACCAGTAGCACTAATACCTGCCTGTCCCCAGGAGATGCCATTCACCTAAAACCTTTATTGAAGCTCACATCGACCTAAAAATAACATGTACAATAACCATGCTGTGGAGACCTACTCAGATGGGTATTTAAATCACATTTTAATGGGTCCATTAAAATAAAAAAATAGATAGAATAACCTGAAATGTCCAATTCAAAGTCGGATAATTTCTATCAGAGATCAGATGACTGGAATGATTTGGTTCCTTAATAGATTAGAGATACATCACAAGCACCCTTACCTTGCATTTGAACATTTTGACTTCTTTCCTGGGGTCCGGTAGGTGCCGTTCCACACCACCATTATTAATACAAGTTGTAGTGGTTATGGTGCTTGGATCGTTCTTTTTAATAGATAGAGCAAACAGAGAGCTGCATTCAAGCAAGATGTTGGTGGTTTAAGTTACCTAGTTAGTCTGAAAGTGCACCTCATACTTACCAACATTTTCTGTCACCTTCTGGTATAGGAGAGAGAGAGCAGAGGTCCAGGGGATTGGGGGTGAAAAGGGGCGGGGCTTGTCTGCCAAAAGGTGTGGGCTTTCCCAGCGAAGGGAAAAGGTCTGCCTGCCAAAGGCGGTGTGTTTATCGTAAAGAGAGTAAGCATTGCTGAAGTGCTCCACAGATTTTAAAATGTGAGACAGGTCTCAGGACTTAAATTTGCTGGGACAGTACCAAAGAATACAGGACTGCCCTGGCAAATATGGGACTATTGGCACCTACAGTCGTGGCATTTACTTAAAAAAAAAAGAACCCTGAACTTCAAATACCACTCAAAGTCAGAGATGATATGCTCTGCATGATATGTTTCAGAATGAAAATAATTAGCTGTGAGAACATGCATGCATAGGTGTAACTGCTGAATCAAATCTAGTCCTCTATATTAATATGTTGCTAT
This sequence comes from Pelobates cultripes, assembly GCA_933207985.1. Taxonomy (NCBI): domain Eukaryota; kingdom Metazoa; phylum Chordata; class Amphibia; order Anura; family Pelobatidae; genus Pelobates; species Pelobates cultripes. The sequence goes on from OW240921.1 coordinate 42,989,823, forward strand.
TGGGGTACAAACTATGACTCATGATACCCTATGAAGCTACATTATAGTATTCTGAAAGTGTATAAAGATCATGTGGAGAAAACATGAACAAATCGTTTCAAGCACAGCAAGGGACATTCTGAGCTTCAAACACTGTTTTGCTTTGATGTGTTCTCTGCAGTGTTCCATTCGGATTACTCTAATGCTGCATAGTGATTCCCCCATAAATGGCTATTAAATGAAGTTTGCATATTATTTTAGATTACATGACTATATAGGACTGAAGAATCTAAATTCAACTGCAGAGTCACTAGGATCACATAATCCAGCTGTGAAAGATTTATGCTGGGGGCTTTCCTCGGGCTACAAGGGGAAGGATAGATAACGGTTATCAACTAGCTCATCTGTGTCATTGTCACATTAATATTGTATGACAGGGTGAATTTTTTAAAAGGGTTAAAATGAGTTACAAGGCTAGAAATGCTATGCCAGAGGAACCGGGGAAATGTGAAGGTTGACTGTAAAGATTTCAACATATACGGTTTCCACTTTTGTTTTTAATTAATTTTTAGGTCTACAGAGCAGAAACAAACACTAAGAAAATGTATTCAGTAATATCTTATAGGATCACTGGAAATGCTATTATGAATCCATTGCCATAAATTCGTTATCTGTCACACGTGCTTAGTAAGTGAAATGCAACCAGGCAGCTATAGACATTCCCTTCAGATATAGCACATATTGTGAAGGCCATTACAATTTCCAAGCACGCTAGATCTTGCTGTCCAAGGAGCAGATTAAATTTCGCACATATTTTGTCATCTGAATGAAGCTTTCAACTTAGTGTAGCACGTAAATCCTATGAAGTGCAACATTAGTGACAAAAAGAAAGAAAAATGAATTCACACTAGAGAAATGTAACTTGGTCATTAGATTGAATGGTAATACAGATTTGTGTAAGCCTCATGCCATTCAAATTCTACAATTCTATTTACTCCAATAGCGATGATTGGCAGGAGATGAGCCGCATCAGGATTATCTCTTACTGATTTGGTCATCAGCAACTAATGGGGCAGGTCACCATCATGCCACATTGCACATTTGTTTTTCGTCCTTCTTTGGGTCAAGACAGACATTCATTCTTGCACAAAAACATTTGATTTATTTCTAATTACATCAGCTTCCTGCTGGTTTCACCTTCTGAGCTAAACTGTAAATGTGCAATGAGACAAAAATAGTCAATGAACCTTTAAATGTATTAATCGTTTAATGATGCACGTCAAACCAGTGTCAGTATGTTTCTTAATAGTAAACTGGATTATGAACTGTAGGATGACTGATCTTTGGGTCCAAAAATTAAAGATTCCAAAAAGAAAGATAATACAAATAAATTGCAGTTGCATAGTGACGGCAAGTTTAAAATATTCCATCCAGAATTGCACAGTGCTTTTTTGAATAGCTATAGAGCTTTTGTTTATCCCCAGGAATAACATGATGCGTAATGCAAATAATGCATGTTTATACTGGAAATCTCAAGGTAAAATATTGGAAAACTGATACAGAACAGAAAAAATTAAAAAAAAAACCTAAAACCCAGAAACATGAAAGCGAAACTATATATATTGGATGTGTAGTTGAGTTAGTAGCGTGGTCTGGTACCGAATGTTGTTTTTTTTTTTACATTCTTATATTTCAGGTTTTCAAAGTAAAACAAGACAGAGTAAAGGGGGTTACAGTATAGTAAGTTTGATATTAAAACATAAATCCTGTGTAAGTGAGAGTTAAGTGGTTACAATTTGTCTTTGATAGCATTTACACCTAGTATCACGGGATGTACACAACAACAGTTTACGCCTCGATCAATGTTTCAAATTGACGTTTAAGAATACAGAGCTGCTGGGCCTAGTGATAACTACATACCCGGTGTCTCCTTAATATTCGTTTCCTTGACATACTGCATTTTTATAGTTTTTATGGATTCAAAGAAATACATCCCAGGGTTTGTCATCAGGTACAGAATATTGTGGCTTCAACAAAACTTGGAGAAGTAGGTGAGGTAACACCTTTAGCAGGCAAACAGGTTCAGCAATTGACATGCCCCATTGCATGGTCTGTGAGGTGTTGACGGAACAAAGTGTCATCGGAGGACCAGTGCAGGTCATGTCAGGAGCTACTTCTCCAGTCTCATGTTATGCGTAAGGACCGCTTAGCTCTGCCTACGCTACGCGGGGATGTTTATGTCATCGACCTATGTGCCTGGTCTGCGCCTGAACCACATGCGCACTAGGCCGTCTACTGCTGTCAACAACAATTCAATTGCGTTATTAGTTGGGAGTCTGTAGCCTTTGCCCACGAGGGTATAATGTGGGCTTGGTGAGGGGGGATGCAAAGGGGCAGGTGGATGGGAAGAGCAGTGGGAGGGGAAGACTGGGCAGGAAAAACAGAGGTAAAGGGAGCTGTTAAGAGAGAAGAGAATGGGAAGCGGAAAAGTAAGCAGGAAGCCAGTCTGCTCTGTCGCAGGTTGGGTACAAGGGTCCCTAATATTCACGGTCAATTCCATCATAGTAACCAGGCCCCTCGCATCCCTCTCATTCTCTTAGGTGTGTTTAGCCCCCCTGGAGGTATAAGCCATCCATGGGTGCAAAGCTTTTTTTTCGAGCGATCCTGCAGGGAGGCAGTCACCATTTCCATACTGTAGATGCCCTATCCACCCATTGCCGGAAGGTGGGCGCACCCGTTCGTTTCCAGTGTAATGGGATGAGGGACTTAGCCGCGGAGAGAAGGTGTATGGTGAGTGATTTTTTTTGTACATTTTCAGTGGGGCGGACGTGTGGTTAAGAAGCATAGTCAGTGGTAGTAGTGGTAAGTCTGTGTCCGTGATCTCTTTAATCTTCACATTTATCATCTGCCAGTACGGGACTATGAGGGGGCACGTCTACCAAATATGCAAGCTGGTACCCACACCTGTGCTGCATCTCCAACAGTCACCCGGTATAGAGTCATGTATGTGTTTGAGTACATCTGGAGTGCAGTACCAATGCATCAACAATGTGTAGCTCATTTCCTGGTGTTTCGAGCTTATGGAGCATTTGTATATCAGGAAGAATATTTTGTCCCAGTCTTTGTCAGTGAGCTCAACCCCAGTCTCCCTTTCCCATTTCTCCATGATGCCCAGAGGGCGGGTGTTTTCGTAGTCAAGAGGGTGTTGTAAAGGGCCTATACTCCATGTGCGACATGTCATCTAGATGTGCATACGTTTTCAAAGTAAGTCAGGGTCCTGTGGAGATGGTCCCTATCTCGAATGGATGAGTAGTATGTGTTACGCTGGTGATAGTGGAATTCTTCGAGTTGTGTCGGTCTATGATCTGGGAGAAGGTCCACCAGGAGCTTGAGACCGCTTGCGGTGATACCTTGATGCAGATAAATCCAGTTCGTAGCCTGAATGTTTTTTAGAGTGGTGGGGTGTAGTCCTCCCGCTAGGTTTGGATTATTCGTGATGGGGATTAGCGGGTTCAGTTATGTGTTAAGCTGCCGGGAATAACTTTGGTTGCACCAGACTCTGAGGATAGCATCAATCATGAGGTTGCCTGTACATGGTTCGGTATAGGGGTCTCCACTGAGCAACAGTATATAGGGGATCTTACCTCGTGACTGTTGGATTTCCATATTCACCCATCTTTTGGAGCTCGGGGGGGCGTGCCAGTCCACAAGTCTGTGCAGGTGTGTCACCTGGTAGTATGTAAGTATGGATGGCAGTCCCACGCCCTCAGTGAACTTCGGTTGCTCCAGGACAGTTCTGCGGATACGAGTAGACCGTTGGTTCCAGACAAACCGGAGAATGGCTGTCGTCAGGGTGCTGAAGAATGCCTGCGGGATCGCCATGGGCAGTGTCTGGAACAGATACAGTAGGCGCAGTAAGATGTTCATCTTAACCACGTTGATGCGGTCAAACCAAGATATGTATTGAGCAGACCACCACTGAAGCTACTTTCTGTAGCGTTGTGAGGAGAGGGAAGACGTTCAGTTGGTAGAGCTTTGTGAGTTTGCTCGGCAGCCAGATTCCTAAGTACAGAATGTTTTCTGTCTTGAAACAGGACACACCTGCATCTAAATACATGCAACAGTTCTTTGATCATATTATTTGTTTTTATTATATTTACGGTTTAAAGCACCGCATGGACTATCTTAGGTGCACGCTGTTTAATTCTAAAGTAAGTGTGCTTTCGGGAATACCATTAACACTGATAGAATAAAACATTTATAAAATGTTGCTTAGTATATTCTTAGAACATTTCTCCATTGCCCCTCGTGTATTGCTGGACTGTTGTATAAAATATAGTTAGTGCATTCTGTCTGCTGTTTGGCATATTTGCAAGTAGGACAGCCCAGCGGCTTCCCTGACTGTATGAGGATAATTAGAGTTTGTAAAAGAAGTTGAGTTCCCTTATTGGTAATGTTTCTTAGTCCCTTCCTATTTCAGTTGGACACTCAAGATAAGATGCCCCTAAGACACAGGGCTAAAAGGCCACCAGGAGACACAAAAGAGTTTCTAATTGGAGATGACAGACGCAACATCGCCTGAGGTCCCTACTCTGGGGAACGTATTAAGCCATCACTTCGAAATATAACTGCTATCTTACCTTACTTTTATATGAGCAGGTAACTTTACAGTTGATTCTTACAGCATGAATACAACAATTTTAATTAAAGTATTCTGATCACAGATACATTATCCTTAATTATAGGGCGTTCAATGTCATCTATGTATTGTGCTATCAGAATTGCTGTATCGATTTAGTAAAAAAAATATAATAAATGCCACCTGCCCTCATTTGCTAAACATTACTCAGCACAGCGAATGAAACAAAAATAAAAGTAGGGTCTCGTGATTGGTAATTTACCAGCCAACAAGGGCCTAAGTCTGAGTATATAATCAAAGAATGATTCCCTAAGGGAAACAAAAGGTGTTGGAATTACCCTTATAGAGATAGAGCATATAGAGGATAATAAATCAAAGAATTGAAGATAACAATAACTCTCTGGTTATTGGCACATTTGAGTCTAAACAGACTTCAAAGGCAAAGGCAAATACCTTCGCATAACCAGTGCCACAATTACAGGGAAACTCATTTATTAAATGCTTGGATAGATACTAGGGGGTATGTATACTAAATGCCTAAAAACTGGGGGTATAAAGTGTAACGGATCAGCTGGCACCCCGACTGGGTACCTTCTGTTGACGGATGCTCCTAGTGCTTTCCGAGGGCTCCAAGCACTCCAGTAGACACCATAACCACCGCAGGTCACACGAACCGCCGCAGCTTGGTTGGAGTCTCGCCGTCTTCCTCCTACTCTGGGCCCAAGGCCAGGGACCAGCTTCCAGTGGACCTCTTCTAAATCCAGAGAGCAGGAACAGTAACAGAAACAGCTCTTACAAGAGCTAGTGATTATACTCTGGGGAGTATAGTGATTATAGCAATCCCCAGAGTGTAGTTCTCCAATCCCCCAAACATGAGCCAAGACTTCATGAAGGGTAGAACAAGTCTGTTTAATGCAAGCAAGCACTCACAATTTATACAATTTCTCAGGCCAGAGACACACCCCCTGGGCCTGATGGAACACAGGCACACAAACCAATCAGAACAATACAACGTCTGACCCTCCCACACAGGGCCGCCACCAGAAATTTTGGGGCCCCTAACTCAGCTCAGGGTCTGGGGCCCGCCTCCAATCCCACCCACAGGGTCCGCCTCCCACAGGAATACACACACAGACACAAAAACACACACTGATACAAAAGGACACATATACACACATTTAGATACTAACAGACACACATACTGAAACAGACATACACGCATATAGGCATACATACTGACACACACATACTGAGACATACACATATATACAGACACACAGGCATACATAGTGACAGTCACATATTAACATACATACAGACACACATGCATGAGGACATACATATACATACACCGACATACATATACACAGACATACATTCATTCATACAGACATACAGATGCTGACATCCATACACACATACATACATACATACATTCATAATGGCATACATTCATACTGGCATATATACAGACATACATACATACTGACATAAATGCATACTGACATCCATTCACACATACACGCAGACATACGTTCATAATGACATGCAGACATACATTTTTTATTAAGATCCACATTGGATTCTGGACCTCATTCCAATTTGAACAATCAACAGCTCATGTGGAAGTAGGAGTGGGACATCCTTTTGAATAGTCCCAAGGCGATATTCATGGGAGCCATATGAGATTTGGCTCCAGGCTTGTGAGTACCAGACTTCACTTCCTCAATATTCTATTTTACCAGACAATATTACACTATTACGTGCTTTGTTTATCTCTTTCAGACATATTTTAAGTGTGACCTACCCTCTACATTGTATGTATTTGCTTTCTATTTGTTGAGTGGTGTAAGGGGTTTCCACTCAGGGGGTTTATAGCTCTATAGCTATCACACTTTATTCTATTACCTCTCTGTATATATTTGTTTTTTGCATTTCACTATTATAAATTCCCTTTTGTATACAGTCTTAGGAATATAATATGTCGTATTTAGAAGAAAGAAACTATACAGTAAATGATATAGATCATATGTTTTCTGAAGTTGAAATTCCATTAAATGATATGGATTATATTAACGCAGATAAATGTAAAATTAATCTGGAAAAAGCACTTACCCGAGAAATGAAAATTAAATGGGAAGTAGCCACTTTAAAAAAATACGTTAAAGAACAGATTACTCCAAGGGGGTTAAGGTTTGAAAAAGATCCCACTTTTGATAAAGAAAATGAAAGTTTCATGGCAGGATGGAACAAACTACTTGAAGGCTTTTCATTCAGTGTCATTGGATACATAGTATCCAGAAGAGAAGAGACACTAATACAAATAGATGAGGAAATTAATACATGGAAACAAAAACTTAGTGACACCTCTAGCCCAGAAATATTTAATCAAACAATAAAAGAGATTAAAATAAAAGTAGAAAGAGCAGAAAAGGAAACCATTGCTATAAAAAGAAAAAAATATTTGAGAGATACTAACGACTATAAGACAGGTAACATTAGGTTCCCTAAAAGAATAGCAAAACAAAGTGGAGGCTACCAAAAAGAAGAAAGGTATAAATCACGAAAGGACTTCCCCAGACAGAACAATTATACACAACAAAGATTTAGCCATAATAATCAACAATTTAACAAAGAAAAACTGCATAAACAAAGATTGGAAAAAGAGAAATATGAAAATATCACATATGAACGAGAAAATCGTAGACATTATAGAACAGAATATGTTAGGGATGATTTTGAATATCCCACAACATCAAAGACACTTAACCCTGTACACCATCATTTGAGCAGGAGTTATAGAGATGTTGTGAAAGAAGGACGAAGAAAAATACAAGATGAATCCCCCCCCAAAAAAGTAAGAAAGACTCAAGGAGATGTGAGAAAGAGATATCCCTCAACAGAGTCAAGAAGGAGAGAAAAAAGTAGAAGTAGAAGTGCTGGTTTAAATTCTATAAGGGAGAGAAATCTCCAAATTAGACACAGAGAAAAATCTAGGATAATCAATAGACCCCAAGATATACAAAGAGACACGAGATTACCTACTCCAGAACGGACTCACTTAAGGAGATATCAGAACAATTCACCGGATTTTCGGAAGGAACCAGTAATAGAAAAGTTAAAATGGCAAGAGAAACCCACATCATGGGAATCTCCAGGGAAACGCCAAAGGTCCAGAGAACAAGAATTGGAAGAAGGAATAGGAGGCAACAAAGAGAAGAGGGGGAGGTTATAACGCCCAAAGGGATATTTAACCTTACAAACTCCATACTAACTAAAGATGAAATACAGGTGTTACAAAAAGGCTTAAAGTTTGCCCCCACAGTAGAAATTGATAAATTCAACTTCTACATAGACATGAATAAATTTATAAGAAATTTATGTCTTAAAAATTTTTTTGCTGAAAAAGAAAATCAATTAGAAGAGCAACAGGAAACACAACACAATACAGAATTTGTACAAACACAACTAAAAGATAAATCTCATTTCTTTCCTAGACACATGATTTCAGATAAAATGAAAACTTTTGAAACGATGGTGATGGGTGAAATTAATAAAATTAAAAAATTAAATAAATTCCAACAAAATATGTCCATAAAAGAGAAAAGTATCCTAAAGAATCTACAGAATAATAAAGACCTAGTCATTAAACCGGCTGATAAAGGGGGAGGGATAGTAATACTATCTAGTTCTAACTATAAGGCAGAATCCGAGAGAATCCTTTCGGATAATACAACATACCAGAAGCTTAATTTAAACCCCACAGAGAAGGTTAAGAAACTCTTTGGTGATTTTATCCAAAAGGGACTAGAATTAAAAATCCTTACAGAAAAAGAAGGGAAATATTTACAAGTGGCGCACCCGAAAACACCAGTTTTTTACTATTTACCGAAAATACATAAAAACCCTCTCAATCCCCCAGGACGCCCTATCATTTCGGGGATTGATTCTATATCTTCAAAAATCTCCGAGTACATAGATATACTGTTACAACCAATAGTTGGAAAAACAAGAGCACATCTTAAAGATACGATCCATATTCTGCAAGTCCTAGATTCCACTCAATGGAAGGAAAGTTATCATTTAGTAACAAGTGATGTTACATCCCTCTATACCATTATTCCACATGACATGGGGATCAAGGCAGTTGAATATTTCCTCACTAAAGCTAATTTTAAAACAGAACAAATTGATTTTATTTTAGAAGGAATTTTACTCATTTTAAACAACAATTATTTCTGGTATCAGGATTCTTTTTATCTACAAATTAGGGGTACAGCAATGGGCACCAAATTCGCACCCAGTTACGCAAATCTTTTTATGGCGTATTGGGAGGAACATTTTATTTTTTCATCTCATCCTTGGGTGTCGAATTTGGTGTCCTACCGAAGATACATAGATGATATCTTTTTTATCTGGGAAGGTTCCACAGATCTACTAGAAAATTTTAAACTTTTTTTAAAAGATAATGATTGGGGAATCATTTTAACAACTATACAAAGCCAGACAGAAATCCAATTCTTAGATCTTTTAATTTTCATACAGAATGGGCAAATTTTAACAAAAAATTTTTTTAAGGAAGTAGATGCAAACGGGTACATCGAGAAATCAAGTTGCCACCATAAACCATGGCTGAAAAACGCGCCAAAAGGACAATTTTTGAGGATAAGACGCAATTGCACAAATGATGATGATTATGTAATACAGGCAGGAAAAATAAAAACACAGTTCGAAGAGAAAGGATATGAGGAAAAGGAATTGGAGGAAGCCATGGAGGATGTAAAACAAATTTCAAGAACAGAATTATTAACTTATAAATCAAAAACTGATCAACAAAAATATCCAAAAAAAACCCCTTTTATATGCAACTTTAATGGCAACCATAAAAAAATGAATAAAGCTATCAAGAAATATTGGCATGTTTTGCAAGAAGATACGGTCCTAAAAGATATTTTACCAAGTCAACCTCATATAATATATAGAGGGGCAGCTAACCTGAAAAGGACTTTAGTCCAAAGCAGTGAAGGACCTAAAACTAATGCACATTTTCTAAATCAAAATAAAGGTTTTTATGGGTGTGGGACCTGCTTAGCGTGTAGAACCACTAAAAGTAAAAAAAGATGCATAACTAATATTAAGGAATACACGAATAAAGATTTTACTATTAGGGATCAACTAACATGTTTCTCGAAAGGAGTAATCTACATATTAAAATGTCCTTGTAACTTACTTTATATAGGTAGAACTATAAGATGTGTACATACGAGAATTTCAGAACACATACGTAATATTAAGAAAGGACTAGAGACACATTTTGTATTTTATTGTCTCTACAAGGGTTTCTTGAGGGATTCCCTTATAGGGTTGCTGCTCCTCCGGTTTAGCGCAGACTCTTCTCCCCCCTTTGTTTTGCGATTTGTATAATTCCCTCTAGAGTCAGCAGCTTTTCTACTTGTTTCCCATCATGTCTATATTTGACTACAGGAATAACTATATCATTGATGTCGAAAATGTATTTGACACAGAGGTAATCAGCCCAATTCAGATAAATTACCCTATTTTTAACCAAGAAGAACTTTTTATTAAATTAGAAAGATCCCTTACCTCAGAAATCAAATTAAAATGGGAAATAGCCACCCTAAAAAAATACATTGATGAAAGAATTACCCCCCGAGGTCTAAGATTACTCAAATTACCTACTTCCGATCAAGATGATCCTGAATTCATGGAAGAATGGAATAATAAATTGGAACTATGCACCCTAGGCCTAATGGAGACCTTAATTGTAAAAAAAAGTAAAAAACTATCCATCTTAGATTCAGAAATCAATAACCTAAAAGAAAAACTATTACCCTTCACCGAAACACAAGCCTATAACCAAAACTGCATATTAATTCAGAGTAAGATTGAAAAAGTTGAGACAGATACGAAACATATTAAGATAAAGAAATACATTAGGGACAAGACAGATTACTCAAACAAACAAGTACGCACTTATCACCTTAACAGGAGATATACTACACAAAATTATAAGGACTATTCTCAAACCAATAGACATCACACAAGGACTGACACATTTCCCCAAACAAGAAGAAACACTATCAACACTCGCCAACAAGATTATCATCACCAAAACTATAATAAATATCAAAATTACACTAATAAGAAATTCACACAGTCACCCGATAAACCCCAACCATCACACAAGCAATCAACTAATTTCTATTCCGGATCCCAAGTTGGACCTTCAGTCAGACCAAAATACCAGCAATCACAAATACCACCTCATTACAAACCAAAATATACACATTCTCCACCACCCAAGAAATATACCACCAATTCATATAATAGAAACTTTTCACCAAAACATCAAAGATCCAAATATATTAACGATCGAATTGAGCAACCTAAATCACCCAGTATCCCTTACCACTCCAATAGGTACCAATTGCTATCAATCGATTCCGAATTTGAAAATGAGGATCATTTTTTAGAAATTCGCACTCACCCAAGCACTTTGAATCAAACACCTCACCCGTCACGATCCCAAAAAAGAACCTTAAGCATAGAGGAAGAAGAAGTGGAAGACGGGAGCAAGAGAGAAAAACTAGAAAGAAAATAAGTTCCCCTAAAAATCTAAACAGTGGGATTTTTAATCTTTCCCAAAAAACCCTTACCATAACACAATTGTCGGTTTTAAACAAAGGTCTCAAGTTTGCCCCAACTAACCCTTTTAAATCCTTCGAGGCTTTTATTGACATTAACAAGTTTGTCCGAAAAGCAACTCTGAAACGCTATTTTAAAGAAAAAACAGAAGAAAATTTTATCTCCAATAATCCCACTGATAATAGTGCAATTCTTCCCCCCTCCCCCTCCCAGAGAAAACATATTATTAACACACATTTTAAAGACAAATCTAAATTTTATCCAGCTTTTATGAAAACTGCCCCTTTATCTGTTTTTGAGAAACTAGTTACAAACGATCTAAATAAGTTAAAGACTAATAAATATGATACACAAAATTTAACAAACAACGAAAGAAAAGCACTTAGAGAGTTACAAGAAGACAAAGATATTGTGATAAAACCAGCCGACAAAGGAGGTGGTCTAGTCATCCTATCTAGTGCCATGTACATAGAGGAAGCGCATAGACAGTTAAACGACCCCGATGTCTATGAGAAACTTCCATCAGATCCAACAAAGACCATTCAAAATCTCTTTTTAACTTTTTTAAACAAAGGTGTATCTCAATCCATTTTAACTAAACAAGAGTATAACTTTTTAAACAAAAAATTTCCAAAAATCCCGGTAATATATTTTCTGCCAAAAATACACAAAAATGACACTAATCCCCCTGGCAGACCAATAGTGTCAGGGATAAATTCGCTTTTATGCAACCTATCCCAATATATAGACACTCTTTTACAACCTGCCGTTAAAAAAATGAAATCTTATCTTCAAGACTCTATGTCTCTTTTAAACTTTTTAAATGATTTTAAATGGGACCCCAATTTTATCCTGGTTACTTGTGATGTCCAATCATTATACACAATTATACCCCACAACATTGGATGTGAAGCCATCAAAAATATTTTAATAAAGGAAGATAGAATTCCGGAAGAACAAATAGATTTTATTTTAGAGGGTATTAATATTATTTTAAAAAACAATTACTTTTGGTTTTTAGATTCCTTTTACCTCCAAAAAAGAGGAACAGCTATGGGTACCAGGTTTGCCCCTAGCTATGCCAATCTGTTTATGGCAGATTGGGAATCTACAGTTATCTATAATGGGGACTATTTAAGGGCAAACCTGGTCTCATATTTTAGATATATTGATGATCTTTTTTTTATCTGGAATGGATCCGAAGACAATCTTATCTCTTTTTTTAATGTTCTTAATACTAACAATAGGGGTATAATTTTAACCCACGAGTTTAGTAGAGAACAAATAAACTTTTTAGATCTCAATATATTTATTAAAAACGGTAAAATTAATACAAAAACTTTTTTTTAAAAAGTATGTGTAAACACAGTGATTGACAAGAACAGCTGCCACTATAAACCATGGCTTGACAGTGTCCCGAAAAGTCAATTTCTCAGACTACGCAGAAATTGCACACAACTAGAAAATTTTGAAGAACAAGCTAATACTCTCAAAAACAAATTTATGGAGAAAGATTACCCAGAAAAAGCCCTTTTGGAGAATATTAATGAGGTAAAAAATAAAAATAGAGACGAGCTTTTAAAGTATAAGCTCAAAAGTAAAAACGACTCTATATCCCTCCCTATCATTTTTAATTTTAATAATAAGAGTAAAGAATTACAAAAGATTATCCGGAAACATTGGCACATTTTAAAACACGATGAAAAACTCTCCAAGATTATTCCAGAAAAACCTAGTGTAATTTTTAGAGGGGCTCCTAATTTTAAATCTATTCTAACCACCAATTTTACTAAAGAAACGAAATCTAATAACTCTGTATCCTTTTTTCCCGCAATCTCTAGGCTTTTATAAATGCAAAAACTGTAATGTATGTAAAACCGCTGATCCTACAATGCCACCAAAAATAACAGAATTTACTTCAAACAAAACCAAAACCACTTTTAAAATAAAAGAATTTATAACATGTAACACCAAAAACGTTATCTATTTACTACAATGCCCGTGTGGTTTCCAATACGTTGGGATGACCACCAGATGTTTAAAAATCAGATTAGGTGAGCATTGTAGGAACATAAAAAATGGTTATTTAAACCACTCTTTATCCAAACATTTTTTAATCCACAACAAAGACCCAAAAATGTTAAAATATATGGGTATAAAAAAATGCTCATTACCTTGGAGAGGAGGAGATATAAAAAATATTTTAGGTAAAATTGAGATGGAGTGGGTTTATAAACTACAGACTTTAACACCTAATGGACTTAATGCAGATTTTGATCTGCATAATTTTTTATAACAATACCCACTTTTACTGTTTCATTTTTCATGGAATTCTTATCTTTTAAATTATTTTTAGTGCATTTATATTGCAGAGATTATATATTACATAATACATTTATATATCTGTATTTATATTTTCAGTATGTGTATTTTTAGCATTTGCAGCTTTATTATTATCCTGATTGTTAAATGGATTCTGTTAAATACTTCTATTGGAATGCTGTAAGATTGTAAAATGGATTCTGCTAAAAACTTCTATTGGAATGCTGTAAAACTGTTTAAAACCCAATCCCTTATGCTTTCTGCCCTTAAGAGCTCGGTGACCGGCAGGACTCCATTTCCCATGGAGCATTGCGCTCCCATGCCGGCCACCGAGCCCTCTGTTTACATCTCTAAGCGATCCGCCTATTCAGACGGTCCGCGCATGCGCGGCACGTCCCGATCACGTGATCGGGACCAACTTAAAATAAAACTTTCTAAAAGCTTCGTTTTTATAAAATTAGTATTACCCAAGCCTAATCAGGCTTAGATCTTTGTATTTATATGGTCTTTTACTCATTTCTTAATGTAATTTTCGTTCGGTTTTAATAATTGAATATGATTGGTGCACTAAATTTTGGCGCCAAATTCAATTACTGTATGAACTTATAAATTCTGTTCTCTGCCAGGTGTATTGTTCTTTTACCATTTTGAAAAAACCTCATAGGTGAAACGCGTAAATGGTTTAAAAAGTGTATTTTAAATCAATAAAAGTTATTTTTGGTTAGCCTTTTATACGAGGACCAATCTTATACTTATTTTTATTGTATTTTATACATTTCAACTACTCCTGGCACTTTCATACATTGTTTTTATACTATATCTTTTTATTTTTTATTTTTACTTTTTAAAAAATTTTTATTTCTAATTTTCATTTCTTAAAACACCATAACCCTGAAGTGTATCCTGTCAAAAGAAATCCTCAGGTGGGGATAATTCCACCAGCGCTGTGGTAATAGAGCAGTACTTGTCTGCTCTATTCTTGTAAGTATAACTTATTTTCTCAAAATATTTTTACTGTTCATACTGAGAGCACTATCTACTGTTTTATATATTTCGTGGATACCCATTATTCCAAACTGGAGAGGCGGACCTATCTCCCCAAGCACCATAGAACTACAGACATCTGAGCAGGTTCCAGCCTACATCAAGGAAATCCAAAGTTGTGAAAGACGGACCCATCACCAAAGTATATCCGATAGTGGGGATTAAACCACTAAGTGCCTCTTCTCCTAGAGCTGGTTCAAGCTCCAACAAATGTGAGTGGAATACTTTTCTCTTGATTTATACATCACACCTAAACGTACTATATTTCACCATTGGAAGCTCTTTATCTGTTTTTATTTCCACATATATGGACTATCTGCCACCACACGGACGGATCAACACCTGAGGAATATTACCCTACCATCACATATCAGTGAGACTGTTTTTATCTATTTTTTAGACGAACTTTGTCTATTAATTATTTTTTAGCGCAGCCCTTTCCCCCCTTTTTGTATTTTATTGTCTCTACAAGGGTTTCTTGAGGGATTCCCTTATAGGGTTGCTGCTCCTCCGGTTTAGCGCAGACTCTTCTCCCCCCTTTGTTATACATACATATTAACATACATACATACGGACATACATATTTACATACATAAATACTGACATACATATTAACATACATACATACAGACATACATACATACATATTAACATACATACAGACAGACATACATATTAACATACATACATACATACTGACATACATATTGACATACATACATACATACAGACAGACATACATATTAACATACATACATAATGACATACATATTAACGTACATACATACATACATATTAACATACATACATACTAACATACAGCTAATTTTGGTTACCTTTTTTGCAGGTGGTAGGCTGTGGCTGATGGGAGTCAGCGTGGCTCCCGCGGCCTGGCTTTCTACCTTCCCGCGCGGCACGGAGGGGAGGGAGCTGGGAAGAAGTGACGGCCACTTCCTCCCAGCAGTACTTTGCAGCTGAGATTGCATGGCCGCAGCACTGACCGGGCTCCTGAAGACACAGGGCCCATCGGGCTGTCGGCCCCTGATGGCGGCCCTGCTCCCACATACAGCACACAAGCCCTCCCCTCTAAGACAATGGACTAACTCAATTAACTCTAAGCAGAAAAAACATACATTTTTACAAACCCAAAATACAACATATCTCCACAAAAGTCACATCCCCTGATGGCCTTGATCTGGGTGAACAACATAGCCAAAAATCACCTAGATTTGTTCAGGGGTTCAGGTATTTCCTGGAAGTGTTATTTTCGCCCCACTGTGCACATGGTCCCATGCCCAAAACAGTTCCATACACTCGATGGCAAAACACTCCTTTAAAATGGCCGACGCCACATGTTTGAATCTGTTCCAGTTAAAAGTCCAAGGGGCAGAAACAGTGCCTTTAAAATCCAATATGCCCAAATAGTGTTTTTAAAGGGCAATATATCCCAGGGGCCATAGTCACAGGGCAAGAGGCTGGCATGCAGGCCTCTCCAAATCCCAGTGACGAATGTGCTTTTGTCACACAAAGTGAACCACTAAACTATGAACACAAATGGAATGAATGTACTTGAATTCAAGAGACCTATAGAGGCTACTAAATTATATAAGTGTTATATCAGTTTAACATTCATTACCAATAGAGTTGCATAAAGAAGCCGTAAAGCTAGGCTGGATAGTAAATAAAGGCAGTCAGCAGGGAAATAGGTAGATAACTGAATCGTACCCTTGTAACATAAAGTTACCCCTTGATTAATGCCCAAACTGATTACTCAGCACATATTGCTGCGCCAGTGGGATAGTTGTGCATAGTCTGTATCTGACATGTCTAGTAAGCAAGAGTACTATCGTAAAGGTTCACCTATATGCTTTCAAAGTAATTGTAGGAATGTGGTGCAGTTGACATGATGAAAAGCAGATGCACGCAAGACTATAAGAAACGTGCATCATTATATTCACAATTGTCTCACTGTGTTGGTGTCATAGCGGAAATGTGCGCTACTTTTGAAAGAGCTTGAAGCATTGTAATAGGAACTAAATAGGGGTTGGATGTGATGAGAGGAGGGTGTCATAGTGAGTGTAAATGAAAAATCAAAACAGTGTAAATTGACAAAAGGAGTCTATGAACAGTTTACAATAGTAGTAAATTTAAGGAGACCGCACTCACCAGGCTACCAAGGTGCACCAGATCCAGGGAAGGCTAGACCACATGATAAGTGTATGAAATAAAGCGGTGGTCCAGGCACAGCAACGTTTCAACCTGACCTTTGTCAAGTTGACAAAGACTCGGTCAGGTTGAAAAGTTGCTGTGTGTTTGCTATCAATTTAAATGCCTGGACCACTACTTTATTTCATACACATGAACAGTCTACAGTCAACAATGTAACTAAATACTGTTTTAAACCACATTCATACGCTATCTACAGTTAGGTTCAGAAATATTTGGACACTGACACAAATTTCATAATTTTGTCTCTGTGCGCCATCACAATGAATTTGAAATAAAACAACCAAGGTGCAATTGAAGTACAGACTTTCAGCTTTCCAGGCCTTTACTGCAGCTGTCTTCAGTTATTGTTTGGTCTTTCAGCCTTAAGTTTTATCTTCAGCAAGTGAAATGCTTGCTCGATTGTGTTGAGTTCAGGAGATTGACTCGGCCATTGCAGAATATTCCATTTTTTTCTTAAAAACTCCTGGGTTGCTTTCGCAGTATGTTTTTGGTCATTGTCCATATGTAAAGTGAAGCGCTATCCACTCAACTTTGCTGAATTTGGCTAAATTTGAGCAGACAATATATCGCTTCAGAATTAATCCAGCTGCTTTTGTGTTCTGTCACATTATCAACAAACACTAGTGATCAAGTGCTATTGTAAGTCATCCATGAACATGACATTTCACTGCTTCCACCGTATTTTAGAGATGATGTGGTATGCCTAGGATCATGAGCTGCTCCAGCCTTCTCTATACTTTTCTCTTCAGGTCATTCTGATACAGGTAGATTCTAGTTTTATCTGTCCAAAGAATGCTGTTCCGGAACTGGGCTGGCTTTTTTTTTTAGATATTTTTGACAAAGTCTAATCTGGCCTTTCTATTCTTAACGCTTGTGAATGTGGTGATCCTTCTTTATTTGCTCTTATAAAGTCTTCTCTTTATGATAGACTTGGATAATGATATGTCTACCTTCTGGAGACTGTCCTTCGCTTGGCTGGATGTTGTGAAAGATTTTCATCATCATGAAAAGGATCCTACGACTATCCACCACTGTTGTTTTCCATGGACATCAAAGACATTTTGTGTTGCAGAGCTCACCAGTGCGTTCTTTTTTTCTTAGAATGTACCAAACTGTTGATTTGGCCACTCCTAATGTTTCTGCTCTCTCTCTGATGGATTTTTTTTGCAGCCAAAGAATGTCCTGTTTAATTTGCATTGAGAGCTCTTTTGACTGCATGTTGTGGGTTAACAGCAACAGCTTACAAGTGCGAATGCTACACCAGGAATCAACTCCAATCTTTTGCCTGCTTAATTGAAGAATAAATAATGAATCGATATTCCACACCTGTCCGTGAGACAGCTTTTGAGTCGATTGTCCAATTACTTTTGTCCTCTTGAAAAAGAGAGGGCTATATATTAAAGAGGTGTAATTCCTAAACCCTTCCTCCAATTTGGATGTGAATATCCTCAAATTAAAGCAAAACTGCACCTTAATTCAATATTTATTATTTGTAACTGTAACTAATTTATTTTGGTAAACAGTCAAAAACACAAAACTTGTGTCAGTGTCCAATTATTTCAGGATCTAACTGTATGCACCCCACATTTCAAATGAATGTTTTATTACTGTTTATACATTTAAAAAAAAAGAGCTGTTTTTAGTATGTCAGCAAGTGCATACACCTTTTTACAGGAAATTGATGCAGAGTTTTAGTGACTGTCCTTGAATCAAAATTATGAACATCACCCTGTCAAGCCACTGAGTGTGCACATCTAATTTTTGCAATTTAAATGTCACAGTGGTTAATCATCTCAGGATGCATGGCTGAGATTTTGGCTCTTCAGAGGAACTGAAAGCCGTACATCAATCTCTGATAAAAAAAAATTTAAAAAAATAGAAGATTATCCACCATGACAAAAATTAAGTGGGTGGCAAGATGCCATAGTGCATGGCAGTGATTGTGTCTCTTTGATGGCACTAAAGGCCATATATCAGCATAAGACCAGCGTATGGGTTTCACGGAGTGTGAAGATTAAAAGTTGAAACCTGTATTACGCTGTTGGATGAGGAAAATAAAAAGCCAGGAGGTACTGTGTTATTGACATGAAATATGACTTTTTAACACAATATGTGTGCTTTACGCCCATTACTCTCAAAGTTATAAGTTCACCATTTAACAGACATTCCCTGCATAAATGCCATTTTTAAGCCATCTTGGTTCTCCTAAAACCTTTTGAAACCTTTTGAATTGCGCAAACTAATTCATCCAAAACCACGAACCACAACATACTGTATAACTCCTTATTATACAAACACTTCATCATTATATTTATTGCACTCTATGGAACATCAGATCATGGATATGGAAGGGACTTTACAGACTCTCCCTTTTTTGTAATTCTTAAAGAAAATAATTCATGATAAAAATAGTCACCTCTTGTTTGCTGCAAATCTGCAATGTCTGTAGGGAACACTAAATGGCTGAGCTTTCTTACGCCAACCTGGCTCTCTCTGGATAGCGCGCTACTGGGTCACGGACATGATCAAGGTATGGTGTCATGCTCTAACCTTGGGGAGCACCCAACATGCAGCAATAGTGATGGAGCGGTTGGCAGCATGCCCTTCCGCCTCTCTTCTAGATCACCAGTTAGCAAGGTTCCCATGCATGTAATACAAATAAAAGCACTAGAATGGGTAGGTGAATTATGGCAAATGAAAATAATATGTACTATGACTGTATATGATGACAAATGGCAAGTGGAGTGTATTGTGTGTTTATTTTGTTTTTATAACTACTATTTTTGGTTAGAGTAAAAAATAATAGAACATTTACATGCATTCCAGTGCCGAGGCCAAGTACAACCGGGCAGCGTGACCCTCCTCTGATGAAATTGCTCCCCCCTTCACTGAAGTGGGAGGAATGTCAGGGAGGATGGGTTGAGGGGAGGACTTGGGCAACACAAAGAGTGTTTATGCAGGGAGAGGGATGTCAGGGGGATGTGTTAAGGGGAGTATTGGGCAGCGTGGATGCACTATTCTACCTAGCAATATGAATCTAACAGGGCTATTCATTCAAAAAGCACTGAAATTGAATTTCTAATTACATAGTTACATAGGCTGAAAAGAGACATGTGTACATCAAGTTCAGCTTTTCTCACATTTGTTTTTGCTGTTAATCCAAAAGAAGGCAAAAAGCCCTGTTTGATGTGCTTCCAATTTTGCAATAAAATAGGAATAAAATCCTTATTGTCCGCAGAATGGCAGTCATATATCTCTTTGGATCAAGAAGAAATTACCCAACTAATTAAAATTTATATCCCTTAATATTATGTTTTTTGCAGGTATTTATCCAATTGCTGTTTAACCATCTATATAGACTCTGATAAAACCACCTCTTTTGGTAGATAATTCCACATCCTTATTGTTCTTACTGTAAAATTCAATTTCCTTTGCCTAAGACTAAATCTCATTTCTTCCAGTCTAAATGTGTGACCTTGTGTCCTATGTATAGTCCTGTTTATGAATAGTTTTCCAGTTCCACTAATGTGACCTTAAATTTGAAATGTATTTTTATTCAATTCTAACTTTAATGTACTCCAAGCACTATAATCACTTCAATGAGATGATATGGCTATAGTGCCTACAGCGTCACTTTAATGCATTTTATGGGTATGTGCACCATATATACAATAAAACAGGGCTCAAACTCGCTCACTAGCCATTGGCGAATAGAATTTCACCCCTGGTGAGTGTGCTATAGACCATCCAAGTTTGTAGTGGCTATTAATTTCAGGCCTGTATAGTAGTCTAGGACTTCAAATTGTAAATCCTGCAGTAAAATATAGTAGATATTGGAATAGGGTATCTTAAAATCATTTTGCAAGTGTGTTTAAACATTATATTTCCCACAACTCTTCAGCAACAGTAGGAACTCCCTCCTCCCTTGTTTCTTCTATAAATGGTAACAAGCCTTAGGGGAGACATACATGGAAACACGATGGCATAAGATGTGTGATCTAGTACACCGTTGTGCAATAGCCAAGAAACTGCATACAAAATCCTCTTGTTGTGGTATATGACACTAGAGCAGAGGCGGCTCTCTAATTAGGCGATTTAGGCGGCCGCCTAAGGCCTCGCGCTGATGGGGGCCTCGCGGCCGCCTAAATCGCCTTAGGGCAGTGTGATAGATCGGGTCCTCGGTCAGAGACCGAGGACCCGACACAGGAGGGGGCCCGGCGGCTTGCACTTTATGCCGCCGGGTGCGAGGCCCCTCCTCTGCCTGCCCGGGAGAGAGCCAGCCTGTCTGCAGCTCCGCTGAGCGCAGAGCTGCAGACTGACAGGGTCTCTCGATCTCACCCAATCAGAGCGTTGCCGCGGGTTACCACGGCAACGCTCTGACTGGCTGAGATCGCGAGACTAAACTTCCCACGTGGTCTGCAGCTCTGCACCCGGCGGAGCTGCAGACCGTAAAGTGAGCCCACCGGACCACCAGGGCTACAGCCTGGCCGTCCACTGGACCACCAAGGAAGAATTTAATCATAAGGTATTTATGCCCTGCCCTGCCACCCTCTGCCACTGCCCCAGCCACCCTCTGCCACTGCCCCAGCCACCCACTGCCCAGCCACCCTCTGCCACTGCCCAGCCACCCTCTGCCACTGCCCCAGCCACCCTCTGTCCAGCCACCCCACCACCACTGCCCAGCCACCCTCTGCCACTGCCCCAGCCACCCTCTGCCACTGCCCCAGCCACCCTCTGCCCAGCCACCCTCTGCCACTGCCCAGCCACCCTCTGCCACTGCCCCAGCCACCCTCTGTCCAGCCACCCCACCACCACTGCCCAGCCACCCTCTGCCCCTGCCTTATCCACCCTCTGCCACTGCCCCAGCCACCCCACCACCACTTCCCAGCCACCCTCTGCCACAGCCCCAGCCACCCTCTGCCACTGCTCCAGCCACCCTCTGCCACTGCCCCAGCCACCCTCTGCCACTGCCCCAGTCACCCTCTGCCACTGCCCAGGCACCCTCTGTCCAGCCACCCCACCACCACTGCCCAGCCACCCTCTGCCCCTGCCTTATCCACCCTCTGCCACTGCCCCAGCCACCCCACCACCACTTCCCAGCCACCCCTCTGCCACTGCCCCAGCCACCCTCTGCCCAGCCACCCCACCACCACTGCCCCAGCACCCTCTGCCCAGCAACCCTACCACCACTGCCCAGCCACCGCCACTGCCCCAGCCACCCTCTGCCCCAGCCACCCCACTGCCACTGCCCCAACCACCCCACCGCTTACCGCTCCCAGCTAATTCCCACCACCACTGCCCCAGCTACCTCTGCCTCAGCTACCTCTACCTCACTACTTCGCCTCCCAGCTACCCCACCTCGCCACTGCCCCAGCCACCTCTCTGCCCCAGCCACCCTTAATCGCCACCGCCCCAGCCACCCTCTTTTCCCAACCACCACCGCTAATTGCCCCAGCCACCCTCTGCCCCAGCTTTCACCCCACCACCACTGCCCCAGCTACCCTCTGCCCCAGCTTCCCATTATCTTGTTACTGTCTCTTACCACCTCTGCCCTCATTATAGCCCTCTCTACCGCCCTGTGCCACCTCTGCCTCTACTTCACCCTGGGTCTTGTGCTTAATGCTTCTGCCCTCTTACCACCCCCTGCCCCAGCCACCCTACCACCCTCTTCCCCAGCAACCCTCCTACCATCCTATGCCCCCTACCATCCCCTGCCCTGTCACAGTCACCCTACCACCCTCTGCTCCCTACTACCCGTACCCTGTCATTGCCCTCCTACCACCCCCTGCCCCAGCCACCCTACAGCCCTCTGCCCCAGCCACTCTCTGCCCTCCTACCTCCCCACTACCCTGTCACTGTCCTCCTACCACCCTCTGCCCCAGCCACCCTCTGCCCTCCTACCACCCCACTACCCTGCCACCCTCTGCCCCCTATCATCCCCTGCCACAGCCACTCTACCACCTTCTGCTCCCTACTACCCGTACCCTGTCACTGCCCTCCTGCCACCCCCTGCCCTGTCATAACCCCCCTGCCCCAGGGGAACCCTACCATCCTCTGCCCTCCTACTGTCCTCCTACCACCCCCACTACCCTGTCACAACCCCCCTACCACCACCTTCCCCACCACCGCCTGCTCCAGCCCCCCCACTACCCCTTGTCCTGTCACAGTCTCCCACCACCTCCTACCCTGTCACAGTCCCCCACCACCTCCTACCCTGTCAAAGCCCCCTACCGGCCCCAACCCTCTCACAGCTCCCCTACCCTGTCACCCCACACCCATCCAATCACAGCCTTCCCACACACACACGCTCACAGCCTTCCACCGCACACCTTGTCATTCCCCACCCATACCCTATCATTACCACACACACTGACACCCCCTTCACATACACTATCACCATTCCCAAACACTTTCAGACCCCACACACAGTCGCCCCCTAAACCCGACCAAACTTACATAACCCCTCCTAATCCTGTCACTCTCACCCACTGCAACCATACCAAACTCCTTGCTTTGCCACACCTACCCTATTGCATTAACCCCCCCCCATTAACCCTGTCAGACTCACCTTCTCTTGCACTGTCACACTCACCCCCCAACCCTGTCACTCATCCTCTATCAGTCTGTCCCACTCACCCCCTTCACCCTGCCACACTCACCCTACATAACATAAACCCTTACAATCCTGTACTCCAGCTGTGCAACACTCACCCCAAACCCTGTCACACATAGGTAGACAATGTCAGATACAGTCATATATACATACACCGCCACTTATGTATATACGACTGCAAGGGTAACCATACCCCTCAGTCATGTATAAACAATTGGCATAATTGCTAATTACATTTGTTTATTGCAAATTAAGTTAGTTTGCATATTATGCCATAACTACAGTCAGAGAGATCACAATGCAGCGGCACAGGGAGCCGCCACACTGCAAGCCTCTGAACGATGAATACAGAGACTAGCTCTCTGTATCCAGCACTGCAAGCCTGCCCTTCAATACAACTACAGCACCTTATACACACAATGCAACCCCTATTTTTAACTTTAGGTGTTAGTGGGGGCCTCATGCTTGAGTTTCGCCTAAGGCCTCACAAAGTCTAGAGCCGCCACTGTCTGGGACTACTCCTGTTAACAATGATTGGTTAAATAAATCTGTTAATGGTTTTGCTAGTACACCACTAAGCTCTTTTAATAGCTTTGGATGTATTCCATCAGGTCCCATTGACTTATTTGTCTTTACTTTTGACAGTTGAAATAGAACCTCTTCCTCTGTAAACTCACGTGTAATAAATGACTCATTTATCCTTTTTCTCAACTGAGGTCCCTTTCCTTCATTTTCATCTGTAAATACAGAACAAAAATATTCATTGAGGCAGTCAGCTAGACCTTTATCCTCTTCTACATACCTTCCTTCTTTTGTTTTTAATCTAACTAATCCTTGTTTTACTTTTCTTTTCTCATTTATGTATCTAAAAATGTTTTATCCCCCTTTTTTACTGACTGTGCTATTTTCTCTTCTGTGTGTTATTTGGAAGCTCTTATAACTTGCTTAGCCTCTTTCTGCCTAATCTTATAGATCATTTTGTCTTCCTCACTCTGGGTTTTTTTATAATTCCTAAATGCTAACTTTTTGTTTTTAACTATTTTGGCCACATCTGCGGAGTACCACAGTGGTTTCTTGAATTTTTAGCTTTTACTGACAAGCCTAATGCAATTTTCTGTTGCCTTTAATAGTGCAACTTTTAAATAATCCCACTTTTCTTGGACTCCATTTAAATTGCTCCAGT
>OW240921.1:43014597-43103460 GCA_933207985.1 Pelobates cultripes
TAAACAATTGGCATAATTGCTAATTACATTTGGTTATTGCAAATTAAGTTAGTTTGCATATTATGCCATAACTACAGTCAGAGAGATCACAATGCAGCGGCACAGGGAGCCGCCACACTGCAAGCCTCTGAACGATGAATACAGAGACTAGCTCTCTGTATCCAGCACTGCAAGCCTGCCCTTCAATACAACTACAGCACCTTATACACACAATGCAACCCCTATTTTTAACTTTAGGTGTTAGTGGGGGCCTCATGCTTGAGTTTCGCCTAAGGCCTCACAAAGTCTAGAGCCGCCACTGCACTAGAGCATCTCCAGCGGATGCTTCCTGACTTGGCAAATGGGTCTCTGGGCTCCTTCCTCCACATTTGGTGGCAATGCTCGATAATGACACGGTTTTAGAAACGCATCGCCTCTATTGTTAACAAGTTTACTGATAAACATGCTCCCTTTCTCCCAGCCACATATCTACTCCAACATACTACCAGGCCTACAACCCAATACAGACACTCCCTGACCATTTGCAACCTAAACATCGCCAAACAACTGATACTCCTGCATTGGAGGTGGGACACAATCCCGCCGCTAACACTAGGGTTCACAAAGATGGAGGAACTGAGGGCTCTGGAACACCACACAGGATAGGACACAGGCATACACTGATATATGGGCGCCATGGCTAGCTACAGCTCTGTCCCCAGAGTTTCATGACCAACACATTATGGAATTTGATGGCCAGCAGGGGTAGATGTCTGCGGGATGGAGCTGCTCACTCTCGCTGCCTCCTGTGCCATCATGCAGCTATGGGGTCTTTTGCTTTATTTATTTTTTCTTCTCACTTTTCCACCTTCCTCCCTTATGCTCCAATGCTCTCTCCCCTCTCTTTCCAATTTCCCTATCCGAGTTGACTCCTTTCCCGCCCCAGACCTACTTACTGGCCAATGCAAAAATTGTGCATGTAAAACCATTGCCGGTTGCTTACCTGATCCCCACAGACACAAGGATGCTCGCCAGCGAGCATTTAGGTTGGCGGATGGTGAGAGCTTGGAGCAAACAGCCCGTTCAACACACGGCACCGTGCTCTCTGAGGAACACGCATGGTCTATGGATAAACGAGCACGCTGACAGCATTGTTTTGTTTAAAAAGTTATGACATACTGCATAACACTTTAGTTGAGACCTGCATGTCTCCTTGACTCTCTGTTTATTGGGAACCTGCGAGTCCCACTTTGTATTTCTTGACAAATTCTTCAAAATAAAAAGATATTAACAAAAAAATGATTATTTTTCCTTATTATATATAGATTCAAATCCCAAAAAGTTTACTAAATCAATTCATAAATAAGCACATTTTTATAACCTGTACATGTACATCTCGGAATCTAAATCTAAACAAGATTATTCACACAATAAATACACTGCTCAAAAAAATAATGATGAAAGTTCTAACAACAAAATCACACAAAAATTTAAAAATGGAAATCAAATTTTTCAACCCATGGAGGTCTGGATTTGGAGTCACACTCAAAATTAAAGTGGAAAAACACACTACAGGCTGATCCAACTTTGATGTAATGTCCTTAAAACAAGTCAAAATGAGGCTCAGTAGTGTGTGTGGCCTCCACGTGCCTGTATGACCTCCCTACAATGCCTGTGCATGCTCCTGATGAGGTGGCGGATGGTCTCCTGAGGGATCTCCTCCCAGACCTGGACTAAAGCATCTGCCAACTCCTGGACAGTCTGTGGTGCAACGTGACGTTGGTGGATGGAGCGAGACATGATGTCCCAGATGTGCTTAATTGGATTCAGGTCTGGGGAACGGGTGGGCCAGTCCATAGCATCAATGCCTTCATCTTGCAGGAACTGCTGACACACTCCAGCCACATGAGGTCTAGCATTGTCTTGCATTAGGAGGAACCCAGGGCCAATCACACCAGCATATGGTCTCACAAGGGGTATGACGATCTCATCTCGGTATCTAATGGCAGTCAGGCTACCTCTGGCGAGCACATGGAGGGCTGTGCGGCCCCCCAAAGAAATGCCACCCCACACCATTACTGACCCACTGCCAAACCGGTCATGCTGGAGGATGTTGCAGGCAGCAGAACGTTCTCCACGGCGTCTCCAGACTCTGTCACGCCTGTCACATGTGCTCAGTGTGAACCTGCTTTCATCTGTGAAGAGCACTGGGCGCCAGTGGCAAATTTGCCAATCTTGGTGTTCTCTGGCAAATGCCAAACGTCCTGCACGATGTCCACCTGTCGGGCCTTCATACCACCCTCATGGAGTCTGTTTCTGACCGTTTGAGCAGACACATGCACATTTGTGGCCTGCTGGAGGTCATTTTGCAGGGCTCTGGCAGTGCTCCTCCTGTTCCTCCTTGCACAAAGGTGGAGGTAGCGGTCCTGCTGCTGAGTTGTTGCCCTCCTACGGCCTCCTCCACGTCTCCTGATGTACTGGCCTGTCTCCTGGTAGCGCCTCCATGCTCTGGACACTACGCTGACAGACACAGCAAACCTTCTTGCCACAGCTCGCATTGATGTGCCATCCTGGATGAGCTGCACTACCTGAGCCACATGTGTCAGTTGTAGACTCCGTCTCATGCTACCACTAGAGTGAAAACACCGCCAGCATTCAAAAGTGACCAAAACATCAGCCAGGAAGCATAGGAACTGAGAAGTGGTCTGTGGTCACCACCTGCAGAACCACTCCTTTATTGGGGGTGTCTTGCTAATTGCCTATAATTTCCACCTGTTGTCTATCCCATTTGCACAACAGCATGTGAAATTGATTGTCACTCGGTGTTGCTTCCTAAGTGGACAGTTTGATTTCACAGAAGTGTGATTGACTTGGAGTTACATTGTGTTGTTTAAGTGTTCACCTTTTTTTTTTTGAGCAGTGTATATTGTTTTTGCTGAAGGCTCTTAGAAAAGGTTTACATAATCTGACCTACCCCTCTCATGATTCTTTCTCGAAGCTCAGCCTGAGTCAAGGGTCTCTCTTCTTCATCTGCTCCTGGGGAGTCTGTGTCACTGTCATAATCATCTCTACAAATATCAGCAAAAAGAAAGGAGTAAATAATCAGGGCCCATATCATAACAAACGCAAAGCAGAGATCAATGCAATCACTTATCATTAGAGGTCATATTAAAGAACATTTTCCATGCATTGAAAATTAAGGTTAGGATTGGGAGAATTTACCAGATGTTCTTAGGGGAAAAAGAAAGTCATCCACCAAATGCTCTGCATATAAACTATTACACATTTACCATTCCATGGATGCTTTGTACTGTAATGCATTTTTCTATTAGTCACAAAAGAACTGATAGTGTGGTTATTGTATTTCAATTGGTGTGCAATAGAACTTTAGAGTACATAATAAATAAATAAGTAATTGTATACATACAAGTCATCATAAACAAAGTCATTCGATCTGTGCTGATGTATCCTGCTCGCCACTTCAGTCATTGCAACAGTTTACCGCACTTACACCTCCCCCTCCTATTTCAGTAATAAAAGCCACACTATATGCACATTGAAGTGGTCTGAGTGCAGTGCCCTTGTTTGTTTAACCGTGCATTCAGGGGTTAAGTCAACTTCTAGTGGCTGTCTAGGAGCCTCTTCCTGCTCCCTTAACAGGGTTTTATGCATGAAAACGTCTCCAACAATGCTTTTCTATAAGGAATTTGAAGACATTAGATGTCCTCATGCAAAGCGTGAGGACATCCAATGCCTTTAAATTCCCCATAGGAAAGTACTGATTCAGTGCTTTCCTATGGGAAAATGTTTGGCAAAGCTTTAATGCGTGTGTGGCGAGCTCCGCTCGTGCACATTAGGTCTGACCAGCTCTGTGACGTCAAGGGAGAAGGAGACCTAGCTATCGCTGTGGGATCCTCGGCACTGGAATTAAAGGTAAGGTAAAAAAGGTGTTTAGGGGACCTAATAAGTTATGGAAAAGAACACTATAGAGTTAGGGATACAGTTTTATATTCCTAACACTGTAGTGTCCCTGCAGGGCAGCTGCCCCGGGCCCAGTTTTAATGTATCTTCCCCATGGCCCACCAATGCAATTGTGCCCCCGCACATTAAGGAGGCCCACCGGATGGCCCGGTGGGCATTTGTAAGCAGGGGCCCGGTTGCGCGTTGTGGCGCTTCAACAGCGCGGCCTGGCCCCTTGCTTTTTTGGCATCATGGGATGAAGTGACGGCCATGAGTCACTTCCTCCCACAAAGGAGAAGAGGAGACATGCAGGAAAAATGAAGGAGGCAGGGGGAAGGGAGCCAAACCCCAACTCCCAACAGCCTCAGCCAACCAGTGTGAACACTCAGTGGCGTACTAAGGGAGAGGGGCGAGCAGCCCGCCCTGGTTGCCACTCACTAAGGGGGTGCCATGACTGCCAGTGTCATGAGTTACCCCCCCATCAGTTCGTATAGTGCGCACCGCAACGCTTTTGCGGCCGCACTATAGTGCACTGACTGCAGTAATATGGAGGAGCAGGGGGAGCCGGGGAGGAGTTTTGCAGCGTCGCGCAATGTGATGCCGACGTGCGCCGCTGTGGCCTGTCTGCCTTCACAGAGCTGAAGGATCCATCATCCTGTGAGGCACCAATGGTCGGAGGCTTAGAGCAGAGCAGGTCAGCGCAGAGGCATCATCAAATGTTAGTAGAAAATAGAATTTTATGTGAAGGGACGGGGGGAGGTGTGCAGGTTTTTAATCTTTTTATTAAAGGGGGTCTACATGGTTTTTTAATTAAGGGGTGTGCAGGGTCTTTTTTTTAATTCAGGGGATGTGCAGGTTTTTTTATCAAGGGGGTGTGCAGGGTATTTTTTTATTAAGGGGGTGTGCAGTGTTTTTTATTAAGGGGGGTGTGCAGGCTTTTTTATTAAGGGGGTGTGCATGTTTTTTTTATTAAGGGGTGCAGGGCTCTTTTTATTAAGGGGAGGTGCAGGATTATTTTTATTAACCCCTTAAGGACCAAACTTCTGGAATAAAAGGGAATCATGACATGTCACACATGTCATGTGTCCTTAAGGGGTTAAAGGGGTGTGTGCAGGGTTTTTATTAAGGGGGGGTGTGAAGGGTTTGGCAGGGTGTGCCAAACACAGGGTCCACACTGGGTGCCAAATGCTCTAGGCACACCCCTGTGGACACTGGAGACACCACCCTCCAAGGTTGGAAACTGGAGAGTGGGTTTAAAAGTGTAAGTTTGTTTCAGTACGTCTGTGTCTGTCTGTGTTAGTGTGTGTGTGTGTCACTATGTCTGCCAGTGTATGTGTCTGTCTGTGTTAGTGTGTGTGTGTGCCAGTATGTTTGTGTGTATGTATCTGCACGTATGCCAGTGTGTATATCTGTGTATCTGCATGTGTTTCAGTGTGTGAGTATCTGTGTGTGGGGGTATCACAGTGTGTGTGTGGCAGGGTATATATAAATGTGCATACATCTCAACCCCTGCATTCAAACTTCAATGCTACATATAAACACACTCCTGCATTGAAACATCAACAATACATACAAACACACCAAAATAAAAAAATCAATACACCACTGCATTCAAAAACCAACACTACACATAAAGGCATACTTACATTCAAACGCCAGCACCACATACAAACACACCCCTACATTCACTCAAACATACTCCATACACAAACATGCTAACAGTCAAACACACAAACACTGCTCAGTGCCAAGCCCAACCCTGCAAGCATTGGAAAATGGTAGAGCCCCAGCTGTCAAAGCATTGTTAGAGTTGCACAACAGATAGGGATCTACCTTTTGACCACTCTTGCGGTAGGGGAGCCAAAAAATATTCTCACATTAGGGCCCTTACTACTTTCTAGTTCTTCCACTGTATTGGGGTGGATGGCGTGATTGCATGCAGAGAGTGGGAGGCGGCAGGTTCCAGGTGGCACAAGAAAATGGTTGCGCAGGGTCCGATCAATATTAAAGACGGCCCCGCCTTTATTAGTAATTGACAGCAGATAGTTGTAGATGTTCTTAAATGTTGCCATACTAGGAACACTACAGACCAAAAGGGTCAAACAAGGAGAAAGGGGGATAGAGTCATAATAGAAGGGCAAATGTTAAAGGATTTGGGGATTGGCAGCTGGAATAATTCAAATTCTTATTTGCTTTTTAAAATCACGCTGAGACGGGGGTAAGAAGCTTTTTATATTTATTTTTTTTTGCTCTCACCTCCATTTAAAAGCACAGTACACCCTTCCTTCTATTTTTCATTTCGTAAAAAAAAAAGATAAAATAAGGAGAAAAGAACTACCAAGAAAACGTATGGACAGAAAAAGTAAAACTTATCTATGGGTGAAGATGCTTTAAAGAGGAACTGTCACTCTCGGGATTTCATATATTACGTTTATTATTACCTATATATGAAAAACATATTTGTGAGATGTGAAGTGAGACATTCACACTTTTGCATCCTTCAATTGGGTGCATCTATCTTAGCTCCCTGTCAATCATTGCTATAAACTCTGTCCGACAGTCAGCACACAGAAAACACAGTGAAGAGGAAAAATGAAATAATTTGCATTTGCAAAAGGAGGAGAACGGACTATGCCTGAAATTAACTGGATTGTGATGCCATTTGCTAAATCTTTACATTTAAAACATAAAGAAAACAGGAAATCCCATTAAAAAAGGTTAAAATCACCCAGGCCACATCATCTCAGTGACGTGGTGTGGGTACAGTGGTCCTGTCCTTTTAACCAAGCAATGTTTTATTTTTTTTAAACTGCATGCTTACATTGCAGGGTTAAATTCACCTCAAGTGGGTGTGTTCTGATAGCCACTAGAAGCACTGCCGCAGCACTGACTGAGTAAACGTTGGTCACATGATGGGAAAGCACTGATTCAATGCTTTCTGATGGGGAACCATCAGGTCCCCAGGGTTACTCTGTGAGAAGCATTGGACTGGACCACGCAAGAGGAGGCCATGGCTCCACTATAATGTTGTGGGAGGCGGAGAGGTGAGCAGTGCAGAGATAGCCTCAGCACTTGAAAAAGGTAAGTAAAAACATTAATGCTATTGTTTTCATGGCAAATGGAGAGAGAGGGAACCTGTATTTAGGGACTAGGGACAGGGACACTAAAGCATTAGGAATGCAGGCTCTTATTTCTAACATGTTAGCGTTCTACAGAATTTAGATAATACAATATTACAAAAAAAATGTGAATGGTGAGAGCACACTATAAAACTTTACCCTTATTGTACATGGAATTAAACCACCACTCTTGTAGATATGGTCATGAGCCACTTATAAAAGCTGGCTCAGACTAGCAGCATATCAGATCAACGTATGTATAATCAAACTCCAAGCTGGATCCCCTCTGTGGTCCTTAGTCTTTATTGCTTCAAATACTTCAGGATGCAGGAAGTGATGAAGCAAAAACGTATTTATTGGACACACTATAGGTAGCTGCCAGTGGGAAGTTCACGCAGTACAGTGACTTAAAAACTGTAGCTCCATCAACTAAGTAGAACTGTAGTGAATGCCTTAGCAAAATCCAAGCAGATTACGTCCACTGGAACACCCTGATCTATATTTCTACAAACTTCTTCATAAAAGTTATTGCTAATTTACAGGACTGACAATTCCCTTTTAAAATCAGCCTAGCATTTAGTACTCACGCCTAGATAAAATAAGTACCCAAAACTTGAAATGTGGTGTATGCTATTCAATTATTTTTTAAAAGGTTAGATTTATTAAAACATTCCGGTCTCTTAATATTAGCTTCAATATTTTAAATAGTTTGTACATTATATAATTTAATAGCCTATCTATGAATCTGTTTTGACAAATAAGTATCCAAAACAGATCAGGTAATCAGAGGGTTTCCTAAAACATTTTGATTAAATACTTGTTACATTTGTTACATTTGTGTCAAAGTCCCTGCTACATGATTGCTATATGTAAATTATCCTCAGTATATTTAACTTGTAATAAAAAGAGGCAGCCATGTACAAAATTAATGTAATTAATTACAGAGACAGCTGTGGTCCACAAATATGAGCGGCTCAAACAAACTATAATTATGTTGTGTCTATGCAGCAATAACTTCTCAGGTTCATAAATCATTACCGCAAGCCCATTGAGTTCCCTGCCACAATAAATACTTTAAAATACGGCTTGGAATTTTGTTAATTTTTAATAAATCTCAAAGTTTTTTTTTTTTTTTTTTTAAATCTCCCTTGCTTTGTTGTATATTCCTTTTTTCGGGGAGACGGGGGTGAGAAGCTTTTTATATTTATTTTTTGGGGCGCTCACCTCCATTTAAAAGCACAGTACACCCTTCCTTCTATTTTTCATTTCGTAAAAAAAAAAGATAAAATAAGGAGAAAAGAACTACCAGGAAAACGTATGGACAGAAAAAGTAAAACTTTCTTCCCAAGGAACATTGTTAAAAGTCCTAGCAGAAAAGAGCCATGTTTTGAAAATATAGCTAGGAATAAAAAACAAAAAAAAACATTACTAAACGTCCAAGCATTAGAAAGTTTTTTGTTTTATGAACACACCACCAGCCGTATGCCCCTGAAAACACACCGCGCACCAGCATCACTAAAGGCCACACTCAGACACTGTTGTTCAAGATTGAAAGTAATCAAGGAAGTCCTAAAATTCAAACTTTCATCTATCAAATGAAGACAGCAATTGAAAAGACACTGCAGCATCAATTAGTCAAAGAAAGCCAGATACGTGGGAGTGATGCATAGACCTTACCCAGTAGCAGGTGGCTGTATTTGAAACATAGGCGCTTGAATATCCGTCAGTTGTCCCAGGAGAACTCTAGCTGTATCTTGTGGGTTATAGGGCTTGTCATAATTCTGGATAAGAAGAAATGAAAAAAATAAATCCATTGCGTGACTGGTATATTATTTGTAAAAAATGTAGTTGGGTAATTTTATTTTTCAGCATATCACTGTTAAAGGGGAGCTGTCACTTCTTAGGAATTAAGATAATTGAATAAACCATTGAAAATCACTTATCACTTGTTTTAATGTTTTTTTCATAAGAGACCCAGTTTTCTTTAACATTCACATTAAAAATGTAGTAATTGACACTGTTATAAAGTTCAGATAAGGCAAAGTCAGGGCAAGAATTACAGATAAGAGAAACATTGCCTCCTCTTCCCTGTATGTTTTTTCTATACTGACTGCGAAAGGACAGAACTTATTACAATGATTGGCAGTGAGATAAGATGGGGTGACTATTTCCAACATAAAGAGTTCTGGATTTGTACATTTGATTTTGTTTTCCACATCTCACAAATATATATTTTTTAAATATGCTGATAAGCAAACATAATCTTACAAAGCCCAGGACAATGTCAGTTTCTCTTAAAAGGAACACTATAGGGTCAGGAACACAAACATGTATTCCTGACTCCATAGTGTTAAAACCTCCATCTAGACCCCCCCCCTCCCCCGGCCCTCCCTCACCCCCTAAATATAATATAATTGTATTAGTATTATTATTGCCATTTATATAGCGCCAACAGATTCCGTAGCGCTTTACAATATTATGAGAGGGGGATTTAACTATAAATAGGACAATTACAAAAAACTTACAGGAACAATAGGTTGAAGAGGACCCTGCTCAATCGAGCTTACATTCTACAGGAGGTGGGGTGTAAAACACATTAGGACAGGAATTTGCAGTCAAATAAGGTGGGCTGCCCTTTAGGAGAGAGCAAGAGACAGGTATGTGAGGTAGAGGTTAGTCTTGGAGGCCATAAGCTTTCCTAAAGAGATGGGTTTTAAGGCACTTCTTAAAAGATGCAAGACTAGGGGAGAGTCTGATGGTGGTAGGCAGGCTATTCCATAGGAAGGGAGCTGCCGGCGAGAAGTCCTGCAAGAGTGAGTTGGCCGTACGGGTGCGGACAACGGACAGGAGGTGGTCACGGGCAGAGCAGAGAGACCGAGAAGGGACATACCTATGGATCTGTGAGGGGCTAGAGTTGTTTAGTGCTTTATAGGTGTGAATTAGTACCTTGAATTGACTCCTATGGCATAAAGGAAGCCAATGTAAGGACTGGCAGAAGGGTGAGGTGTGAGAGAAACGATTAGAGAGGAAAATCATTCTGGCAGCAGCGTTCATTATGGACTGTAGCGGTGCAGTACGGCTTTTGGGAAGACCAATCAGGAGAGGGTTACAATATTTTACCTTTATTCCAGTCTGCTATTTATTGTCAGCTAATCGCAATGCTTTTTCATAAGAGGGAGGCAGTGCCAAACACTGATGTGGTTAATCAGCATCTCCTCATAATGATGCATTGAATCAATGCATTTCTATGAGGAAAGTTCAGTGTCTCCATGCAGAGGATGGAGACACTGAACGGCAGTGCTGCAAACCGTGAAACACTGCCCCAGGAAGCACCTCTAGTAGCCATTTGAGGAGTGGCCAGTGGAGGTATCCCCGGGCTGTAATGTAAACACTGCCTTTTCTCTAAAAATAGAGTGTTTACTGCAAAAAGCCTCAATGGAATGATTCTACTCACCAGAACAAATACAATATGTTGTAGTTCTTCTGGTGACTATAGTGTTGCTTTAAGTACGGTCATACAAATCTCACAACCGGGGGGGCTTATCACATTTGTCCAGTTATATTTTTTATTTACAACTACTCTCCACACTCTATCTTTAAGCCAGTGTTCTATCCGAGTTTGCCATCTAAACTAACTGATTTTAGAGTTAATAGTAACCTTTTGAGCAGAACTGTAGTGCATGCCTTATCAAAATCCAAGCGGATTACATCCACTGGAACACCCTGATCTATATATTTCTACAAACTTCTTCATAGAAGTTATTGATAATTTACAGAGGACTGACCTTTCCCTTTTAAAATCAGCCTAGCATTTAGTACTCACGCCTAGATAAAATAAGTACCCAAAACTTGAAATGTGGTGTATGCTATTCAATTATTTTTTAAATGGTTAGATTTCTTAAATCATTCCGGTCTCTAAATATTAACTTCAATATTTTAAATAGTTTGTACATTATAGAATTTAAGTGTGTATTCGAATATCACCGAAGGGTTAAGGGCAATTAAGACAGAGAAGACATGATTGAACATTTGTGCCCAATCAACTGATCACAGATTAGTATTCTGTTCTCAGTTTTGATCTGAGATTTAGATTATTTTCTACAAATGAAATCACTGAAATAAAGGATACAGGAGAGAGAAGGTATTAATTTGAATGTTATTAGCGACAAGAAAAACAATGATCTGTTACTTTTAGAATTGATCCAGGATTGCATTTTTGTATTAATATTACATGTTTACCTTGCTCCCCGCCTGAAACCACAGGGGATCTATTAAAGCACATTTTGTAATACACGCTTTGTCCTTTATTCAGCATTATCTATTCCATCCATGTGTTGTACTTAATGATGTGTATGCTTGTGGTGATAATGCTATTTCACCTACCTTGGAGTCAAGGAAGGATTGAATGGCTAAGATCTCGTTAGTTTTCTGCTCGATAAGACCGAGGTACTGCATTATGTTTGTCTCACGAATACTGGATGAAGATCCCAACATTTCATCCAGAATGGAGCGATCACAATTTATCTTTTTGAACATTGAATCAATCCCTAGGGAACAAGCACAGTTGTGTGAACAGGTAGCAAGACAAGACGAGTCAAGTAATTTACAGAGAATAATATGTAACTGAAAAGAAGAAACACAGATCCTCTGATTTAATCACAGATCAAATAAATACCAAACAGCAAACAATGAGAAATATTAGAAATACAGTCCTGTGTAAACATGCTCTGCCTAAAACAAATAAAATAAACTTTTCGAGGAAAGTATACTTTCATTTTAAAAGAGACATTTCCTTCAAAATGTTTTATTTCCCACTATACACTGGGCAATCAGATGGAAAGTATTCATGAATTCTGAAAATATGACAAAATATATAAAGACACAAATTTTTGGGGTTTTCACTTAAGTGAGAATTCAAAGTAAACTTCACATTTAAAGGGATACCATAGTGCCAGAAATACAAAGCTGTATTTCTGGCACAATATCTCCCTCTGCCTACCCCCTCCTTAAAGGGACATTCCAGGCACCCAGACCACTTCTGCCCAACTCCCATCTTCCTTAACCACTTAAGGACACATGACGGGAATATTCCGTCATGATTCCCTTTTATTCCAGAAGTTGTGTCCTTAAGGGGTTAACTCTGCAAGTTATAAACTGCAATAATTACCTTGCAGGGTTAAGTCCTCCTCTAGTGGCTGTCTATCAGCTGGAACCATAGCTGACTTAGAGACAGCCCAAAAAGTGTTTTAACCCCTTAAGGACACATGACATGTGTGACATGATTCCCTTTTATTCCAGAAGTTTGGTCCTTAAGGGGTTAAACGATATTCATTAGGACCTCCAGCGTCGCCGGAATTTCCCCATAGGAAAGCATTGAATAATGCTTTCCTATGGTGAGGTCTAATGCGCGTGCTAATGCATGCGCATTAGGTCTTCCCCGCTGGCTGACGTCCACTGGGGAGGAGCATGGGGCGGAGCCTGACCCAGCGCCGAGGGACATCAGCGCTGGATTTAGGGAAGTGTCTGAAGGGGTTTTAGCCCCTTCAGCAACATGGGATAGGGGTTGGGAGGGAGAGTGACACTGCAGGATCCTGCAGTGCCAGGAAAATGGATATGTTTTCCTGGCACTGGAGAGTCCCTTTATGTGAGAATTCAAAGTAAACTTGAAGTGAATTTCAAATTTAAAGGGATACCATAGTGCCAGAAATACAATGCTGTGTTCCTGGCACAATAGCTCTCTCTGCCAATCCCCTCCTTTGCGCCTTACCCCACCCTCCTCCCGCAGCAGTAAATAAAGGGTTAAAACCCCATTATGCCGATGTCCCTTGGCACTGGGTTGAAGCTCCCCCTCCTCGAACATTCCTGACTAGGGGGCGCTAATGCGCATGCACAGCAAGTGCCACACGTGCATTAGGCTCTCCCCATAGGAAAGCATTGAATCATGCAGAGCGTGAGGACATCCAGCATCAGTTATGGGACCAACGAAGTGTCTTCAGTGGCTGTCTGGTAGGAACATTGCAGCACTAAGTGCAAAAGGGACACTTCAATGAGCTGAAGTGGTCAGGGTGCCTATAGTGTCCCTTTAGGGTAAAAATAGTCAAACTGGAAACATTCTCTAAGTCAGCTATGGTTCCAGTTCAGTTACTTTGGCCTCATATTTATAATTCACTTTGAACTCTGACTTTAGTGAAAAGCCCTGTTACGTATGCAAGTGAATTGTGCAAGAACAGTTTCAATCTACAAATAAAAAAAAATATTTAAAAAATATTTATAAAAATTGCTTGAATGCCACGACTGAATATAATAATCTTCTGATGCAAGAGGATTTTTTTTTTCTGTGTAGGAGCAACGACTCGAGCAGTGCCATCCTCTGAATATCTCTCTAGCAGTTAACTGGTTAAATGAATTAATCAGTGGCTTTACATACTGATTAATCATTTCATGGGATTGCAGTTCTGAATCAAGTTTATATGCAATGCTTATCTCTTCTGTTCATTCCATGCTTAGTGCTACAAGCGGTATCAAGGTACACATAGATTAAGCTGTGAACTGGTCCCTGGGGCTCAAACCACAATAGTTATTCAACGGTTTATTGGACATCACTAAAAGTTGCAGAATGCTTTGTTTTATTCATTCCTAGAAAGTATGACCTTTGCTTTGAAATATTTACAAAATCTTTTCTAATCCACACATATTTGTTTATGGACAAGAGTACTATATAAATATTGTATGTAAATTAATACATAGGCTGCTGCATTTAACTGCACAGCTTACCTGCCTTTTACAGTTCTTTAACTGCATTTCAATGTGCTTTAAAGGGGAACTCTCCCTTCCTGGAATTGCTAATATTATTTAGACTGCCACATTTGCCTCTGTCCTGGAAATGAGCAGCTCAATATTGCCTCTCTGTCAATCACTAGCAGGTCATATCTTTGCATCTGTCATTTGACATATAGAGAGAATATAGAGAGAGGGAGAAATGTCACATAAAATGGTTAACACAAGTTATAGGCTGTGGTGTATTTTGGATATGAGCTGCCATAGGCACGACTAAATTCGGGCACCCCCAAAATTAAAATTTGCCCCCCCAATTCGTGTCAAGGCCATTTTTTTGACTGACAGACACATGCCCTCATTGATACATGCACTGATATACACTCAGTGACAGATACACAGAGGCAAACAAGGCATTTGTCTGGGAGCTTGGGGTGGCATTTTTTGGTGCCCCCCCCCCCCCGAAAGTGCTGCCCTAAGCAAATGCCTTGTTTGCCTTGTGGTAAATACATCCCTGGTTATAGGTGATTGTCAATGTTTTATTCAGTAATATCATTTTCAGGGAAGAGACATCTACCCTTTAAACAGAATTGGTCAGAAATATGGCTTTGTTTCACATTGGTGAAAAGTGCATTTATTCTTCCAAGCGACCATAATGCACAACACCGTGCAAACACAGTTATGCAAATATAAGTTAAAGGGACACTATAGACACCCAGATCACTTCGGCTCGTTGACATGGTCTGGATGAACTGTCCCATGTCCCTTAACCCTGCAAAGATAATTATTGCAGTTTTTAAGAAACTGCAATAATTACCTTTGAGGGTTACCTCCACCTCTAATGGCTATCGCATAACAGATGCTGGACGTCCTCACGCTATGCATGTGGATGTCCAGTGTCACCCAAGCGTCATAGGAAAGCATTGTATAATTTTCCTATGGGGAAATCCTAATGGGGGCTGCAGCCATTATCGTGCATGCGAATTAAGCCTCCTAACAATGACAGGGGAGGAGCGAAGGCAGACCTGAGCCAAAGTCGATGGACATTGGCGCTGGATCTAGGTAAGTGACAGAAAGGGGTTTTTAATCCCTTCTGCACCACGGGGGTGTTAAAGCAACTCTGTGATTTCATATTAGTACATCAAGATATAATCTTTAGGAAATACTAATGCTGACCTGTTGGAAGTTTATTAAAATTTCAACGAATCAAAGAATCCATAAGACAAAGTAGGGACTACTTTGTCTTATGGACAAACCTGAGGTTCACAAAAGGCGTTTCTACAATCTAAGCAGATGTCACAAGTGACAGCTATGGGATTCAGGCATCGATCTATGGAGGCTCTAACAGGATACTCCATAGAATCCTGTATTGTACTCTCATGCATGCGCAAGTGTACAGCATTGACGCGCCTGCTGGCAGATGAAGTACCAGCAGCTAAAAAAGGTCCCAATGGACTAAGAAACCTTCTGTTGAATGTATCCCACGGACAGTGTACTCTAAACGCAAATGTTATTTTTTATTTTCTTTTTGCAAAATATTCAAAAATCCCTGAATGTGACACTTCCGCTTTAAGCACATACCCATCTATGGCAGAAGGAGTTTGATGTTTTCTTTTTTTTTTTGGATATAAACTTGTGTTTCTTTGAAAAAACAAATTCTATAGATGGCAATAAATGTTCACATTAGAAAAGTGCTGTACAAAGCAACTAACAGGTTAACAGAGTTGTTTTTATGCAAAAGAATCTTTATATGTCTATGATATACTTTCTGTAACAGTCTTCGTCTAATAGACAGAATCAAATTAATGTTATCAGCACAGACAGGCATCTGAGATTTTGGCAGGGGGGAGCAAATGATTCTTACTATAATAGATATCCAGTCACGAGACGCTATGAGTTTTCTACTGTATACATAGGTTAGGCTGGAAAAATCCATTAGTCTACTCAGCTAGAACAGTTTGAACAACTGAACATCTCAGATACTTCAGCACCATGTTCAGATGCAGTCATTGTTATTTGTGGCATCCAAGCCCATTATAAGGAGTACCTCCATGAAGCAGAACCGTGATTGACAGCTCTGATTCCCAACAGAGTTATACAGCAGTGAGGGGCTGCCTAGCATTGACATATGTGGCTGACAGTGCAGCCTACATCAACCTAAGAACATGACCGTGGTCATTATATTTGCAAGAATCTGCTTTTTTTTTTTTTAAAGTGGACCAGTCACTTTTTTTTCTAAATTTGTAATTTTACTGCTCTGTATAGGTTTTGAAAGAGTGCTCAAAGATCAAATTGAAATATATATGTGCCAAGTAGTAGAATTAAGTGTCATACATATATATTTTCAAACTAAAAATATAAACTACTTGATCTGAGGCTCCCATTCCCTTCTCTCATTTTATGTGATGGGGTGATTAATTAAACAGGTGGAGTTCCCTGAAGCCTATGCACATAATCCTCCCCTATTTCCACACCCTACATGCAGGGAGGTGTGGGTTTATTTTTAGGCTTCACCATATTCTGGCCGTATTACCTATGCAATAAGTTGAGGGAGATCAAGTTTTATTGCCAACAGTACCAATAACTCACTTAAGCCAATTGCTATTGTGATATTTTGCCCTGTTATCTTTAATAGTGTCATAATGTGAGCCTAGCAGCCTGAACCAGCGCCAAGGAACATCAGTGCTGGTGTCAGTGTGGGTGGGCTGCAAGGGAGGGCTCACTATAGAGCGCTATACTGCTAGCACTATACTTTCCCTCTAATGGGTCATTAAATTCATTGTCATCACCTTACCTATGACACATTAAACAAAAAAACTTAAAAAAAACAACATATCTCCTTAAAAACCAAAGCTTTAAGGACCAGCCAAAACGTGTGTGTTATGTACAAGCCACTCTCAACTATATCATATATCTCATTACACAAGGTGATGTGTGAT
The DNA here is from genome assembly GCA_933207985.1 of Pelobates cultripes. Lineage (NCBI taxonomy): Eukaryota > Metazoa > Chordata > Amphibia > Anura > Pelobatidae > Pelobates > Pelobates cultripes. The sequence goes on from OW240921.1 coordinate 43,031,369, forward strand.
AGATTCTGCACGTTAAGAGCATCAAGAGGGCAAGACACAATCACTTGTGAAATATTCTTTATGTCATCTGTAGTGTTTATCAACCATTTTCTAATCAAGTACTACTCATAAAATATTTTTCAGCCAAGTCGTAATATTATCCTTGCACTCAACAAGTACCTCTGATTTTAAAATAAATTCTACGAAATGTCATTAACTTCTCAAATTAAACTGGCATTCAAGCATCCTCTGGCCACTTCAGAACCACTTCAAAGGTGCACACACTAAACGTATTTGTATCCACAGCAACAAAGAGTAAACTATTTCTACCAGTTGAGATCAAATGCAGAAATTGTGAATGTCATACATATTTATGACATTTTTAAAATTATGAAAATCAGGTTTTTGTTTTATTTGTTTTGTGTCATGTTCATAAGCAAAACAGCTACTATTTATATAAAAAGTTATAGAAAGTTAGACAACAATAGGTTTTTCAGTAAATGTGCTACCCACAATGGTAGACAACTGCCCACCAGAGCAGGATTAACCACAAAGTGACTGTTAGGAAAGTTGGAAACCTTCCCAGAAAGTAGTGATCAATCACTCTAAAAACTCAGTCTTGCCAAACTGTAATAAATGCAGTTGCCTAGGGGCCAGACTGGAGCCTCAGAACCAAGTATTTGCTTAGCCCCACTAACCATACCTATGTGAAGAAAGAAGGGAGTCCCAAACTGGTAACCTTCCGAGGGGCCCCATGGGATCTCAATCCTTCTATCTTTTCCACACTGAATCTATGAAGGGTTAGTACTACCACAGGATAGGGGCATGGAGAACCTAAAGCGTTCTAGCTCTGTGCTTCAGAATGGATTCTTCCAAGAATTCAGCTAATCTGTGATGACTCTACAAAAATGGATTTCATTGTGAAGTCTCATTTACTCACACATTTACTATTGTACATGCATATTTCCAATAAAATATTGTCATATATTTAAAGGGACACCATAGTCACCAGAACAACTACAACATTGTATTTGTTCTGGTGAATATGATCATTTCCCTCTGGCTTTTTGCAGTAAACACAATTTTCTGAGAAAAGGCAGTGCTTACATTACAGTCTAGAGATTGACCACTCCTCGTATGGCTGCTAGAGATGCTTCCTGCGACAGTTTGACATTCAGTTTCTCCATGAACTTTCCTCATAAGTGCAAGATAATGCACGTGGACGTAAAAACCCAAGGGCAGAGTATAGGATATTAGATACCCTACTAACCTCAACATCTGAGGAATGGGATTTAGGAGTTATTATTTCAGATGACTTAAAGGTAGGAAGACAATGTAATAGAGCAGCTGGAAATGCTAGCAGAATGCTTGGTTGTATAGGGAGAGTTGTTAGCAGTAGAAAGAGAGAAGTGCTCATGCCATTGTACAGAACACTGGTGAGACCTCACTTGGAGTATTGTAAGCAGTACTGGAGATCGTATCTTCAGAAGGATATTGATACTTTAGAGCAAGCATGTCAAACTCAAAGTCTGGCACGGGCCACACAAACAAGATTTAAAGGACCACTATAGTGCCCTGAGGGTGCCCCCACCCTCAGGGTCCCACTCCCGCCGGGCTAAAGGGGGAGGAAGGGGGTTAAACATTCACCTTTCTCCAGCGCCGGGCTCCCTCGGCGCTGGGGTCTCTCCTCCTCCTTCGGTAGTCATCGGCTGAATGCGCATGCGACAGCCAATGAGTCAGCCACTAGAGGCTGGATTAACCCATATGTAAACATAGCAGTTTCTCTGAAACTGCTATGTTTACAGCAGGCAGGGTTAATCCTGGCACCCAGACCACTTCATTAAGCTGGCACCCAGACCACTTCATTAAGCTGAAGTGGTCTGGGTGTCTATAGTGGTCCTTTAAGTTTATGTGGGCAGCAAAAAAAAAAAAATACCTTACATTTTCATAGAAACATAAGTTTATTTTAAAAAGTACAGTATAAAAAAAAACAACATCCCCTTGTACTAAATCCCAGTACCCTCCTGTACTAAATCCCAGTCCCCCCCTCTACTAAACCACAGCACCCCCTCTACTAAATCCCAGTCCCCCCCTCTACTAAACCACAGCACCCCCCTCTACCACCCTGTGCCAAATCTGATCCTCCCGCTACTTCTTAAAACCCTGTGAAGGTGGAGCACATCAATGTCACGTGGCGTTGCGTGCCTCCATGCACCTCCAGGTACTCCACTGTCCAGACGCAGCCAATGCAACACTGACCAACACACACACAAACTCACTCACTGACAGACACACACACTCACTCACAGACAGACACACACACAGACAGACACACACACTCCATGACAGACAGACACTCACAGACAGACACACAGACAGACACACAGACACAGACACACTGACACACACATAGACACTCACTGACAGACACACATATAGACACACTGACAGACACACACACACACACATACTCACTGACAGACACACACACATATTCACTGACAGACACACACACATACTCACTGACAGACACACACAGACACACTCACTGACAGACACATACAAACACTGACAGACACACACATACTGACAGACAGAGACACACACACACATACTCACTGACAGACACACACACACAGACACACACATAGTCACTGACAGACAAACACACACACACACACACTAAATGACAGACACAACATAGTCACTGACAGACAGACACACACACACACACAAAGACACACATACTCACTGGCAGACAGACACATACATACTCACTGACAGATACACACTGACACAGACACACACACTTAAAGACACACACACACACACTGACAGACACATTCACTGATAGACACATACTCACACAGACAGACACACACTCACTGACAGACACACAAACACATATTTCCATTTTCTTGCACTCACATAATTTAATTAATTGTTCCCTTCCTTTGGGAGCTGGTGTGGGGATCTTCTGTCTGGAGATCTCCTTCCTGCTCCTCACTGCTCCCTTGCATGGTTTAGTGATGCCGGGTGCTGGAATATGACGCCATATTCCGGCGCCCGGCTTCATTACAGACGGTGCGCGTGATGGAGCAGTGAGGAGCAGGAACACTGAGCTCCCTCGCTGGCCCTCCTCCCCAGCCGGGTAGGTTTTAGCAGAGTAGGCACCTGCAATGTGGGGAAAGCAGGTGCCTACTCTGCTATAACACCAGCATGTACTCGTGGGTCGCCGGGTCGCAAAGATTGTCCTTGTGGGCCGCGGGTTTGACATGCTTGCTTTAGAGAGTTCAGAGAAGAGCTACTAAACTGGTTCATGGATTGCGGGATAAAACTTACCAGGAAAAGTTAAAGGAACTTAACATGTATAGCTTGGAGGAAAGACAAGACAGGGGGGATATGATAGAAACATTTAAATACATAAAGGGAATCAACACAGTAAAGGAGGAGACTATATTTAAAAGAAGGAGAACTTACCACAACAAGAGGACATAGTCTTAAATTAGAGGGGTAAAGGTTTAAAAATAATATCAGGAAGTATTACTTTACTGAGAGGGTAGTGGATGCATGGAAGAGCCTTCAAGCTGAAGTGGTAGAGGTTAACACAGTAAGGGAGCTTAAGCATGTGTGGGATAGGCATAAGGCTATCCTAGACTTAAGATAAGGCCAGGGACAAATTACAAGTATTTTGGAATACTGGGCAGACTAGATGGGCCGAATGGTTCTTATCTCCCGTCACATTCTATGTTTCATTGTTTCATGGAGATGCATTGATTTAATGTATCTCTATCAGGAGCTGCTGATTGACCAGGGCTGTGTTTGATTTGTTCTGGCTTTGCCCCTGATCTGCGTCTTTGACAAGCTCAGCCTCAGATCACCACTTCTGATGATGTCAGCAGGCAGATCAGGGACAGAGTCAGCATCAGTTGGAATAACGGTAATATTTTACTATATTTATGGGGGCAAGGGGAAGCAGGGGGGGCTAGATGGTATTTTTAACACTATAGGGTCAGGAATACATGTTTTTGTTCCTGACCGTATAGTGTTCCTTCAATATTCTCTGTTTCTCTTTCTTTTCACTCCATTCTTCTACATACAATGTTACTGGAAACCAATGTAGAACAAGGAATCACTCTTTGGGTTACACACATAGTAACATAGTAATATAAGCAGAAAAAACACTTACCTGTGGCCCTGAAAGCTAGTTTGAGCATACTTGATCCAAATTAGATGACAGGCTCAGACAGACAGAAAGACAGTTGGACATATATACTCTTGTCATATCTTGGCCATATCACCTACTCATCAATAGACTGGTACCTGTTTTCAGCTGGTCTAGGATTTTCATAACACCTTTCAGTTGCTGTTGGTAGTTATCTGCTAGACCAGAGGCCTCTTCCAGTTTTCCTTCAATATTCTTTAAGATTGTTCGATGCTCTTGATCCAGACGGACTCCTTGGGCTTTAAATGCATCCATTTCTTTTTTTATCTGTGACATAGATATATTAGTAATGTGTGTTATTTATTAAAAGCAGTCGGCATTATACCTATTGCATTGAAAACACGGCCATGTTTGGAGGACACATCTAAATACTCAAAACATTTATTTGAATAGGTGAATAATTAATTAGTTCTAAACTGGAATTATTTATTGAGATTACTTAAATGTGAATCCATGAGGGTGATAATACAATCTCACATGAGCCAAGAGTTCTCTTGGTCTGCAATCTGCATAATATCTCTAGTGAACATTACGATTTTACTGCTTCTTTAATTTTTTAATATCATTGACACATGTATTCAATATAGAAGTTCATCATAGCTGGTCATAAAAACCGAAGTTTAGTAGAACAAAGCATTTCAGTGGAATTACATAGGGGATTTATTCACTAAGCAGTGATTGACATTTTTTATTATTTTTTTTTTTTAGAATGCAAACTAGTTCATAGTATGTTAATCAATAATACATTATGCAATAAGCAAGCAGCATCTGCACAAACATAAATATATGAATGAACATAAATCTGTTTTGGAAGAGTAGAGCTTGAATTGTATATAGCATGCCTAATAAGTCCAATACACTTTACAGAAGGTTTTAAAGGGACACTCCAGACCCTTAAAGAATGTGTCCTCTTTTTTCATTTTACAAAAACGTTTTAAATTTTAATACAAATGTTACTTTTAGAAAAAAAAAAAACTTGTTACAGCCCCTTGCTGTCAATCAGACAACTGGTCCTGATTCTCTCTGTTTACTTAGCTCAGTGGAGCTAACTTTAAGAGGTAGGCAATTGCCCAGAGCACCTGCCTTGCAAAGACTTCTCATTGAGCTGCATTGGGAAGTCTGTGATATGACTGGAGAAGAAGGGGATAGTTTGCAAAGCCTGCAGACAAGAGATATGCATATTTTCCAAGCTGTTTTTAGATATACCCCTAATAAAAAATAAAAAAACCCACAAAATTAAATGTACACATGATTTATTTGTGGGTATATCTACTAAATTATTTTTTATTATTATTTATGTATTTAGGCGGTAGAGTGTCCGTTCAAAGAATAAGCAAGCTTCTGTATTTATATAAACATAAAATTTGCTGAAACAATCTCAATGTTATAAAATGGTCCACAGGGATATTTCTAGGAGGACTGTTGTACTTCGGCTTAATGACACTGCCAGACTATGATAAGTATGTATGATATTTCTGAATTTGTGTGTATGTGACTGCACGGTGAAATGAGACTGTGCCCAAGAAATACAGAACACATGTCAGTAGTAATTGTTGGCAACAGAGTCATGGGGAACAATCTGTGTCTCTTAGCCACGATGAGACCTCTGTGAATGCACTGCCACGTGGCACATGTCGTACCAATGTAAGATGGGGGAATAGTGACATCATATCTTAAGGATCCAACAGCCTCCATCTGTGAAACCTTTTTATCACATGGTTCATGGACATAGCACTATCCACACAGAGATTTGTCTGTAATTTCCCACCCAGGACAAAGGTTGAAGCCCTATCCAGCATCTTATGTTTAAAAGTTTTAGTATTAGCCAATAACTGATTTTGAACCATATGGCTATAACCATTGTTAAAGGACCATTCTGGACAACATAACGACTTCATCACAATGAAGCTGTTATGGTACGAGGAGCTCCTGGGCACTGTTTTACTATAAGGGTTAAACTGAGCTGGTTTATAGAAAGAGAACAGAACAGAAATATGTAGGTTTTCTGAGACACGAAGGATTGTCAGACACAATGGTATGACCAAGTGACTATAGAGGCTGACACTCTCTACAGGGTTGGCTGTGAGACACAGAGTTTTAATTAAAGGAACACTTTTGGGGGAGAGCGGGAGGTGGAGCAAAATGTGGCGCTGGCTAATCAGCAACTCCTCATAGAGATGCATTAAATCAATGCATCTCTAATGGGAAAATTCAGCATCTCCATGACATACCATCTGTATACATAATATTTCTTTTTAATGAAATTGATATCTTACATTTTAGTACTTTAGAATATTATAATAATATTATAATAAGAGTAATAAGAATAAGAGTGAACTAAATCTGGATTATAAATGTAAATATAGACATTGGAGATAATACAAGATGTGTATACTCACCTCTGAGATCTGTTCAGTCAGTCTCTCTATTTCGTTATTCTGCTCATTAACATAGTTGAATAAGGCAAAATTTCGATCTTCCACTGCAAGAAAGATTAAGAATATGCTATATTTATCCTTGGATTTTCCGGATATTTTTTTTAAAGTTATTTTCAGGTGTACCCTATCAAATCCACCATGAAAGTGTATGTCAAGCTGTACGAAGCTGTACCAAATTGCTGTTAAATAAGAAGCCACTCCATCACAAAGCCTGACAAGATGGAAAATTATTTCTATAAATGTGTTTGTTACCTTAACCCAGGCATAGCTAGCAGGTTGCTCTCCAGCTGTAGTGGAACTATAACCCTCATGACATTTAGTTCATCAAAGCATTATAGGGGCTGTAGTTTCACAACAGCTATAGTGTTACTTGTTGGGTGTTTATACTTTAACCCAGAGGTGCCCAAAAGGCAGATCTCCAGATGTTGTAGAGCTGCAACTCCCATGATGCTTTGCATCTTTTAGAATGATTTTACAATGACAAAGCATCATGGAAGCTGTGGTTTTAAAACATCAGGGGAATGTCAGGATGACGTATGACCTAACATGCAGAATTAAGTAAAAAAAAAACAAGAAATGTATCACTGAGCCTGAGAATAGCTGGATTTAATGTACAAGAGAATAGTGAGGAACTAGCCAAGGTCAGGGACACAGAAAGAGACAATAACGAGGATACAAGCCAAAATCGACGAGGATGCATGAAATACAGAACAGTCAAAATACAAACCAAAGTCAAAATTCCAGTAGGGAAAACAAGATAAATGCAGTCTCTGATAACCACAAGTGGAACCACGACAAGGCACTGAAGAACTAGTGATAAAAGTTTAAATAGCTTACTGTAGGCTGTGATAGGCAGGTTCGAGTCACCTGACGTCGGAACATGCGTGACGTAAATGTGATGACACACACAAGATCCTGAGGAGGCAGGCTGAAAGCTAGCTGGATAAGAGGCATGTGTGGGTGTGGTGAGCGTAGGTGTAAAATGGGGTGTGGTTAAGGAAATGGATAAGGGGCTGGACTATATAAATAGGCAGTCATTTTGCCACCTGACTTCAGCCATCTTAAAAAAAACGGTTTGGTAACAGCTTCCCACCCACCCTCCCTTTGTTGATGTTTGTGATATGTTGTTAACTTTCTTTTCTTGTCGCAGCTGGTGGGTATGGTCCTTGCCAAGCTGTGTTGGATGAAGAGTGCAGGGAGAAAATGGAAGGTTGGCCTGGGTCCCTCCCCTAACCTCTGGGAAAGGTTTTGACATTTAGGCGTGCCCATTGAGCCAAAAGGTCAGCCAGTCGTAGGGCAGGTACCCCGGAGTACTCTGGACTTGGTGATGGAATGGCTTGGCAAGGACGAGTTGGCAGTTAAATATTTATTGGTTAAAATATATTTGGTAATTTATAAATAAAAGTTGTGACCTGTTTTATACCACAAAAGTATGTCCAGGTTTTTATTGGGGGGTAACTGGTTGGTAAAGAAGGTTGGTTGCACTACACAATAACCACTACCTGCACACATGTCCGTGTCATTTTCTATTACAGGACCTACTGTCGTACGCCGTGAGAGTGCAACCAAAGGAGAACATGCAGCCACCTGCACACCAGACCGCCACGTGGGAATCACTCCGAAGGTAAGTATGACCCACGCGCGGCATTACAATCAGGGGATCTACCCACTGGGCACCCCTGGTTTAACCTCTTGAAAGCCACCTAGAATTTTGTTTCTATTCAATACAAAAATCTGACTGATTTTGATTGTTAATCTCAATCATATGCATGTCCAGCATCTTGAATTAAAAGAGAGTAAAGAAAATCATCAAATGCATATAATAAATTGTGTTTTTTTAACCACATGATTGTAAGTCAACAGCCATATATCCTTGATTTGATTGTATTCATTAGTAAAATGGAGAATTAATCGACATTCACTCCGACTGACACTTTGCCGACAGCCAAAGACAAACAGCGCACTTAGTAATTGACAGCTGGCTTTAAAAAGTTATTGACATCAGGAGATTCACTTTACAATTCTCTTTTGTCATGATAAGATGACAAGATAAGATCTACATGTCTGAGGACAGTTCAATGGCAGAAGAAAGCAACACTCATTCTATTCATGTTCATGTAAAGGTGATAAATTGCTTATCAATAGAAATATGCGTGTTACATTATTGTTAATGAATAAAGGATATTAACCATCCTGAGAAGTGTGTGTGCTTAATGGTTCACACAAAACCTAGCATATAACCACCCTTTGAAATGACAAAGGCTGGACAAAAAAAAAAAAACACAACTGCTGTAACAAGCTTTTTGTCAATAGAAAAGAACAAATCATTATATATTCAAATGAAACATGAGTATAACTCTAGTGCAGAGATTATGTTAAAAGAAAATACTCAGTAAATTCCATAAATTTTTACTGTCTGGTTGTTGCGGGGTGAGTGGCCTGCACTGGATCCCTGTGTCTGATTTTAGTGCCATTTCATTGTTAGCCCCACAGTCTCCTGATAAACTGCAAATAGAGTTGAGATTTCTTTCTTGATATTACAATGTACAATGATGAGAGAGAAATAGCACCTCCAATTGCAGATTTTACAATAACCACTTTGACAGGTCCTGTCAGTTAAACCATTACAACTTATCTCATGTAATGTGATAATGTAGAATCAACACATATATATTAGCGAAAGGGCGTTTAATTACATGAGTAACAATAAACCACTTCTCAAATTGACTACATTGCACTTGTGAAGGGAAAATACAGTTTCCTAATAAAACCAGAGAGTGGCAGCAGGGAAACCGGTGAGACAGTCCATGTATCAACTATGGATAGATATGGAAGTTAAAGGGGGATGTTCCAAGGTAGGAGCCTGAGCCCAGGGCTAAAAAAAAGGTTATCGAAAACGGGATACAATGGAGATTTGCGCATAGTAAAACTGTCTGCAACGCTCTATAGCCTCTATAGATTCAAGTGTGTAATAAGGGAGTCATATCCCTTGCCACATTCCACAAGGGGAGCATGCTGCCAGGGAAAGAGAGTCAGGGGAAATCCTAACCCTTATAAAGGTAACCACAATCTAGAGAAGGAGTTCCCCTCCAAGATTCTGCTATTCTAGAGAGAGTACATTTCAGACAGGCAAAAAAGATATGGGTCAGATAAACCCATACCACCATTTGACTGTGATCTCATAAAGTAAAGTAAAAGACATTCAAGGGCTTTTCCAAACCAAATAAAATAATGAAATAGGTGACTCAGTTAGTTAAAGAAAAATTTTGGTTAATGGATCTGGAAGGACTGAAATAAAAATAACAATTTAAGGATATTTCATCTTACAATATTTATGCTACCCATCTATGAAAATTGTACCTTTCCCCCTCTCTTTAGGTCCTTTGAAATAGGGAAACAGACCTCTTACCTGGGATCCATCATTTGCCACTTCCCACCTCTACTACTAATGCCTGATGACACATAGGGTTAACTCCATAGTCACAGGTATACCAGGGGAGTTCCCCATTCTACCTGTGATGGAGCAACTGACTCATCTGCCTTCCTGAGGGTTAATGCATGCTGGCATTTAATTACTTCTGCTGCTTTTGAGATCCTGTTTCCTGGCTCCCTACCAACCATCCGGTCCTGTCCTGTCCTGCAAAGCCCTTCCTGCTTGCTTCGAATCCAGCCATGTTAGCAACACTCCTGCTGCACCGGGATCTCTTCTTACAATGGAATAGTAAGAGGTATTACTTTTCCTGGAAAGACTGTTTATTTTGTTCTCTGTTATACTTACCTGGCACTTCCATACGCTCCTCTGCAGAGCGAACTGCCTTCCTGTGCAAACCCACTGTGTTCCAGAACCAGCTGCCTTCCTGTGCAAACCCACTGTGTTCCAGTACTAGCTGCCTTCCTGTGCAAACCCACTGTGTTCCAGTACTAGCTGCCTTCTTGTGCAAACCCACTGTGTTCCAGAACCAGCTGCCTTCCTGTGCAAACCCATTGTGTTCCAGAACCAGCTGCCTTTCTGTGCAAACCCACTGTGTTCCAGTACTAGCTGCCTTCTTGTGCAAACCCACTGTGTTCCAGATACAGCTGCTTTCCTGTGCAAATCCACTGTGTTCCAGAACCAGCTGCCTTCCTGTGCAAACCCACTATTCCAGTACTATCTGCCTTCCTATGCAAACCCACTGTGTTCCAGTACTAGCTGCCTTCCTGTGCAAACCCATTGTGTTCCAGAACCAGCTGCCTTTCTGTGCAAACCCACTGTGTTCCAGAACCAGCTCCCTTCCTGTGCAAACCCACTGTGTTCCAGAACTAGCTGCCTTTTTGTGCAAACCTACTGTGTTCCAGTACTAGCTGCATTCTTGTGCAAACCCACTGTGTTCCAGATCCAGCTGCCTTCCTGTGCAAATCCACTGTGTTCCAGAACCAGTTGCCTTCCTGTGCAAACCCACTATTCCAGTACTAGCTGCCTTCCTATGCAAACCCACTGTGTTCCAGAACCAGCTGCCTTCCTGTGCAAACCCACTGTGTTCCAGTAGTAGCTGCCTTTTTGTGCAAACCCACTGTGTTCCAGAACCAGCTCCCTTCCTGTGCAAACCCACTGTGTTCCAGAATTAGCTGCCTTTTTGTGCAAACCCAATGTGTTCCAGTGCAAACCCACTGTGTTCCAGAACCAGCTGCCTTCCTGTGCAAACCCACTGTGTTCCAGAACCAGCTGCCTTCCTGTGCAAACCCACTGTGTTCCAGAACCAGCAGCCTTCCTGTGCAAACCCACTGTGTTCCAGAACTAGGTGCCTTACAATGCAAACCCGATGGGTTCTAGAACTAGCTGACTTCCTGTGCAAACCCAATGGGTTCCAGAACTAGCTGCCTTCCTGTGCAAACCTACTGTGTTCCAGAACTAGCTGCCTTACTGTGCAAACCCACTGGCGGCTAAATATACTACTACAGAAGTCTACGACTGTGAATGTTATGTGAACACTCAGCCCCACCTTGAGGTCAATTACAAGTACTGCATTCCACATTAAATTATACTGCTTTTGTGTTACATTAATAAACCGCTATTTGGAAAGATACTGATTGGCGTAACTTTGGAGAGCCGGAGGCTCCTAAGTAGGAACTTCTGTTAGCTTTTCTGACCGAAGTTCTGCAGTGCTAAGTCCTGCTTATGAGCTCCTGGCTCTCCAGAATTAGTAGTAGAGGTGGGGAGTGGCTTACAGTAATTTGTAGTGTTTATGGTCCTACCAGAGGTCCTTTAATAAGAATAAATCTTTTTTTCTAAACTTAGATTTATTTTTTTTACCCTTTTTTGTTTATTTGGAAATGGAATATTTAAATTAAAATGTAATGGCACCCAAATACTGACACTAATCATAAACTGTTCAACAGAGATAACAAGGATGGACTATGAAATATATATTTCAAGGGTTGCCAGCTATGTAGTGAATAGTGTAAGAAAACTGAATTATGCCAATGAAGAATTTGCCAGCGTAGGTGTCTATGGCATACTGTGTACTAATCCAATCAAAGTATAATAGGAAGAAAACTTCCCACACAGTTCGTTTCACACATCAGTGAAATGCAACAGCTATACAAACCTGTTATTTATATCAAAACCAGTAAATCCCCTTTACAGAAAGGAGAAGGAAATGAACAGCTGAAATAATGTTGAAGGGATATGGAATAAAGAGGATTGGTAAATTTGAATACAATTGTTAAATGGAATAGATCTCCCCTGTCGACCTGGGCACATGGGCATCGCGCTGGGGCCCCCATACTTGTGGGACCCCCAGGCAAGTGCCCAGTGTGCCCAATGCGGAAAGACGGCCTTGATAACCAAATGGTAGAAAATGAAGAAACAAAAGATTCTGGGGTCTAGAATGATTTTTTGCTAGTTTGTTGCAAAATTGGAAAGCGTTTCAACGTTTCAAACTTATTTTTTGGTTTTTCCATCTTTTAGATCAACAACAAAAAGAGATGCGAGAAAGGCTGAACTTAATGGACACATGTCTCTTTTCATCCTATGTAACTATGCAATATTTACTGACAGAAAGATACGTTACACAACACAACACTTCGCATGTACAAAAAGTGATGAGTATGCAGTAATAAAATATGATGTCTGGATTCATACCAACTGTGAACAATAAATTGTATAATAGATTGCATAGTGTTTATATATCCACGTACAGAAAGTGATCTCTATGTAATAAATATTATGCTGCATGCACTTATACCTTCAGAAGATAATGTATTAAATAACAATTTCCATGGTGCTTATTATACATGCACATGAAGTGATATATATAATACATTTTCTTTTGCTCACACCAACATAGTCATGTATTACCAACAATGACCAACAAAAAAAAATGAGTTGTGTAAGTAATAAATCACATTTCCTGCATTTATACTGACTTGAGATATATTTATTAATCAATCACATGTCGTGCTTTTATGCAGTTACATAAAGATACAGCGACATATAGTGATGGTTATGTGTATCATAAATGGAATGATGCATGTAATGCTACTGATAGATAAGGATTTTTTTTGTAATAGTCTGTGTAATATGATTTCTTAAAATAAGGATAGAAAATGTAAAGATGAACACAAAATTCATAAGAGGTGATGAGAGTCATAATAAATATAGCCCACTTTTTGAAAATGGAAAACTGCTTAAATGTGCTGGAGGTGAGAGGGTCTTAATTAAGTTACGAGGGGAAATAGGTGTCCTGGTTGGATTAGGGGTTGGTATGTTTGCAGGGGAGCTGTCCTTTGAAACTTTGACTTAGTATGTACCAAGGTAACATAAGTACGACATAAGGTTGTTTGATAAAAGGTAAGTTGACTACAACAATTCTTGCATTTGTACACTACGGCTGAGGTGTCCATGACCTTGTCTCCATCTCCTCGTGCAGTGAGCAATGGGAAGCGCATTGACACAACAAGAGTTCCAGCTTCTAGATAAGCCTGGTGATCTGGAGCTGAAGAACTGTGTATCATTAAGATTTGCTGAACTGAAAAAAGGCTTGTCATAGAACCCAAAGTGAAATAATTCTGAATGGGTCCGCATAGGTGCCAACGATATGGGTACTGTACAAGCAAAACTAGGTCTGTGGGGTAGATTTCAAGATGTGTAAAGGGACTGCCAACTATGACCATATACAGGACTCTACAGCAGCACTCCATGCTTTATAAACAGTGCTTTATAAAATTACCCTTTTTTTTTTTATTGCATAAAAAAACAAACAACCAATCACACTGGGGTTTGGTTGTTGTTGTGTAGGTCTAATTGTGATTGTTATATACTTGTTTTAAGTCAGCTCATTGAGAAGGGGCACAGGTGTGCTCTAGCCCAGAGTGCCTGCTACTTCTGCAAGCTCCGCAGAGAAGAAAGCCTCCCTGGCTGTCTAAGTGATAGCTAGGGAAGAGTTTCTGTCCCATTATCATGACATTTCTAATGAAATCACCACTTTTAGGAACTGTCACAAATATGACAGACTCCAGACACATAATGCACTTCAGCAAGTGGAAGTGCAGTATTTGTCAAGAATTTGGCAATCACCTTTAGAATCCTATAGAACAGGGGTGTCCAAAATATAGATCTCCAGATGTTCTAAAACTACATCTGCTATGATGCCTTGTCATTTTAAAGGCATGCAAAGCATCATGGGAGTTGTAGTTCTACAATATCTGGGGATCTACCTTTTGGGAACCCCTCTATAGAATGTCTCTCAACACTTAGCCCTCAGAATAGCACATGTTTTGCATTGATAAATCTCTTCTGTTGCATATACTATCTACAGCTTATTCACCATGTGTGCCAGATGCTGGCCCAGGTAGAATAGTGGGAAATATAAAATACTAACCAGGATGGAATTAATTATTTACTATACATACAGAAACTGGTGGCACAGATTAAATGTACTGTAAAAAAAATTTGCGAAAATATATATCTGTGCAACTGCAGTATATTTTGTACACATCTATATATTCATAAATATTTTTGCACGTTTAAAATGTAGTATAGTAAATCTGCACCCCAATTTTCTGTATAGATTATGGTTGTTGTGGTACACTTGTGTGGAATGGTATACAGGGAGGAAGAGGGGAATATAAGCAGATTTTTATTAATTCATTATTTATTTAGGCTTGACGTACTGTCCACATTTTGAATATATATAGGTAGGTAGGTGTAGAGTGATAGGGAGGCATACAGAAAATGAGTTTTGTTTATATCCTTCATTGGTTGCAACATGCTGAAAAGGTTAACGAGACAACACATTTTATTTTTTAAACAGAATTGTTTGTCCCAATGTGTGATAATATAAATCTTCTAAGACAGTTTCCTTTTTTCCAAGGGAGCTACCTTTAAGTTGAGAGGAAAATGGATTAAAATAAGCCTGGGGCAACACAACACAAGAAGAGAAATCTGCCACTTTAAATTATAAAGACGAGTAAACATATTTTAACCTTGTTTTCTGTCTGGCTTTTAGGTACTCTGCGATCTGTTGCCTAGTAATGTTTGTCAAATGCAAAATACGAAGGCAATTTACATGAACTTTACTAAGAGTTAGGTTACCCTAAAGGGACAATAAGTCCAACCTCAGTGCAACCAGACATATATGGTGAGATACAGGGATCAAGAAGAAGCAATACTAATGCGACATTGTAACTCTCCACAGACATAGATGGCCACTGCCAAACAGATTGCATTACACAGTTTAAATTGACACAACATTCAAGAACCAAAGGGCACTGATTGAAGACAGTGACAAGTCCCTTCTTTGTGACTTATGGCTTCTCATAACTAATTGACTGAACAAATGTATGCAGAACACAAGAAATCTTCTTCTAGGTAAAAGTAGAATATCAGTAGGTATTAAGTAGGATTGGGGTGCAGTCTCTGGGTGACCAGCAGGAGGAAAGTATATAGCACAGCACTCCCCTCCCGCTGGTAACAGCATGTAGTGTTGCTGGCAGGGGGATGGGAGGGGATTAGAGTCTACAATGGGGGGTTGGGTGCAAAAAAGGCACAAAAAAGGCTGATGAGGTGGGGGGGGTAGGAGAGGCACCCAGAGGGACTGAGGAAGGGTAAAAAGAGGCACACAATGAGAAAGATACCCACAGAGTTGGCAACATTTGTTTTTTTTATAAAGGGTGGGGGGTGCAAGTAGCTGGTCTTGCCTAGGGCGCAAAATAGTCTTGTACCGGCCCTGCAGTAGAACAGCCAAAATCGACTTACAGTGGCAGCTTGCAGAATAGGACATGAAATTCTAAGCCCTGATAAGGTTATTTTCAAATGGTATTAATTTCCAGAATAAAAAAACATGCACGCTCTACTTATAATGCTTGTGTTATGGAAATACCTTTTTTCTAAAATAATATCTGGAATTTCAATATATATAAAGTTTGCAATTTGCATTTAAACATGATAAAGCCAAATGTTTTAGAAACTAAGTGATAATGTGTGTATGTAACATCAACTTTCAATGAAAAAAAATGTATTTTGATCTAATTGATTACCATTAAAAAAAGCAACCAGTATATAAATTTATGTTATAATGTGCGGTAATAGTCAGTTTCTGTGGATGGTAGCGAGACAGACAGACACTCTCGACTTTTCCCTTACCTTCAATAAACCTATTAACCAGTATGTCTAGGTTGTCTTCTCCAGTGACAGCTCGTATTTTCTGGAAAGCTTGTTCATAGGTCTCTATTGTCTCTTCTGTTGGGTCTCTCTTCTTCTTTTCTAATTCTTCCTTCTCTTTTTTTTTTTTTTAATGAAAAAGTTAAAACAATAATGAAATGATTCATGGCGCCATCAATACCTGCAATAACATTTTCTGATTGTTTGAGCATTTAATTTACAACATGTTTTGAATGCAAAATTCTTATTTAAACCACATAAGATAAGTATTTCAACACAGGCATGTCATCACCTTTCACCACTCACTCACTTTAGCTGAACAAGATCTCCTAGGCTTATCATTTTAAGGGAATATTAAAAGAAAAGAAGTAAACTGTTCATTGACAGATTTATAACAATATGTGTTTTTATAACATTTAACAAGTAAAAGGCAATATTTATTTTAATTGTTTTATTGTGTTTAGAGTATGGTGCAAGGAGATCGCATGTTTATGTAGCTGTACTTCTATGGAGTAGGCTTGTAATCTGTATGAACAACATGCAAGTCACCATCTCCTCTGAAATGCTGCCCTATAGCAGCGCCAATTATATCCATTCATGAGCATACTCATGTAATATATAATATTAAACATTATCTTGCATGGCAATTTCGCTCATGTCTTTACAGTGATGAAATTGCTGTCTATTGCTGACCTACATATCATGTAAGAACCTTACTGGATAGAAGCTCAAGCTGTAGACTAAAAAATGAAATTGGGGCATTAGGATTGGGTAGATACTTTTTAGCAATTTTTGGGGGAAATGTGGAAACTCCAAATGTAAGTATGATTTTAAAAACATTGTCATGCTATTAATTCAATAAATATACTATATATACCATAACACAAAAAACAAAACAAAAAGATGTAAGATAAAAGGGGTAGCAAAGGGTCCGTCAAGTTTCAGTACTGCAACATGTGTTTGTATTGCCTTTTTAGAAGGATGATTCAAGTCAAAGAATAAAGTATATCTAAGCTGTTTTTCTTATACACCCTGCAGTATATTCCAGCCCTGTCTTGCGAAATCCACATCTTACTGTGCAATATGAAAAGTATAGGGCCATTTTCCCATTAAGGTACTGGAGTGACTCCAATCCAGGAGCTTCAAGCAAGACTATGCCGCCCCTACCAGCAAAAACTAGAGTTTATCAATTGCATTGTAAAAACTAGAAGGGTTTAACCTCTAAACATTAGCTGAGTAAAACAGTCTGCCTCAAAAACCATAGTGAACAATGAAAAAGAAAAAACAGAAAAACAATTTTGCTCCATATTCACACAATCGCACTCGAATCATGAGCACACGCAGGGAGGTGTGTGTGTGTAGAGCAAAATATCAATCTAATTCTATTTGTTGTGCGAACACCTGTATAGTCACATAATTACAGATTAAGTGTCTTCCCACCGGGGGTTTTTCACACATCCTTTCACATTAGTTAAAGTAATAGGCCTATTAGTAGTCTGCTGATATCATTTCTAGCTACCTCTTCTGCGCCTTGCTTCAAGGACCTCTTCACTGATGGAGCGTTCTTGAGTCTTGATCCCCATAAACTCCTTAAGCCGGCGGTCATGATCAATAACACGTTGGAGCTCCTTAATCTCAGCTGTGTGTTGATTGAGGTCTTTCTCTGCTTTCTCTTTTAGTTGCAACATTTTTGTCTGGGCCTCATCTCTTTAAATATTGGGAAGAAAAAACAAATCATGTATAATGACACATATACTCAAAGCTATACTCTATTTTAGATGACATGAAAACAATGTCTGTCTGTGAGGTCATCCGAATTTTAAAGGGATACTATAGTCACCAAAACAACTTCTGCTTAATGAAGCAGCTTTCCTTCATAGTTTTTACTGCTCAATTCTTTGTCATTTAGGTTAAATCACTAAAAGTTTTTATCCACTGCTCTGTAAATTGAACTTTAATCACATAAAAGGAGGCTCCTACAGGGTCTAGCAAGTTATTAACAGAGCAGGAGAAGAAAATCAAAACTAAACAGAATTTGCAATGAAGGAAGTATAAACATTAGGCATCTTTTTACAGGAAGTGTTTAGGAAGGCTGTGTACGTCACATGTGGGAAGTGTGTCTATAGCTGCATAAACAGAGTGATTTAACTTCTAAATGGCAGAGAATTGAGCAATGAGACTGCAGAGGCATGATCTATACACCATAACTACTTCAATAAGCTAAAGTTGTTTTGGTACCTATGGTGTCACTTTATTGTACTGTTAACAACAGTACAAGTAGACATTAATCACGCTAGAAAGCAGCAGCTTTCATGCAGTGCCATTCGCATTGTTCACTCCAGACACCTGAAAAACTTGAATGCTAACAGTTTGCACTAAAGTGAAAATTGTTAAGATTTCAAAAGGCTGACGAAACCAAATTTAAAGCCCTGCTGACTTGGGGAATTTTTAGTTTGACTACTTTGCCCTTAAATTATATATATATAAAAAAAACTTGAATGCTAACAGTTTGCACTAAAGTGAAAATTGTTAAGAATTCAAAGTGAATTTCAAAAGGCTGACAAAACCAAATCTGACTTGGGGAATTTTTAGTTTGACTACTTTGCCCTTAAATTATATATATATATAAAAAAAAGAATTTGTGAAAAAAAAAATAAACAAAGAAACAATAGGATAAGCACAACAAGAATGCTTGTTCAACAAAGTGTTGCTACATTTTACTGACTGAATTCACTTTGAATTCCCAACAATTCTCACTTTAGTGAATAACCCTGCAAGTATAAGATTAGGTAATGTATCATGCTATAATGCACGGTACAGCCACAAGTAGTATGTCTGCAGTCAGCCGAAACACTGTCAGTTAGACTGGTCAGACATGAGTGTTTGGCACACGTGTACTGAGATGCAGAATGTTCCATTCATATACACGTATATAACATCATGTGTCTTACATGTGTGATGTTACACACACACACACACACACACACACGTACCTGGCATCATATGCTGAAGAAGAGTCATCAATAACAAGGGCAATTTCCTTTCGGGTTTGGAGCAGCTCCTGCCACGGAATTACAATTAAAATGTTATTAGTTAGAAAATATTTAATTTTTATAGTTAGTAGTTAAAATTTATATGATACTACTCCATAGGAGCTTTCTAGATATATGGAACTGGCTTCCTGCTTTTCATATTCTAGAACAGCATTTGTGCCAAGTGCCATGATGTGAATAAATATGAGGTTATTTGAATTTTAAGTGCAATTTTAAATTCACAACTAAAAAGTCAAAAAACAGAAATGACTTTGAAAGAACCAGTTGTTTAGTTATTAACTGAAGGAACCATTTTTAGTCGTTGATTTTAAATTACATTTACATATTAAAAATAGTTGTGACAAAACCTAGGTCAGGGCTCAAAATTCCCAGCCCTGATTAGGGGGCATCCATGGGCCAGACAATACCTGTGAGCATTCTCAGCACTGTTGTAGAAAGTCTGTTCTGGATTTTAAAAGGACATTCATCACTTTTAGACAACTGTCTCATTCAAAAGCTTAAGCTTCTGCAGGCTGATTTCTTTTTAATATTTACCTGCTTTTTCTTTCTTAGCTTTCCACACCCACGCCAGGGAGGACACTAATCTAACCAATCAGTGTCCTATCCCTAGGAATGCTGGAAAAGTGCATTAGGCATGCCTGACAAATTTACACATGTGCAGTTGGAAGATCTCTTCAACTTTCAAAATCCTGACAGGGGGAGAAGAGAAGTCTGATCAGTGTGGTTCATGCTGAGAAGGATCCGGTGTGGGGTTTCTCTCTCCTCTTGCTGCACAATGATGCCCTGTTTCTGTCATTAGTGAACTATCTGATACAGAGAAGGAACATGCAAGCTGGAGAAATTCCACTAGCTTAAAGACATGCCCAACAATGCAACCAAGTCTATAAATGTTTATTACATAATTTTCAAACTTTATTCAGCTTTATTTTGTTTTTTATATTTGTTTAAAAAGGTTTTCTTGCTGGTTTAAGAAAGTCATGCATGCCCATTTAAGCATCCCGGTTTTAGCTGATTGTTTACATCCAGACACAAAAAAATATATATAGACCACCCAGGTGCGGTATGTAAATAATCAATACAAAAGGTAGTTACCCTTTTGGATACAAGGTATGGCAGAAGGATTCCTCTCAATCCTCAAATACAAATAACAAACAACTGGATATACCTAAAAACATAAAATGGAGAAAAAATTAATAGGATAATAACGTAATTTACAAAACCCCCAGAATTCAATGTTAAACTCACAAAGTCACAGAAAATTTGGGCTCATAAATAGTCTGTAGGTTCCACCAGATTCAATGGTATTCAGGTTCCAAAGGTTCATGTGAAAAAAATTGAAAGAAACATAGTGCAATACTGATATAAAGTAAAAACGCTTGCTTTAATGGTTACACTTACAAAGTATAAATAGATTAAAAATCCTTCAAAATAATCCCGTTGTCCATAGTCCTGGTCGTAAAAGTGACAGGAGTCTCCACAGGTACAGAAGGCAAACAATACAGCAGCATATAAAACAGTCAAATTACAATTACATATAAATAAAATAAAAAATAAAAGCTCACTCTACGCGTTTCGTCTAATAACCTTAGATTTTATCAGGAGTATTGAAGAATGCTGTATAGTGCATAAAATAAAATGCTGTAATGTGTGGAAACCGGAACTTCATTTCTATCATTCGTGAAGAAACAAAGGGATTGGTTGAAAGAGGGACATTTCACACATTACAGCATTTTATTTTATTTTATGCACTATACAGCATTCTTCAATACTCCTGGTGAAGTCTACGAAAAGCGTAGAGTGAGCTTTTATTTGTATTTTATTTAGATGTAATTGTCATTTGATTGTTTTATATGCTGCTGTTTTGTTTGCCTTTTGTACCTGTGGAGACTCCTGTCACTTTTAATTCTAAAACCAGGACTGGGGACCACCTGATTATTCTGATGGGCTTTTAATCTATCTACACTTTCTAAGTGTAACCAATAAAGCAAGCGTTTTGACTTTAGATCAGTGTTGCACTATGTTTCTTTCATAACATTGAATTCTGTTATTTTTTGTAAATTACATTATTATCCTATGAATTTTTCTCCATTTTATGTTTTTAGGTATATCCAGTTGTTTGTCACATCCAGACAGGTTGTAATCTGATCTAGATTGTGGGTTATTTGGAGCCAGCACTGCAAAATTCTGATATCGTTAAATGTGAATATTACTCATATTTTGACGTCTAAATGGTCTGGACAGTCCTGAAGCCCATGGAGCAACGCAGGGGGTGAGTGGGCCTTGACAGGGCCAGAGAGTGGGCAGGTGAAGTTAAGGTCAGGGGGTGTGGAAAAAATGTATATTGGGTTTGGGGGGAGGAGAGTAGGGGTTTAAATAACGGCCATTTTGGTGAAGTGGCCATCTTAACCAAAACCTCACTTACTTGCTACTTGTGGCAGGTCTGTGTGGTCTATTCTTTTTCTTTCAGGTATGGCTTCTGCTGAAGAGATCCTGGCCGGTGTCCGAAGAATGGTGGAGGAGAAGGGGATGTCATTGCTACAGGACCAATTGGGGGTCCTGAGCACGTCTGCTTCCCCCCCCCCACGGTGATGGAGAGGAGGCCAATGAGGAGGGCACGACCGCCCCAACGACTCAGCCCAGGAGCAGCACCGGCGACAAGGAGAGGTCCAGTACCAGGGAACGGAGGCCGAGATATCGGCACAGCGCTTCAAGTTCATCAGACAGGAGTTCAAAGGGTCGGCAGAGAAGGACATACGAGGAGGCACCAGAGTCCAGCGTTGCGCGGTAAGGGAACTGCGGAAGGACTAGCCTCGGGGTTTGGGGAGAAAGGGAGAGGCCGGGACAGGAGCCAGTCCAGGAGCCGGCGGAGTAGGCAGAGGTCCAGTACCAGGGAACGGAGGCCGAGATATCGGCGCAGCTCTTCAAGTTCATCAGACAGGAGTTCAAAGGGTCGGCAGAAAAGGACAAACGGCCGGGACGATCAGGCAGCGAAACAGCGCAGTAACATGGATAGGGCAAGGGAGCGCAGGGAGGAAGGACGGGTAGGACGACATATGGACAGACTACCCAGATTATATTCTCCTGGCAGGTCGAGGAGTGTTTCACCTATGGTCTCGATGAGGGGCCAGGCGGACTGGAGTCGGCGGCAACAGGATTCTCTGGAGCCTGGCAAGGCGGACTGAAGGACAGCAACCCCGCGGCCGGCCAAGGTCGGGGGAACTGGCGGTGAGTCACGAATTGCACCTGTGACGAAGTGCCCTTCGCCACTTGGTCCTGGAGAGGCCTACTTGCCAGTCTCCTCCCCTGTGACTATGACTCTTTCATCTATCTGGCTTTAAAGCCCCTAGTCTACCTTCAGACAGACTATTTATGTGGGCTGCTTTATTTATCCTATGTTTTAGTCACCCTGTACCCATTATAGGTGCAGGGTGTGTGTAATGTAATTGTTTATAGTGTGTGTGTGTGTACTGTGTAATGTATTGCCTGCTCTCTTGTATTGCTGAGGTTTGCTACCAACTAGGTGGGTTTGGCTATGGAGCTGGTCTAGTGCCCTCTGTTGGTAGCAACAGCAATATGCACTACCTGAATTGCAAGACTGGTTAATTTGCATATTCGGGTAGATTTGCATATTGCTAATTCTGCAGGCAGGTGAGATATTTACTGTTAAATATTGTCTCCCCCCACCCCTTTAAAAATGTGCCATTGTGTTGTGATAAGTCACTGTGTGTTTCTTGATATGGTTTGACTGTTTGTGATTTTATTGAGGTTTCACAACAATGTTATTGTGGTGACTGTATTGGCTGGTCCCAAGGAAATAAAGGTTTTGACAGTTCTTCTTGATCCCTCTAAATGTAGCCTTGTCTCGTTATTGGAGGGAGCTCTTATAATCACACTGGGGATTGCTATGCTGTGCATGCTCCCCTGAACTTGAGTCACTTAGCTCTTTTAAGAGCTTGTTCCTGACACGCTCTCCTTGGAGGAGGAGTCTTCACCACACAGTCCTGGATGCTGGAGGTTCATACAGGGTGGAAGGAAGAGTTCTTTCCCACACAGTCCTGGAGGACAGAAGCTGATCCAGGGTGGAAGGAAGACAGCGAGACTCCAGTCAAGATACGGCGGTTGCGGAGTCTGCGGTGGTTGTGGTGTCTGCTGCAGTGCTTGGAGTCCTCAGGAAGTGCTAGGAGCATCCGTCAACGGAGGGTACTCAGTTGGAGTACAAGGAGCTCCGTTACATTGGTGGCAGCGGTGGGATGGCGTCCTAGTGCGAGGAGAAGCAGCTCGGAGACACTGGTATCGTATGAGAGGTTATTGAGGGCAACGCTAGCCACTGTGCAGCGTCCCTAACTACAGCAGCATGGAGCAGGGATGGATAGAGCTCTGCGAAGAGCACCTCAACAGGATACGTCGCTACGAGGACGACGCTTACATTGAGGAGGTAAAGAGGCGGTTGGTCTGCTATGGCCCAGACCTTTCGAACGAGGTGGTCCACCAAGTAATGCGCCAGTTGAGTGCTGAGAACAGTGCTGCAATGGCCTTTGAGCGACAACTGTGGAGGTTGAGGATATGGACACCTAGTCTCCAGCGGCAGTGCAAGTTACAGGGAGCCGAAGGTGTCGTCCTTCCTCCCCAACGGCAGTGCAAGTTACAGGGAGCCGAAGGTGTCGTCCTAACTCCCCAGCGGCAGTGCGAATTCCAGGGGCCGAAGGTGTTGTCCTTCCCCCCCAGCGGCAGTGTGTCCTACAGGGAGCAGAGACAGTTGGTCTCTCTCCCCAGCGGCAGTGCAAGTTACAGGGAGCCAAAGGTGTCGTCCTTCCTCCCCCCTCCCCAGCGGCAGTGCAAGTTACAGGGAGCCGAAGGTGTCGTCCTTCCTCCCCAGCAGCAGTGTGTCCTACAGGGAGCAGAGACAGTTGGTCTCTCTCTCCAGCAGCAGGACAATGTTATGGGAGTTGAGACAGGCGGTCTCCCTCTCCAGCGGCAGCCTGTGTTTCAGGGAGAGGAGCACAGCACCCTATCTCCCCAGCGGCAGCTTACCCTACCAAGGGGAGACACCAATCTCCCAGATGGCGCAGAGGGGACCGTGGTCTCTGTGCCCAACCTACAGGGATGCTGGACAGCCTGTCCAGATCCCCAACTACCCTCACATGGACAACAGGAGGAGGGGGTAAGTACGAATTCCCCTCCCCAGCTAACTCCTAACTTGGCCCCAGGGTTAACAGGGGAGATGTTAACCCCCACTGACCCCCACGTTCCCCTGGCTACTGAGCCGGACTATGTCCCAAGCCCCCAGCGGAAGAGCTGGCAGCTGGGCAGAGTGCAGTCGGCCTCTGCCCTCCCTTTGTCCCCTGTCCAGAGCCTGATGTCCTGCAGGCTACACCAGCAGAAGCGCTGGCATCAGGGCAGAGCGCCGCTGGCCTCTGCCCCTCAAGTCCCCACAGCGTGTTGCCCCATCACCCCAGAGGAATACCCAGGTTCAGTCACTGTTTGCTGTGGGTGGGCTGCTCTAATAACTGTTTGTTGTGGGTGGGCTACTCTGGCACTTGCTTATGGTCGGTGGGTGACTCGACTAACTTAGGCACTGACCGACAGAAAGTCAGGTGCCTGGTTAGTCTTCCCCCCGAAGGGGAGATATGTGACGAAGTGCCCTTCGCCACTTGGTCCTGGAGAGGCCTACTTGCCAGTCTCCTCCACTGTGACTATGACTCTTTCATCTATCTGGCTTTAAAGCCCCTAGTCTACCTTCAGACAGACTATTTATGTGGGCTGCTTTATTTATCCTATGTTTTAGTCACCCTGTACCCATTATAGGTGCAGGGTGTGTGTAATGTAATTGTTTATAGTGTGTGTGTGTGTACTGTGTAATGTATTGCCTGCTCTCTTGTATTGCCTACCAACTAGGTGGGTTTGGCTATGGAGCTGGTCTAGTGCCCTCTGTTGGTAGCAACAGCAATATGCACTACCTGAATTGCAAGACTGGTTAATTTGCATATTCGGGTAGATTTGCATATTGCTAATTCTGCAGGCAGGTGAGATATTTACTGTTAAATATTGCCTCCCCCCACCCCTTTAAAAATGTGCCATTGTGTTGTGATAAGTCACTGTGTGTTTCTTGATATGGTTTGACTGTTTGTGATTTTATTGAGGTTTCACAACAATGTTATTGTGGTGACTGTATTGGCTGGTCCCAAGGAAATAAAGGTTTTGACAGTTCTTCTTGATCCCTCTAAACGTAGCCTTGTCTCGTTATTGGAGGGAGCTCTTATAATCACACTGGGGATTGCTATGCTCTGCATGCTCCCCTGAACTTGAGTCACTTAGCTCTTTTAAGAGCTTGTTCCTGCTCTCCTTGGAGGAGGAGTCTTCACCACACAGTCCTGGATGCTGGAGGTTCATACAGGGTGGAAGGAAGAGTTCTTTCCCACACAGTCCTGGAGGACAGAAGCTGATCCAGGGTGGAAGGAAGACGGCGAGACTCCAGTCAAGATACGGTGGTTGCGGAGTCTGCAGTGGTTGTGGTGTCTGCTGCAGTGCTTGGAGTCCTCAGGAAGCGCTAGGAGCATCCGTCAACGGAGGGTACTCAGTCGGAGTACAAGGAGCTCCGTTACAGCACCACACACTAGGACCTTACTGGGTTGCTTAAAATCGTTCATAGACTCTTGGGCGGGAGAGGAGGGGTCATCTCCGCGGTTCGGAAGGGTATGGTCGCCAGAGGGCAGGACAGATAAGGAGCAGGGGGCTGAGGTGACATTGGTGCGCAGGTTTGGTGTTGGCGAAGTGGGGGAATGGGAGTTGGTAACCGAGAAGGCAGACGGGTCGGGACAGCAGGCAGCAGGGGGTGGCGAGATAGCGGACGTGGCACGGCAAAACGTGCATGTGTCCTTCGCGGGGCCGTTGGGGTGTCACCTGAAAGCGGAGGTAAAAGAAAAAATTGGGAGAGGGGAATTCATGGAAATCTTCTCCTTGCTTCCGCTCGAGGATAAAAAAAAAGCGGTGGTGTCGAAAGATACCTCCTCAATGATCCATAGGTATGCCCCTCCTCGTTCCCTCCACTCTGCCCGTGACCACATCCTGACCGCTGCTCGCACCCGTACAGCCAACTCGCGCTTGCAGGTCCTCTCGCGGGTGGCTCCTTTCCTATGGAATAGCCTGCCTACCACCATTAGACTCTCCCTTAGTCTTCAATCATTTAAGAAGAGCCTTAAAACCCATCTCTTCAGGAAAGCTCATGGCCTCCCAGAATAACCTCTACCTTACATACCTGTCTCTTGCTCTCTCCTATAGGGCAGCACTCTACCCTCTCCTCCAGCTATGCTTCACTCCCACCCTATTTGATATTTCCTGTCTTAACGTGTCTTATACCCCACCTCCTAATGACTGTAAGCTCGTTTGAGCTTCAACCTATCATTCCTGTAAGTTTTCTTGTAATTGTCCTATTTATAGTTAAATCCCCCCTCTCATAATATTGTAAAGCACTACAGAATCTGTTGGCGCTATATAAATGGCAATAATAATAATAATACCGAAGACTTTTGGGAACTGGCTCAGGGCCTTTTGTATTTTGGCGAGCGTAGTCAGGGAAAAGTACTCAGAAAGATGCTCACAGCTCTTCTGTTATTTAGACGGGATAGGAGACGCCTACAGGACTTATGGGGGCTTGGCATGGTGGCGGTACGACGAACAATTTCGCCAGCGGTTGGCGGCGAATCCTAGCATGAGGTGGGACCAGATGGACCTGCCTTTATGGATGAAAATAATGATGGTGCAGAAAAATGCGGTGCGGCCACAGGAGGCGCCATGTCGGCCGGACAAAAAAAGGGGTTCTGCTGGCTCTACAACGAGGGGCAATGCAAGTGGGGGACTTCGTGTAGATTTAAACATGAATGTTCCGGATGCGTGGGCAATCACGGAGTCAACAGGTGCTTTAAGAAAGAGAAATATAACCTTGGGGGTACAGCAGGGTCAACAGCTACGGCGGTTGCAACTGGGAACGTCGCTGATGATGGTTGGCGCAATGCTGCCTTGGCTAAGGCAGTACGGTAAGCAGGAAGATGCGAGATTCTTATGGCAAGTGTTTACAGGGGGTTTTGTTATCCCATTCAGGGTCAAGGGTCCAGGAACCATGTGCGCAAACCTTAAATCAGTTCGCGAACACCCGGGGGTAGTACGGGAGAAATTAATGAAAGAAGTCCAAATGGGGAGGATGGCGGGGCCGTTTCTGTCCCCGCCTCTAGCCGATTTGCGGGTGTCTCCGCTGGGGGTGGTCCCTAAAAAGGAGGTGGGCAAATTTTGCCTAATACATTACTTATCGCACCCGCACGGGACTTTGGTAAAGTATGATATCGACGCGGCCCTGTGTTCCGTATCCTATGCATCATTCGACCATGCAGTCGAATTGGTTCGGAGAGCTGGACACGGGGCATTGATGGCGAAGGTGGATGTGGAAGCAGCATTTCGGCTGCTCCCCATACATCTGGAATGTCACCACCTACTAGGGTGTTTCTTCGAAGGGGGTTTCTTCGTGGACTTGTGTCTACCAGTGGGCTGTTCCATCTCGTGTTCCTATTTCGAAAAGTTTAGCACCTTTTTGGAATGGGTGGTGCAGCGGGAGTCGGCCAGGGGGGCAATCGTGCCTTACCTCGACAATTTTTTGTGCGTGGGGCTGGCCGGATCCGAGCGGTGTGGCCAGATACTGAGGGTATTTCAATGGGTGGCGCACTCTTTTGGGGTTCCCCTGGGAGGGGATTAGACGGTTGGCCCCACCTCATGCCTCAGTTTCCTCGGCTTGGAGATTGACTTGGTGGAAGGCGAATGCAGATTACCCGTGGATAAACTACTTAAGCTTTGTCAGCTAGTGGACACAGTGAGGCATGCGAGAAAGGTGACCTCACGGGGGCTACAGTCCCTATTGGAGTGTATAGATTTCGCATGTCGAGTGATCCCTATGGGCAGGGTTTTTTGTAGGCAGCTGGCTCAGGCGAAGAGTGGAGTGAGGATGCCAAATCATCATGTTAAGGTATTCGGCGGATATGAGAGCGGATCTGGGGGTTTGGGAAAGGTTTCTAAGGGAATTTAACAGTAAAGTGTTTTTTCAGGAGCCAGGGGTATCCTCCGAGGTCATGGGCATGTTCACAGATGCTTCAGGGAGCGTGGGATTCGGGGCTTATTTGGCAGGACAATGGTGCGTCGAAGAGTGGCCGGTGGAGTGGAAGGCGAGCCCGCTGATAAGGAATCTAGCGTTCCTGGAATTGTTCCCGGTGGTAGTAGTGGTGGCGTTATGGGGTAAACAGCTCGCAAACAAAAAAGTGGTCTTTTATTCAGATAATATGGCAGTGGTCCAGGCTATCAACGGTTTGTCTGCATCACCACCTGCAGTGATACGGTTTTTAAGGCATTTGGTATGTCTAGCAATATAGTGTACAGGGCAAGGCACATACTGGGTTTCTTGAATATAATAGCTAATGCGCTGTCTCGTTCACAGTGGGAACGTTTTCGGGAAGCAGCTCGGGACATCATGCTTGGGGAGTTCATAAGGAGTTTCCTAGCGCCGGGCACCTGGGTGGCATACGAAAAGGTTTGGCACGAGTGGGAAGAGACAGTGGCGCAAGTGGGAGGGGACCTTTCAGCAGGACAGCGGCTAGACATGTTGTTATGGGTACTATGTCGACTATTTGCTAGAAAGGCAAAGGTGTTATTTTCCGGGGCGTTTGTCTGGGCATTCTTCGGGGCATTCCGAATTGGGGAACTTCTTGGGGATTATCAACAAAGCGGGGGTTGGTGGGCTACGGTGGGGAGACGTGGCGGTCGGCTAAGATAGGGTGCTGATTAAGTTGGGCCGCTCGAAGACAGACGTTTTTGGTAAGGGATGCTCGGTGACATTGTTCAAATTGCCAGGGTCTAGGGTTTGCCCGGTGGCTTGCGGTGCCGATTTCGCCCCAAGAGGGAAGGATGTTTCTTCATTAATGCTGATGGTACGGCGTTGTCCCGTTTTCAGTTTGTTAGGATATTTCGTGCGGGGTTGTGTAAGTTGGGCCTGGACCCCATGCAGTTCAGGACACATTCTTTTAGAATTGGGGCAGCAACAAAGGAGGCACGGCTAGGTCTGGGAGACGAGGGGATCAAGTGGATAGGGAGGTGGGAATCCATTCGGTTCCGCTCGTACGTTAGACCTGACAGGTTGGTGTAACGGGGGGCTGTGACATTTTTTGTTAAGGTTGCTCTGCTGTTCACTGTTTTATCTATTTTAGGTCGGTTGGTATGGCTGATTGGACATTCATACGTGTATTGGAGGGCCGCAATGAGAAGAAACGGAACGCAACTGGGCTATCCTATGGAGACGGTGGTTCTAAATTAGTTGGGATTCAGGGATTTCAGTTGGCAGAGCATCAGTAAGGAATTGTTCAAAAGGATGAAATGGGGGTCTTTCCCAAACGTAATATTGGTTCACGGTGGAGGGAACGACCTAGGCTTGATCCCCCAGCGAGAACTGTTGAGGAGGATGAAAAGGGATTTGGATTGGCTGCGGGAGCTGGTTCCTGGTGTGGTATTGGTTTGGTTGGAAATGGTGCCTCGTTTTACGTGGAGACACGCCAGGGATCCGGCTGCGGTGGCGCGATGTAGGGGAAAGGTCAATAAGACCATGGCCGTTTTTGTTAGAAGGGTAGGTGGCGTGGTAGTGCGGCACAAAGAATTGGAGGGCATGCTGCCCGTGTATTTTAGGAAGGATGGGGTGCATTTGTCAGACATGGGATTTGCTTAATTTGGGTTTTCAGGACGGTATTACCCATGCCCTGTTTCTGTGTGGTGGGGGTCGCACATAATCTTAAGGGGGTCAAGTCATGTGCTGTGGCGGAATAGGGCGTGGGTTAAAGAGGATTTAGGTGGAATAGGAAGTGGGCAGGCCAAGGTCTAGGCTGGAGTATGCCGGAGTGGAAAAGTGGTTGGTAGGTTCAAGCTCGTTGGTGGCTACGAACCTGGAGTTGTAGGGGTGTCTGGGTACACCCCTACAGTTAAACATATGGTTATGGGGCCTCTTTGGTAGGCCATGTGTTAAACGTTATGCATTGTTGGAATGTTAATTATTGTTATTTGTTGGGGTCATTGTCGGGGGTATTGGGCAGGAAGGTCGGACGTAATTAATACTTGTGACAATGACCCTAAATTGTTAAATTGTTAAATTATTAATAAAGCTGTGGACTTTATACTCCAACAGAAAATGGTGTCCAAGTGTCATTTATTTATGGGTTTAGCACATGCCGAATAACGACTGTGCACACGTCATGGATTTTTTGGTAAAAAAACCTACCAGTGTTTTCAGGATATGTAAAAAGTTCAAAACCTCTTCCTAAATCCCACTACTTCAATTTCCTTTTCTCGTGTCCACTAGGCAGTAACTGTGAACATGGGAAAGGATATTGCTTTTAACTTTTTCTGACTTCTTTAGACTTTGCCGGTATGACATCAGCATAATAGTAAAGATTACAAAAATGGAGTCTGCAAACAGTCCTGAAACACAAAGCCTACACGCACATGCTACAGTACATTTGAGGCAGGGCTAGATTGGCCCACCGGGATACCAGAATGTAGAATGGCCAAACAGGCAGACCACGGGTAGAGGAGCTTCTGTTTCCCTACCCAGTCTGACAGGAAGTGCTCACAGAGAGCACAGAACTGCTTCCTGTCAAACCGGGTACAGTAAGCAGGAGCTCCTGCTCCTGCGGTCTGCCTGCTCGGCCACACTACAGCAAGGTACAGGGAGAGCTGGGGGGAACTAATAGGACACATTTGGTGTGTATGTCAGTATGCATGTATGTCTGTGTGTGTGCATGTCAGTATGTCTGTTTATATGTGTGTATGTGTCTATCTATCTGTATCTCTGTGTGTGTATGTATATATGTCTGTTTGTCAGTATGTATGTATGTGTGTGTATGTCTGTATGTATGTCTGTGTGTGTGTGTGTCAGTATGTATGTCTGTATGTGTATGTCAGTATGTATATATGTCTGTGTGTGTGTCAGTGTTTGTGTGTATGTATGTCAGTATGCATGTATGTCTGTGTGTGTGTATGTCAGTATGCATGTATGTCTGTATGTGTGTATGTCAGTATGTCTGTGTGTATGTGTCTATCTGTTTGTATGTGTATGTATGTCAGTATGTATATATGTCTGTTTGCCAGTATGTATGTATGTCTGTGTGTATGTCAGTATGTATGTATGTCTGTGTGTGTGTATGTCAGTATGTGTGTGTATGTCAGTATGCATGTATGTCAGTATGTATATCTGTCTGTATGTATGTCTGTGTGTGTGTCAGCATGTATGTCAGTATGCATGTATGTCTGTGTGTATGTCAGTATGTTTGTGTGTATGTATGTCAGTATGTATATATGTCTGTGTGTGTGTGTGTGTGTGTATGTCAGTATGTCTGTATGTATCTGTGACAGAACACTGGCACTCCGACTGAGTAGCTCCGCCAATCGATGCGACTAGAGCTCGCTGAGGACTCCAAGCACTCCAACCGACACTATCAGCACTGCAGACCTCACTTCCAGCGATACAGCTGCGCCAGGGTCTCGCCGTCTCCACCCACCCTGGATCCACGACCAGGATCAGCTCCCAGTGGGTGAACCTCTCCTAAATCCAGAGAGCGTAGCAGGAACAAATCAAGCTATTGCAAGAGCTTACTCTGGGGAGTAAGTGATTATAGCAATCCCCAGAGTGTAGGTATCCCTTCCCCTAAACATGAGCCAAGGCTTCAAGAAAGGTACGAGATGATCTGATTTTTAATGACCACACACTGGCTTTTATGCAAGTCCCCATGCAAGGGGACATCCCACAGGGTGGGACACAGTACAACCAATCCTTTACAGGCACACCGTAAAACACACCCAGCACCAACATACAATCCCTCCCCTCTGCCTGTGCTATAATTACTGAACACAATGGGTTAATGTAATTTATCACAGGCAGGACAAATACACTTTATGCAACATATCAATAACTTCCAAAATATACATATTCGAACTCAGCACACTTTAATTATAAACATACCCAAAAATCATACAATTCCCTCCAGTAGTTCAAAAGTTAGGTAAAAGTCCTATTTGGGACAAAACAGCTTGTTTCAACTGGTTTGGCAGTGTCCCTGGGACAACGCCCTGCTGGAGAACATTGGTATAGGTATTAGAGGGGGAGGGGAAGAGACACGTGCTCCCATGGAATCAAAGGGCAGAAACAGTCTTTTAAAAGCCAATAAGCCCAAATAGTCTTTTTAACTGGCAAAGTCTCCCAGGGACCATAGTCACATGGCAGGAGGCTGGCAATTAGTCTTCTCCAGGGCCAGGCACAAGTGGCGAAGGGCACTTCGTCACACTATCTTTGTGTGTGTATGTCTGTATGTATGTATATCCGTAAGAATGCCATTATGTATGTATGTCAGTATGTATTTATGTGTATGTATGTATGTCAGTTTGTATGTATGTCTGTTTGTTAGTCTGTATGTATGTGTGTGTGTCAGTGTGTGTGTATCTGTATCTGTGTCTATATGTGTGTATGTCTGTTTCAGTATTTGTGTCTGTTAGTATGTGTGTGTCTCTGTCCTTTTGTGTCTGTGTGTGTGTGTTTTCCTGTGGGCGGGATTTGGAAGCGGGGCTTGGAGGCGGGCACCCGGGGATCCAGACATTGAGCTGTGTTAGGGGCCCCACAATTTCTGATGGCGGCCCTGGGCAGTCGCGTACTAAGAGGGGCGGGGGGGCCCTGGGTGCCACTCACTAGGGGGGTGCCATGACTGCCAGTGTCATGAGTCACCCCCCCCCCATCAATTCTTATAGTTCGCACCACACTTTGTAATTAAGGGGGGGTGTAGTTTTTTGTTTTTTTAATTAGGGGGGTGCAGGTTTTTTTCTTATTAAGGAGGTGTGCAGGTTTTTTTTTAATTAAGTGGGGTTGCAGGAGTTTTTATTTATTAAGGGGGGTGTGCAGGTTTTTTTTAATTAAGGGGGATGCAGGTTTTTTTAATTAAGGGGGTATGCAGGGTGTTTTTATTTATTAAGGGGGTCTGCAGGTTTTTTTTATTTAAGGGGGAAGCGGGTTGTGCAGGGGTTTTTATTTATTAAAGGGGGTGTGCAGGGGTTTTTTAATTAAGGGAGATGCAGGTTTTTTTTTAATTAAGGGGCGTGCAGGGTGTTTTTTATTAAGGAGTGTTTGCAGGTTTTTTTTTTAATTGTGGGTGTGCAGGTTTTTTTTAATTAATTGGTGGGGGTGTGCAGGTTTTCTTTTTTATTAAGGGGGGTGTGCAGGTACAGTATTATTATAAAAACATGACTAGGCACAAACATGTATGAGTATATGAATACAGGATGTAGTATTAAAATGATTTACATAGTGCACCTGATAGAACTGTTAAATATGATCCCGAGCATGTTTCTGTGACTGCATTGCTACATTATAGTTATTGTCTATATTTTTAATAATTCAGTTTAATCTTTTTTATTTAACAAAAAAAAAAAGAAATAATGAAGACAGCATAGTCTCGGCAGAGCTCAGACATGTCTGAAGTTAAGGCCAATTGATGAAGTAATAAAGGATAGGGAAAGAAAGAAGACATGGAAGCTTTATAGTATAATTTTCCTTGATGTCTGAGATAATTTTTTTATAGTCCAAACGTGTCTTATTTCTTTATTCATGTGCTTAATTATAAAACAAACGATAGAAAGGAGCTTGGAAGATAGATTATCAGAAATGAAAAGTGATTGAAAATATTAATGTAAGGTTAAGGATGACTGGATAACAAATGATACATTTACCACATTTTATGTGTAGGGGGGTGCAGAATTCTCATGTGTGGGGCTGTATGGACTTTGTGAATTGGGTGCAGGGTTTTTATATGTAGGGGGTGTATGAATTTGATGTGTAGGGTGGGTGCTGGGTTTTTATGTGTCGGGGGTGCACATCTTTTATGTGCAATAAATATTCTTGAAAATATTGAAAAAAAGTTGTGGGTGTCTTTTTACACAATTCCTCCCCGGGTGCCAAATGCTCTAGGTACGCCCCTGGGTATAGGGACACATGAAGGGCTGAAGGGCTGGGAGGGAGGTAAAGGGACACATGAAGGGGTGGGAGGGGGTATAGGGACACATGAAGGGCTGGGAGGGGGGTACAGAAAGGCATGGAGGGCCGGGAGGGGCTGTAGGGACTTTTGGAGGGACTAAGGGAGATAATAAAGCACATGGAGATCTGGGGGATAATGAGACACATGGAGGGCTGGGGGGAATTGATTGAGACACATAGAGGGCTGAGGGGAATGATTGAGAAACATGGAGGTATGGAGCAGGGCCATCAGGGGGTGACAACGATGACAACCGTGTAGCTGCAGAACTGCCGCCAGTGCAGTTCCACCGGGCAGCACGCTGATGGGGCCCATCGGGTGGCCCGCGTACTTAGGGCCACCCGATGGGACCTATATCTTCAGGGGCCCGGTCAGCAATGTGGCCGTGGTATAGTGCGACTGGGCCCCTTTAAAAAAATTAAAAAAACACAGCCGCAGCAAGTGCTGCTGGAAGGAAGTGGTCACTTCCTCCCAGCTCACTCCGCGCGGGAGGAGCGCGCCCAGCAGTGCAATGTATGTCTGTATGTCATTATGTGCCAGTATCGATGTATGTCTGTATGTCATTATGTATGTCTGTATGACTGTCAGTATGTATGCATATATGTCTGTATGTCTGTCAGTATGTATGTATATATGTATGTCTGTATGTATGTATATATGAATGTATGTATATATGTATGTCAGTATCAATGTATGTCTGCATGTCATTATGAACGTATGTCTGTGTGTATGGATGTCTGTATGCATGTATGGCAGTATGTATGTATGTATGTCTGTCAGTATGTCTGTATGTATGTTACTATGTATGAATGTATGTCTGTATGTCATTATGTATGTCTGTATGCATGTATGTCTGTCAGTATGTATGTATATATGTCTGTATGTCTGTCAGTATGTATTTATGTATGCATGTATGTATGCAAGTATCAATGTATGTCATTATGTATGTCTGTATGCATGTATGTCTGTCAGTATGTATGTATGTATGTCTGTCAGTATGTCTGTATATATGCATGTATGTCAGTCTGAATGTATGTATGTCTGTATGCCATTACGAATGTATGTGTGTATGGATGTCAGTGTCTGTATGTCTGTTAGTATGTCTGTATATATATGTATGTCTGTAGGTCATTATGAATGTATGTCTGTGTGTATGTGTGTATGTATGTCAGTGTATGTATGTATGTCAGTGTGTATGTATGTCTGTGTCTGTATGTCCTCATGGATGTGTGTCTGTATGTATGTTAGTATGTGTCTGTCTGTCACTATGTATGCCTGTGTGTCTGTATATGTGTGTATGTCTCAGTATGTATGGGTCAGTATGTATGCCTATTTGCGTGTATGTCTGTTTCAGTATGTGTGTCTGTTAGTATGTATCTGTGTCCTTTTGTGTCATTGTGTGTGTTTGTGTGTGTATTTCTGTGGGCGGGATTTGGAGGCGGACCCTGTGGGTGGGGATTGGAGGCGGGCCCCAGGGGGCCCAGACCCTGAGCTGAGTTAGGGGCTCCAAAATTTCTGGTGTAAGGTTGGAGGAGGTGGAATGAGTCACATGGAGGGCTGGGAGGGGGGCTATATGGACACATGGGAGACTAATGAGACAAATGGAGGTCTGGGGGTCTAATAAGACATATGGAGGGGCTAATATGACACATGGAGGGGTTGAAGGAGCAAATGAGACACATGGAGGTCTGGGGGGATGGATAGAGACACATGGATGTCTGGGGGGATGGATTTAGAAGCATGGAGGGGTGGCGGGGGTAATGATACACATGTAAGGCTAGATGGGGTGGAATGAGACACAAAGAGAGGCTGGGGAGAAAAAAAGACACGGACGGGTCTGGGGAGAAAGAGACAGAGGGGCTGGGGAAGGGGAAATTGAGACACACAGAGGAGCTGTGGGGAAAGAGACACACCGAGGTGCTGGTGCCTGGGAAAGAGACTCACAGAAGGGCTGGGGAAGGGGAGAAAGAGACAAAGGGGCTGGGGCTAAGAGACACATGAAAGAGGCTTGGGAAAGACACAAACAAAATACATCTTCACTTGTGTCTCCTGCTCTCCCTGAAATTTAGAGTTGACCGGTGAGAAAAAACTTTGTATTAAAGGGACACTATAGTCACCATAACTTCTACAGTTTAATGTAGTGGTTCTGGTGTCTATAGCCTGTCCCTGTATGCTGAGCACTGTAAATGCAACCTTTTCAGAGAAAAGGCAGTGCTTACATTGCTGCCTAGGAACATCTTTAGTGACAGTCACTCAGAGAGCCAGTAGAGCAGCTTCCTAGTCCAATGCTGCACAGTGTGCAGAACCTATGTTGAGCATCTCCATGCTCTGCATGGAGGCGCTGAATGTTCCCCATAGATGAGGAGATGCTGATTGGTGCAGTGAAGCGCAGTGTTTTGCCAAACATGTGCAATAGCCTCTCAATGCTTTCCTATGGGAATTAAATTGGTGTGGACTGAGATCAACCAAAGTGAAGAGCACACTCTTGTTACTTCAAAATAAGCAAGAAAACATCATTTGTTTTTACTGCTGTGCAGTAACATACATTCACAATTTAAGTCCAATTACAAAACCTTCCTTAATATGTCAAGGTAGTTGGAGTGAAACAATGATTATATGCAAATACACGTCTGCTTAAAACAATACGCTCTTTTGTTTATTTTGAAACCCTGTGAGGGCTTCTTTCACATTTGAGTGATAGTTTTCAGTTGTAAGGTTTTTTTCCCTGCTTTCATATCTGCGCACTATGCTGGTGCGATGCATTATGGGGGTGGTATATAATTATTTTCCAGGGCTGCTTTTCATTCCCAGTCCGGCCCTTCAGATCAGCAAGTATTGGTCTATATAACATACAGTTGAAAGCTTTAATCAGGGTTTGCAGTTCATTTCTTATATGTAGGCATGGTCTTGATAACATTGACTTAAACTACTTATCATGGATCAGTCAATGAGTTAAATATATCTCGTTGGATTGTATTAGTGTTTTGTTCAAGCATGTTATTCTCACCTTCTCCAGTTTTCTGTAGAGTTGTTCAAAACGAGATCGCTCAATTCTCATGATGTCGATTTCTTCTCTCATTTTGGCATTTTTTACCAGTTGCGAATTGAATTTGGTTAGAGACTATTTGCAAAAGAGAAGGAAAATGATAACATACCCAAATCTATAATAAAAAAAAAAAAAAAAAAACTTACCCACAGCTATGTGTTTTAGAGCATTGCAATGATATGTAACATAAGAGGACCATAATTTAATTTTGAAATCAGTTGCTCTCTTCTTTATCCAAGATGATTTAGCAATGGGACTGGGAAATGTAAAATGCAATCTCAAGTAATTTGCAACCAGCACTGTACATGGAAAGTATAAACATAATCAAGACACATTTAGTATCTAAGATGCACAAATACAAGGCGCATTAATCATGCAAACGATTTGGTGTCTTAGCTATGATGCTAATTTCCTTCATTACAGTGGTGATCAAATGTTTAATGTACACCAACTATTATAGAATTTGAGCAAAGGGTATGAATAAATCAATAAATATCACAAACAAACAGAGAAATCAGCAAATATATATTTATTTATTTTTTAAGGATATGGCATTTTTGAGCTTTAGAACAAAATCATTCCTAAAGTTAAACTCCTCCATTCCTAAACAGTTGTTGATTCTCTTTAAAATTATAGTTTGAACTACAGAAAATAAGATTCACTGTGGTACATATCTACCCAGCGGGGATTTTTGTAAATAGAAAAACAATAAAAATATGTCTTGATATTCAACACTACTGAGCCCTTGATCAATTTATGATTGTCAAGGACAAGTACAATACCCCAGTACACAGAGTATAACCTCAGTAATTAAGTGTGTTTCCAGGCCCTAGAGTGGCTGGAATACACGTAAAACAGACAGACAGACAAAAGTTAGGACTAGCCATAGTCAAGGGAAACCAGAAATCAGACAGAAAATAAAACAAATCTAGGTCAGAGAAACCAGAATACAGTATGGCCACGTGGGTAGCCGGGTCAGTACCAGTACTACAAAACAGTATAAACACGCTAACAATGCACTGTGCACTATAAACAGTGAAGTCCAAAATGTGAGAGAGCAGTGATTTTGCCTCCATGTGTCATTTGTGCCATCATGATGCCGGTGTGTATGAGCCACGTCATATGAAGGGGCATGTGCGCTGCGGCTGACATCAGTGTTGCTGAATTAGCAGGAAGGAGTTGAGAAAATGGTGGTGCATCAGATAGTTACCCCATTACATCAATATTGTTTAACCCCTTAAGGACACCTGACATGTGTGACATGTCATGATTCCCTTTTATTCCAGAAGTTTGGTCCTTAAGGGGTTAAATCTCCAAATGATGGCTATAATTTAAGTTTTCCCTTCCAGTTTATGATTACATGATTATGATATTTTCAGTTGGCATTTTCTACTTTATTGGCATCAGAACTTAAATTCACTGTTTAATGTCAATTGATAGCAATGTTATAATGGAAGCTGAACTTGATGCTGATTTCTTAGCAGAACTTCTAGGTGGGGAACAAATCTAGATTCTGTTGAAGCCAAAAATCTATCAAAGGTAATAAAATGTCCAGAAGCCCTCTGGATTGATAAGTAACATATATTGAAACAAAAACTCAAAGGCTCACCCTGTGTAGACGGTTTTCCATTACTTTCACATGCTTCTGGGCCTGGGTTTTTTCCTGTATGGGTGATCCTGAAGAAACTACCTCTTGTTTTTTCTGTTTAGACAATTTCTTCTCCCAGGATCTGATCTGCATGTGATACATTTCTATTACATTCAACATAAGTACATAACACATAATAAGACTATAGTAAGGATGTTTCATAAACGTATCAATGGTACAACAATAGTAGTGATATGGGGAAAAGGTCCAAAAGTGAAGAAAAAAATTCCAGTGGTTTCTATAATGATTTTATAATGAAATTATAATCATTATAATTTTGCTCCACAATTGCTCCTTATGCATGGGCTTCGATTTAATATTTTTAGATTAGCTTTTCAATTGACTTAACCCCTTAAGGACCAAACTTCTGGAATAAAAGGGAATCATGACATGTCACACATGTCCTGTGTCCTTAAGGGGTTAATATTTTTGGATAAACTTTTTAAATAGTTTTTGTCCAAAATATTAAAATAGCACACAATATATCATGTATAAAAAAAACTATAAATGTTTGTATAATAAAATATATATACCATAATATATATATTACCATAGTATATATATATATCCCAGAGTATTGCAGTATGCAATGATACCTTTTTTATTGGAGTAACATACAAAAAATTTATCATTGGATACTGCATATATATATATATATATATATAATAAATTTAATTTATGGGACATCAGGATGATCATGTTTTCTGAAAATGTATATTTTAGAAACAGAATCTGAGAATATATTGTGAAAACTTTCAAATATAGGGAATATGGCCTCAATTCATATATACAGTGTCTCACCCCTCTGATTTTTGTAAATATTTTATTATATCTTTTCATGTGACAACGCTGAAGAAATGACACTCTGCTACAATGTAAAGTCGTAAATGTACAGCCTGTATAACAGTGTAAGTTTGCTGTCCTCTCAAAATAACTCAATACACAGCCATTAATGTCTAAACCATTGGCAACAAAAGTAAGTACACCCCTAAGTGGAAATGTATAAATTGGGCCCAATTAGCCCAATGGTCTAGGCTCTAAGAAGATTGCCAAGACCCTGAAACTGAGCTGCAGCACGGTGGGCAAGACCATACAGTGGTTTCACAGGACAGTTTCCACTCACAACAGGCCTAGCCATGGTCGATCAAAGAAGTTGAGTGCACGTGCTCAGCATCATATCCAGAGGTTGTCTTTTGGAAATAGATGTATGAGTGCTGCCAGCATTGCTGCAGAGGGGTGGGGTGGGGGGTCAGCCTGTCAGTGCTCAGACCATACGCTGCACACTGCATCACGTTGGTCTGCATGACTGTCGTCCCAGAAGGAAGCCTCTTCTAAAGATGATGCACAAGAAGGCCCGCAAACAGTTTGCTGAAGTCAAGCAGACATAGGACATGGATTACTGGAACCATGCCCTGCGGTCCGATGAGACCAAGATAAACTTATTTGGTTCAGATGGTGTCAAGCGTGTGTGGTGGCAACTAGGTGAGCAGTACAAAGACAAGTGTGTCTTGCCTACAGTCAAGCAGGGTGGTGGGAGTGTCATCGTCTGGCCTGCATGAGTGCTGCCGGCACTGGGGAGCTACAGTTCATTTAGGGAACCATGAATGCCAACATGTACTGTAGCATACTGAAGCAGAGCGTGATCCCCTCCCTTCGGAGACTGGGCCGCAGGGCAGTATTCCAACATGATAATGACCCAAACACACCTCCAAGACAACCACTGTCTTGCTAAAGAAGCTGAAGGTAAAAGTGATGGACTGGCCAAGCATGTCTCCAGACCTAAACCCTATTGAGCATCTGTGGGGCATCCTCAAATGGAAGGTGGGGGAGCGCAAGGTCTCTAACATCCACCAGCTCTCATGGAAGAGGACTCCAGTGGCAACCTGTGAATCTATGCTCATGAGAGTTAAGGCAGTGCTGGCCACACAAAATATTGACACTTTGGGCCCAATTTGGAAATTTCCACTTAGGGGTTTACTGACTTTTGTTGCCAACGATTTAGACATTAATAGCTGTGTGTTGAGTTATTTTGAAAGGACAGCAAATTTACACTGTTATACAGGCTGTACACTTAGCAGAGTGCCATTTCTTCAGTGTTGTCACATGAAAAGATATAATAAAATATTTACACAAATGTGAAGGGTGTATAGAGCAAAAAGATTAG
This sequence comes from Pelobates cultripes, assembly GCA_933207985.1. Classification (NCBI taxonomy): domain Eukaryota; kingdom Metazoa; phylum Chordata; class Amphibia; order Anura; family Pelobatidae; genus Pelobates; species Pelobates cultripes. Next base: position 43,072,657 of record OW240921.1, read on the forward strand.
AATTGTGTCGATGTCCCAATATTTATGGACCGGACTGTATATATATATATATATATATTTATATATAAATTGAGGCCATATTCCCTATATTTGAAAGTTTTCGCAACATATTCTCAAATTCTGTTTATAAAATATACATTTTTGGAGAACATGATCATCCTGATGTCCCATAAATTAAATTTGTCATTCCTACAATGTTTTATTCTTTGTGTTTACAACAAATTGAGAGGATTGTGTGTGTGATTTTGCTCATATTTAAAATTTCTTAGTATTTCGTTTTTTGATGGTATCATGCATTGCTAAGACAGTTGGAAAATCTTTTTTTTCAATGTTGCACTCTTGCCAATGCTTTCTAGCTTATTGTGATGTACTGTTGTTATCAAAATATGTTCTACCTCTTGCTCGAGGTTATTGATAGTCTGTTTCTCAAGTGCCAGTTGTTCTTCTAATTCATCCTTCTGTTCTAGCAACGAATGCAGAGTCTCCTGACTTTCCATGTCACGGGTCTGGTTGGATCGACTCTCTGAAATCTTTAAGTTTTTTAGAACTTCCTCACGCTCTTTCTTAAGTGCCTGAATTTCTGCACTGTGAGAAGCCATGAGAAGTCACAAAATAATGAGATCTGGTCATATTAGAGTAACATCACTGACATTAATATTTGATGGGCTTAATATTGGTAATCATTTTAAATCGTACTTGTTAAGATATTTATATGACATATTTAAATATACAATTTTTTCCTTTTACATCCTTTGACATCACTATTTTATCCAACATTATCCATTTCAAACACTGAATCATACTCTCTTAAGTACCCTATAAGATATATAAAAGTTAAAAACGTCTAAACTACAAAACAAAAACTCTGGCAAAAATAAAAGAGATGCAAGCTGGAACTGTTCATAGGAAGAGATAATATTACTGACTGTAACTTGCATATCCATAAAGATTTAACAGTGTCTACATGTCAGTCAGTATTCAGATTAAACAAAGAAAAGTTGAGAAAAATATAGACTGATCTTCTTGTTGCAAAAATTATAGAGAAAAACCATGGTTATTCCATAAACTGGTCATTTTCAGGAAATTGCAAATTTTAAGTAAAAAAAAAATTGCTGGGTTTTTGAGAATTTGAAAAAAACTCTCCATATTTGTAAATACTGTCCCATGAGACATTCCACTATGCTCCTGATTAATGTGTTGTCCAATATTTCCTACATCCTCCCCAAGGTAAGGTACTAGGAATGCAGTCAGAAATATGTGTCAACCATCACAGGAAAACTGTTTTATGACAGATATTTGTTTATAATAATTTTATAAGCAAATGTAATCTATTTTAATGACAGTTTCCCTTTACATAACATACACAGAAATGACACGGTAGCAAGAACAAGGCAATGCTTCATGTTTTTAGACAGCATGTCCCAGAGTACCTTATTGCACTAATGACATGACATTAACGGAAAATACCCTAAGGCAGACTGCTGTCTGTTAGAGGTTGATGTCAGATTACTTGCACAAATCTTCATAAAGAAGTACATACTCCTGTCTCCTGATTTGTTCTTTTTTCCCAATGGTGGTGGCTTGACGCTGTCCTTCCTTTAAGCGAAAAATGCGCTGCAGTTTGGCTAGTTCACTGTCTGCTGCAAGATAAAGCACATACATATTAAATATAGCATGCAGTCATGGCTAAATATGTTATAAAGGTAGAACCTTTTATTTCCAGCAAGGATTCCATACGTTTTAGTTTTACTTTCAGACTTAGTAGTAAGGTAATGTAGTTACTCTAAATTCTATGAAATTGAACCAAAGCAACTTTTAACAGCAACAAAGTGTATAACAGTTTTGTTTTTGTTTTGTACAAAATTGAAATGCAAAATTAAAACATGTTACAATAAACATACATTTATCTTTGGATCTGATCTGGGTAATGGTAATGGAAATAGTTCCTCCAGTAGGTTCTATAGAAGCCTGCACAGATCATTGTCTACAGGGCCTCTCACAACGTATAGAGAGCTGAACTTAGGAAATGCATGCTGTACTATGCCATCATTGTCTACAGGGCCTCTCGAAGGATCTGATCTGGGTACAGTTCCTCCAGTAGGTTCTATAGAAGCCTGCACAGATCATTGTCTACAGGGCCTAAGAGCACAACGAGCTCTGAACAAGCATTAGGAAATGCATGCTGTACTATGCCATTTGAAATACTGATGACTGGGGTCAGGAAGGACTGCATTTCGAACTATTGGGGACCCTACTACCCTAATGTTCAGGCCCTTCCTTAAACACACACACACACTCCTAAACTCAAATACCACTCACAATCACTTAAACACTCACAGACAAGTCAGTCACAAACACACAGTCACAGAACAATCATGCACAGACACTAAGATTCTGATACGCATGAATCCGAATTTCCACTTGCCATTGGTGACTGAAAATGTAACCGTGGCGAGTAGAGGTTTCCCCCGGTAAGTGAGTTATGGAACCTCCAGGCTTGCATTGGTAAGTAACTTTTAGTTCCTGGCTACTAGCATAGGACTTGCAATTTTAAGCCCATTTCATCATTTTCTCCTGGCACTACTACACATTCCTCAAATGACTACTATAGCTGCTTCCTGGGGCAGTGCTGCACACTGTGCATACTGACATTCAGTGTCTCCACCCTCTGCATGGAGACACTGAACTTTTCTCATAGAGATGCTTTGATTCAGTGTATCTCTATGAGGAGATGTTGATCGGCCAAGCCGACATTTGGCTCCGCACCCTGACCTGCCTCCTTAGTTGAGATCATCAGAATTGATCATCTCAGCTAATCCAATGATTTCCTATGGCAAAGGGGGATCAGGGGGACTAGATAGTTTTCTTATATGGTTTTCCTATTTAAAATGTGTCAACATAACATTCATGTTGGTTGAAGTAATATTGTTTTAGATGAAATGTCAACTGCAAAAGGAATGTATTGTGGAAAAAAAAAACATGGAGGGTTTGGGTTAAACTAAAACTACTAAAAACCCTCAATTGGATGAAAACATTATACTATTTCTTGTTTACAGACCCACTTACTCATCGATGTCATCTTAACAGTTTAAACCTTAAATATTATTTTCCAGCATGGGATGTTCGACGACAGCACCAACGAGCAGATGAAGCTAAGTAAAAAGCACAATCTGTTCTCGCACGAGTTACTGACCACTGCAAGCCTGGAGGTTCCATAACTCACTTACCCGGGGGGAACCTCTACTCGCCACGGTTACATTTTCACTCACCAAGGGTGAGAGGCTTACAGTATGGTAAAGACATTGAATGTCATTTGTCTATAAGGAGTTGACATATTTCTGGGACAAAATAAAACCAAATGTAAAATCCAGATGTGATCTACATAGGATAAAACTGATGAATACTAATATTATTTTACACTTATCAGATTTTCACATCTGACCAGGAAGGGCTCTCACTGCTTTAAGGTAGTGAACGACCTTGCCTTTAGATATAAACAATACAAGGGACTTTGTAAGATTTCTCTTGTTGACTGTGTATAATAACTAAGGTCAAGTAAATGTGTATATCCGACTACATGATTTATATAAACAAAGCTCTTATATAACATATAAGGAATACGATTTATCTTAAAATATAAAGGGCAGAAACATCTGATGAATAGACAAGGTGATTATTATCAGGTAATGATAAATTTGTAGGTTCCAAAGGTTACCCATTATCCATTCACTGTGATATTTATGAATTACTGAATATAGATGATTCATGATTAATATGATTTGTGCTAACTTGTAAAAAAAAAAAAGAATACTACAGGATTGCATTAATCCAAGGCCATTTGGTGCATTTCAGTCTGCCCATTTAATATGGAAATTCTGTCTATTTAATTAAGTTTAGTTCTCTATAACTCAGCTGATAAAATCCCTCTGATATCAACTTTATTTAAAATCAACCAATTAAAACATAACTAAGCCAAATAGCTACAGTTATTGTCAAATGTGTCTTATTGTGTGGGATTCATTTGACTATAAAGGAGAACTATCGTCACCCAGAATGCTTCATCACAATTAGGTGCTCTGGGTGTAGTGTCCCTGTCCTCTTAACCCTGCAATGTAAGACACTGTAAGTCCACCTCAAGTGGCTGCTGGTATGAAAGCCACTAGTGGCACGTCTGCTGCACTGACTGAGTAAAACTCACTCATGTGACGAGGAAGCCCTTAGGAAAAATGCGTTCATATGGGGAAGATTAAAATTGAGTGCGGGTCCCCAATGCACATCTATGAAGAGTATTGGATTGGACCATACCGAAGGAGGCACTGACTTCTCCGTGACATCGCAGGAGGCGGAGAGATAAGCAGCATAAGCAGGTGAGCAATTAATATATTTTATTCACTTTTAATGCAAATTGTGGGGGTGCCTGAATATGAGTAAGGACAGGAACACTATGACATTAGGAATACAGATTTTCTTTAAATTATATTCAAATGGAAACTGAATTGTAACTTGATGACAGCTATATGTTTTCCTGCTTTAAAAAAACCCAAGCAAACATGCTAACACTAAGGTAAGAGAGAGTTGATGAGGGAATTATGGCTGGGGTATTGTTATAGGGTTAAAGGAGGTTTGAGATAGAGTGAAGGGTGACTTGGTGATATGGAGGTTTAGTGTCGGTAGTAAAATATCTGATTGGGAACAATCAAATGAACACACTTATAGAGAGTCAGCTGAATTGAACAGTTAGCCAAATGTCAGTCTTTCTGTGAATAGCAAATGGTTTTCACAGACCAAACACTCATGTAAAACAGTGAAATTGTGACAAGCAAACATCATCTGCTTTCTATTTTCTAGTGGTTTTCATAATGACAGAGTGTCTACTGTTATCAACAACTGTGATATTAAATATACTCCTGAAGGTACAGACCTCTGAGAGGTGTCACATAGGACCTCCTTTCATTCCAGACAGTATCCGATCACTTATGAAATGAGCTTCTAAAGGCCTGCTGCACTCTCTGGAGACTTAGTGCGACTCAGTGCGACAGCGTTATTTAATTTATTTGGAGAAGGTGCATGCGTATTTATCTTTCATTTTTATTTCTTATTTTATTTTAATTTGTTCTTTTCCATCTTCCTTAATGGCGAACATAATTATCTTGCAGCACCACAAATGTTATCACTGCATACATTTTTCACGATGTTATTTTATTTATCTATTCTCTGATTAATATTTACACCCACTGGCACATTGCTTATTGACGGTTTGCATTATAGCTTTGATAATAAGTGAAAAGATTACCCATTCCCTCCAGGTCCATATCGCTGCTGTCTGATCGAATGCTGGATGGTGGTCTTCTGTTAGGCATTTTGAAATCTGGAAAAATAAAATTGTTTGAAAATGCATTAAATATAATCCAGGGACTTAGACCTGACAATGCTGCAGTATCACATTCTTCGTCTCCTTTATATATTATATATATATATATATATATATAGTAATACATAAACAAAGGTATACTTTGAAACCTCTCAGAAGTGCATTAAAGGAAAACGTTTGTCATTGGTTACCATTATTAAAAATCATTTATTACATATGATATGGATTTTTATGTATTATTGCAAATCACACATAAGTAAATACCCCCTTTCAGTGAATCCTGGTTTTACACTTGTGTTGTGGGAGCAGCCATATTTACGATCTGTTGGGTGAGACACAACAGTATCTACTAAGACTTTGATCTATTTGTACATTTGAATCTAGCTCAGAGCACATGTTTGAGATACTGTGTACTTGCATATAACATCAGGATGTGTGTATACACAATAAATCTTGATTATTTGAATGGTGTTTGGTTAGATAAACTGACCAAAGAGGATTAAAAGATGGAGCAAGGGTAGCCCAGAAGATGCATGAAAATATGGTACTTACTAGTTTGTATACATTATTAATTCACACAGTGACTACAAAATGCAAGCTTTTACTTTACACAATAATCAACATTTCAAACAGTTTTATTTCACTTCCTATTTTCTGTTAAAATTGTGTCCATTTTAATTAAACCAAGGACCTAACCCTTCAGAAAATTTATATTAACACATACCTTTCAGATTACCCTTAATGTGAAGTTGTCTCTACTTATACTACACCTTTAATCCACCACAATTATACACTTCCTGTTTTCCACTTATTTTTAGGTCAATAATTTCCCCACTGGATAAGGTTCCAAATTTTGGATCACCTGTTTGTGAATGCGTGCCATGTATATCCTGATAATGAGGTTGCCTAGACATGATGTTATAACCTGGCTCGCCTGTAACGGATCCCCTATACTTCGACTGAGTATATCCGTTGTGATTCTTCCATTTCCCAAGCGAAGAAGTGATTAGAGCTCTTGGTTACCCAAACATCAGCCTAGACTTGATGACGGGTACAACAAGATCTGTTTATTGAAGGCAAGATACACAGTATTTATGCACAGCCCTGGTGTCGCTGTGTTTGGGGGATAATGGTATTTCCAAGGCACAGGAAGCAGACACACAAAAACTCCACAAAATACACAGAACACAGTAATCCATCTCCACATGCCCTACATCCCTGGATAGCTCCTGGTCCGAGCTATGCTGCCTCCTTGAAGTGATCGGATGTACAGAGCCCTAGAAATCATTGTGTGAAGTCTGGGCTCGAGGCTCTGTAAATATCCAACAAGATCACTTGGTTTAGGCCTGTAAAAGCAGCGGCCAAAGGGCGCGAACACGTAGTGGCCAATCAGCATTCAAGGAGGTGAGGTGTTTTGCTGGCCAATTGGGAGAAAGGGCGCGAATACGTAGCAGCCAATCAGCATTCAGGGAGGGGAGGTGTTTTGCCGGCCAATTGGGAGAAAGGGCGCAAAACCAATTTGAATGGTATAGCTTCTCCCATTGGTTGGCATGGACTCTGCGGTTGTGAAGCCGCCTGCTAGTTGCAGAGTGTCGGCTAGGGCTTGCGCCTCTCCCTGGTGGATGTCTCCATGTGGGTAGCACCAGGGAGAGCGCTCTTTGGGGGACACAGTTCGTTACATCGCCCATGATTTAGCATGCAAATATTCCCTCACTTTTTCCAGCTGTTACTGAAGTTATTAATGGACAAATAATTATGGCAGCACTTTAAGGGATGAGTGCGGGCAGCATTTAGTAATAAGCATGGCTTTTGAGACACCCTGGATATGACTCTGAACATTATTATTATTTTTATTGACATTTAGATAGTGCCAACTTATTCCGCAGTGCTTTACAATATCATTGAAAGGGGGAGATATAACAATAATTGAGACAATTACAAAATGTTACAGGAATAATAGGTTGATAAGGACCTTGCTCAAACGAACATGCACACGTTATACAAGCACACACAAGTAATCTGTGCACATCAGTGCATGGTCATTGATCATATAAAAGGATGGGGAGAGAAAGAATGAATGTTTTTGGAACATTTCGGTTCCATCTGGCAATATCATAACCTTTTTAGTAGGGTTTAGGTCATTTTAGGCTTTGGTTAAAATGTAGGGGTATTTGGTTATTAAGTAAAGAGCTAACCCATTCACTGACTATAATGTCCATACACAAGTGTTTAAAGGATACCTTCATAACCAACAGCATGTATATAGAATAACACCTGTGCAAAGTTTACTGAAAATAAATTTTACTTGCAAAATACACACAAACTATCAAAAGGAAACTAATTTTTAAGCTACAGAAAGAGCTTTGATGTCATAAGCGTTGCAACAGACACAGGAAAGATTTTTGGTTGCTGCCCATGTACAGACAGGTACGGGAATACGTAAGTGGTTGTGAGTATCCCTGTGAGTTGTGACTAGGCAACTCCACGAGGTGTTGTTTGAGTCGATGTTGCTCCCTCTCATTTAATATGTATGTGAGTGAGTGTATATTTCCCATTGGGTGACTCTGCTTGTGTTACTGACCCTTTGTCATTGTATAGGGGCAATATGAGTGGTAAGGTTGCAACAGGGTATTGTGACAACACTTTGATGGCATTAGCCCTGCATCCTTTGATCTCAACTATCAGCCTCGGCCCATGGCCATTGCAGCCCACTGGACATTTATACATGTGACTGATTGCCAGTCCAGACCTGGATTGCCAGTCCAGCGGGTATATATGTATGCAAAAAAAAAAAAAGAAAAAGTATGTTTTTATATAGAGTGAATTGCATGTGCATGTGAGTTTTGTGATTACCGAACACAGTCCATTATAACATATGCCTTGAAATGGATACTCTAAGCACCAAATGAACTTTAGCTTAATAAAGAAGTTTTAGTGAATAGATCGTGTCCCTTAATTATCTGACATTTAGGAGTTACAGGACCACTCCACACTCATAAAGCACTTCAGCTTGCTAAAGTGCTTTATGGGTGAGAATAACCATATTTTAATCCCATTTTATAAAACTGCCTATGTCTACTAGAAATTGGCACTTTTATAATTAAATTATGAAACATGTCCTTAGCTGTCAAGCAAACAGCCAGGAACATATGCTTTCTTCTTCCGTTAGCTCCCCTGAACTAAAAAAGCGCACTTGCCTTCCTGCCCACAGACTTTAGACGAGCGTCCATAGGCGTGCGCAGCCTATTGCATTAGGGTGTGCACCCTAAAGCACACATGCCACGTGTATATGTATGTAGGTATATACACACACATATACATACACTGCTGTGTGTGTGCTGTTAGTGTGTTGTGTGAGGGTGCTGTGTGTGTAAGGGTGCTGTGTGTGAGGGTGCTGTTGGTGTGATGTGTGTGTGAGGGTGCTGGTAGTGTGCTATGTGGGTGAGGGTGTTTGTGTGTGTGTTTGTGAGGGTGCTGGTACTGTGCTGTGTGTGAGGGTGCTGGTAGTGTGCTGTGTGTGAGGGTGCTGTTTGTGTGTGAGGGTGTTTGTGTGTGTGTGTGTGTGTTTGTAAGGGTCCTGTTAGTGTGCTGTGTGAGGGTGCTGTGTGTGTGATGTGAGTGTGTGAGGGTGCTGTTTGTGTGCTGTGTGTGGGTGTCGTGTGTTTGTGAGGGTGCTGTTAGTGTGCTGTTTGTGAGGGTGCTGTTTGTGTGTGAGTGTGCTGTTTGTGTGCTGTATGTGTGAGGGTGCTCTGTGTGTGTGTGTGTGTTTGTGAGGGTGCTGTTAGTGTGCTGTGTGTGAGGATGTTGTGTGTGAGGGTGCTGTTAGTGTACTGTGTGTGTGAGGGTGCTGTGTGTGTGTGTGTGTGTGTGTGCTGTACGTGTGTATGTGCTGTGTTTGTGTGGGTGCTGTATGTGTGTAGGTGCTGTTTGTGTGCTGTGTGTGTGAGGGTGCTGTATGTGTGTGTGTGTGCTTTATGTTTGGAGGGATTGTGGGGGTGGAGGTGGGAGCAAATTAGTAAATATCCCCCCTCCCTTCTTACTGTATGTAGGGAGGGGGATATCCTTGCTGCCTGGTGGTCAATGGAGAGCGAACTCTAGCCTGCGGGGCTAGAGTTCAATCTCGCGATATCTGAGCGTTGCTAGAGCTCCCCGGGTCCTCTCCTGCCTCTCTCCATGCTGCAGTGGGCCCATGGAGGCTTAGAGCAGAGCCGGCGTTCGGATAGCACTGGCTCTGCATGAGCCGACAGGGGAGATCCTGAGATCTCCGCTGCCGGTCTCAATCCATAGGCATGCCGCGGGGATTAGGGTGTGCCCAGGTACATCCGGTACACCCCGTGCGCACGCCTATGCGAGTGTCCGAAGCAACTTCTGCGCCACCACAGATGCACACAGATTCTAAGACTACTCAATGAGGAACATCTGATTAGTCTAGTTATTTCCCAGTGATGAGATTGAAAGTCTAATCAGGGGGAAAATGGAAGGGCTTGCAAAGGTTGCTTTTCATAAGAACTGCAGCTCTTCCAAGCTATCTTAAGCTATAACCCCAATGAATACATGTAAAAAATGCATGCATGTATATATCAGGGGCATCTCTTCAAATAAAAAAAATTCCCAGAAATTTCAGTTTAGATTGGTCCTTTAAATCACCTTTGTTTCTGTTCATACAGCCTTAGTCATCCCTGCCCTGCCTGTGACTCACAGAGCCAACATGTACAATGGTTTTATTTTCAAACAGCACAGTGTTACATAGTTACACAGTCTGAAAAGTGTCCATCAAGTTTCTCTCATCTGTTTTCGCAGTTGAGCCAAAAGAAGGCAAAAAAACGAAGAAAAAAAATCCTTCTTGACCCCAGAATGACAGTCAGATCTCTCCTTGGATCAAGAAGCTATTACCACAGTAATTACATATTGTATCGCTGTATATTATGTTTTTGCAAGTATTCATCTAATTTCCATTTAAATATATGTATAGGCTCTGATAAACCACCTCTTCAGGAATTCCACATCCTAATTGTTCTCACTCTAAAATTAAACCATTCCCTTTGCCTTAAACTAAATCTCTTTTAATTTGTATACTTTACAAATTTTCATTCCAGCTGAAATACACTTTAATTACACACAGGAGGCTCCTACAGGCTCTAGCAGGAGATACGAAATTCAGTGCAGGAGATATGAAATGCTTAAATTAAGCAGAATGTGCAAGTAAATGAAGTGCAAACATTAGATCTCATTGTACAGAAAGTGTGGAGGGATGGAGTAGGTCACATGCAAGGGAGGTGTGACTAGGGATGCAAATACAAAGTGATGGAACTACTACCTGATAGAGAACTGAGCAATTAGAATACAGGGGCATGATCTTTACACCATAACCACTGCATTAAGCTGACATTGTCTGGTGCCTTTAATGTCCCTTTAACTTTGAAATATAAGGACTTTCTATTAAGAGATCATATTCAAGCAGCTTTTCTGGTGACCTACAACTTAAATGAAAATTGTCCTTGACATATAAAAAAACCTGCCAACCCTTGTGGCTTTTTCAATCTCCTACTGTGCTTTAATCCACCTTCGCAGAATTGCATGTATTAGTGAATCACTGCCAAGATACAAAGATTACAACAGAAATTTTAGGAAAACAAAACTCAATCAAAATGTGCTTTGTGGCGGTAAAATCTTCTATATCAATACCGGACACACCAGGCCTCTTTGTTGCACCATGAAATGATAGATGGAATATGAGCTATGATAGCATGCTGTATGTTGTCAATGTAAAGTGTCACATATATCCCTGTATGTTATATCAGAGGCTGTGTACATCATGGTACATTGTCATATCAAATGCCTTATTGAACTTAAAGGACCACTATAGGCACCCAGACCACTTCAGCTTAATGAAGTGGTCTGGGTGCCAGGTTCACCTAGGGTTAACCCTTTTTTTTTATAAACATAGCAGTTAATCCAGCCTCTAGTGGCTGTCTCTTGACAGCCGCTAGAGGTGCTTGCGTGCTTCTCACTGTGAAAATCACAGTGAGAAGACGCCAGCGTCCATAGGAAAGCATTATGAATGCTTTCCTATGGACTGGCTGAATGAGCACGCAGCTCCTGCCACGCATGCGCATTCAGCCGAAGAGGAGGAGAGGAGATGGAGAGGAGGAGGAGAGCTCCCCTCCGGCGCTGGAGAACAAGGTAAGTTTAACCCCTTTCTCTCCATCCAGTCCGGTGGGAGGTGGTCCCTGAGGGTGGGGGCACCCTGAGGGCCCTATAGTGCCAGGAAAACTAGTATGTTTTTTGGGGTTAGCTTTAGGTTAGGATTACTTACATTTCCTGGCAGCATTGGGAATGTATGTCCTGGATTGACTAAGACTGGTGGGAGTTACTATACCTGGCAGCAGCTGATATTTATGAGAATAACTTACCAGCAGATGAGCTAGGGCCCGGGGGACAGAATGGGGGTGTCCCTCTATATTCAATCCCTCACCTGATACATCAACTTAAGGAGGACCGAGTGCGAGTACATGTGTGTTCGGGTGCTGTCACTAAGATTATTGGGTCATCGCACGTCACCATGTTAACCACACCATGCATTGTGTTTTAATACATTCTTTAATGTTACCCACTACCTACCTGTTACTTCTTCAGGTTTTGTTATATGTTGAAGGCCTTACTACGTGATTTGTAATGGCACTATAGTGGTCCTGGCTCTATAGTGGTCCTTTAACTTTCTGAAACTTCAACTTTTCAAGTGGAAACTAAAAAGTTTTGTGGGGGGAAGAGTAAGTTTTAAAGCAGATCTGTCACTTTTCAGTATTTCATAATGATATTATCTTCATGAAATACTGATTAAGACTGCGTTGGAAATTCACAGAAATCCCAACACAATCCAAAGATATCATTAGACACTCTATCTGTGTTGTTTGCTGTTAGGTGCAGACTGGCTAGGGGGCAGGTTTGTAAATACCACTGATAACTACTCCATTAGAGTTTAAGCGTATTTTTTTTAATATCTGCAGTGCTGCAAAAGGCCACTGGGGGTCACCAATTAGTATCTGTTTTATATTTCATTGCAATAGTATACTTTAAAAAAAAAAAAAATGGGTTAATTTAATAGCACTCATACAAATACACATAGCAAATAAAAACAGTTACATTCGAAAGTCAGGAAAAGAACCTCTGTGCTATTTACTAACATAGTCCAAAGGATGAATTTTGCAGGAAACTCACAACTTCCTGCATTCACATGTCTAGGAAAAACATGATGGAAGTAGAATATTACAGCTACAAACATTTAAAATAGTATTATTTGAAGCCATAACCTTATCCAAGATAAGCAAATTTCGTTGGACATTCCCTGAAATGCTCATGTATGCTCATACATACACACACACACACACACACATTCACATCCATATACACACACAAACATTCATATACATATACGAAAATTCATATACGCTGGCATGCATATTCACACACACACAAACTCACATTCATATGCACACACATATTTTTAAACATATACTCACATACATATACACATACTCATATACACAGACCTATACTAATTCATATACATACACTCACATTCATATACACACATTAATATGCATACACATACTCACATACATACACACAAATATTTGTTTTTTTATTTATGTCCTTGGTGTCAGTCTGTACATTGATTGCACAACTCCCGCTAGCTCTGTTCTGATGCCAGGACAATGGTGATGTCACATTCAAGCTCCCGGCATCAGTGCAGGGTGGCATAGGAGCTGTTCAGTCAAAATAAGCACTTGCTGTGCATCTCTACCAGGGGTGGGCAGGTGCCTGCTCACCCAGGCCAGGCTACTGTTTCTCTGGTTTCCCACTTATGCAGATACCAATGAAAAGACCCACCCCAAAAAATCATTGAGTGATCCCATAATTAGATGAACTCCATTTGGACAAACTGTACTTGTGGGAGTATTTAATCAGTGTTCTATGCCTTGGCAGTTCTGAGTGGGGATGGTAAGTGCAGCTCCCTGTCATGATGGTGTGCATGCATGACAGTCTAAAACATCTATTTCTAGACAAAACCACTCCCTCAGATAATCACTGGCAGGTCCACCAAATATTGGCTAATGCCATCTAATGTAACTCCAATTAATCTTGTGCAGGCCGGAACATTAATTCCATTCCAGCAATGCCCTGATATTGAATCATCCTGCACTGTGTAATATAGTTTTTATTGTAGGTTGTGCCATTACAAATGACGTAGTAAGGCCTTCAACATATAATGAAACCTGAAGAAGTAACAGGTAGGTAGTGGGTAACATTAAAGAATGTATTAAAACACAATGCATGGTGTGGTTAACATGGTGACGTGCGATGACCCAATAATCTAATAGTGACAGCACCCAAACACACATGTACTCGCACTCGGTCCTCCTTAAGTTGATGTATCAGGTGAGGGATTGAATATAGAGGGACACCCCCATTCTGTCCCCCGGGCCCTAGCTCATCCGCTGGTAAGTTATTCTCATAAATATCAGCTGCTGCCAGGTATAGTAACTCCCACCAGTCTTAGTCAATCCAGGACATACATTCCCAATGCTGCCAGGAAATGTAAGTAATCCTAACCTAAAGCTAACCAAAAAAAAGATACGTAATACTGAAGCATGTAAAAGAGGACTCTCATTCTCGTCCATGTAAAATATCACATTCTTTCATTCATAAACCACTCAACCTGCAATATCACAATGTATTATTATTTCTGCCAAGCCTCATAGTGGCATTATTTACCTACAATACATACTTCACTGCTAAGTACAGACAGACAACAGACACCAAGATAGACGGACAGACAAACAGATAGTAGATAGATACATAGATAGATAGATAGATACAATTAGATAGATAAAACAAGATAGATAGCTAGACAGATAAAATTAGATAGATATAAATAGATAGATAAAATTAGATAGATATAAATAGATAGATAGATAGATAAAATTAGATAGATAAAACAAGATAGATAGATAGATAGATAAAATTAGATAGATATAAATAGATAGATAGATAGATAGATAAAATTAGATAGATATAAATAGATAGATAGATAGATAGATAAAATTAGATAGATAAAACAAGATAGATAGATAGATAGATAGATAAAATTAGATAGATATAAATAGATAGATATATAAAATTAGATAGATATAAATAAATAGATAGATAGATAGATAGATAGATAGATAGATAGATAGATAGATAGATGGATAGATAGATAAACAGTAAGATAACATAGTAAGATACATAGATAGATATAGATACATAGATAGATAGTAAGATACATAGATAGATAGAAAGATAGATAGTAAGATACATAGATAGATAGATAGATAGATAGATAGATAGTTGTATAGATAGATAGATAGAAAGATAAATAGATAGATAGTAAGATACATAGATAGATAGATAGATAGATAGATAGATAGATAGATAGAAAGATAGAAAGATAGATAGTAAGATACATAGATAGATAGATGTCTAGGTAGATGTCTAGATGTCTAGATGTCTAGATGTCTAGATAGATAGATAGATAGATAGTAAGATAGATAGATATATAGATCGATAGATAGATAGATAAATAGAAAGATACATAGATATATAGATAGATAGATAAATAGAAAGATAGATAGATAGATAGATAGATAGATAGATAAATAGAAAGATACATAGATAGATAGATAGATAGGTATATAGTAAGATACATAGATAGCTAGATAGATAGAAAGATACATAGATAGATAGATAGATAAATAGTAAGATAGATAAATAAATAGAAAGATACATAGATAGATAGATAGTTGTATAGATAGATAGATAGAAAGATAGTAAGATAGATAGATAGATAGATAGTAAGATACACAGATAGATAGATAGTAAGATACACAGATAGATAGATAGATAGATAGATAGATAGATAGATAGATAGATAGATAGATAGTAAGATACATAGATAGATAGATAGATAGATAGATAGATGTCTAGATAGATGTCTAGATAGATAGATAGATAGATAGATAGATAAAATTAGATAGATATAAATAGATAAATAGATAGCTAGATAGATAAATAGTAAGATAACATAGTAAGATGCATAGATGGATAGATATAGATAGATAAAATTAGATAGATATATAGATAGATAGATAGAAATAGATAGATAGATAGATAGATAGACAGACAGATAGATAGTAAGATACATAGATAGATAGATATATAGATAGATAAATAGAAAGATACATAGATAGATAGATAGATAGATAAATAGAAAGATAGATGATAGATAGATAGATAGATAGATAGATAGATAGATAGATAGATAGATAGTAAGATAGTTTGAACAGAGCTTTCACCATCTGTTCCTGAAAGTCGAAATTATCTTTTAACTACTACTTGTTTGCTTGTTTGCTAGTCCACCAATTATACAACCTACATTGGAGCTTTATAAATAACACTAGATGCATACATACATACATAAGAGATTGGAGATATACATTTAACTATAAACAGCCTTTAAGCACCTGAACCATTTCTAGCACACAAAAAAAAATTATATATAATAAATGATATATGAGGGTTTGACTGTGAGCTCCGTGACAAACTTCCTCCCAGTGCAAATTGCGTATGTTTTACGGTCTTAATTTAAATTTTTGACTAAATGGCAAAACTCTGCAAAAGTAGTTTGTTCTTAGTAACTCCCTGTGTATTATAAACCAGAAACCAGCTCTCATACATGCAAACACATTTCGATTGATGGAGAGAGAGAAAAAACACAGTTCTAAAATTGCATGTTGATTTTTTTTACTTTTTTTTTTTTTATTTCTTCTAATGAAAGGCAACTTTACGCCTACCTTTTTCTCAACTCTTGCTGACGAAGTGCAGTGAAATGTTGTTATATTTTGTTGTGGGTGGATGTGGTTAGTAGTATTGGAAGTTTATAGCAATGTCCTTAGTGTTCAGAAATTGTTGCCAGGGTGGTTTGTTTGGTAGCTGTATCCAGGAAGCACTGTATGAGTGAAGAGGACCATTTCTCCTATCAGAACACGGCAGGGAGGGAGCCGGCTGCATGCTTGGGGTTCTGGTTACTATGTAAACAGCACAACAAAAACCTGCAAGTCAAATTACTCACTCTATTGTGGCTGGGGAAAGCAGGCAGTGGTTAGCTATGTTCCTCTTTCACATCACCAATCATTCTGAGGAAACCATGAGTACTTTAGAGTTAACTTCCTAAAAATCATTGGTTTAATATGTTCATAGCAGTTGGTTTTATCTGTCTTGTTTTTGGGTGTTTTTTTTCCTTGTTGTTTTGGGTTTCATTTTAGCGATATAAATGTACTTCCTTTATTCTAATAAAAACAATCTGTGCAAGAAATTGCCTTGGTCTCTGTTCCACCATTAGAACCTTGTGCAGAATAGCGCTTTAAAAATAACTATTTAGTCATGAGTGCCCAAAAGAATGTACCTAATCACTTGACTAGGTACACATGTGCGTCGTGGGGTTATTCAGGGGTCAAAGTTGCTGCACACACCGCTATCAGTTGCGAGGGTATCAGTAACGGCTGTTGCGATGCACTTGTGAGCCTCTATACAAGAGTCCGCGCGGACAGTGCTCTGATTGGAGCGCTTGTCTGCAAGGGCGCTCCATAGCGGGAAAAACCACAATATATAAGGCGCCATGAGGTGATATTTGACGCCAGAAGAAAAAAGAAAAGTTTAATGTAAAAGCTGTTTTTCCCCGCCCTCCCTCCCCATAAGTTCAATATGTTGTGGTCTTTTATTGGGGCTGAGGTCACCTGCCTAATTTAAAGGGGGGGCGGTGGACTATCTGAGTTTCGTTATCATTTTGTTTAAGTTCTGGCTATCAGGGTGGAACTCTGGTGAGTTATGTGTTAAATCTCTGGGGGTTTCAAGACAGGAGATGTTTGGTTACAAATGACGTGTTTTTAAAGTAAATAAGTTATGTTTGTAATAAATTGTAAACTAAATAAAAGACCACGCCTTTTCAGCACACATCTGAGTCTATGTTTTTATTATTATATTTTATGTGCCTTACTATGTTATGTATTATGTTGCTTTTATTATGTGTTGATCTGAATTAACCCCTGCTGAGCACAAGGTAGATCCCCAGATGTTTTAAAACTACAATTGCCATTGTGCCTTGCCCTTGCCATTCTAAAGGCATTCCAAAGGCATGCAAAGCATCATGGGAGTTGTAGTTCTACAACATCTGGGGAGCTACACTTTATATAATGGAGGATTAAATAAAGATTTAGACCTGGCAGCTTTATAGTTAGTCATAGTTCTTTCTCTATTAACAAGAGAGATAGAGCATCTTTTTTTAATCACATTTCAACTATAGAAATGCCACTTTAGTATGTTTTGTGTTCACATGTTATATGTACGGATTATTATTATTATTATTATGATATTTATATAGCGCCATCAAATTCCGCAGCGCTTTACAATGGGTGGACGAACAGACATGTAGTTGTAACCAGACAAGTTGGACACACAGGAACAGAGGGGTTGAGGGCCCTGCTCAATGAGCTTACATCCTAGAGGGAGTGGGGTAAAAGGACACAAAAGGTAAGGATAGTATTAGATTAGAGACAGTTGCAGAAGAGGAATCAATCAGGAGCTATTAACAGTTCAATTGATATGCTTTTATGAAGAAGTGGGTTTTTAACGATTTTTTGAAGGAGTGGAGATTGGGTGAGAATCTAACGGAGGAGGGAAGCGAGTTCCACAGGAACGGTGCAGCTCTCGAGAAATCTTGAAGGCGAGCATCAGAGGTGGGAGTACGGACAGAAGACAAATGTAAGTCTTCAGCAGACCGTGAGGGCCTAGATGGGACATACTTATGTATAAGGGAGGATAGATAGCTGGGAGCAGCATTATGTAGAGATTTAAAAGCAAGAACCAGAATTTTAAATTGAGCTCTATATTTAGGAAGCCAATGTAGGGACTGACAGAAGGGTGAGGCATGGGAGGTGCGGGCGGACAGGAAGATGAGCCTCGCCGCCGCATTCTTTATGGACTGTAATGGCGCAAGTTGGGAGCACGTAAAACCACTGAGAAGCGGATTACAGTGGTCAAGGCGAGAAAGGACAGTGGAATGTACCAGCACCTTAGTCGCATCTGGCATTAAGTAGTGGTGGATGCGCGCAATGTTTTTGAGATGGAAATTACAGGATTTGGCGATAGATTGAACATGAGGCTTGAAGGAGAGGTCGGAGTCAAAGAGAACACCTAGGCAGCAAGCCTGCGTGGTGGAGCTGATGGTAGCACCGTTGACTTGGAGGGAGACAGACACAGGAGTAACAACATTTGAGGGAGGAAAGACCAGAATTTCAGTTTTGGTCCAGTTTAGTTTAAGGAAGTGGGCAGCCATCCAGTTAGAAACAGAAGAGAGGCAGTCAGAGACACTAGTCAAGAGGGACGGGGAGAGATCAGGAGAGGACAGGTAGATTTGCGTGTCATCTGCATAGAAATGATATTGGAAGCCAAAGGAGCTATTGAGTTTACCAACGGAGGCAGTATAGATAGAGAACAGTAGGGGACCAAGGACTGAACCTTGGGGGACACCAACAGAGGAGAAGCAGAGCCAGAGAAAGAAACACTGAACGAGCGCTGGGAGCGGTAGGAGGAGCACCAGGAGAGAGCAGTATCTTGTAGACCGATATTGCGGAGGATTAGAAGAAGCTGTTGATGATCAACAGTGTCAAAAGCCGCAGACAGGTCAAGGAGAATTAAGATAGAGTAGTGACCACGAGATTTTGCAGTGAGTAGATCATTGGATACTTTGGTCAGTGCCGTTTCCACAGAGTGCTTAGCGCGGAAACCAGACTGAAGCAGGTCTAGCAGAGAGTTGGACTCAAGGAAGTCTGTTAATCTCGCATACACAATTCGTTCAAGGATCTTGGATGCAAAAGGCAGTAGCGAGATAGGACGGGGAGTTGGATGGGGAGTTAGGGTCAAGATTGGGCTTCTTTAGAATTGGGGTTACAGTTGCATGTTTGAAGGGTGATGGAAATATACCAGAGGAGAGAGAGAGATTGATAATTTTAGTGAGAGGTGGAGAAAGAGAAGAAGGCAGTATACGGATGAGATGCGAGGGAATTGGATCTAGGGAGCAGGTGGTGGGGCGGGAGGACTGAAGCACAGCAGAAACCTCTTACAATGTAGCAGGTGCGAATGAACATAGAACAGCAGAGGGAATGAAGTTAGGGGAAGTATTGTAAGGGGAAGAAGAAAGGTGAGAGATCTCTTCTCTGATTGTAGAGATCTTGTCAGTGAAGTGAGTTGCAAAGTCTGAGGTGGTCAAGTTAGTGGGTGGAGAAGGAACAGCAGGGCAAAGAAGAGAGTTAAATGTGTGAAATAGTCGTTTGGGTTCGCGGGAGAGTGTGGTTATGAGGGTATTGAAGTAATTAACTTTTGCAGAGGAAAGAGCCAAGCTGTATGAGCTCAGCATAAATTTATTGTGGAGAAAGTTAGATGCACAGTGAGACTTTCTCCAACAGCGTTCAGCAGTTCTGGAGCATTTTTGGAGGTATCGAGTGAGCTTGGTGTGCCAGGGTTGTTGTTGGGGGGGCCTGCGGCATTTAAATGTACAAGGTGCCATGATGTCTAGTTGAGAGGAGAGGGTGGAATTGTAGAAGGAGGTTGCAGAACTAGGACAGGTGAGGTTTGAGATAGGTAAAAGGAGAGTTTGGAGATTAGTGGAGAAATGCTCTAGGTCAAGACATTGGAGGTTTCTGTGAGAGTGATGTTCAGACGGTGGTGTCAATTGGGTCTTAGGTATGCCAATGTCAAAAGTCAGCAGATGGTGGTCAGATAGAGGAAAAGGAATATTGGAAAGATTAGAGGCAGTAGAGAGGTTGGTGAAGGCAAGATCAAGAGTGTTTCCCGCTGTATGGGTTGCTAAATTGGACCATTGTAGAAGTCCAAAGGAGGAGGTTACAGAGAGCAGACAAGAGGCATCAGTGCAATTGGGGTTGTTGACTGGGATATTGAAATCCCCAAGTATAAGGGAAGGAGTGCTAGATGAGAGGAAGTGGGGAAGCCAGGTAAGAAAAGTGCTCAATCAAGTATGCATTTAAATTATCAACCTTCCTCCCCCTCCCCCTTTTTCTGTTGTTGTTATTTTTATTCTTTTTTCTTCTCCCATTCTATGTATAGTTTTATATTTGCAGTGTGTACATGTGAATATGTATTATGCATATGTGTTTATTTTTTTATATATCTATAAAGTGTTTTTCATAATTTGTTTTTAAAATCATATGCATTATATTAATAATAAGAACTTACTAGTTTTTTTTTAATACGCTTGAATATTCGATCAGATGCGATTGAGAATATTTAATTATATCTACATTTTAGTAAAAACCCATGTTTTATACCTCAACTTCTCTAGACTGTAAGGCTCGTTTGTGCAGCATCCTCTTTTTTTTTTGTAATTTTCTTATTTATTGTTAAATCCCCTTGTAATATTGGTGCTATATAAATGCCAATAATAAAAATAATGTGGAGTAGTAAAGCATCTCTCTTATGGCTTTATTGTTGTAATAAACCAATACTTGGGGATGGGGGATTAAACTTTAGATTACTCCAACGCAAATGATAAAGATATAATACACTATGGAAGCCTTATTAGGCATATCAGCTAAATATATATATAAAATAAGTATTTAGTAAAGAACATTAAAGGAACACTATATGGTCAGAAACACAAACATGTATTCCAAACTCTGTAGTGTTGACCAGGGCCGCCACCAGAAATTTTGGGGCCCCTAACTCAGCTCAGGGTCTGGGCCCCCTGGGGCTCGCCTCCAAATACCGCCCACAGGGTCCACCTCCAAATACCGCCCACAGGAATACACACACAGACACAAACACACACACTGATACAAAAGGACACAGATACATACTAACAGACACACATACAGGCACATACAGGCAATTGAAACAGACATACACGCATACAGGCATACATACTGACACACACATACTGAGACATACACACATATACAGACACACAGGCATACATAGTGACAGACAGACACATACTAACATACATACAGACACACATGCATGAGAACATAAAGACACATACATACATACACACTGGCATACATACAGATACCGACATACATACACACACAGACATACATACATTCATACTGACAGGCATACAGACACTGACATCCATACACACATACATTCATAATGGCATACAGACATACACAGACATACATTCATAATGGCATACAGACATACATACATACATACATACATACATTTAGATTGACATACATGCATATATACAGACATACTGACAGACATACATACATACTGACATACATGCATACAGACATCCATACACACATACACACAGACATACGTTCATAATGATATGCAGACATACATTCACACTGACATACAGACATACATATATACATTCATAATGACATACAGACATACATTCATATATACATACATACAGACAGACATACATTCATATTGACATACAGACATACATATATACATAATGACATACAGACATACATTCATATATACATACTGTGATCCTTGTTTGCAGGTAGCACGGTCCTCTAGGGCAAAAACATGCACAGTCTTTCAATGCAATTTCATTCCAGGCACTTTATTTGCAAATCCACACAGGATACAGCAGTAAATGAAAAAAAACATAAAATATAACAGGTTTCCCTTTAAACAAAAACCTAGCTCGTCTGAGCACTGACTCACTTTAGGTTCCCTATCTCTCAGGGTTAAACTAAACAAAACAATATTGCACCAACCTTATTAGAAAGCAACACTCTGCTAGCTAGCCTGTTGCTTTCCTTTCTGCACTCCCAGTGCTCCAAGCCAGCCTTGCCCTGACTGCTTTCCTTTCTGCACTCCCAGTGCTCCAAGCCAGCCTTGCCCTGACTGCTTTCCTTTCTGCACTCCCAGTGCTCCAAGCCAGCCTTGCCTTGACTGCTTTCCTTTCCGCACTCCCAGTGCCTCCAAGCCAGCCTTGACTGCTTCCTTCTGCACTCCCAGTGCCTAGTCTCTTTGACTCTATCTGGAGAGATCAGCCTCTCTCCTACCTGCTTCCTGGGAGGAAGCCAGCAATCCCTCTCCTTTACCTGTCTAGCAGGGAGGAGTTTATTCCCACTGCAACAGCTCATTAACTGCAGCTGAGCAGTGGGTTGGAGACGATCCAAAAAACCCTGGCCTGGATCCATGTCTCCCCAGAAAACCACTAAACTGTGGAGTGGAGCATTGGCCCACCCTTCTCTCCAAATGCTCCACCCCAGGGGCCCATAACTAAACAGTGTTTTGTGTTGTGCAACACACAAACTACACTTTCTTCCCCTGGGGTTAAAAGGCCTATCTGCCTTCACTTTATCACAATACATACAGACAGACATACATGCATACATATATACATACATACTGACAGACATACAGAATGACATACAGACATACATTGATACTGGCATTCATACATACAGACAGACATACAGACATATATACATACATACTGACAGACATATATACATACATAGTAAAAACCAAACAAAAGAAAAAGTTACCTGCGCTCTCTCCTTAATCCCTATGTATATTTAGACAAATGACCTCCATTTGTCTAAATATACATAGGGATTAAGGAGAGAGCGCAGGTAACTTTTTCTTTTATTTGGTTTTTACTATATATTGGGGCTGATGTGTATTGTAGTCATTGCTGCCTGCCCAGTAGTGATGGGAGTGAGCGCAGGACTTATCTTTTTGTATTTATATACACATACATACTGACAGACATACAGACATATATACATACATACAGACATACCGACAGACATACATAATGACATACATTGATACATGCATACATACAGACATACATTCATAATGACATACATAATAACATACATACTGACAGACATACATTCATAATGACATACAGACATACATATATACATACATAGGCATACATACATACAGACATACATGCATACAGACATACATACATTCATAGACATACATGCATGCATGAAGACATACATACAGACAAACAGACATACAGACATACATGCATACAGACATACATACACATACATAGACATACATACATAGACATGCATGCATACATACATACAGACATACAGACATACATGCATACAGACATACATAGATACATAGACATACATACACACACACACAGCTCATTTGTCATCCACCCTACTGTCTCTTACCTTTTCTTTGCAGGAGGGTGGCTGGGGCTGATAGGTGTCAGCTGGCTCTCCCTCATTGCCGGGCGCGCGTGGCCACTTCCTCCCAGCAGCACTTGCTGCGGCTGTTTTTTTTTTGTTTTTTTTTAAAGGGGCCCGGTCGCGCTATTACACGGCCAGAGTGCTGACCGGGCCCCTGAAGATATAGGGCCCATCGGGTGGCTCTAAGTGCGTGGACCACCCGATAGGCCCCATCAGCGTGCGGGCCCCGGTGCAAGTGCACCGGCGGCAGTTCCGCCGCTACACGCAGGCCCCCTAATGGTGTCCCCCTCTTAGCTACCTTAAAAGGTTATAAAACTTAGCTTATTTCCAGCGCAGCGCGGGTCTTCCAGCGCAGCGCGGGTCTTCCAGCGCAGCGCGGGTCTTCCGGCGCTGGCCTCGCCCCGACCTGCCCCCTTAGGGAAAGCATTGGATTGGCTGAAGTAGGCAAGGAGGTAGGATGGGGGCAGGGTCAAACGCCAGCTTGACCAATCAGCACCTCTCTGTAGATATGCACTGAATCAATGCATCTCTTTGAGGAAAATTCAGCGTCTCCTTGCTGAGCGTGGAGATACTATACACCCCTCCAGGAAGCACCTCTAGTAGCCATATGAGGAATAGCCACTGGAGGTGTCCCTAGGGGGCAATGTAAACACTGCCTTTTCTTTGAAAAGGCAGTGTTTTCATTAAAATGCCTGCAGGAAATGATTATACTCACCAAAACAACTACATTGAGCTGTAGTTGTTCTGGTGACTATAGTGTCCCTTTTAATTCCATTTATACATTGTACTAGAGGAAATGCTACTAAATGTCAAAGAAATTCTTAAAGGAACACTATAGTAACCTAAATAACTTTAGCTTAATAAAGCAGTTTTAGTTTTACTGCTCAATTCACTGCCATTTAGGAGTTAAATCATTTTGTTTCTGTTTATGCAGCCCTAGCCACACCTCCCCTGGCTATGATTGCCACCACCTGCATTGAAAAAAAACTGGTATAACTTTCAATCAGATGTAATGTGTGACGAGGAAAAGGTGGAGGCTTTATGGGTAGATATCTGCTTGGGGCAAACAAAGGGAAATCAATTATTGGTTAGGATATGTTATAAACTACCTAATGTAAATATTATTGAGGAAGAACAGCTGTTAGAGCAAATTGAGAAAGCTGCAAATCGAGGTAACACGTTAATTATTGGAGATTTTAATTATCCAGACATAAATTGGGAAAGAGGGACTAGTACTTCAGCAAGGGGCATCAGGTTTTTGAATGTGTTAAATGACACCTTTATGTCACAACTGGTACAAGCACCAACTAGAAAGGATGCTCGTCTGGATCTTGTCATAACAAACAATGTTGATCTTTTAACCAACATTCAAGTAGGGGAGCATTTGGGAAATAGTGATCACAATATGGTAAATTTTGAAATAAACTCAAAAAAGCAAAAGCAAGTGGGGTATACTAAAACATAAAATTTAAAAAAAGCTAATTTCAATAAGATTAGGGCAGCTCTACAACATATCGACCGGCATAAACTCCTTAGTGATAAAAACACTGAGGATAAATGGAAACTATTCAAACAAATATTAGAAAGGTACATTTCTCAGTATGTACCATTGGGTAATAAATATAAAAGAAACAAATTAAAACCAATGTGGCTTAGTAGAGAAGTAAAACAAGAGTTTAAAAATAAGAAAAGGGCATTTAAAGCATTTAAATCAGACAAATCAAAGGCATCCTATTTAAGATATAAGGAAGCCAATAACACTTGCAAAAAGGCAATTAAAGTGGCTAAACTAGAAAATGAGAAATTGATAGCTAAAGAATGCAAAACTAACCCCAAATTTTTTTTCAAGTACATCAATTCTAAAAAAACAAAAAATGAAAGTGTAGGTACACTTGAAACAGAGTTGGGTTTATTAGCTAATGAAGACCAGGAAAAAGCAGAAATTTTAAATAACTATTTTTCTTCAGTATATATTAATGAGGATCCTATGGCAAGAGATATGCAAATGATTGCTGCAAAAAACTTGCAAATAACTTGTGATTGGATAACTTGAGACAAGGTGCTACAGCTATTAAAGAAAATTAATGTAAATAAAGCTCCCGGGCCTGACGGTATTCACCCACGAGTACTTAAGGAGCTAAGTGGGGAAATAAGTGAACCTCTGTATTTAATTTTTCAAGATTCTTTTGTTTCAGGTGTTGTACCGGAGGATTGGAGGAAGGCAGATGTTGTTCATATATTTAAAAAGGGTTCGGGGGGGCGTGGTCTGACCGTCGATGGGACTAGACGTGTCTCACTAGAGCTCCTGCCGAAACGCGCCCTAAAAGCTAACAAAAGCGACCTAATTACCCACTACCTCACCCAAGGAGTCCCCCATAATGGAGAAAAGGCTCCCCAAAAAACAGCAGAAGAGGGGTACCGACCCCGGCAGCACAGTTCTGGACCTCATGTTGGCGCAGAAACAAGGCCGCTTGGGGACCCAAGATGGCGCCGGCACTACGACCCCACAGGCTTCGCCTCGTGCAGAGCGGGAAACATCCCCTGATGATCGGGACACGGTCCTGGCAAAGCTGGCCGAGATGAGGACCTTCCTCGCGGGGGAAATAGCTAAATCCACGGCAGTACTCCAGGCCGAGATTGGAGCCCTGGGGGAGCGCACCGCTAAACTTGAGGACCGCATGGAGGCGTCGGTACAGGCTCACAACGCAGTAGTAGACAGGGCAAACAACCTAACAGCCCAAATGGTAAACATAGATCTTGCTTATGAAGACCTGGCTAACCGGTCCAGGAGAAACAATATTCGCCTGAGAGGCCTGCCTGAGAACCCGGACGAAGACCTACAGGGGCTTATACTCACCATACTGAAGCCTCTGCTCCCGAATGTACCGGAGGAACATTGGCACATAGAGAGGGCACACAGGGCCTTACAAAGCCAGAGGACCGACACTAATGCCCCGCGGGATGTCATCATCCGCTTCCTATACCACCGCACTAAAGAAGCACTAATGAAGAAGAGCCGTGAGGCCCCCATTCGGTACTCCGGCAAGAACATATCCCTTTATCAAGACCTAGCCCCATCTACGTTACAACAGAGGAGAGACTGGCGCCCCATCACTGAAGCCCTAAGGAATGCCGGTATCAAATACGCCTGGGGATTCCCCTTCAAGTTACTGGTATTCAGAGGAGACCGGGCACACGTCCTCACACCGGGAGGAGACCCCCACCGACTGCTCAGTGGCCTTGGCGTACAACCGCCTCCTGACCTCCCCAGCGTGGCGATGCACCCGGAGGATCTTCCACAGCTACACTCAGAGTGGCGGGGAACGGGACCGAGAGGACGCCGATAGATGCTGTCGGTAACGTAGTGGTTGGCCCTGGGGTCCCCCTCATGTCCACGACCTGGCTGGCGCGGGGCCTGGGGGGGGTGGTGGATGCGCCCTCCCGCGATATTGGGGTGGGGAATGGGATGCCGGCCCAAGCCGCTGTTTGGGGACCGTGCCATCTTTGTCTTTACCCCCTCACCGGTATTCCTATGGCTTATAGCTCGAGGGTATTCCCCCCCCCCCCCGGTACATGGGCTCGGATGGGCACAGCCGCCCTGTCACACTGACTTTTGGTTGGGACGCAAAAGACCTCCTCGGGATACTCTTTTACTTGGATTGGGAGGGAGAAAGGGTGGTGCATTTAATGGACCCCCCCCTACTGGGGCACCTGGGACTAACGAATGGAACGACTCCCTTAGCGCAGAACTTCCGACGAGCGAGGACCCTGGAGAACCACCGCAGACCTGTTTAAATATTATCCCGACTGGTGTTGCCTTAAAAAGTGACTGGAACCCCTGTTCCCCCCGTAGGGGGCGCCTTTATCACTTGGCCGCAATCGGGGGTCCCCCTGGGGCCCCCCCGGGTCCCTTGGCCCCCCGGGCCCGGTCGCAGCGCCGTTATATCGGTAGCACCGGACGGGGTGAGGATTGCCTGTGCCCCCGGGGGGAACAGGGACGGAATGTAATAGCTGGTCGCAAAAGGTACATTACAAAAAAAAAATATATATTTTTTTTTATAATTGTGATAACTGTTCCGACTAAAACAGGCTACATAAAAAAAATAAAAAATAAATAAAAAAAAAGCGACCAGGCAACAAACAACTTACAATGTACACTAGGATATTTTGTGGAACGTGACCCACAGTAATGCATGGGAGAGGGGGGTTAACTACGCCTGACACTATATCTCCAGGTAGCAAAAGGGGACTAACCAACAGCAGGATAGGAGGAAGTTTGGAATGCAGGGAAACCTGACGGAAAGCGACACACTTCTATAACAGGGGACGTCCAGTCTTCCCCTACTAACTGTGCAAGTGACCGATACACAGCCACCACATACACCCATATACCAGGATCGTCGGTATGGGGGTGATGACAGGGGTAAGCACAGGTAAAGGGAGCACGAGACAACGAGCACAAGACCATTTGTGCAACATTTCTTATACAGGAAAAAACAAAAACACATAAACACAGCAGGCAGCGCCCACTGACTACGCCCCCAATCACGACACACACTGTACCAGGCCCAGAACATAACACTCCAAGTTGTAAACCCCCCCGACCGATGCCAGGACACTGAATAGCCGAGACCCAGGGGGTGATGGGGACCCCGTAGCCGGGCAGGGCAAGGGTACCCTTAATGTGTTCTTGAAGAAGGGGTATCGCAGTACGACAGTTGATGTATGTTATTTTTAATTGTATTTTTTCATTGTATTTTGCATGTTCTCTCCTACATCCCACCCTAAACGTCCCTAAACACACCACAACTAAAAAGGCGGGAAGGACCACCAGTATACACTTTCAGGAGGTCCCCGGACACAGGGCTGGCCGGACCTCAGTGGCCCTCCCCTGGACCGGGAGTGGGAGTTGTGGAGATCCCCCCCTGGGTGAAATGGGAGAGACCAGTTGCCGGTCTGAGGGGAAGACCTACGGAGGGCCCTCTACATGCCCCCTATGGGCCTGACGGCCTACTATAACTTAGAAACCCAGATTAACCCACATCCCCTATTATGCACCTTCACCTGGAGGTAGAGACACATCTCGCACACATCTCGCAGACACGCGCCAAACTGCACGCCCACCAGGACATGGGGGGACAAGTTGGGGGAAAACCTTCCGGAAAACCCACAAGCAAAGGAGCGAAGGGAGCCACAAGGGGGACACCACCATAGCACTCACTGGAGGAAGGAGAAGCAACAGGTAGGGAACAGCTAGCAAAGGCGAATAGAGGTCTCAGTAGTTTATATAGGGCGCGTGGGAGACGGGGCTTTGGGCATCCTCAGTATCCTCCGCGCGTTGATCGTGAAGAGGTGAAAGGTACTCGCAACCCACTACTCTCTGGCGTGTGATAAGACCAGAGATTTCACCGCACCGGACGGAATCCGGATGCATCTTCTACTTTTCTTCTTTCTTTTCTCTTCCTCTTACCCATCTGCCCTCCTTAGCTATACCCCTCCCTCCTTGGACCTTGGGGGGGACGGACGAGTTGACGGTCCCAAAAGGAAGTCCTCCTGCTCGAATAGCAGATCCCGATACAGACAAGGGCACCACAGAGATAGCAGAGCTCAACATATCACAAGATGTCGATTAAGATCACCACTCAAAATGTTAAGGGCCTAAACGCCCCCAAAAAGAGACGCCTGATGTTCAGGGCCCTAAAAAGGACGAACACCGACATAGCTTTCTTGCAAGAGACCCACCTCCCCAGACAGGCCACTTTTCAATTGCGAGACCATGTGTATACGAGATCATTTGAAGCCAGGACGCACGGTAAAAGGAGCGGAGTTGCCATTGTCGTCAGACGCTCTTGCCCTCTCCAGATGTCGATCCTGGATACTGACCCAGAGGGACGATACGTTATCACATCAGGCACCATACACTCTCACACCATTCTTCTGATCAATATATATGCCCCGAATCAACCGGACGCCGGATTTTGGACTAAGTTACGAAGTAAGATTGCAGCATTGCCGCACGGCATAATCCTCATGGGCGGAGATTTTAACGCCGCACCGAGCCCAGCGATGGATAGGAGCTCGAGGGGGAGAGGCCCGCGCTCACAGGGACAGGGGGGACAGGACCGCCTGCTTAAAGCTTTTATAGCAGATACAGGCCTGGTGGACGCATGGAGGGCACAACACCCGACGGAACGAGATTATACGTTCTACTCAGCCCCCCATGGAACATATTCCAGGATAGATTTTTTCCTGGTCAATGCAACAGGGTTGCCCAAACTCATGGGCTCAGAAGTGGGAACTATCTCGTGGTCTGACCACGCAGACGTATCCATTACTCTCGGAAATCTGAGCACGGCGAGCCCTTGGTCATGGAGATTGAATACCTCCTTGCTCAGAGACCCGGAAGTCGTAGAAAGCATCCGAAAGGCCATAACGGACTACTTCACTGACAATACCACCCCAGAAGTGAGCATTAGCACGGTATGGGCTGCACATAAGGCTGTCATGAGAAGGGAACCTGATTAAATTCGCCACGAGGAAGAAAAAACAGAAACATCATCAATTAGAACTCCTGCTCAAACAACTACGGAACCTAGAACAGAAACACCAAGCTACCGCTGACAAAGGGATCCTCGGACGATTGGAAGCAGTTAGACGGAACATACGCACCCTTTTACTCGACGACACAGCCCGGGCCATGACGTGGTCCAAACGGACGTATTTTGACAAGGCTAACAAAATGGATACACTCCTAGCTAGGACGCTACGGCCCAGGCAACACAGACCCCATATCACAGCCATCAAACACCCTGATGGCTCGACGAAAACGAAACCGGCCGACATCGTAAAGGTCTTCGAAGATTTCTACAGACACCTGTACAACCACACGCCGGACGGACACGCGCAGGAGGGACTAGGGGAACACGACATCCTGCGATATCTGGACGGTTTGGGTCTCACCAAATTATCAGAGGAGGCAGCGGCGACCCTAGCTGAGGAAATCAGCGTAGAGGAGGTCGACAGGGCGATATCGAGTTTGAAGGGAAACAAGGCGCCAGGCCCAGACGGGTTCGACGGGTCTTACTATAAGACTTTCCGGGAGGAACTCGCACCTCA
>OW240921.1:43103560-43150389 GCA_933207985.1 Pelobates cultripes
TAATATCTCCGTAAGCTTGGCTGACAAAGGCGGAGTTTACCATTCGGGAATTATCAGCGTCTTCCGGATTAAAGGGGGTGTACAAGCGGTATGCCTCCAATAATCGGTCATAAAAGACACTGGGCGCTTCATCACTTTTCTGAATCACCTCAACTGTCTTCGACATGTTAATAGCTTTCTTCCCTCCGACTTTCATGCCAGCAATTATAGCATCTCTATAGGCTTTAAGTTGAGCCATATCTGCGCCATTTACATTCCAGTCAGGATCGGTGTTAGGGTAATGTGTTGCGGCCCATGCTGCCGGATTGGCTTGATTTAAAGCACGGGCTCTCTCCTCTAGCGCCATAATGGCCGCTTGGTTAATCCTTGTCCTTTCCTCATTATTGAACAATGTCATTAATAACTGCTGGCAATCAGCCCATGTCGGGTTATGTGTCTGAACTATCGAGGTGAACAGACCGGTCATAGCTTGTGGTTTCTCAGTGTACGAGGAATTGTGGGTCTTCCAATTCAAGAGATCGGTAGTCGTGAACGGGACATATACGAAGACTGGGTCAGCATGTGCCATTTGACCTGCGGCATCGATATAGGCTGACCCAGGATTCAGACGAAGAGGCATCTGATAATGTTTAAATTGTTGGGTACCGGTCAGTTGTCGGGTTAGTATGGGGCTACGTGGAGGGGCGTCAGTTAAAGGTTCCGGTCGAGAGGTAATAGGGCATGAGGATGTAGGAACTTGATTTTGGGAAAAGTTAGTGAATAGTATACTCCGAGCCGAGCTAGAAGAAGCTTGACCGGAAGTTTGAAGTGGCGCCAAATCAGGAAATTCAAATCTAATGGGGGTTGGTCCTGGTTCCGGAAGGGGAGTTTTAATACGAGGGGGGGTGGATTCTGTACTGGAGGAGGAAGCGGAAGTGGATGGGGACAATAGGGGAAGGGGTGCAGAGCTTCCTGCATTCGCGTCACTTCCTCTTAAAGGAAAGTAAGGAGGCGGCAAAGGGATCTCGGACTCAGGGGGCGTGTCCAAAATGGGCCTAACACCAGTCCTAGTGGACAAACAAGTCCTGGCCACCATGAGGCGACATTGCTCCTCGTGGCATATCCGGATCCATTTTGGCGAGTCGTTTACGGCCTGCCCCCAACAATCAATGTATGGAAACTGTCCGTAAAGTTCAGGCCTACCTGACACAGCCACGTGTACACGCTGTACCAGGGTTGGATCCAAACTGCCACGCGGCGGCCATGCCGCAACCAAAATAGGCCACTCCCTAGTGCACAAAGTGACCAAACGTACAGGAGACATTTTAACCCCAAAATCACATGTTTTGAATCCCTTTTTAAAATTCTTTACCATACAACCTAAGGGATCCGAAATCGTTGACTCTGACGCGCCCATACTTATCAATGGAACGTCGTTGACAACGAATACTATGCACGCGTTCTTATTCAACAGTCACACCCGTTTCCTCTGGCAACAGCACCACGTGGTACAGTTACCGAGTGAAACGTACACAATAACACAATAATCACTCAGGGAATTCCCGTACACACACAGCTGTTACACCAGTCACTAAATAATCAATATTATGCCCTTTGGCGAAACTATACAGTCACCCACGCTATAATTCTCTATATATGAATTACCCGTCTATAACACACCCCAGTAACATTGTCTTTTACTAGTATCGGTTACAGTACGGTTAGCATAGGTCAAAGCACAATTTAAGGTCACAATACAATTATTAGTGGTTACGGTGTTAAACATGCAATAGACGACAATGATTAGTACTTATATACAGTGTCAGTAAATATACAGGGTTATGGTACCGTGCACTATGATACAGCAACACACTATTAACACTCTCGCTAGACGGCTGAGCTCGCGCTATCTAACAAGATATACACTTTACTAACAATCTTTAACACATTTACAATCCCAACTAAACTATTGGCCAGTACCTTGAATGGACTACCTAAAACTATATACACCCGTTTTGGTTAGCCACACTGCCCAAACACCACATATAGCGAACTAGAGGGCGAAATTTACAAAATTGCCCTTCTAGTCTATTTACTCTATCAAAAGTCTAGTGGGTTCCAAATTTACACGCCTTCCCACTTAGCCAAGATAGGTTGAGAGCTAGCGAACCGAATTTACACAGGCGCCGCTTAGTCTCCCGGTCCCTCCGACCTAGCGAACGTAATATACACCCTAGAACGCTAGTCTAGACAAGACACCGGTGTCCGGCTAGGGCTATTTACACAGGACCCCGCCTGACTAACCAGATCAAACGGTCTTACTAAAGAGCGTTCGATCGAGCGGTGCGCCTTCGCTCCTTCCCTCCGACAGAGGGGGCAGATTCCATACACAGATTTAAACCCCTTTTGGGCCTACCGCACAATCGGTATACCCCTAGTGGGTCTGCCGTCTAAAACAGCAGTTGTCTTACCTCCTCGTTCCTGAACCTGAGTTCACACTCATCGACGGGGACACCCCAGCACTTCTTACGTAGAGGCCGATGATCTCCTGGACAACAGACCAGTGGCGCCGAGACGAAGGGAGGTCCACGCAGAAGTTCAGGGGTGCAGCCGTAGAGAACGTGGGCAAAGATAGACCGTCTCACGCCTCTGCCTCTCAGCTACCGTTGAACGATGAGCTTCCCGGCCAATGCACCAAATGATACCGGAGAAACTGACGGAAGCAAAGCACAGAGGGATGGACACAGGTTTCTTCAGGAAGGAAGAGATTCTTTATTGGATCACCGATCGGGACTCAGAGGGACTAATGTCACCAAAAATACAGCAAGTTCTGAGCCCTGAACAATAGTGCAGGCTCCCTATATAGGCACATAACTCCTCCCATATTAAGCTCCACCCGCACATTCTCTTGACCAATCATTACAAATAAGAATTAACTTCCTGCTTGACCGCATGGCTTGTCCAGCACAATGGAGGAGGGGAATACTACATCCTGTATTCTTGCACATGCTCCGTACACTACTGATCGTATCTTGCCTCGTGCAACCAACTGATCGATACGTCAGCATATGCACGTACACATGCCACGTGGTAATCTCGGCCTACTAAATTTATTTTTACCGAGATTCCACCACAGTATTTAAAGATATATTTATTTTGGGTTTTGTATTAATTGCTTGACATTCTAGAATATTTTTCTGTAAAATGATTACTATTAATTGAATGATTATGATGTTGCCTTTACAACTGTAGGGACGGTAAATATAGCATCAACATTATACTTGCATCTGTGCTTTTTAATCAAATATTCACATTTACTTTTTATAACGTTTGCATTTTTTTACTATATAATTGTGGCTTATATAGACTTATAAATTGCTTATAAAATGATATAAGATGTTACAATATAGCCAGAATTGGCACAAATTACATAATTACACCCTTGAAGGAACACTATGGGAACCATCACTACATTATCTCATTGAAGTCGTTATAGTGCCTGGGGAACCTTACCTTATGGGGATAAACAATTTTTGAATGGCTTAACTCCATCATTGTGCCATCCTCTTTGCTTTCTGCCTCATTCTCTGACCCCGGTTTTAATGTGGACACTCTCTGCCTATCACTGGTCTCCTATATAGAAAAGGGCTTGACAAATGTACATACATAAATAGCAAAAAAATAGTAATTGAAACCAAACAACCGCTGAAAACAGCCAATATGGTTAATTGTAATTGTTATGGCAATATAAGCAAAGGGGTTCCATTCTCTATTTCTTTTTTTTTCCATCAAAATTTTAGAGCAGTGTGTGAACTGTGTGATCACACATGGCACACCCAGTGAGATGACATTGCTGCACCACCCAGGACAGTGATAGACTACCCACCTTCATCTCCTCCAGCCACCCAGGACTTTTTATGAGTGTGCCTTCCTTCTCAACCTGCTTAGTAAACCCTGCAAGACTGAAAGAAAGATGGAAATTTGATTTACATCCTGTTCCTGCCCCCTCACGCCCATCCCACACTATTGCCATCCCTATTATATATACAGTTAATATAGTTGGATAGAATGAGGGGGAAATAACTGGAGACAAAGAAACAGCCAGGGAGAGATTACTGGACGCGTTAAGGAGAGATAACTAGGGAGAAATACACTATAAAGCCAAAGGTACATGGACATCTTTACTAGTCTGATTTAGGTGTTTCAGTTGAGTTGTGCTGAAGAGCTCAGTGACTTAAAACGTGGCACTGTTATAGGATGCCACCTTTCCCCCAAATCAGTTTGTGAAATTTCTGCCCTATAAGATCTGCCCTGGTCATCTGCAATGCTATTGTTGTGAAGTGTTAGTTTTTAGGATAAACAACAGCCCAGCCACATAGTGGTAGACCATGCATATTCACTAGTTCCAGGCATTTGAGACTAATTGAGACTGCCGAGTGCTCGTAGCATGTAAAAATTACCCATCATCTTTTGTATCACTAACTGCAGAGTTCCAAACTGCCTCTAGCAACGACTTCAGAACAAGAAGTGAGCTTCATGAAATGGGTTTTCATAGCCAAGCAGCCATACACAAGCCTTCTATCAACATGCACAATGCCTAGCTTTGGCTGGAGTGGTGTAATGCACATTGCCTCTGGGCTCGGAAGCAAAGGAAACATGGTCTCTGGATTGATGAATTACACTTTCAGGCAGTTTATGGCAGTTACTACGAGAATATCTACTGAAATGCATAGGGCCTACTGTAAAGTTTGGTGGAAGAGGGATAATGGTCTTGAGTAGGTTTCCAGGGTTTAAAGGGTCATGTTTATGTCACAAGACACAAAGACATTTTAGATGACTGGGTTGAAATTGTGGAAACAGTTTGGAAAAGGCTCTTTCCTGTTTCAGCATTACTATTCCCCTGCCCAGGAAGAGATGGTTAATGAGTTTGGTGTATAGGAATTCAAGAACTCCTTTGGGATGAATTGAAAAGCCGATTGCTAGCCAGATTTTCTCGTCACCCTCGTCTGACCTTACAAATGCTATTTTGACTGAATTGGCACACTTTCCCACAAACACAATCAAAGAATTTTGTGGAAAATCTTCCCAGAAGAGTGGCAGCTGTAAGTGGGTGGGGGGAAGGTGGCAACTCCATAAAAATGCCAGTGGTTTTGGAATGAAGTTTGAATAGGTGTGATTGTCAGGTGCCCATATTTTTGATCATATAATATAACTAGGCTAGGTACATGTGCATGTGGCTAATTACATGCAGTGTTTCTGTAAATGTCAGTGAGGGGTGGATGCAGGGCCCTGACAATCTTTAAATGGTGGTATGGTCCTATTCAAGATCATACCACCATTGGCCCTACTCTGACGGCCCTGGTATGGCCCTACTCTGAAGGCCTATGATTGGCCCAGGCGATGTTCACAAAGCACTTAAAAGCTAGGAGAGAGGCTATATCCTCTTTATTCAACCTGCATATGTGCAGCAGGTGCAGAAGTATAAAATATCAAGTAAGAGTCTTTAGGAACCCCTTAGGAGCAGGGGGCCAGCAGAATGGGCTTCTCTAGTCTAAATAGTGCTGTATTTTCCATGAGGCTAACAAGGCATTTGGCCTTGGGCGGCACTTTCAGGTGGGCGGCAAAAACACAGCCCCAAACACCGTCCTCTGAGATCTTCCTGCTCAGCTCCTTTGTGCGCTGCTTGTCAATGCTGGGAGCTGGAATATGATGTCACTCTGGCTCCCAGCATCCCTAAGCGGCGCACGAGGGAGCTGAGCAGGAAGAGGACAGCTTCCTTGCCACTTCCATAAACCACCCGCCCAGCAGCAGCCAGTCCAACATCAGTTAGGCAGCTCAGCATCAGTCAGCAAGCACAGCAGCAGCCAGCAGACTGCCCATCAGCCCCACTGTACCCCAGGGAAAGAATCCACTCCAGCTCTCCCAGTTTGTGTGTCACTGAATGTGTGTGTCTGTCAGTGAATATGTGTGTGTGTCTGTCAGTGTAAGTCTGTCACTAAATGTGTATGTGTGTGTGTGTGTTAGTGTGTCTTTGAGTGAATGTGTGCGTGTCTGTCAGTGTAAGTCTGTCTGTGAGTGTGTGTGTCTGTCAATTTATATCTGTGAGTGAGTGAATGAGTGTGTGTCTGTCAGTGAGCGTGTGTCTGTCAATCTATGTCTGTTAGTGAGTGTGTGTGTCTGTCAGTGAATGTGTGTGTGTGTGTGTGTATCTGTCACTGTGTCTGTCAGAGTTTGTCAAATCAGTGAGGATGCGTGTGTCAAATCAGTGAATCTGTGTGTATGTCAATGTCAGTGAATGCATTTGTATGTAAATGTATGTCAGTGTATGTATATTTGAGAGTGTGTACCTGTAAGTGAGTGGGTGTGTCAGTGTGTGTCTGTCAGTAAAAGTGCGTGTTGCTCTTAAACAGGAAAAGGCGTAGCCTTGACAAGAAGAGGAGGTATGAATTCAGATTAGGGTTAGAGTTTTGTCATGCCTAGGGCAGCACAAACCAAAAATTCAATAATTCTAACATTTATTTGTGGCAGCTTGTGGTGCTAGGCCAGGCCAGCACATTACATTTCACAGCTCCTCCTGATATTTACCATCCAACAGCCAGTTAAGTAAAGTGACATTGTTGTGTAAGACCATTCTGGCAGTTCTACCCCCACAGCCCTGGTACAAGAGATACCAAAACAACCTAGCTTCAGTAGTGTGCATTACCACCAATCAAGTGCAGGTAGATACCCAATACCCCTAACATTATGTGCAGACTAAACAATTACCTCAACACACTACAATAAGTAACAGTGTGGGGAAAAGGTGCTGTTTGCATTCTTCTCCCTCCTGCCACATGGGGCGGACTGACAAACACTTTTATTACACTACTGAACAAGGGCTATTTCGACACAAAGCTCTGGTGAAATTTGTAGACATATTTAGTTTTTACCAATGTTTTTCATTTTAAACTCCAAACACAAACATTGCATTTTTCTCTGTGTATTTTGTATTCCCCTTGTTTACTGCAGTGCTGCAGTAATAAATATCATCTGAGTGCTGAAATAATCATATCTTTGTCAGCATAATTGTGAAATTATTTACAAGGCCAAATGAGAGATCTGTATATGACAGTTTTTAGCCTTGGAATACTGACATATTGATATGCTGGGTTTATGTCTGAGACATTGTAGCTGCTCAAAAACTCAAATTAATAAATATATGCAATTTACAAAAATAGACCCTCAATGGTAAATCACATTGTTTATTTCGAACCTTATGGTGGGCTCATTTTGTATTAATAACTCTTACAGTTATGGGGACTTACAGAATTCCTGCCTTAAATATGACTCCAATCACTCTCAGCCAAACTTTGCCTTTCTGAGACTGTTAAGAGTTACAATTCACAGCAGGGCCGGACTGGGGATACAAAGCAGCCCTGGAAAAAAAATCTATGCCAGCCCCATAAGTCATTGCGCCATATATTGTCTCATGTAATACGTAAGGCTATGTCTTGCCACCCCAGATGATTGAGTAATATATATATATATATATATATATACATATATCTCAAATATATATTGCTTTTTCTAATATAAAATATTGGTCCTTTCAGAGTAAAACATTTAATTATACAGTAAGCATACTCACATGCAGACACAGACAATCTCACTGACACACACAAGCTCATTGATACACAGCCTCATAGACAACAATCTCACTGATATACATAAGCTCATTGACATAAAAACACAAGCTCACTCACTAGCAGGCACACACACACAAACACATGCAAGCAAGCTCACTCACTAGCAGGCGCGCACACACACACACACACACACACACAGCTTAATGTAGTGGTTCTGGTGTCTATAGCCTGTCCCTGCAGGCTTTTCAATGTAAACACTGACTTTTCAGAGAAAGGGCAGTGTTTACATTACTTCCTAGTGACACCTCTAGTGACAGACACTCAGACGGTCCCTACATGCGCTTCCTGTGTACGTGCGGATTGGCTGAGATCATCAAGCTTGATGATCTTAGTCATAGAGGCAGGGCCAGTCGAGGGAGACCAGCACGACATTGGGGGGAAAGAAAAGGTGAGTAAAAACAATATTTTTAAAAACACAGACAGACTCCCTTGATTAAGGCTTTTTTGCCGAAACGTTGGGGTCTTTTTGATTGACTCTGTCCCTGCTTCTCATAGGTCTGGTATGCTTTTTGTATTTTTTCTGTATGTTGTATATTTTTGGGGGGGTCTGTATTAGTATCTTATTTATTTGCCTAGGTTATGAATATTCTTGCCATTTCTTTATTACGCATTTGGTGTTTATATATATCCAGGAATTTTTTTCTGGTAGTTGTTTGACAGCATTATTACTTTTTACTTTTATTGTTTCATATTTAAAGAGCTATTCTAATAGTGTGTACCCATTCAATAAAGATTTTTTCTGTATATAAATATTTAAGGTTGTGCTCCCTACTTTATTTGTATACACACATATACCATGACAGACACACCATGACACAGACCATGACACAGACAGACACACACACCATGATACAGACACACCGTGACACAGACACACACACACACCGTGACACAGACAGACACACATTACATGACACAGACAGACACACACACACACCATGACACAGACAGACACATACACATCATGACACAGACAGATACATACACACACACACAATGACACAGACAGACACACACACACACCATGATACAGACAGACACACACACACCATGACACACACACACACACACACACACACACCATGACAGACAGACACACAAACACACACACCATGACACAAACAGACAGACACACACCATGACACAGACACACACCCACACCATGACAGACAGACACACACCATGACAGACAGACACACACACAGCATGACACAGACACACACACATACACTTCCACTGACAGACTGACATACATACTTGTTGCTACCTGTGGGCAGACAGATAGGTGTGCAGGCGGCCACAGGGAGAGCTTGGATGGCGGCCGTAGAGGGAGCTCTTCTGGCGGCCGCAGAGGGAGCTGGCTGTTCTGTCTCTGCTCCCCAGTGTGCAGCTTCATGAGACCGGGGCCGGAATATGATGACATATTCCGGCCCTGGTCTAATTAAGTAGCGCCCAAGGGCGGGGGAGCAGAGACAGAACAGCCAGCTCCCCCTGCAGCCGCCAGAAGAGCTCCCCCTGCGGCCGCCATTAGAGCTCTCCCTGCAGCCGCAGGTCACCCAAATTTCTCCCCAGCCCCAGGTGCCGACGGCCCACCGGGAAGTTTCCCGGTATCCCGGTGGGCCAGTCCGGCCCTGATTCACAGCAGCTTGAAGTAAAGGTACCCCTATTCTTAACCTATGTTCCCACTTGTAAACAAACCCTAACCCTGATGTTAAGCCACACCTTCTCTTCAATTCCCAACCTAAACCAAACCTAACGCTAAGACAGCAATAACGCTAAACCACTCTTAATTCAGCCCACCCCTGACTTCCTTAAAGGGATGCTATAGCCACTGGAACAACTACACCTTAATGTAGTTGTTCTGGTATCTACAGCCTGTCCCTGCAGGCTTTTAAAGGGACACTGTAGGCACCCAGAGCGCTGAAGTGGTCTGGGTGCAGTGTCCCTTTTGCACTTAGTGCCGCAATGTTACATAATGATTACATGGCAGCTCTAAGTTCTCCCTCAGTGGCTGTCTACCAGACAGTCACTAGATGGCTTCCTGAATTGAAACGGATCTTTGGTATCTGACGCTGGACATCCTGACGCTGGACGTCCTAATGCTCTGTATGAGGACCTCCAGTGTCAGATTGTTCCCTATGGGAAAGCATTGATTCAGTACTTTCCTATGGGGAGGTCAAAGGCGGCCACTCGTTGAGGGACGGAGGAGGGGGCGGAGCGTCAACCCAGCGCCGAGGGACATTGGCACAGGGAAAAGGTAAGTTAATAAAGCATTTTTAACCCCTTATTTACTGCGCAGAGGGGGGCGCGAGGGAGGTGGGAGGCAGGGGCAGCGATAATGCCAGGGATATAGCTTTGTATTTGTGGCACTACAGTATCCCTTTAATTGCTGCATAGGCTAGTGGCTGTCACTAAGATGGCCACAAGAGGTGCTTCCTGGGTCAGTGCTCCACTCTCTGCATGGAGACGCTGAACTTTCTCAATAGGGATTCATTGATTCAATGCATTTCTATGAGGAGATGCTGATTGGCAGAGCGGCATTTCCTGCGCATGCGCAATAGCCCCTAAATTCTTACTATGAGAAAGCATTAGATTGGCTGAGATCGTCAATTTTGTTGATCTCAGCCAAGGAGGTGGAACGGGTTGGGACCAGCTGCGACGAGATCCACGTGGTGCTGGAATAAAGGTTAGTAAATTAACCTTTACTCCTCTAACGGGGGGCTTTTCACCTAAACTATGTTTTTATAACTATAGTATCAGGAATACACATTTGTATTCCTGATATTACACCCTGTTCCAAAGGGTGTATTTTCTTATTTACCTAAATAATTTATGTAAATAACAGTCAGCATAATTCTCATTGTATCAACTAGTAAGAGTACAATTCAAATTTTATTGAACAAACCTCCAAATGATAACAGTATTTTTTTAAAACATAAAAAACTTACAATGCACTGTTCCAAATTATTACGCACAGTAAGTTTCAAAACACTTTATAGATTGTAAAAAACTGAAAATTGTAATTTGTTGTGCAGCATATTTACTGAAATCAAAAGCTATATCAATCAAACTTATAACATTTTAACTTTTTAAAAATTTTAACAGGTCACGTTACATTTTAACATTGGACCCCTTATTTGATAGCAGCTTCACAAGACTTGCATCCATTGAAATGGTGAGTTTTTGGACTGTTTCTGCTTGAATTTTGTTTGCAAAAATGTCAGAATAACCTCCCAGAGCTGCTGTTTAGATGTAAACTGCCTCATAGATCTTTTGCTTGAGGATGCTCCAAAGGTTCTCAATAGGATTGAGGTCAGGGGAGAATGGAGGCCACACCATGACTTTCTCTCCTTTTATCCCCATAGCAGCCATTGATGCAGAGGTATTATTTGCAGCATGAGATGGTGCATTGTCATGCATTAAGACAATTTTATTACGGAAAGCATAGTTCTTCCTTCTGTACCAGGGAAGAAAGTGGTCAGTCAGAAACTCCACATACTTTGCAGAGGTCATCTTTACACCTTCAGGGACCCTAAAGGGGCCGACTAGCTCTCTTCCAATTATTCCAGTCCAAAACATGACTCCACCACCGCCTTGCTGACGTCGCAGCCTGGTTGGAACAGGGTGGCCGTCCACCAACCATCCACTACTCCATCCATCTGGACCATCCAGGGTTGCACAGCACTCATCAGTGAACAGGACTGTTTGAAAATTAGTCTTCATGTATTTTTCTGCCCAATGCAGCCGTTTCTGCTTGTGAGCATTGGTTAGTGGTGGCCGAATAGGTTTATGCACAGTTGCAGGACTCTGGAGGACTCTACACCTTGATGTCTGTAGGACTCCAGCGGCACCAGCAGCTTCAAATATCTGTTTGCTGCTATGTAATGGTATTTTAGCAGCTGCTCTCTTGATCCGATGCATGGATCTGGCAGAAATCTTCCTCAATGTGCCTTTATGTGCATGAACCCGTCTGTGCCCTGAATCAGCCATAAATCTCTTAATAGTGCAATGATCATGCTTAGGTTTTCGTGAAATATCTAATGTTTTCATACCTCGTCCAAGGCATTGAACTTTTTCACTCTTTACGGCAGCAGAGAGATCCTTTTCTTCCCCATATTGCATGAAAATGATGCTCTGCTTAATAATGTGGAACATCCTCCTTTAGTAGTTTTTCCTTAAATTGGGTGCACCTGGCAATCTAATTATCACAGGTGTCCAAGATTGTTTTCAGTGATCAAAAGAGCCATGAGACACAATGCCATCCATGAGTTAAACTGAAAAACAAAATATTTAATCTTTGTGACACTTAAATAGAATATGCATAATAATTTGGAACAGGGTTTATAGTGTTCCTTTAACTTTGTATCCATTACCCCTAGCTCTAACTAAATGTTAACACTTTGAACAAGCCTCTTGTTGATTATAATTGTTGAAAATACAGCACTTATGAAAAACAAGAATTTGTTCCCCCACATTTTTGTTCTATGTTTACATTGAGCACAAGCTTTAATTCTGGGGTTTCCCAAGCTAATGTTACTAGCAGAGGGATTTTCCTATTGTGTAAAGTACAGGGTGCTATGTGCAAGCTCTGCTCGCTGTGATTACATGATGAGATGATATACCTCCCTCTTAGTTTACCATATTGTGACTGGATGTCATAAAATCACAGTAGTCAGTGTACAGCTCTATTGCAAAGCCCAATACTGGGAATACAGTATAGCCCAAGCTGTATGATCAGACAAAATGGCAATGCAGAGAGTCCTGCTAGGGGGTTTCCCATTCTTTGGGAAATACCCACTGATATATTTTTTCACTGTAAAAGAATCAGCACATTAGTGTTCCTCTATGTTCTAATTTGTATGATATGCCGATATATCACAGGTCATTAATGGGTTAAAATCCCTATCTCCTTAACTCTGCAAAAACATAATACTACTTAAAAAATAACTGTAAAGAAAAAAAAAAAAGTCCAGCAATATGAGTCACATGTCTTAGGCAAGTAGCAAAGGCTGATCATTTTGTTCAAGAGATAACATTTGTAAGCAAGACTTTTAACAATAAATTTTCCTCAACCTTAAAGGGACATGTATCACTCTGAGACCATATTTAGTTTAGAATTAAACAGTTTTCTCTCTCTTCAGTCTGAAAAAACAGGTAAATATGATTCTTCTCATGCTTTCAAAACCCACGCCAGAACGGACACTAATCTAACCAATCAGCGACCTATCCCTAGGAATGCTGGAAAAGTGCGTTGGGCATGCCTGACAGATTTAGACATGTGCAGTTGGAAGATCATTTCAACTTGCAACATTCTGACAGGAGGAGCAAGGAGTCTGACCATAAACATTTATTACACGCTTTAAAAGATTTTCTTGCTTTATTTTGGTTTCTATATTTTTGTGTGTTTACTTGCTGGTTAAAAAAATTATTGTCAAGTGATTCTTGTCCCTTTAATTGAAATATATAATAAACCCCAATGTGAGGAGGTTAGGCTGATTTCATATGCAAGCGTTATCACAATAGTGATGCTAACAAAGTATTGAATACATGGGCTGGAAGTTTGACTTATTCTTTGTGTAACTAAACCAACTGGCATTCCAGGGGTTAAAGTAAATAATCATATGTGTCACAAAATTGTCAACAAGCAGTAGAAACCAGATGTGATACTAATGTTAGAAACACTTCCATTGGAGTCTAAGGTTGCTAAGTTGCCGTGGAAACCTATTGAGAACTGTCTAATTTGAGGTACTGCTGGTGTTACTGTTATTCAAGTTGCAGGTTCAGTGCACAGTAAGCACTTATTGTGGCTAAAAACACCAATTATTTATAAAATTGTATGAAAAGGAAGTGTCAGCTTCTATTTAAGGATGGAGATGTCTGCTGAATTATGACACGGGTAACAGTGCA
This sequence comes from Pelobates cultripes, assembly GCA_933207985.1. Classification (NCBI taxonomy): domain Eukaryota; kingdom Metazoa; phylum Chordata; class Amphibia; order Anura; family Pelobatidae; genus Pelobates; species Pelobates cultripes. The sequence continues at coordinate 43,117,132 of OW240921.1, forward strand.
TTAAAGTAAAATTTGGAAGCTAATAAAATGCTCAAAATCAGATTTGCTGTAAACACAAATTAATTGCTCCCATGCCGCAATTTATCATTTCAAATGATTTTAATAGAAAAAAAGTACTCCATAATAAAGCTATTCATAGTATAGCATCAGTTTTTGGAAAGGGCTGAATTGCTATTAGACTTGCTTTGGTAGGCCCATGGCCTGGTCTTTACCCGTGGTAAAAATGCCATTTGCTGCAGTAAAATGTATTACAATGATATCATCAGTAAAAATCATCAGTAAAAATTCATTTTTTTTGCATTTTTCACACACAAGCGGCACTTACGCTGACAATATAATTGTTGTGATATGTTTTACAGTTTAGAAACACTAATATTTGTGTTCAGTGAAGTCTCCTGAGTATCACAGTACCCCTCATGTACAGGTTTTATGGTGTTTTTAAAAGTTACAGAGTCAAATATAAGGTTTGCGTTTCAGTTTTTTCACATTGAAATTCGCCAGATTAGTTACGTTGCCTTTGAGACTTTATGGTAGCCCAGAAATGAGAATTACCCCCATGATGGCATACCATTTGCCAAAAAAGACGACCCAAGCTATTGTAAATGGGGTATATCCAGTCTTTTTTTAGTAGCCACTTAGTCACAAACACTGGCCAAAATTGTCGATCAAATTCGTTTTTTGCATTTTTCATACACAAACAAATATTAATGCTAACTTTGGCCAGTGTTTGTGACTAAGTGGCTACTAAAAAAGACTGGACATACCCCATTTGCAATACATGCTATATTTGACCCTGTAACTTCCCAAAACACCATGAAACCTGTACATAGGGGATACTGTTTTACATGTGAGACATTGCTGAATACAAATATGTGTATTTTATTGCAGTAAAAGCTAACAGTATTATGGCATTCACCAGTTAAAATGTCATTCAGAACTAACAAAATAACAACATTTCTTACTTTGTCACATTTTTTTTCATATTAAATTGTTGCTATGTTTCATAGCTAAATATTTGATATTAAATGAAAGCCCTGTTTCTCCTGAATAAAATGATATATAATAAGCGTGGGTGCACTTAATATGAAAGAGGTGAATTACGGTTGAACAGACATATAGTCAAATTCCAAGTTTTGTTTATGTTTTATTTTGATCACAGTGTGTACATTTGACTCAGTCCTTAAGGGGTTAAGTCACTATTGTTTCTGTTTATGCAGCCCTAGCCACACCTCCCCTGGCTGTTACTGACATTTGAAATATGAAATATGGTTAAATTTTTAATCAGATGTAGGTGAGTTGAACTTTTTATTACATGTAGGAGGCTACTGTAAGGTCTAGCAAGCTATTAACGGAGCAGAAGATAAGAAATTCTAATCAAACAGAATTTGCAATAAATGATGTGCAAACATTAGATGATTTTTTTACAGGAAATGTTTTGAAAGGCTGTGAAGTCACATTACCTTATTTAAAAACAGTATTTCAGTGTGGGGAGGCTGGTCACTAAAACACAGTTTCCCTCCCACACACTGTCAACATCCCACACACTGTCAACATCCCACACACATACACTATCACAACCCATTCACTGTCAGACGGTATACTGTCACCCTCCCACACAATGTCACCCTCCCACACACTGTTAACATCCCACACACATACACTATCACAACCCACTCACTGTCAGACGGTATACTGTCACCCTCCCACACAATGATACCCTCCCACACACTGTCAACATCCCACACACATACACTATCACAACCCACTCACTGTCAAACGGTATACTGTCACCCTCCCACACAATGTCACCCTCCCACACACTGTCAACATCCCACACACATACACTATCACAACCCACTCACTGTCAGACGGTATACTGTCACCCTCCCACACAATGTCACACTCCCACACAATGTCACCCTCCCACACACTGTTAACATCCCACACACATACACTATCACAACCCACTCACTGTCAGACGGTATACTGTCACCCTCCCACATAATGTCACCCTCCCACACACTGTCAACATCCCACACACATACACTTTCACAACCCATTCACTGTCAGATGGTATACTGTCACCCTCCCACACAATGTCACCCTCCCACACACTGTTAACATCCCACACACATACACTATCACAACCCACTCACTGTCAGATGGTATACTGTCACCCTCCCACACACTGTCACCCTCCCACACACTGTCAACATCCCACACATATACACTATCACAACCCACTCACTGTCAGACGGTATACTGTCACCCTCCCACACACTGTCACCCTCCCACACACTGTCAACATCCCACACACATACACTATCACAACCCACTCACTGTCAGATGATATACTGTCAACCTCCCACAAAATGTCACCCCCCTTCTCCCTGCCAACTTACATTCATCCCTCCTAATCTTGACTCTCTCATTTCCATAAACCATAACACACTCACCTGCTCTTGCTCTGCCACATTCCCCATCACATTAATCCTCCCAATCCTGTCACACCCACCTTCACGCTCACCCCCAACATTCATCCTCTATCACTCTGTCACACTCACCCCTGTCACTCATACCCCCCAACCATGCCACACTGACCCTGTCATACAACCCCTCCTAATCTTGCCACACTCACCTTCCCTTGTCCTGCCACACTCTCTCCTTCAACCATGCCACGCACTCCCCTAACCCTGGTACACTCACCCTGCCACATTAACGCCTCTAATCCTGTCACACTCTGCCACACTCACACTGTCACATTAACTTCTTTTAATCCTGTCACACTTACCTCCACTCACCACGTCTCACTCCCTTCTCCAACCATGCAACATTCACCCCAACCCTTTGATACTCACCCTATCACATTAATATAATATGTCACACTCACCCCCAAAACCTGCCACACTTACCCTGCTTCAGTCTGTCACACTCACCTCCCCATCCCTGTCTCATTCACCCCCTTGCCCTGTCATACTCATCCTGCCACAATTATTATTTTATAGACATGTGAATTTGTTTCGTTCCGAATGTTAATTCGGACGAATTTCGGGCAATTCGGACATTCGGATACTTCCGAATGACCGAATTGCTGAATTGCTGGAAGTGTCGAAGTTCTGAAGTTGCCGAAGTTTCGAAGTGCCGAAGCTCAGTATTGCCGAAGTACTAATATACCTACCCAGTGGAAGAATGAAGAATGTTACACTGTATACAAGTTTAAATAAAAAGTATACAAACATAGCCAGGATTCAGCTGTAAGCATTTGCAACACTTACAACCATCAAGTAACACACATTCATATAAAATGTAAGTTACTTATCCAGTCAATGGATGGGAATGAATAAGTAGATAACTTCCTAATTCCCATGGTATTAGGGAGCTATCTACTAAAAGGCTGAAAGACCTAAATTGGTCTTTCAGACAAATTTACTAATACTAAAGATTACTTAGTATTAGTAAATTATGCCCCTACTCGCTATACTGGTTGTCAAAATTGTCACTTAATATATAATGGTTATGATGTTGTTTGTTTGTTATAAATTTATGTTTATTGCTGTAAATATGGGTCATTGCCTTTTGTATGACAGAGGGATGGGTTATAGGTGGGGTGGGGGGCAATGACTTTAATTATTTATGTTGTCATGTTACGTTATAATTTATACCTATTTAATAAAGCTGTGGACTTATTAATCCATATAAGATCGGTGTTTGCGTTTTATTGGGTAGATGATAAGGTGAGGCCTTTTATTCCACCAGCCCATATGGCGACGATGTGCCTGTCATGTAGCCCCAAGAAACTAGCGTAGTGGATAGGGCCCTGACAGAGCTAGGAAGCGGGCTTAGGTGGAAAGTGGGTTGTAATTGGGCAATTTAGCTAGTGTGCTGATACAGTATTAATGGGTAGCCATTTTGGATTCCCTCATTCTTATTTACTCACTGGGCTGAATTTTTCCCTCCCACCATCTCTAAGAGGTTTGGAGGTTGGAGGGGTAGGGGTATCCGGGTTATCAAAATTGGCACTTTATGTATTACGGTTATGACATTGATTGTTTGTTATTAATGTATGTTTATTACTGAAAATATGAGTCATTGCCTTTTGTATGACCAAGGGATAAGTTATGTTATAGGTGGGGTGGGGGGCAATGACTTTAATTATTTATGTTACTTTATAATTTATATATATTTAATAAAGCTGTGGACTTATTGAGCCATATAAGATCGGTGTTCGTTTTTTATTAGGTAGATGATAAGGTAGGGTCTTTTATTCCACCAACCCATATGGTGACGATGCGTCTGTCATGTTGTTGCAACATAATGCACAGGAACAGAGGGTGTTGACTGCCCTGCTAAAACAAGCTTACATTCTAGAGGGAGTGGGGTAAAGTGGCACAAAATGTAAAGGTAATATGTATTTCATGTCGGTGAAAAAAGTAGGCCACTGCTAGTTAGTTTCCTACAATAGCTGAAGTCGAAGTGACTGGAAAAAATCCTGCCTTGAGATATGTAAATTTTAGTGCTGCCTCTTTTTTTTCTCTATTTGTCACTTTGCACTTGATCTCTAAATAAAATTAATATTTAGCATCTGTCCCCAACCATCAATCACCTTTTTTTCCACTAATCATCTTCCTCTTGATTAAACAGGAGATACAGCCTACACCACTGGGCAGACCATTTTTTTTCATACTAAATTGCTTATTTGCTACCCCCCAATCCCTCTCCCCATCAGCTTCTTTTCCATACCCTCTTTTTTGTAGCACCATGGACAGAACTATGAATCCCAAAATAAATGAAACTGCTTGTATATTGCCCATTTTGTTTGGTTTGTGATACATCCATATGGTATTTTGGAGTTGGATTGAGATAAATTGAGGATCGCCCAGAATTTGGCATAATCACAACTCATTTTAAATTGAATGCAAAAGTGTACGTGTCAGAATGGTGCCCAACAAAAAGTGGCATGATAGCTTGGCTTATTCCCATCTTTCTCAATACCTATCTACTCCAAGATGGATTCCTTTGTCTGTTTTCCTAAATTAATTTTTTTAAAGAAACTATCCAAAGTATTTTCTAGGGGGATTTACTGTTGTTTTCTTTCTAGGAGAATGTTTCCGATAAGGATAAACAATTAGTCTCAAGGTTTTGGAGGGTCACATCCTTTTCTCCTTCTACTAAACTTACTAAGTGCTAACTAATTTTATAGCTCAGCATTCTAACTAGTCTTTAGAGCAGAATCTACAATGTTTCATGTCTGACTACCGAGATTGGTCTGACCTGTTGCTATGGGCAGAGATCACCAACCATGAATTATGCCATCCATCCATTCTGTTAGACCATTAGATTATAGAAGCAGTTTTTAGGTTGTAGGTCACTGAATAACCGCATAGTACAAGATTTCCAATACTCTTTTACATGTTCGACAAAATATATGATGCAAGTTTATGTCTGTCACTTGGAGATATATGCGCTCAATGTAGCCATTATAAAGCACTAGTTTTAAAAACGAGGCACAAGTAAAGAAAAGCCATGATTTATCGTTCTGACTTTGTTTATCTGGGTAGCTCCTGGGACGCTGAAATAGAGACATTCAGTCATTTGGAAATAATGCATGAGAACTTTATTACTTCAGCTATCACACTCACTCACATCAATACAAGGGCGAACATATGTCAATTGGAAAATTTAATTTAATTTAAGCAATATTAGAATATTTATTAGACATTATATATTTACTATGCATTTAATGTGTTTTTATGAAACACTTTGCCTTTTGGATCATTACCCATGCTATGGTTTTTAAAAAAGCTATGTTTAATCTGGTATCTGCAGGAATGCAGTATGTAGGCCGAAACACGATGCCTGCCTGTGTTCATCTGCATGTGAAGCTGGGAATTCTGGGATAGTTGTGGATACAGGATTTCTCAAATTAGCTGCACTCAAGGGGGACTTCCCAAAGACCAACTTGAGATATGTAGGTGATGCACATTAGTAACTTCTATCTGCACGTTAGGATGATTTATCATCTTTGGTCTCACCATAATGTTTTTGGCACCCCTCAGAGAGACTTCAACTTCCATATCACAACTGGTGCCATGCTGACAAAACTCAAAAGATAAAATTGTACAGTCCATTGATGGTTTTTGGTCACTTGTCCTTTTGGATCATAACCCATGGTTTAGTTTTAAAAAAGCTGAGTTCATTGCTAAGGGTATTTGCAGATATGCAGGGTGAAGTCTGAAAGACAAAGCAGGAATTCTGGGATAGCTGTGGAAATATGTTTTCTGTCAGTTTCTGTGGTCAAGGGGGTAGATAGATAGATACTGACTTTCCTATGGGAAAGCATTGAATTGGGTGTGATTGTCAATTATGATGATCTCAGCCAAAGAGGTGCGAGGGGAGCCAAACACAGCACCGGGAAGTCAGCATCTCCACATACAGATAGATTGACTCAATGCATCACTATGGGAAAAGTTCAGCATCTTCATGCAGAGCCTCTGAGTCACTGACACTAGAGGTTCCCTAAGTAGAAAAGTAAACACTGCCTTTTCTCTGAAAAAGCAGTGTTTACATTAAAATGCAGGGACATACTATACTACTATACTATACCATACTATAATACTGCTTTACTTACAAGTTTGTTTTTGGACAGTGTTTGTAAATCTTGGAAACAGTATATGTACAAAAATTTATACGTACACAGGTCTTTAGGGTTGTATACATAATTGACCTCAAAGATAAAAGGACAAAAAATAATAGTGCAGTACAGTATGTGCAGTGAATAAGTAGTGGATAATCTTGTGTGGTTTCCACTCACATTTTATTGAGCTAACTCAGAGCTCTGCTGTATTGCGCATGGACGGAACAATCCACGTCTGAGGATGTGTGATGGTATGGATGTCACGGGTGCCTCAAATAAAGTGCAGTATGCAGGACCTATGTGGAAGTGAATACAAAAAAGAAATACGCCAATGGTGAAGTAAGTACTGGTAAATATTCAGATGAAATAATAAAGTTGTGGTGAACTTGCCCTCCCCACAAGCTCCTGGAGGAGCCTGCTAGCCAGCCTCTTGCCCCAGGACTATGGGCCAAGACTTGTAAAAAGACTTGGTTCGTGGGATTTATATGTACTGTTCCAGAACCGAACTAACTCGTGAACTGCAGACCACCTCTGAGCTTATTGACCCTTATTAACCTCTCCTGACACTTCAATCAGTGTGGGTTCTAATTGTGCAGCTGGGTGGCCCGCCATTCGTATGCACAAACGCGTGGGAACTGGGTTTGGCGGCCAACTTGTTAGCGAGAATGCAGGCAACGGTGTTCGGGAATCGAGTTCATGGAACTAAAATCGAACCCTGCAACTCCTGAACACTGCAGAACTTTGATGAACACCTGCTTCTCTCCCATACATGTCAGGAGAGCGCCGTTCGGTAGGTTTGTTAGTATGAACCATAAGAACAAAGGTACCAACAAGCCAGAGTTTGCGTTCGGTATTTCTTTCGTATGGAACTCCCGAAAGTGACCGTCTGCTACCACTGAATCCCTGGAACTGATTTGGGCAGGCGCCTCGTGTGCGGTCGGTCAGAACTTTACCCCTGTGGCGATTCAACTTTGTTCGTGGGATCTGAGCACTTTTAGGACAACTTAGCCGCTCAGATCCAGGCTATCTGGGGATGTATAGACTGTGGGGGTTCCTACAGGGGAGACATATGTATTTTTATGTGTTTTCATAGCTGGTATTGTTTTGCTAAGTCATGGTGACATTGTATTTCTTGGGCATATTGTGGGTGTGTTTATGGGTGTGTTTGTAGGTGTGTTTTGGGCGTGTCACTGTACTCAGATTCTGTATATAATTTGGCTGGAATAAACAGATCGTCTTCACCCTTCACTAAGCCTCGACTCGTGTTTGGGTGATACCGCGGTTACCTCTTCAGCGATACCTATAATCACTGGCAGCTATAAGCACTCTGGAGCTATCACAGCCATGAAGGGGTGACCACAGGCGGTACTAACCCATCTTCAGGAGGGTATACCACCGCAAAAGTAATGTACTTACATTTACCAGAGCAGATCTTGCTCTAGTATAAACAGCATTGGTGGTATAATCCCCACCTAGGAATGCGATGGTACCAGGAAGCAATGGATGGATGAATAAAGATATATATATAAATATAAAATATACTACTTATTAGCCATACAAGAAAAACAATAAACACAGTATAAAATAACTTTAAGAAGTCCCACTTAACGCGTTTCGCCTCTCCACTTCACCATTGGAGTATTTCTTTTTTGTATTCACTTCCACATATGTCTTGCATACTGCACTTTATTTGAGGCACTGCTCCAGTCCTCCCGCCCCACCACCTGCTACTTAGATCCAATTTCATCGCATCTCATCAGTACTCTGTCTTCTTCTCTTCAATCTCTCTCTCTCTTCTGGCATATTTCCATCGCCCTTCAAACATGCAACTATAACCCCTATACTAAAGAAGCTCCAACTACCGTCCTATCTTGCTACTACTTTGCATCCAAGATCCTTGAAAGAATTGTGTATGAGAGATTGACAGACTTCCTCAAGTCCAATTTTCTGCTAGACCCGCTTCAGTCTGGTTTCCGCACTAAGCACTCTGTGGAAACGGCACTGACCAAAGTATCCAATGATCTACTCACTGCAAAATCTCATGGTCACTACTCTAGCCTAATTTTCCTTAACCTTTCTGCGGCTTTTGATATTGTTGATCTTCAACAGCTTCTTCTCATCCTCCGCAATATCGGTCTACAAGATATTGCTCTCTCTTGGTGCTCCTCCTACCTCTCCCAGCGCTCTTTCAGTGTTTCTTTCTCTGGCTCTGCTTCTTCTCCCCAACTCCTCTCTGTTGGTGTCCCCCAAGCATCAATCCTTGATCCCCTACTGTTCTCCATCGATACTGCCTCCCTTGGTAAACTCATTAGCTCCTTTGGCTTTCAATATCATTTCTATGCGGATGACATGCAAATCTATCTGTCATCTCCTGATCTCTCCTCATCCCTCTTGACTAGTGTCTCTGACTGCCTCTCTGCTATTTCTAACTGGATGGCTGCCCACTTCCTTAAACTCAACTTGACCAAAACTGAAATTCTGGTCTTTCCTCCTCACCTTTCTGTCAGTCCCTACATTGGCTTCCTGTAAGATATAGGGCTCAATCTAAAATTCTGGTTCTTGCTTTCAAATCTCTACATAATGCTGCTCCCACCTATCTGTCCTCCCAAATACACAAGTATGTCCCATCTAGGCCCTTACGCTCTGCTAAAGACTTACGTCTATCTTCTGTCTGTACTCCCACCTCTGATGCTCACCTTCAAGACTTTTCGATGGCTGCACTGTTCCTGTGGTACTCACTTCCCTCCTCCGTTAGATGCTCACCCTGTCTCCACTCCTTCAAAAAATCATTAAAAACTCACTTCTTCATAAAAGCGTATCAATTAAACTGTTAATAGCTCCCGACTGATTCCTCTCTTGCAACTGTTATTAGTCTAATACTATCCTTATGTTTTGTGTCACTTTACCCCACTCCCTCTAGCATGTAAGCTCATTGAGCAGGTCCCTCAACCCCCCTTTTCCTTGTTTGGTTACAACTCCAAACAACCCTTACCTCCTCACACGTATCATGTGGAATGATTAAGTTTGGACATTCCACTTGATACACGTGAGGTGGTAAGGGGTTGTTTGTCACGCTAAGGTGCAATTCAGCTTATTTTGTATTTTTATGGGTTCATAATAAAGCAGAGAAGTATCCTATGAGAAATTTTGACAATGGAATATCCCCTCACTTTCATTATTACATTACCCCACCCAATGCCAATAGATGGGGGCACGGGTGGACAAAGGCAAATTATTATTTTTTTACCCTCCCAGTGGATGCCATTCAGCATTGGAAACAAGCCCTTTATGTTGAAAAAGCATCTGTTTCTTATAAATAAAGTTGTTACTATTGAAAGGTTGTCTTTTAATTTCAAAAATATACATTTTAAAATCGAATAAAATAATACACAAAATAGTGTGAAATTCAAAATGTGATCTTGAAACAGACAGTAGTCTCAGGACCTCTTCATGTGGTCTTATAGAGATAAATGTAGCCAACTGATATTATGTTTTAGAGAATACATTTGAGAGCATAAGACAAAACTTTGAATGAGAGGGAAGTAATTTTTTTGTGTAAAGGCCCTCAGTGAGGATTTACCAACCAATGTTGCATAAATTAGAGAGAAAATGCATTAAAGGAAAATTCTATATTTGAAAATGCATATATTTTACAAACATTTCATTAATTTTTCCAAAAAATAGCATTTACTAAAATTTGCACAAATGTTTTGTAACCCCTAAATTGTACCTTTCAGAAGGTGATCTAAGTTTGCAGTTATTGAAGAGGGGTGGCCCTTTTTGCCTAGCACCAATCAAATGCTTATCATCAAGCACTGATGACAAAATTCCCAGTCCAAAGCTTGTCATGGAGATGAGTGTTCTTTGGTTAAATTTAATTGATAAATAATATTCTTAATCAAAACATTTTGACCTGAGCCTCTTTGATTTTGATTGTATCAATGGTTATAGTGATCCATACAAGGGGAAATAAATATGTTGGCTTTTATGGAAAGCGTATTTGCAGTCTATTTTTTCCCTATTATATTTCTATTTTTTCCCTATAAATATTTTTTTATACCCAGATTCAAATGGAGCCTCATATCTATCTACAGTTGTGCTCAAAGGTTTGCATACCCTTGGACAATTGATATATATGTACCATTTTTAAAGAAAACGTGAGTGAGCAGGCAAAACACATTTCTTTTATTTCCTATGAGATTCATATTCAACTGTAGTTTACAACAAAGAAAAACATGAAATGACCCCTCTTAAAAAGTCTGCATACTCTTAGTTCTTAATAATATGTATTGCTCCATTTAGCATCAATGAGAGCATGCAGTCTTTTGTAATAGTTACTTGCAGGTGGTATAGCTGCCATTCATTTTGGCAAAATGCCTCCAGGTCATGCAAAGTCTTTGGTTGTCTTGCATTAAGTGCATGTTTGAGATATTAAGGTCTGGAGACTGTGATGGCCACTCCAGAAACTTTTTCTGCTGTAACCACTGGAGGGTCAACTTGTCCTTGTGCTTAGGTTCATTGTCATGCTGGAAAGTCCAAGAGTGTCCAATGCGCAGCCTTCGTGCAGATTGCAAATTGTCTGCCAGTATTTAATGATAACATGCTGCATTCATCTTGCCATCAATTTGCACAAGATTCCCCGTACCTTTAGAGTTCACACCCCCCCAAAACCACCACCATGCTTCACAGTGGGTATGGTATTCTTTTCACTATAGGCCTTGTTGACAACTCTCCAAACACAGCGCTTATGGTTGTGACCATAAAGCTCTATTTTGGTCTCGTCACTCCAAATTACACTGTGCCAGAAACTGTGAGGCGTGTCAAGGTGTTGTTGGGCATTTTGTAACCATGCTTTTTTTGTGGAATTGTCACAGTAAAGTCCAGCTCATTTTTGTTCAAGTATCATTGTATTGTGCTCGTTGAAACAACCACACCGTCTTTTTCCAGAGCAGCCTGTATTTCTCCTGAGGCTACCTGTGGGTTTTTCTTTGTATCCTGAACAATTCTTCTGGCAGTTGTGGCTGAAACATTCAAGGCTATGTAAACTTTTGATCAGGGCCATTTGGGTGATTACTGTTATCGCTATGATTTAAAAAAGAGCCAAACAACAATGTGACAATAAATTGCTTCATATGATCACTATCTTTCAATAAAATAATTTTTTGGGGATGATCAATCATATTTTCAAAATCAATGCCAACATTTCACAAGTTCTGCCAGAGTATGCAAACTTTTAGCACAACTGTAAGATATTTACCATGCGCATTCTTATGTTAGCAATAGAACACAGTGAAAAATATATCTTGAGTGGCTGTCCATCACACTGTAGATTGGTATCTATGATTATCTTACAAGACCTACATAGGTTGCGAATGAAGATGTCTTCTTGTCGTAGCCTAGCAATAGGGGGATGGGGGGGAATTCAGATTATTTGTTTTGATTATTAATCTCAAAGTCCTGGCAAGTTATACATTAAAAAGCCTAAGAACAAGCTAGTTTGAAAGCAGTAAAAAAAAATGTATGCAAGTTGTTAACAACACAGTCATATATATATTTGTACTGCACTTAAGGCCACCCAATGGCTATTGCTGAACAGGGGTCCAGTCTGGTGTTGCGGCCCTGTAACAGCACGACCAGGCTGTAATTTCGTCAATGCTGGGAGGAAGTGAGTTCATGTCACTTCCTCCCAGCTGCAGAGGGAGATAAGTACGAGGCAGAAGAGAAGGCACAGGATAAGCGAGTGGAGGAGGCAGAAGAGGCTCAGGGGGTTGGGGAGAAGCAACAAGAAACCCAGCTCCAGACCCACAGTTTCCTCATCCTCATCCACCAGCAGGAACCAAGGCAAGTTACCCTCCTGCACATGAGGGTATGTTACCAGGAGGGTGGCTAAAAATAATAACATGGTGGCATATGTGTGTATGTGCTTGAAACATAGAAACATGGAAACATAGAATGTGATGGCAGATAAGAACCATTTGGCCCATCTAGTCTGCCCAATTTTCTAAATACTTTCATTAGTCCCTAGTCTTATCTTATAGTTAGGATAGCCTTATGCCTATCCCACGCATGCTTAAACTCCTTTACTGTGTTAACCTCTACCACTTCAGCTGGAAGGCTATTCCATGCATCCACTACCCTTTCAGTAAAGTAATACTTCCTGATATTATTTTTAAACTCTATGTTTCTATGTTTCTATGTTTCAGTGTGTGTATCTATGTGTGTCAGTGTGTGTGTTAGTGTGTTTATATGTGTGTGTCTGTGTGAGTGTTAATGTGTATGTAGTTTGTCTTGGGTCCACAAAACATTGCATTGATACAGGGTATAATAGGGTACAATAAAATACAAAAACAATATTAATACACAATATAGACAAAATTTAACATAGAACAGGTAGGAAATATATAATCAACCATGACAGATGCCAGAGTGATGTGACCAGAGTGGGCATGTATGGAGCAATTGTCCCTTGGATTGGAACCACACTACTCGGACTCGAACCAGCCCCCAGTAGCCATGCAGATTTTTATTATGTTCAGGCATAATAAAGGGACTCTATGGCAACTTGTGTGGGGTTTGACACTTTTCGTCCAGAGGAATACTTGGGACAATTACACAAAGCTGGTCTGGTTAATGGGAAGTCGACCCAAGGATTGAGGGATACCGGGGCAATACTCTGGTTCAAAGACACCTAGTCTGGGAGACAGCAAAAAGCTTATGCTGTGTGGCGGTTCAAGTCGGTATACAAGTTCAGTATACCGATTACCCACAGTGAAAATCCATCTCGATTGGGATGCTGGATCTGGCTATGTGGGAGTCGGGATAAATGAACTTCCTACAGAAGTACTACTAGGGAATTACTTGGACCAGCTCACCTCTGAGTTCTCCGGCCCACCAGCAATGGAGCCACACCTTGTGACAACCCAGCTGCAGGCTCACTCGATGGAGGCTGGATCACACTCTGACAAGGCACAGGTAAGACCGACTTTCCCTAACCAGACAGTGACCACAGCCCCGCTCATTTGAGAGGGGAGTAAAAGAGAACCCAACTATTTAGGGTTACTGATCCTGGTCTGAGACAGACCAGGGAGACGTGAGATGATTTATATGAAATGACTGAGAAAGTTACTCACGGGTCGCCCCCTATGCTAAAGCGTCAGCTGGTAGTGCCACAGAATTACCGTCTGGAGCTTCTGTGGATTTGGCACTACATCTTCCTGACAGGACATCTCGGCATTCACCAGACCTTACAAACGTTCACTCATAACTTCTACTGGCCCAGAGTAGGGAAGAAGAGCTCGGTTACAGTCCATGCCCATCGTAGAGGTGCCCTTTAGCCGGGTAGCCATGGACATTGTGGGGCCCTTAGCTAAGCCTAGTCCCTCCGGTAAGAAATATATTCTTACCGTAGTAGACTATGCTACCTGGTACCCAGAGGCTATACATTTTAATTATTAACTGTTCCACTGTGATATATATTGTCTAATGAAAAACATGTTAATTTACATAGTGAGTGGACTAAATTTCTGCATCAAGTGTTCTGAGCTCCTTTGTAAGTCTTTTAGGTTAGTAAAAAACAACTAAAGCTCTTTCTTGGAAACTGCACTATAACTTCCTTCATTATCTAGAGTCTAGTCTATTACATCCTATTTGATTTCCTGTAACAGCTGAAGTGTTTATCTTCAGTTCTAGACAGAGCCAGTTTTGCTGAAAAAGAAGCATAACCACTCAAGCTACAAAAATATTTAATTTGCCTTAGAGATTGAGATGATTTTTGGACTGGTCATGCAGAAAGCGTATCCTAACACGAATTAACAACCTTGATTTGCTTAAAAATGTACCAAGGCACATAACAAAAACTCTTCACAGGTTTATTTAATAACTCTAAATGTGAATTTCAAATTTAAAGGGATGCTATAGGCATCAAAACAAGTTTAGCTTGTTTAGTTTAGGTAATATTTTACTATATTTAGGAGAGATAGGGGACCCAAGGTGGGCTAGATAGTGATTTTAAAACTATAGGGTCAGAACATACATGTTTTGATGCCTATAGTGTCCCTTTAAGGCTAAACCAAAAAAAGCCAAGCTGAAAATATTATTCCAGTCAGCTATGCACCCAGTTCTGCTACTATGACCTTACATTTTATATTAGTTTTGAATAAACTTTGAATTCTTGATACTTTTCACTGTAGTTAACAATCCTGTTGGTGAGTTTAAACATACTTTTCAACATGTTTGATGTACTAATTTGTCTGATAGAACCCAAAGCCATACCATATATACGTGTGTATATCTACGTGTGTGTTTGTATATGTGCATACAGCTCAACATTCACACGCTAACTCCTTAAGGACCAAACCTCTGGAATAAAAGGGAATCATGACATGTCACACATGTCATGTGTCCTTAAGGGGTTAATGAAGCAGTTTTAGAGTATATAGATCATGCGCACTGCAGTCTTACTGCTCAATTATGCAGCCCTAGCTACACTTCCTATGGCTGTGATTCACCTTGCATTAAACAAAATGGTTTCAGTTTCTTTCAGATGTTTTAGAAGTTTTTATCTCCTGTTCAGTAAATTGAAGTTTATACACACACAGGATATGCCATAAAGGAAGTTTAAGTATTGGATCTCTCTCTCCAGGTAGTGTTTAGGAAGGCGGTGCAAGTCACATGCAGGCAGGTGTGACCACTGCAGTATAAACAAAGTGATTAAACTCCTAAATGGCACAGAATTGGGTGAGACTTTAAGAACACCAAAACTGCTTCATTAAATGGACTCTAAAGTCACCAGAACAATTACAGCTTAATGTAGTTATTCTGGTGAGTATAGTCAGTCCCTGCAGGCATTTTGTTGTAAACATTGTCTTTTCAGAAATATTGTTCCTTAGGGAATCCTCCAGTGGCCACTTCTCAGATGGCCACTGGAGGTTATTCCTTGGCAGTGCTGTACACTGTGCACACTGCACTCTGTGCAGCACTGACATTCAGCGTCTCCATGCTGTGCACGGAGCCACTGAACTTTCCCCATAGAGATGAAATGATTCAATGCATCTCTACGAGGAGATGCTGATTGGCCAGGGTGGCATTTGGCTTCATCCCCTGGCCTGTATCCTTGATGATCTGAGCCAATCCAATGCTTTCCTATGGCAAAGCATTGTGATTGGCTGAGATCATTACTTCTGATGATGTCAGCCAAGGAGGCAGATTCGGGCAGAGCCAGCACTGGCAGACTGGAAATAAGGTAATATTTTACTATATTTAGGAGAGATAGGGGACCCAAGGTGGGCTAGATAGTGATTTTAAAACTATAGGGTCAGAACATACATGTTTTGATGCCTATAGTGTCCGTTTAAGGCTAAACCAAAAAAAGCCAAGCTGAAAATATTATTCCAGTCAGCTATGCACCCAGTTCTGCTACTATGACCTTACATTTTATATTAGTTTTGAATAAACTTTGAATTCTTGATACTTTTCACTGTAGTTAACAATCCTGTTGGTGAGTTTAAACATACTTTTCAACATGTTTGATGTACTAATTTGTCTGATAGAACCCAAAGCCATACCATATGCTCTTTTTAAGGAGCATTTAACTCTATCTTTACCTTGTGCTAGCAAATACTCTATGCTGAAGAATTGATTGGCAAGGAAAAGCAGTCCCACAGCCAGTGCCCTATGGGTGCTATGTAAACTCCCTAGCCTGTGCTGCTAATGCACATCATTTCTGGTTTACAAAATAAACTGCAAACTATTACATATATATTATAATGCATTTTTGGCAAGGTTCCCCTTAAGAAGTACCGACACACCTTTAACTCCTACTGCTCCAGCCAGGTGACAGCTGACTGAGGTTTTATAATTACATCAATACCCCAGAACAAACTTGTGAACATAAACACTCAATGTGACTGTTCCAGGGTCTCTTACTGTCCCTGGGTCACAGCTTCTCTAACCCTCCGCTACTCCTGGATTCAGCTACAGCATACAGTGATTCTAGCCCTCTGGAACTTTGTAAAATTCCCCAATATAGTGGACTCAACCAGTCGTATTGGGTAAAAGCAGCAATCTGAACTTTATTTGGCCACACTCGGCTTCTTATGCAGATCCTGGAAATCTGGGACATAATTGGGTCAAGACATGATAACTTAATTTCCTGCTGGACACCAAGACACATAGCACAATAGCTTTTACATAATACAATTAACACAATAGCTTTCATTCAGCTCAACATTTTACATAATAAATGTAAACAATGTACCCCCATATCCTATATATCATTTTAAAGTCTGTGACCAGGCCCATAGTCTGTGGGCAGGAGGCTAGTTGTTATGCCTCTCCAGCAGGCTGTGGCACGGGAGCTTCCGTGACAGTGTCACTCCTGATTATATACAGGGCCGTCTTTACCGCTGGGCAAACGGGACAACGGCCCTAGTCCCAGAAGCAGCTGCACCGTGGGCCCTGCTGGCCTCAAGCATTTCTTCCACCCGCCTTACAGCCGCACACTAAGGAGGCATACTGGGTGGCCCATGCACTAAGAGCGTGACCGGGCCCTCTTGCTTTTCAGCAGCCGGCTGGGAGGAAGTGAGGGCCGCACGTCACTTCCTCCCATAAAGAGGCAGAGTGGAGGGGGTCTGGGACGAGCAAAGATAGCCTAAGGTAGGAAACTGGAGGGTCGGTTTAATAGTGTAAATTTTGTGTGTGTGTGTTATTATTATTTTATTATTTATATAGCGCCAACAAATTCCGTAGCGCTGTACAATGGGTGGACTAACAGACACATAATTGAGATCAGACCACTGACGTACAGGAACAGAGGGGGTTGAGGACCCTGCTCGATGAGCTTACATGCTAGAGGGAGTGGGGTATAGTGACACAAAGGGTTAAAGTAGGGGAATTAAATAGTTTGTTACAGAAGGGTTTATTGAGTGCTTGGTAGGTCATTTTTGACAGGTGCAGGAACGGAGTCATGGGGTGGGGGATGAGAAACCTGCTGACAGTTTAATTGATACGCTTTAATGAAGAAGTGAGTTTTCAAAGATTTTTTTGAAGGAATGGAGGCTGGGTGAAAGTCTGATTGAGGAGGGAAGGGAGTTCCACAGAAGAGGTGCAGCCCTGGAGAAGTCTTGAAGGCGAGCATCAGAGGTGGGGATCCGGGCAGAGGATAGGCGTAGGTCTTGGGCTGAGCGCAGGGGTCTCGACGGGACATACTTGTGTATGAGGGAGGATAGGTATGTTGGAGCAGCATTATGTAGGGATTTGTAAGCAAGCGCCAGAATTTTGAATTGGGCCCTATATCTAACTGGAAGCCAATGCAGGGACTGACAGAGCGTGGAGGCGTGGGAGGTGCGACCGGACAGGAAAATAAGCCTCGCAGCCGTATTCATTATAGATTGC
The DNA here is from genome assembly GCA_933207985.1 of Pelobates cultripes. NCBI lineage: Eukaryota > Metazoa > Chordata > Amphibia > Anura > Pelobatidae > Pelobates > Pelobates cultripes. The sequence goes on from OW240921.1 coordinate 43,135,157, forward strand.
AGCGGTGCAAGCTGGGAACATGTAAGACCGGTGAGAAGGGGATTGCAATAGTCAAGGCGAGAGAGAACAGCATGAACCAGTATCTGTGAATGTCTCAGTACATGTATGTATATGTATGTCAGTATGTCTGTCAGTGTATGTGTCAGTATGCCTGTCAGTGTGTGTGTGTGTCAGTATGCCTGTGAGTGTATGTCAGTATATCTTAGTATATGTGTGTCAATATGTCTGTCAGTGTATGTGTCAGCATATCAGTATGCCTGTGTGTGTGTCTGTGAATGTGTGTCAATATGTCTGTCAGTATATGTGTGTGTGTGTGTGTCAGCATATCTGTTAGTGTATGTTTCTGTGTTTGTCCATATGAATGTCAGTGTGTGCATGTCTGTATCAGTATGGCTCTTTGTGCCAGTGTGTTGGTGAATGTGTCAGCATGTCTGTCAGTGTGTCAGTATGTCTGTGTATCTCTCAGTATATATCTGGCTGTCTATGTGTCAGTATATCTGTCAGTTTATGTGTCTGTGTAAGTATGTCTATCAGAGTATCTTTGTGTGTCAGTTTGTCTCTCTCTATGTGTCTGTATATCTCTGTCTGTATCTATATGTTGTCATTGTGTTTATCTCTGTTTGTCAGTGTGTATCTGTATGAAGTCTGTGTGTGTATCTGTGTATCTGCAAGTGTGTCAGGTGTGTGTATCTGTTTGTCTGTGTAACTGCATGTGTGTAGGTGTTTGTATATTTGTGTATGTCAGGATGTGTATCGGTGTGTCAGTGTGTATCTGTATGCTGTCTTTGTGTGTTTCGGTGTATCTGTATGTTGTCAGTATGTGTATCTGTATGTTATTAGTATGTGTCGGTGTATCCGAATGTGTGTCAGGTTGTGTATCTATGTCAGGTTGTGTATTTTTGTGTTTGTGTGTGTATATCTACGTGTGTGTTTGTATATGTGCATACAGCTCAACATTCACACGCTAACACTACACACAAATACACCCCTGCATTCAAGCTTCAGCACTACATACAAATACACACCTGTGTTAAACACCAACATTATATGTATATACACCCCTACATTCAAAAACCACCACTACACACAAATACATGCTTACATTCAAACGCCAACACCACATACAAAAACCTGTTTACATTGAAACACACAGAAACTGCTTAGTGTTAAATACAAACCTGCAAACATGGGTAAATGGTAGAGCCCCAGCTGTCAAGGCATTGCTGGAGTTGCACGACAGATGGGGATCTACCTTTGAAACATCCTTGCAAAAAATATTCTTGCACCTCTTTACTTTAGGTTGCACTCCTGGGGATTGCATGCCTGGGCAGGGTGTACAGGGTCCAGGGGCCCAAGCAAATACTTTGCCCAGGGTCCAATCAATATTAAAGATGGCCCTGATTATATACAGGGGTGGACTGACCACTCGGGCCCGGAGCTGCTGTGGCCTGGCTGGGGAGATCAGTTGATCTCCTCAATCTGCCCAAGGTTAAGTAAGTCAATTTAACAGTCTCTGAGACTGTCAGGAAGCTCTACCTGCTTGGTCTCTAATTCAGTGCCCCGGAGGAAGCACTCTCTGTTAGATTAGAGGAGGGGGAATTTCCTCCTCCCTCAGCCCCTCCCCTCTGTGGTGTTAAAGTTGAACCCCTACCGGCCCCTGTGAGGTCCTCCCAAGAGCAACACAAACTCCAGTCAGCAGCCTATGCTAGTAACCTTCTTCTGTGTGCATGTAGTGAGCTTGTGCTTAGTGATCATGTGTGCTAGTAACCTTCTGTTTACATGTAGTGAGCTTGTGCTTAGTGATCATGTGTGCTAGTAACCTTCTGTGTGCATGTAGTGAGTTTGTGTTTAGTGATCCTGTGTGCTAGTGACCTTCTGTGTGCATGTAGCAAGCTGTGTTTAGTGATCCTGTGTGCTAGTGACCTTCTGTGTGCATGTAGTGTGCTTGTGCTTAGTGATCCTGTGTGCTAGTGACCATCTGTGTGCATGTAGTGAGCTTGTGTTTAGTGATCCTGTGTGCTAGCGACCTTCTGTGTGCATGTAGCGAGCTGTATTTAGTGATCCTGTGTGCTAGTAACCTTCTGTGTGCATGTAGTGAGCTTGTGTTCCGTGATCCTGTGTGCTAATGACTTTCTGTGTGCATGTAGTGAGCTTGTTTGTGTGTCAATGAGCTTGTGTTTAGTGAGCTTGTGTGTGTCAGTAAGCTGGTGTTTAGTGAGCTTGTGTGTGTGTATGTCAGTAAGCTTGTGTGTGTAGTGAGCTTGTGTGTAGTGACATTGCGTGCATGTCAGTGAGCTGTCTGTAGTGAGCTGTGTGAGCTTGTTTGTAGTGAGTTTTTGTCAGTGAATTTGTGTGTATATGTCAGTGAGCTGTCTATCGTAAACTATGTGAGTTTGAGTGTAGTTAGATGCAGGGCCGGACTGGGGATACGAAGCAGCCCTGGAAAAAAATCTATGCCAGCCCCATAAGTCATTGTGCTATGTAGGGTGTTATATATTAAAGGACCACTATAGTGCCCTGAGGGTGCCCCCACCCTCAGGGTCCCCCTCCCGCCCGGCTCTGGAAGGGGGAAAGGGGTAAAAAATTACCTTTTTCCAGCGCTGGGCGGTGAGCTCTCCTCCTCCGATCCTCCTTCTCTCCTCCCCGTCGGCTGAATGCGCACTCGCGGCAAGAGCTGCGCGTGCATTCAGCCGGTCACATAGGAAAGCATTATAAATGCTTTCCTATGGACGCTGGCATGCTCTCACTGTAGCGCCTCTAGTGGCTGTCAATGAGACAGCCACTAGAGGAAATAGGGGAAGGCTTAACCCATTCATAAACATAGCACTCTGAAACTGCTATGTTTATGAAAAAATGGGTTAACCCTAACTGGACCAGGCACCCAGACCACTTCATTAAGCTGAAGTGGTCTGGGTGCCTAAAGTGGTCCTTTAATGTATGTGTGTATATATATATATATATATATATATATATATTATTGATACATTTCTTCTTCTAATTCAAAATATTAGTCCTTTCAGGGTAATTAAATTATACAGTAAAGCATACTCACACACAGACACAGACAATCTTACTGATGCACACAAATAGGCTCATTGACAGACAATCTCAATGACACACACAGATAAGGTTACTGGCAGACACACAAATTTAGTACAGACAAACTCTGATACACACACAAGCTTACTACAGACAAGCTCACTGTCACACACACACGCTCACTACAGACAAGCTCGCTGATGCGCACACACTCTCCCTACAGACACGCCCATTGACACACACATGCTCCCTACAGAAGAGCTCACTAACACAGATTCACTACAGACAAGCTCACTGACACACATATGCTCACTACAAACAAGCTCACTGACACACACGCTCACTACAGACAAGCTCACTGACACATATGGTCACTACAGACAAGCTCACTGACACACACACTCACTACAGACAAGCTCACTGACACATATGGTCACTACAGACAAGCTCACTGACACACACGTTCACTGACACACACGCTCACTACAGACAAACTCACTGACACACACGCTCACTACAGACAAGCCCACGATCACACCCATGCTCCTTACAGACAAGAGCTCACTAACACACACACATATGATCCCTACAGACAAGCTCACTGACACACACACACACAGGCTCCCTCACTAGCAGGTGCGCACACACACACAGAGGCAGACAGTCACTGACACCGAGGCAAACATCCACACATACAGACAGGCAGACAGCCACACACACAGGCAGACCGTTACACACACACACACAGTCACACACAGACAGTAACATACACAGGCAGACAGACACACACACACACAGACAGTCACACACACACAGGCAGTCATACACAAAGGCAGTCACACGCACACACAGACAGTCACAGACAGTCACACACAAACACACACTAACAGTCACACACACAGTCACACACTCACAGACAGTCACACACACACACACACAGTCACAGTCACACACACAGTCACAGTCACACACACAGTCACAGTCACACACACACACAGTCACACACAGTCACACACAGTCACAGTCACACACAGTCACAGCCTCACACACAGTCACAGCCAAGCACACAGCCTCACACACACACACAGGCAGTCACAGTCACACACACACACAGTCACACACACACAGATGTAGTCACAGGCCTCGGCCAATACTACTACCACAGGCAGCCTCACAGTCACACACACACAGGTGGCAGTCACAGTCACACACACACAGTCACACACACACAGACAGTCACACACACAGACAGTCACACACAGTCACACACACACACAGTCACACACACACACAGGTAGTCACAGTCATACACACAGACAGTCACACACACAGTCACACACACACACAGACAGTCACACACACACACAGGCAGTCACAGTCACACACACATAGACAGTCACACACACACAGTCACACACACAAACAGACAGTCACACACACACACACACACAGTCACACAGACAGTCACACACTCACAGACAGTCACACACTCACAGACAGTCACACACTGACCTCCTTCTTACCTCCTGCTTGGAGCTCCTGGAGGCTGGTTGTTGGGGAAGCAGGGACTCCTTCCTGCTTCCCATGCTGCAATTAGCCGGCCCCGCCGCACAGTAAGCTCCGCCTCAGCCGCACGCTAAGCCCCGCCCCCGCCGCACAGTAAGCTCCGCCCCCGCCGCAATTTTTTTTTTTTATTTTTTTTTAAATGATCCCGGGCGGCCATGTGTGAGCCGGCCGCCTGGCTCCCCCTGCTCCCAAGGGGCTATGTGCGGCCGCACAGCTCACACACGGCCGCCGGGATCACAGGAGCTGTCAGACCGGCCCCAGGTGCCGCGGCCCACCGGGAAATTTCCCGGTATCCCGGTGGGCCAGTCCGGCCCTGGTTAGATGTTTGTAGTGAGCTTGTATATGTCAATGAGCTTTCTGTAGTGAGATATTGAGTTTGTCTTTGTGCCTGTATGTGCAGGAGCAAAAATGTTGAATTAAAAAAAAAGATGTAGTAAGGCAATTTGGCCTGTATTTGTGGGAGGTGCTTGGTATACACTCCTAGCCTACTTAAGGCACACCCCTTACCTTGCTCCTTACAGTTCGAGGTCAGCGTTGAATGAGGATCCTCTTCCGGGTTCTCTCAGACACCATCTTGATTTTCACTGTCCACAAGTTTTTCCACGGCAAACTGTGTCCAGGAATCCTGTTCCAGGCCTTTCTGTCCGTCCAGCCTCTTCTGACCCCAGTTATCGTCGTAGATCGCGTCCCAGGAACTCCTAAACCGTAAGTTAGACCTACCTGTCACGCCAGGATCGGTTCCCACGGCGTCCGGTACAGCACGGGTCCTCGCTTTACGTTTTTTTCCCTGTTATGTGGCAATTGAATAAGCCGTTCGTGGTTTCATTTCGTGCAGTATTCGGCTAATCAGTATATTAGTTAAAGGTTGTCATTTCACATAAAACTGTTCCGTGTTGCAATGAAATAAGTTATCCTTTCGGTTGTTTCCCTGTTCGGCACTTATTCATGATATGCCTAAACACGCTTGCACGTTCGCATAAAATTTCATGCGTATAAACTGTTCTTTTCAGTTTCTGTTTCCCTTGCCATAGGGTTTCGGTTTTTCTTGCTAAATGTATTTCGCATAAATCCTTTTGTGGATCACATTTATCATTTCATGTATATACCATTCGGTTAACGATTTGCTTTGCTTAAATAGTTATAGATTAATTTTATTACTGTTTAGAGGTATCAGTATTGTATTGGTTTCCATAACAAACCAGCTCACATATCTGTATGGATCATTTTGACTCCCATGCTTTCAGGGGTTTTCCATACTTTTCCATTTCAGTCAAGTTGGTTCAGCCTACAATTACAGGCCTCATTTCTGTGTTTTAAACTACCACACAACATATACATAAGGATACAGTTTCCTTTTCCAAGTCATGAATTCTCGGGTTGAATCACACGTACTGATCCAACCAATCACACGTCTTTTACATTACAATAATATTATATACAACTTTCCATCACTTCAAAGAATTGTTTTCATCCCTGCCCCTTTATTGTTGTCCATTATATATCAGCATAACACTTTTACATATAGGCCACGGCCTCCTCCACCCAATCCTCTTTTTCACTTGACACGCATCATACATCCCCCCCTGTTTCTAGCCAGAATTTTGGCATTAAAGACACGGCACCACTTGGCCTTTGTAACACATTTATATTGTCATGGTATATCACTACATTTCATTTAAAACTCCAATCAAGCCCTTAAAAACAAAAACAAAAAAAAAATCACCGCTGGTACGGGCTACACAGTCTACATCATTCTCAAACAGTCCACACTCACTATATTACACCCTTTTTTTTTTTTTTACCCATTTCAGGCTGTCCAGGTTTATATATATTTCCCCACACAAATTCGCTGTGAGATATTCATACTACCAGGTACGTACGCCTGCTCATATGGTATTCTGCCATACATTTAATTTCTCCCCCCTAGGTTACACTCACTATATTACCCCTTTTTTTTTTTTACCCGTTTCAGGCTGTCCAGGTTTATATATATTTCCCCACATGAATTCGCTGTGAGATATTCATACTACCAGGTACGTACGCCTGCTCATATGGTATTCTGCCATACATTTAATTTCTCCCCCCTACTGGCAATATGATCAAAGGCTCCCCAATAGGTGTTTACCCCTTCTTGGCATTTGCCATCAGTTAGTGGTCCCGCGAGGCCAACACCCCGCCTCAACGTTTCGGAGGCAAACACCCATCGGGCCACACGTGAGCTATTCGCCTCGCATGTCGCATAGAGAGGGCCTCACCTGTCACTCCCTTTCCCTGTTTTTGTGTGTTACAGTCACCGAGAGGCCTACAATTCTGCCACTACGACGAGTGGCCTCAAATCCCCTCGCGCCAACGCATAGATAGAGCCTCTCAAGCCACTTGGCAACTAGTAGGGCCTCACCTGTCACCAAACAAGTGTAATGTTTCGCCATCCGGCTTAGCTAGCCTGCCAGTACGATCTTGGTGGTTTTCATCCACTAATTAATTGTTTTGTTTTTAGTATGTCTCAGGAAGGGGTAGAGGATTTCTCCCTGTCTAGCACTCCGGCTAGAGCTATCACTCCTACACAAGGAGGAGAGGTAACTAGTCCAGCATCAGATCCTGGACAATCACAAATTTCTATCCCAACACGGCAGACGAACATGCCTCCACACAAGGAGCTAGTTCCTCTGGTGTTCCAGAGAAATTGACCAGAGACAAACTGGGACGCCCGATCAAGTTTCTGGGTAAGTCCCAGATATGTAATAATTTCAATGTTGGGTCTTGTAATTATAGCGGTTGCAGATTATTGCATATCTGTTTAAAATGTTTTAGGGCACATGCAAAAACCATGTGTCCAAATAAAATGTACTCTAAGCCTTACCTAACGTCCATTAATATTTCGGTATTTACAGCATTTCTATCACATCACCCGTCTAAACACTTGGTAGACGTTCTTATCTCTGGTTTAACAGAAGGCTTCCACATGGGTATTCTACACATACCGTCCAGGATTCTGGAATGCCCGAATCTACAATTCGCATAACACAACCACACAGCTGTTGACACTCTCATAGCCCAAGAAGTTGCTGAGGGTTTCTTATTGAGGCCTTTCAAGGCTCCTCTGTTCAAAGAATGGCGCACTAACCCCATTGGTATTGTCACAGGGAAATCTTCCCTTAAACAGAGACTCATCATTGACCTACCTGCACCACACTCATCGGCTAATCCCAGTCTTAATTCCCTCATACCCTCTGAAGAATTCTCCCTGCAATTCACCACCATAGATCACGCCATTACAGCTATCATACAAGTAGGGGTCGGAGCATGGCTTAGTAAGACCGATATTACTAATGCCTTTAAATTGCTGCCAATCCACCCCACACTGTGGCACCTGCATGGCATCAAGTGGTCCGGGAACTATTTTTTCTCCCGTTTAACTTTTGGTTCCAAAAGAAGTCCAGCTATTTTCGACACATTTGCTGAAGCATTGTGCTGGTTACTATTGAACATAGCCAGATGCCCTACTGTATTACATTACCAGGATGATTTATTGCTGGTCGAGAAGAATACTTCCCCTCCCAGTAGCCTCAAAGCTACCACCAAGCTATTTGAGCAGCTAGGTGTCCCAATCTCCCCTAAAACGGAGGGGCCAGACACGATTATCACACTCCTGGGTATTCAATTAGACTCAACCACAATGCAAGCAAGCCTGCCACACGACAAGATAGAGAACATTCTTACCTACATCAACCACTACCTTCAGCTCGGTACTTGCAACCGAAAAGAACTACAGTCCCTGCTGGGTTCACTAAATTTTGCCATGCGTATCATACCTCAAGGCCGCTCCTTCATATCACGACTTTTGTATCTTTTTCCACTTTTCCTACACGACACACACAGGTTGTCCTTAGATACTCAAGCTACGGCAGACTTACGCATGTGGAAGGAATTTTTAACCACTTGGAATGGTAAAAGTATGTTCCTCCCTCAATTGACTGACTCATCACCTACCATTTGGTCAGATGCGGCATCTACCACAGGTTTTGCAGCAATTTTTGGGAACGAATGGCTTTGGGGCAGCTGGCCTACAGCAGTTCAGGATTTGGAAGGTTTTTCCACCACCTCAGCTCTCTTTGAGATCTATCCCATCGTGGCGGCTGCCGTAGCATGGGGTCATTTATGGGCAAACATGCCAGTACGTTGCTACTCCGATAACCAGTCAACCTGTCACATCATCAACAAAGGTCGTTCCAAATCCCTTACGATCATGAGATTTCTGAGGAAACTCACTTGGTTGGCGGCCTGTCATAATTTCTTCCTGTATTGTTTCCATGTTCCAGGTATATGTAACACAGCTGATGACAGTTTGTCTCGTTCTAAATTTCAGGCATTTCATCAAGCACTCCCGTCAGCTGCGCTCCCAGCAGGGGCGTTTTAGCCGCGAGGCAAAAAACGCCGCCCCCCAAATGCCCAGGCAAATGCCTTGTTAGCCTTGCGACTAACTGACCGTCTGGGCTGGCGGGCGGTGCTGGGTAGGCGGCTGACGAGGGAGATCTTCCCCTGAGCGGTCCGCTCAGCTCCCTCGCGTGCCGCAAAGTGAGGCTGGGAGCCGGAAGATGACGTCATCTTCCGGCTCCCAGACTCACTTTGCGGCGCGCTAGGGAGCTGAGCAGACCACTCAGGGGAAGAGCTCCCTCGCCTGCCCAGCCCAGCCGGCAACCACTGGACCACCAGGGAGGTAATGAACCCCCCCCAGCACTCCCAAAGGTAAGGAGGTGGGGGGTAAATAAAATAAAAAAGTGTTAATGTGAGTGAGTGAGTGTGTGTCTGTTAATGTGTGTGTGTTTTGTTAGTGTGTGTGTGTCTGTTAGTGTGTGTCTGACTGTGTCTGTTAGTGTGTGTCTGACTGTGTCTGTTAGTGTGTATGTGTGTGTCTGACTGTGTGTCTGACTGTGTGTCAGTGAGTGTGTGTTTGCCTGTGAGTGTGTGTGTCTATTAGTGTGTATGTGTGTCTGACTGTGTGTCAGTGAGTGTGTGTTTGCGTGTGAGTGTGTGTGTCAGTGAGTGTGTGTCTGTTAATGTGTGTTTGTTAGTGTGTGTGTGTGTCTGACTGTGTGCGTCTGTTAGTGTGTGTGTGTGTGTCTGACTGTGTGTGTCTGTTAGTGTGTATGTGTGTGTCTGACTGTGTGTCAGTGAGTGTGTGTGTGTCTGACTGTGTGAGTGTGTTTGCCTGTGAGTGTGTGTGTCAGTGAGTGTGTGTCTGTTAGTGAGTGTGTCTGTTAGTGTGTGTGTGTTTCTGTTAGCGAGTGTATGCGTATCTGTCAGTGAATGTATGTGTGTGTGTGTATTTAGAAGGCGGGTTGAGGGGAGGGAGGTTGGCGCGGGGGGGGGGGCGCCTGAGTTTTGTCCTGCCTAGGGCAGCACAAAACCAGGATACACCACTGGCTCCCAGCCACCACTACTCCAACATTTCAACAACTAATACTGGACTAGACACCATCATGCATCATAGCAAGGCACTGTCCCAATTGGCACTGTCAAAAAATATGCACAAAACATGCAACAGGGCTTTTACATTATTCAAAAGATTCCTTTCGGAACATAACATCATGCAACCTTTTGTCATGACATCTTTTTGGGGTTTTGCTTCTTTTTGCCACCTTAAACTTAAAATGGCATACAACACCATCAAACTTTATCTCACAGGCATTCAACACTATATGCTAATCTTACAACCAAACAACACAAGTTTCATGGCATCTCACCAGATTAAGGCTATCCTCAGAGGCATTCAGAGATCTGCACCCACACGTACATCACAGAGGCTACCCATAGACAACCATATCTTCAAAGCATTGTCTGACCTGCTTGATTTAAAACCTTTTGACACCAACACAAATTCTGTCATCAAAGCAGCAATATACATAGCTTTCTATGGATTCCTAAGACCTAGAGAATTCGCTACAACCAACGTGACACAATCTACTCCTATTCTCCTCCATTCCCACTTAACAAAACACATGGATCATTACATCCTGACTCTACCTCACTCCAAAACCAGTCAGCATGCACCAGTAAAAATAACATACTATCCCACGCACAACAGGTGGTGCCCCGTCAAGATTATGGATGCATACATACAGCATCATAATTTACTACCATCACAACCATTATTCCTATTACAAAGTTTGGTACTCACCACTACAACCTTCATGACTTACATCAGGTCTTTACTCACTCAACTGGGCCTCAACGCAGCTAACTACTCAGGGTACTCCTTCCGCATAGGGGCGGCATCCACAGCCTCCGGTGTCAACATTCCAGTTCATGTTATAAAAACACTGGGGCGCTGGAAATCATCCGCTTACTCACGGTACATACTGAACCCAGTACAAGAATTAAGGGATGCTTTCAAAAACATGTCTGGTTGATATATGTATATATGTCTGTAATAAATTTGATTACTTAATTTTTGCCCTCTTCTTTCTCAGGCCTACCTCATCGTCGGTTCCGGCACACCACAACCGACTTGCTCTTTTTACTATCCTACATTTCATTATGGTATTTTACTCTGTACTATCATGAGCACCTAACACAAGTATTAAGGCAATTTGGCCTGTATTTGTGGGAGGTGCTTAGTATCCACTCCTAGCCTACTTAAGGCACACCCCTTACCTTGCTCCTTACCGTTCGAGGTCAGCGTTGAATGACCCTCCCACCACACCACATTTTAACATTATTTTCCTTTCTATTTCTTTTTCCTTGGTAAGCCCTCTTCTTTCTAAGGCCTACCTCATCGTCGGTTCCGGCACACCACAACTCACTTGCTCTTTTTACTATCCTACATTTCATTATGGTATTTTACTCTGTACTATCATGAGCACCTAACACAAATTATATTTATGTGTTGTGTGTATGTATGTATGTATGTATGTGCATATATATATAATACATACATACACACACACACACAGAGGCGGCTCTAGACTTTGCAAGGCCTTAGGCGAAAGTCAAACATGAGGCCCCCCATTTACACCATTAGTGAAAAAAATTGCCGCAGCTCCCTATGCCGCTGCGTTGTGAGCACTTTTACGGTAGATATGACATACATTGCTAATCATTTGTATACGATTGCTGGGTATGGTTGTATAGCCTGACATTTCCCCACATATTCTAAATTCCTTAACATGTATATTATCATATATGTGTTTCCCTATGTATTTTATATGTATGTATGTATGTATGTATGTATGTATGCATTCATGCATATATATGTTGCTTGCAACTTTATCTTTGCATTGCCCATATCATAGCACAACCACACTGCAGGCACACGCACACATTTAAACACTAATACACAAATACATATACACACTGATACATGCACATGCATTTACACACACACACACACACACACAAACACACTGATGCACACATATTGACTAATACAGACATACAGTCACAATGTGTTTATCTGGCTGTGTGTATTTCTGAATGTGTCTGGCATTGTCTGTCTGTGTATGTGCCTGAGAGTGCATCTGACAGTGAGTACCCTTGTATGTGAATGTATGTTTCTGTGAGCATGTGTATGTTTGTGTCTAGGACCGTATGTGTGTGTGGTAGCTGCTTGCGGTATTTTTTGTATATGGACTGTGGCCTTTGTGCATTTTGTCTGTGGTGACAGTGTGTGTGTGGGGAATGGTGACAGGGTGTGTGGAGGGAGGTGACAGGGTGTCGAAAGGGGAGACTGTGTGTGTGAGTGGAGGGGATGACAGAGTGTGAAATGACGTGAAAGAGAGTGGAGGGGGCTGACAGAGTGTGGAGAGGTGTGACAGAGTGTGGAAGGGGGTGACAGATTGTGGAAGGGATTAACAGAGTGTGAAAGGGGGTGACAGGTCGCTGAGGGAGGGATGGGGTGACAGAGTTAGGGGGTGGCAGAGTGAAGGGTGGGCAGGTGGCTGAGGGAGGGGGTTGACAGGTGGCAGTGTCAGAGAGGGAGAGGGTGACAGGGGTCAGAGTGAGGGAAGGAGGGGGTGACAGGGGGCTTAGCGATGGGGTGACAGAGTGAGGGAAGGTAGGGGTGACAGGGGACAGAGTGAGGGAAGGTGGGGGTGACAGGGGACAGAGTGAGGGAAGGAGGTGGTGACAGGTGTCAGAATTAGGGTAAAGGGGGTGACAGGTGGCAGAGTGAGGGCCACAGTGAGGGGGTGACAGTTGTCAGTGAGGGAGGGGCTCACAGGGGGCAGAGTGAGGGGGTGACAGAGGGCAGAGTCAGGGAGGGAGGGGGTGACAGCGGGCTTAGTGAGAGGATGACAGTGGGCTTGGTGAGGGGGCGACAGGGGACTTGGTGAGGGGGCGACAGGGGACTTGGTGAGGGGTGACAGGGGCTTGGTGAGGGGTGACAGGGGCTTAGGTAGGGGGTGACAGGGGACTTAGGAGTGACAGGGAACTTAGGAGTGACAGGGGGCTTAGTTAGGGGTGCCAGGCCCCAGTGATGGGGTGACAGGGGACTTAGGAGTGACAGGGGACTCTGGTGAGGGGTGACCAGGGGCTTAGTTAGGGTGACAGGAGGCTTAGGTAGGGGTGACAGGGGACTTCAGGTGAGGGGTGACAGGGGACTCTCAGGTGAGGGGGGTGACAGGGGACTGAGGGGTGACAGGGGGCTGAGGGGGGTGACAGGGGACTTGGGGGTGACAGGGGCTGAGGGGGTGACAGGGGACCTGAGGGGTGACAGGGGGGCTAGGGGTGACAGGGGACTGAGGGGTGACAGGGACCGAGGGGGTGACAGGCTGAGGGGGTGACAGGGGACTTTGAGGGGTGACAGGGACTTTGAGGGGTGACAGGGGCTGAGGGGTGACAGGGGGCTGAGGGGGTGACAGGGGGCTGAGGGGTGACAGGGGACTGAGGGGAGACAGGGGACTTAGGGGGTGACAGGGGACTTAGGGGGTGACAGGGGCCTTAGTGAGGGAGGGGTAATTACCTTTGCAGGTGTCCCTGGTGGTCCAGTGTCCTGGCTCCCTGGTGGTCCAGTGTCCTGGCTCCCTGGTGGTCCGGTGGGCCTCCTATCCGGTCTGCAGCTCCGCCGGGTGTGAGCTGCAGACCACGTGATAGGAGTCTCGCGATCTCCAGAAATCAGAGCGTTGCTGTGGAAACCCGCGGCAACGCTCTGATTGGCTGGGGATCGTGAGGCACTTCAGTCTGCAGCTCACACCCGGAGGAGCTGCAGACTGAAGGCTGGCTCTCCGGGCGGACTGAGGGGGCCTCGCACCCGGCGGCATAAAGGGCAAGCCGCCGGGTTCCCCCTGATGTCGGATCCTCGGTCATGGACCGAGGATCCGACATGTATGTCTGCCCTTGGGCGATTTAGGCGGCCGCGAGGCCCCAGCCAGCGCGAGGCCTTAGGTGGCCGCCTAATTAGAGAGCCGCCTCTGCTGAAGGCAACTATTACATACAAACAAAACCCTGTATTAAAACGCTAAAATTATATGCAAACACTAAGTCTACTCACAATTTCACACCTGCATTTAAAAGCAAACAGTACATACAAACACACACCCCAGCATTCAAACGTAAACACTTCACACAAGTGCACCACTGCATTCCAATGGTAATAGTACATACAAATACACCCCTACATGCACACATATACTCTGTAAAAAAATATGCTTACATTCAATTGCACAAACATTGCACACTAATACAACCTTGCAAGGATGGGTAAATTGTAGATCCACCGCTGGCATAGCATTGTGGGAATTGCACGACAGGTGGGGATCTATCTTTTCGCCACTCTTCTCTAAAGGGGGAGGCCCAAAAAACTTTCTTAGTTCAGCCACTGGGTTGGAGTGTAGGACATGATTGTATGCCATAGAGTGGGAGGGGGTCAGAGTCCAGGGGGCCAAAGCAAATGCTTGCCCAGTGTCCAGTCAATATGAAAGATGGCCCTGTGTACCTGCCTCATACAGTTTCACTGAATCAATCAAAATTACAAACTTCCTATTGTCTGGTTCCTGTTTGACACATGGTGCGTCAATTTCCAAACCTTGCTTTAACCTATAAATTCCCTAATGCTTGGTTATGCTTGCCTCTCTATACATGTGTTCTGGCAAATATCTGTTTGTACAATTGCTTGAACACTGTTCCCAGTTACTTTATCATATAAATGAGACAGGAGCTTTTTTATAAAAGTGCTTTGAACAATATTGAGATACGACTAGACAAAATGTGATGTGGAATACCAGACTCAGCAGTATATTTATATGGGTTTTTATTTGTAGAAACCTGCTACTTGTTAGCATGCAAAAGTTTGTGACATTACACATTGCTAAAGAACAATGACTCAAGGCAATACTTTGACAATTACATAATATATGCTAATTTGCAATAGTGTAGACTTGAAAAGCTGATAGTGGAGGGGAGTGAGCACTTTATATTAATAACTGAAATGATTCCGTGTTAAATCACAAAGTACTGTCATCAATTTAGTTTACCCTTCGAGTGAAATACTATCACAGATGCTGCATTGGAAAAAAGCCATTCAATTACTTAACACACCATAAAAAAAACCAACTAATTACAGTAAACCCAAGATCACCTGAAAGGAGATATTTGTGACATTTTGTCCATTCAGAACACATTTATTAACTGTT
>OW240921.1:43150489-43175733 GCA_933207985.1 Pelobates cultripes
AGGGGTGACAGGGGACTTGGTGAGGGGTAACAGGGGGCTTAGTGAGGGGTGACAGGGGACTTGGTGAGGGGGTGACAGGGGACTTGGTGAGGGGGTGACAGGGGGCTTAGGTAGAGGGTGATGGGGACTTAGTGAGGGGTGACAGGGGACTTAGTGAGGGGTGACAGGGGGCTGAGGGGTGACAGGGGACTTAGGGGTGACAGAGGACTTAGTTAGGGGGTGACAGGGCGCTTAGTGAGGTAATTACTTTTGCAGGTGTCCCTGGTGGTCAAGTGTCCTGGCTCCCTGGTGGTCCGGTGGGCCTCCTATCCGGTCTGCAGCTCCGCCGGGTGTGAGCTGCAGACCACGTGATAGGAGTCTCACAATCTCCAGAAGTCAGAGCGTTGCCGTGGAAACCCGCGGCAACGCTCTGATTGGCTGGGGATCGTGAGACACTTCAGTCTGCAGCTCACACCCGAAGGAGCTGCAGACTGAAGGCTGGCTCTCCGGATGGACTGAGGGGGCCTCCCACCCGGCGGCATAAAGGGCAAGCCGCCGGGTTCCCCCTGATGTCGGATCCTCGGTCATGGACCGAGGATCCGACATGTATGTCTGCCCTTGGGCGATTTAGGCGGCCGCGAGGCCCCAGCCAGCGCGAGGCCTTAGGCGGCCGCCTAAATCGCCTAATTAGAGAGCCGCCTCTGCACACACACACACACACACACATATATATACACACACACACACACATATATATATATATATATATATTCTGCCTAAATCCATTACACAATCCAGTACACAATCTTTCACTGATATTAAAGAGCATAATAAGAGTAATATAGCAAATCTGTATAGGTAATCCTTCTTGCCACATAATGTACCTCTCTAGAACACTGAAGTGCAAAGCTGGCATGCATGGAATGTTGATGATCTTGATGTACTTAGAATTGTGCAATATATACCCAACTGGAGTGGCTATTCACTGACTTAAACACGGTTAGTCACTAAAGTGAGAATTCAACGTGAAGTTTAAAATAGTTGAATTGGAAACATTCTCTAAGTCAGCTATGATTTCAGTTCGGTTTTACTGGCCTTAAATTTGAAATTCACTTTAAATTCTCTCTTTAGTGCATAATGCTCTCAGTCTAGAATCTCCTTCTTCTGGGATAATGGCGGCTTACATGGATCAGTGGCTTGGCAGCTGCTGGAATCTCATGCTGCATATCGAGACCTCTGGACAACTGATTTTGCTTTTGGAATTTCTTCTAGCAACCACTCACTTGTTTGGCTGAATCTTAGATTCTGAATGCCCATCTGGACCACAGATTTTACTAAGGGTTTCCCTCTGGAGTAGCCAACACATAACATAAAACTTGTCATGCCGATGAACCTGAACTGATAGGAACTTGATAGGAAATATCTGCCCTCTTATGGGGCAAGACCAATGTCCATTAAACCTATGCTGGGAAAAACATGTTTCCAACAGGTTGTGTAATAACCATCTTGGGGATGCGGTACAAAAAAGGAGATTTAGCGATCTATTGAAGTCTGTTTTTTTTTCAAAGTCCTTACTTTTCCTGCCAAGGCTACATGGATGTAGTCATTTTTAAATTATGCATGTTCTGGCAGTGATAGTCTTTTTAAAAAAATGTTATTCATCCAGAATGCATGTGTACACAATATGTCTTCTTTTTTTCTACTTTGACTTTAGAATAAGTGATCCTTCCTCTTTATTTTTACGATGCTGCCGAATTGTTCTGGGCAATATGCCAGTGCTCTGGAAATGGGGACGTTTGCCGAAACCAAGAAATTGATCTTTGCTTCCAGCTTTATAGAAAATCCACATTCCATTTTATAATTCTATACTGATTGTTTTCTTAAATATATTCACAGTGACAAAGTGGCTGTATATAATTTTGGTTCCCTGAAATATCCTGGAATTGTACGGAATTCAAAGCTATAATTGGCTCAGGAGTGCATTATTTTGAAATGTTTACATATTTCGCTTACTTCTCACACCTTTACTTCTAAAATTAAAATAAGCGTGCCTCTAAGTACTGGCAAAAAACAGAATGTGTGTGTGTGATTTGTGTGTGTGTATCTTTCAACTTGCACCCCTCTTCTGCACTAGGTTAAAAAAAAAGTGTAACTTTGTTGATGAATTGTTTAAGAGTGCCAACATTTGGGGGCGTGGATAGCTAAGCATCTAAGCAGATGTGTTTACTTGGAGCTCCTGTTAAACACTCCAAAACACACAAAAAAAACACGAAAAACCTGCAACCTAACTCTACAACTGGGATATTGGTGACCCTGAACCCCCCAAAAGAGAGATGGGGTGCAAACATCGAAAATTGCTCCATGGGGTCTGGAAGAAGGACCTGGACATGGTGCGCAGGGAAATGAGCGGCATCATGTCTCGCATGGGAGCTATTGAGACCCGAGAGGAGGAAAGAGATAACATCCTCGCAGAGACCTGAGCCAACGTAGAGGATCTCTCCCAGCAGCTCCACGACTCACCTGCACCGTCACTACCATGGAAGCCAGGCACCAAAAGAAAAACATACGCATACGCGGGGTGCCTGAAACAGTGGGACCTCAGACAGTGCTGGAGATGGCCAATAAATTGGCCACTGTGATGGAGGTGAGGGGAGAAGGAGGGCTGCTGCCCATAGCCTCCGCATTCAGGATTCGAAAAGCCGCAACAGCCCCTGTGGACGCTCTCACAGACATTATTGCTGTAACTCTGGGCATAGCGGTAAAAGCAGCAATTCTGACCTGCTCACAGAGCACACCCTTCACCACGGTGGAGAATTGTCAAGTGAAAATCTACAATGAAATACCATTCGCTGTCCTGTTGGAGAGAAACAGATTTATGCTGGTCACTAAATTACTCAGAGACCAAGGAGTCAAGTACCGGTGGGGCGCGTCAGGTACTTTGTTGGTACCACGTGGAGATGCAGTACTGTCACTGTCTGCAACGGAAGACCCCACAGACTTTCTACAGAAGCTCTAATTGCCACAGCTGATGCCCAATACACTCAGAACGAGCTGGTCTCTAAACACCAAGAAACACACCCCCGAGAGGGGAGAAAACTCTGGCACAGCGGCGGCGAGCGGAGACCATCACAACAGTTCCCTCCATAGGTCAGGTATCCCTGAGGGGAGATCACAACTAAGATGCCTGGCAGGACTAAGCAGAGGCCCAAACGAGAGTTAAGGCCATTTTTATAGCATAAGTCTGTTTCTTTTAATGTTTACTCTTTATTTTGACCCTTGGGACACCCATTAGCGATACAAAAATCGCAAAAAACAAACAAACCCAAAACAGAGAAATACATAAGTCTTTAACCTCTTCTTGGCCAGCTCATCCCCTTCCTGGTACTCAAATGAGTGTCTTTTCATTTACATTTTGTAGGAGCATGATCATCAGAGCACACACATACCCTAGACCAGTGATGGCGAACTAATGGCATGCGTGGCCATAGGTCGCGGGGAGAGGGGGCCGCTGGCTGTCTGCAGAGTAGGCACCTGCCTACCCAAAACGGCAGGCACCTACTCTGCTTCCGTGTTGGGAGGACAGGGGGAGGGCTCTGGGTGGAGCGTTGCCACACGTTACCATGGCAATGCTCCACACAGCGTCGCGTGGGAGTACAGGAGAGCTGCTTCACACAAACCTACTTACCACCACCGGACCACCAGGGATAGCTGTGTGTCCCCCCCCCCACTCCTTCACCAAAGGTAAGAGGAAGGGAGGGGGAGATACAGAATTAATAAATATATATATTTTTTAATGTACCCCTACCCCCCACACCACACCACCCCTACCCCCCACACACCACACCACCCCTACCCCCCCACACAGCACCCTACCCCCCACACACAGCACCCCTACCCGCACACACACAGCACCCTCCACACACACTGCACCCCTCAGACACAGCACCCCTCAGACACACACACACACACTGCACCCCTCAGATACACACTCACACTGCACCCCTCAGACACGCACACACACTGCACCCCTCAGACACACACACACACTGCACCCCTCAGACAGACACACACACACAGCACCCCTCAGACAGACAGACACACACACACACACACACACAGCACCCCTCACACACACACAACACCCACAGACACACACACACAGCACCCCTCACACACACACACACACACACCCCCGTCAGACACACACACAGCACCCCTCACACACACACACACAAACACAGCACCCCTCACACACACAGTACTCCACACCCTTACACACAAACACATACACTGCACCCCTTAATGCAGTATGTGTGTGTGTATTCAGCAGTCTGTGTGTGTGTGTATTCAGCAGTCTGTCTGTGTGTATTCAGCAGTCTGTGTGTGTGTGTGTGTATTCAGAAAACTGTGTGTGTGTGTGTGTTCAGCAGACTGTGTGTGTGTGTGTATTCAACAGACACTGTGTGTGTGTATTCAGCAGACTGTGTGTGTGTATTCAGCAGACTGTGTGTGTGTACTCAGCAGACTGTGTGTGTGTGTACTCGGCAGAGTGTGTGTGTACTCAGCAGACAGTGTGTGTGTGTGTGTACTCAGCAGTGTGTGTGTACTCAGCAGTCTGTCTGTATGTGTATTTAGCGGCCGGTGTGTGAATGTGTTCAGCAGTCTGTGTGTATGTATTGCATTTGTTAATATAAGCTTAATTTTATCTATTTATATCATTATTTAAAATTTGTATCATTGAACTTTCTGTTGTGTTCTTCTTTTAAAACAAAGTTGTTAATTAGTTCTGACAATTGTACGAGTTGTTTTTTCTAACCTTAAACCTCAGTATTCAGGTTTAATTGCCGTGTTGGCACTTTGAGGGAAAAAAGTTGGCATGTATTGCGGTTTGGGCACTTGGGCTCAAAAAGGTTGGCCATCGCTGCCCTAGACCATAATAGCCCACTGGGGCCTTGACTATGCAACCACTCAAAATGAGGCTTATATTTATTGGTACCTCCAACAAATACAATACTTACACACACACACAGACTGCTGAATACACACACACACACTGCTGAATACACACAAACCGCAAAAAACAGGGGTTCTGTGTGTGTGGAGGGGTTTTGTGTGTGGAGGGGTGCTGTGTGTGTGGAGCGGTTCTGTGTGTGTGGAGGGGTGCTGTTTATGTGTGGAGGGGTGCTGTTGGTGGGGGGGAGGGGTGTAGTGTGTGTATGGGGGGGGGTTATAGCATTGATATATTTAAAAAAAAAAAGCTTTATATTACCCCCTCACCCCTTACCTTTGGTCAGGGGAGTGGGGGAACGGCTACTCTTCAATCCCTGGTGGTCCAGTGATGGCGCGTGCTGTTCAGCCTGCAGCTCCTCTCTCTGCAGGCTGACTTCGCTCTCCTCCCGTGAGAACAGCAGGCAGGTCGGAGCATTGCCATGGTAACGCACGGCAACGCTCCAACCTGCCTGCTCGCGGAAGGAGTGTTCTCGCTTCCTGTCAGACCGGGTAGGGGAACAGAAGCTCCCCTACCGCGGTCTGCCTGCTCGGCCACGCTACACTCTGTGACCGGCAGGAGGGGAGCGCATCCCATCCTGCCGGTCACCCTGTAATTGCGGCCCGGGCTGGTGCACACTAGGCGGCTGCGCACCGGCCCCATAGTGTGCCGGCCCACCGGGAAATTTCCCGGTATCCCGGTGGGCCAATCTGGCCCTGTGTATGGGGATCTAAACAGAAGCCTAAAGGTTCACCTACAGGGGACCCATCTGTTATGTTACAATTAACTCATGTATATCGGCAACTATTGTTGTTGTTTTTTAACCCCTTAAGGACCAAACTTCTGGAATAAAAGGGAATCATGACATGTCACACATGTCATGTGTCCTTAAGGGGTTAATCTTTTTGCACTTGAGGACTGTATAGTATCATCAACAACAAAAAAAAGAGTGCCAACATTTATATTTTGAAGTTATACCATTTTTCTAAAAACGCACATTGTAAAAGAGCTTAAAGAATGTTTCGTTCTGCAAAGAGGAGGGATACTTGTAATAATCTCTAAATATATTTCAAGTTCACAAAGCCACACAGCTTGTAAGTTTGTGATTTTTTTTTTATCGCAAGATTTTCACTGCCTTGTTTCACTTAACTGTGTAGGATCTTAACTTAACCAAAAGCATCTGTCAGGCAAAGAAGTAGATGTTAGTGCAAGACAGCTGCCCTTAAAAAAGGGGAAGGATAAAGGGGAGGAGGGGTGATTAATATGTTTCAGCATAGTTATCTGTGACATGTGGTTCAGAGGGGTGTGGGTTAGGTGGGTATTGGTCTCCATCAAACTTTGGAAGAGGGGTGGAGTGCTGTAGTACAAACAACTTAATGTATACTCCCACATCATCTCTATGTGAAGAGTGCCAGGGAAAAAGGCTTACAGAAGGGCTTAAAAAAGAAACTATTTTACAAGGGCTACTTATTTTCTCTGCCTAAGTCCGAAAGGTAAGATGTTTACTTTTTAGTGTATTATTTTTTTGTTGTCATTTTATTGTCAGACAAATGCCAAGGGGTTTATTTTCTGGAGTGAATTTAAGCGAAAAGAAATAGAATTTGAAAACTAACGGCAAAATATCAGGATGAAAAAATTCTTCAACTTCTCTTTATGAACAGTAATGCTCTGTGGCATATTTTTTTTCAGATTCCGTACTCGATTCACTGTAATTCTCTATTTAAACCTATTACGTGGTTTTACCAGTTACTGATATCATGTGAAAAAAATGTTGGATGATAAGAAAATATACGTGTTCTTAATTTTATTTTCAGCAAAAAAAGTTAGAAGTTGTAATGCTTACTTTGGCTTTAAATGAAGGAAGAACAGTTTGGAAAGTTAGACATTCCAATCATGATTGCAGTCATGCTTTCTGTTTTAGCTAAGTTTTATTTTTCTCTTTATTTTAGTGAGGTTTTTTTTAATGTATTTTAAAGTGACAGTCCCATGCTTGGCATTACTTGTGAAATAAACTACAAAATGCATTTATTAAGATGAGTATGTGACTGAAAATCTCTCTACTTCTTAATTCAGAAAATATAAATGATTCATTCTTAGTGAATCAACATTTCCACATGCAGATACATTCTTTCCACTGGTGGCACTAAAAAAATTACAATTCGTTAAAAGTCTAAATCTGTATTTGTCTTTAAAATGACATTGCAGAAAGGTAAACGGAGGGAAGACTTTTGCTAATGGTGAGTTCTTATAACACATGTAACAGAAAACTAGTGTATAGTAATGCATTCTACAATGACGTTATATCTATTGAGGTGATACATACCTTCGAAGTGTCTCTATTTAGGAGGATCAGTCCCTATTTTGGGCTCAAATACCTCTGTCCTTCTTTTCTATCCTAATGTCCCTCTTTTTATAGGAGCTTCATATTGTTGGTGTCTCTGAGTTTATAATAGAGGTGTTGACCCTGGCCACACCCCTACTCACACCCCTCAAATTAAAGTAGTAGGGAGAACACTGCATTTTCAGAACAAAGGCAGTGTTTACCTTCCTGCCTAGAGGCACCTCCAGTGGCAGTCACTCAAATGGCCACTAGAAGTGTTTCCTGCAGAGTGTTTTTTTTGCTGCGAATTTGTGATAGCCTCCCAATGCTTTCCTATGAGAAAGCATTGGATTAGCTGATATCAAATTTGTTTGGGAGGGGCCAGTGGCGACTGAACTCACTTGGCGCTGGAAAACATGAGTAAATTTAACTTGAGGTAAGGGGGGCCAGTGGCCTAAACAGCTCTTTAGACCTATTAGACCACATTTGTATTCTTGACACTATAGTGTTCTTTTAAGAAATAAAATCTCAAAACTTACTCTATGGGGAAAGTTTAGAAAAGATTTCTGAAAATGTGACTAAGTTCCATTATTATATTGATCATATATTTTACAGTGATCTAAAAGTCATCTATAAACTGATGGTTTTTTTTCATAGCAAATTCCACCAGTGTTCTCTGAGATATCTATTTCAGAAAACAGCCAAATGTAAAGTAGCAAAAAATATAAAATAAAAATGAATAAAAAGGAAGTGAAACAGAACACTTTTCTGTTGAAAAAAGTGGAGAACAGATTGATAAATTATGTTGTGTCGCTGAAAAAATGTAACTGAATAAAGATGCTGATCGTTCAACAGTGATGCATTGATTCACTGCATCTGTATGAAGAGATTCTGATGCATATGGCACGGCGTTTAGCAGCACATGTGCGGTAGCCTCCTTTAGGAAAGCATTAGATTGGAAGAGATCAACAAGATTTCTGCGTCAAGTGCCAACAATAATTCCTCAGTTTTCTGTCTTTTCATTATTTCCAGTATATCTATAAATCTACGGGTATTATCCCCCACCTGCAGGGGATGGCTGGGCCGGGGGGCAGGGAGGCAATTGCCCCCCAGGCCGCCATAAATCCCGGGCCGCCCACATCCAAAAAAAAGGAAAAATGTTTCCCCCCCCAATGGCTGAACAACCGGCCCGGCTGCTCTGTAGACCCCTGCTGGCAGGACTGGCTCCCCTTGCAAAACTGTTATTTAGTATATTGCCAATTCGGCAATATACTAAATAGCAATTATCTTACCTCACTGATTGGCCGATCGGCCAGTAACCTCACTAACTCAGCTATCTTCCTTGTTTGTGTGTGCCGCGGAGGCACAGCTAGCTCACATGCCGGAACTCAATGCCTTCCCTCACCTCTTCCTGGGCGGAGTTCTGGCAGAGCTGCCTCCTACCCTGCCTGCAGGGCCCCTTCCTCAGTTCCCAGGATGCCCACAGCGCTCAGGCTGCACAGGGGAGCTCAAAACAAGACCAGTAGAGCTAAGGCCCCCAAGAAAAACCCTGTCCCAGCCTGCAGCAGTGGCACACAGGATCAGTAAGTGAAATACTCTACCTCACCTCTCCCTGCACACATCTGAGGCTGTCTCTTCCTGGCTCTACTTCTT
Source organism: Pelobates cultripes (assembly GCA_933207985.1). NCBI lineage: Eukaryota > Metazoa > Chordata > Amphibia > Anura > Pelobatidae > Pelobates > Pelobates cultripes. The sequence continues at coordinate 43,159,429 of OW240921.1, forward strand.
TCTGTGTGTCTCACCTCCTTTCTGTCTCTCTCTAGTTTTCTAGCTGTCTCTGGCTCTCCTTTCCCTGTGTCACTCTCTTGTCTCTCTCTAGCTGTCTCTGGCTCTCCTTTCCTTGTGTCTCTCTCTGTCTCTCTCTAGCTGTCTCTGGCTCTCCTTTCCTTGTGTCTCTCTCTGTCTCTCTCTAGCTGTCTCAGTCTCTCCTTTTCTTGTGTCTCTCTCTCTGTCTCTCTAGTTTTCTAGCTGTCTCTGGCTCTCCTTTCCTTGTTTCAATCTATGTCTCTCTAGTTTTTTAGCTGTCTCAGTCTCTCCTTTCCTCATGTCACTCTGTCTCTCCCCCCTTTCTGTCTCTCTATTTCTTTACATGTGTAGCTCTGTCTCCTATTGGCTTTGTCTCTGCCTCTCCTTCTCTTTGTGTGTCTGTCTTCTCTGGCACTCTCTATCTCCCTCTCTCTTTCTTTGTCTCCCTCTCAAACAGCCACAAATACAATCACACTCATCCAACAACACACATACATTCAACACTCACTCAGCAACAGTACAATCACACAAAGAAACCACACACACTTCAACCATGTGTAGTGGCGTACACATGACCCATGGGGCCCCGGTGCGAAAATTCATCCGTGGCCCCCCCCCCCCGCGCTTACTGGGCGCGTGTCGGGGCCGCAACACATGGCGGCGGGCACCTGGTCGTTGCAGGGCTGCGACCCCGCGACCGCGGTATGCACACACACTTAAAGGACCACTACAGACACCCAGATCACATCAGCTCAATGAAGTGGTCTGGGTGCCAGGACCCTCTAGTTTTAACCCTGCAGCTGAAAACATAGCAGATTCAGAGAAAAGGCTATGTTTCACTGAGGGTTAATCCAGCCTCTGGTGGCTGTCTCATTGACAGCTGTTAGAGGAGCTTCCGCGATTCTCACTGTGAAAATCACAGTGAGAAGACACTGAACGTCCATAGGAAAGCATTGAGTAACGCTTTCCTATAGGCGGTTTAAATGCGCGCGCGCCTCTTGCTGCACATGTGCATTTGGAGCGGAGAGGCAGAGGGATCCCCAGCGCCAAGGGAGTCCGACGCTGGAGAAAGGTAAATGCTGAAGACACACACACTCTCACGAACAGACGCATACACACTAGCTAACAGACACACAGATTTACTGACAGAGACACACTCAGCGACAGACATACATACACACTCACTTACAAAACATACACTTTCACTGACAAACACACACTCACTAATAGACATCAAACACACTCAGTAACAGACACACATAGTAACACACTCACTAGCAGACACACACCCAATAACAGACACACTCACTGACACACACACACACACACAAACACACACACTAACACACACACACAAACACTAACACACATTTTTTTTTAAATTTAATCCCCCCAGCCTCCTTACCTTTTGGAGTGCTGGGGGGATTCCCTGGGGTCCAGTGGTGCTGCTGGGCTCCTGGGCGACCGGTCACTGGGTGGGCTGTCTGTCTGGATGGCCGGCGCGCGAGGGAGCACTCTCCCCTGAGTGCTTCCTCTTCAGCTCCCTTGCGCGCCGCATTGAGATGCCGGCGCCAGAAGATGACGTCATCTTCCGGCTCCGGTATCAGTGCGGTGCGCGAGGGAGCAGAAGAGGAAGCACTCAGGGGAGAGTGCTCCCTCACGCGCCAGCCACCCAGACAGACAGCCAGCCCACCGGGGTCAGCAGGGCCCCCCAGGGGAAGAGGCCGCGACCCCTGCGACCCTGGTATGTACGCCACTGACCATGTGTATTGCTTAGTGGGGAGTGACGAGGAGCGAGAATATGCACATGGTGGGGAGACAAGAGGGCCCTAACTTAATACTAGCACAGGGGCCCAGAGGTCCCTAGTTACGCCCCTGGCTCCCCGCCATGGGCCCGTATTGTGGTTGCACCGGGCCACACACTAAGGGGGCCCACCAGGTGGCCCACACACTTAGGGCCACCCAGTGAGCATGTTTCAGCAGGGGCCCGGTCGGGCGCTGTGGCTCTTTAACAGCGCGACCGGGCCCCTTTACAGCAGCATGGAAGGAAGTGTAGACCGTGAGTCACTTTCTCCCACAGAAACAATTAGCTGTGTGGAGAGAGGCAGAGCGAGAGCAAGCAGAGCCATACCCCAACTCCTGAGCACCCTAGCCAGTACACTGGACCCCAAGAAAGGTACCAGCAAAGGTAGGAAACTGGCTTTAAAAGTGTAAAGCTTGTGTGTCTGTGTCAGTATGTCTGTGTGTGTGTGTCAGTATGCCTGTAACAGTGTGTCTGTGTGTGTGTGTGTTTAGGTGACTGCTCTCCCCCCCTTCAATCACATGGGAAAGGTGTTTTTACTCTGCTCTTGGTGCAATGGGCCACTTGACTGGATTTCCCCCTAGGCCTACGGCTGCCAGCCCTCCCCTGCCCACCTGTCTACCTGGCACAAAGCCTGCTTGTTCTGCCCCTATCAATTTGGGCAGTAGTGGTTTCGGTCTTAGTGCCATTACTTTTGCAAACAATTTTATGTCTACATTAAGCAGAGATATAGGTCTTAGATTGACGCGGCTAGTCGGTGGCTTTCCTGGTTTTGGTAGTGTTATTATAATAGCTTCCAGCATTTCCAGGTGTACCTCACCTGAATCTAAACTGCTGTTAAAAAGTATTGTTAGATTTGGGATCAATTCCTTTGCAAATTTAAAATAATAATAATAATTAGAAAACCCATCTGGGCCTGGTGCTTTATGTTTTGAAGTTGTTTTTATAGCTTCCCAGACCTCCTCCTCTGTAAAAGGTTTGTTCAAGATCTCCGCCTCTTTCCGAGTCACGCAGGGTAGTTCAACATCTCTTAGGAAAGTGGAAATCATATTTAATGTGGGTTGGGTTGTATTTGAATCCTCCTTTAAATTATATAGATATTCATAATATAATGCTAACTCATTAACAATTTGATTTAGATCTATCAATTTTGCATCTTTTGGGTTTACCAAGTATGGAATTTTTGATTGTGTTGACTTCTGTTTAATTTGAGACGCCAATAATTTGCCCGCTTTATTACCCTATGTATAATATTTACATTTTAATTTTCTCAAATTACGTTCCGTTCCCTTCAATTCTAAATTTTCGAGTTGTTTTTTAAGTTTAAAAAGTTTATTTCGTAGACAATTATTTAGAGTTTGTTTATATTGTTTCTCAATTTCTCCTATAGATTTGAGGAGTTTTTTCTTTTCCTCTCCAAATTTTCGTTTTGCCCTTGCGCCTTGTTTTATAAGTATTCCCCTCACTGTGGCCTTATGAGCTAACCATGTAACTGCTATAGATGTATACTGATTAGTGTTTTCTTTGAAAAACTGATTAATTGTATTCCTAATCTCTATTTCTCCCGTTTTATTATCTAATAATGCTTTGTTCAAACGCCATGAACCCTTGCCTCTTGCCTGATATGAAGTGTCAAATATGGAACATACTGGACCGTGGTCTGACCATGTTATTGGATCTATATTTAGCTTTACTAGAGATTGGAGTGTAGATGCATCTGTCAAATACATGTCTATCCTTGAGTAATTTAAATGTGCCGCTGAATAAAAAGTATAATCTCTAAGTTGAGGGTATTTAGCCCTCCAAGTATCATATAGACCGTGAGTTATCATTAATTTTGCTAATCTGGCACTTAAAGGACCACTATAGTGCCAGGAAAACATACTCGTTTTCCTGGCACTATAGTGCCCTGAGGGTGCCCCTACCCTCAGGGTCCCCCTCACGCCCGGCTCTGGAAAGGGGTAAAAACTTCCCTTTTTCCAGCGCTGGGTGGGGAGCTCTCCTCCTCCTCTCCGCCTCCGATCCTCCTCTTCGGCTGAATGCGCACGCGCGGCAAGAGCTGCGTGCGCATTCAGCCGGTCGCATAGGAAAGCATTTACAATGCTTTCCTATGGACGCTTGTGTGCTCTCACTGTGAATTTCACAGTGAGAAGCACGCAAGCGCCTCTAGCGGCTGTCAATGAGACAGCCGCTAGAGGCTTTGGAGGAAGTATTAACCCATTTATAAACATAGCAGTTTCTCTATGTGGTCTGGGTGCCTAGAGTGGTCCTTTAAAGCAGCCATTCTCGTGGTTGGTGTCTCATTTCCTGAAACATCAAACTCTGGATCCAACGTGCAGTTATAGTCACCGCACATATATAATTGCCTTGTTTATATTTCTCAATGCGTTTTATCGCTTTCTGTAAAAAGCTTATTTGAGTACTATTTGGTATATATATGTTTGCTATTGTTACTTTTTCCTCACCTAAGTAACCTACCAAAATAAGTAATCTGCCTTCCTTATCTTTATATTCTCTATCACATTTAAATGGCCAGTCTGCATGAAACAGCGTACTCACTCCCTTTGTTTTATTTTGGGCATATGCATGATAACTAAGCGGATATCTAGGCAAGGTAAGAACTGGGGGTCTCCTTTTATGGGGCGTATTAAGGCCATTCACATTGAATGTTAGGATATTGAAGTAATGAGCCATATTATAACACTATTTGACCTCATTCTTAACTCTATAGCGCTCTAAAATCTTTATATTTACTCTGTTCACATAGTTACATAGTTACATAGCTGAAAAGAGACTTGCGTCCATCAGGTTCAGCCTTCCTCACATTTCTTTTTTGCTGTTGATCCAAAAGAAGGCAAAAAACCTTTGTACAATTTTGCAACAAGCTAGGAAAAAAAATCCTTCTTGACCCCAGAATGACAGTCAGATTTATCCTTGGATCAAGCAGTTATTACCCTACATTGAAAGATTATATTCTTGAATATTCAGTTTTTGCAAGTATGCATCTAGAAGCTGTTTGAACATCTGTATGGACTCTGATTAAACCACTTCTTCAGGCAGAAAATTCCACATCCTGATTGTTCTTACAGTAAAAAAACCTTTCCTTTGCCTTAGACGAAATCTTCTTTCTTCCAGTCTAAACGCATGACATTGTGTCCTATGTAAAGTCCAGGTTGTGAATAGATTTCCACACAATGGTTTGTATTGGCCCCGAATATATTTGTATAATGTTATCATATCCCCTCTCAGGCGACGTTTTTCTAAACTAAATAGGTTTAAATGTGTTAACCTTTCTTCATAGCTGATATGTTCCATTCCTTTTATTAATTTTGTAGCCCGCCTCTGCACTTTTTCTAGTGCCATAATATCCTTCTTTAGAACAGGTGCCCAAAATTGCACAGCATATTCAATATGGGGTCTTACCAGTGATTTATAAAGAGGCAAAATTATATTCTTGTCCCGAGAATGAATGCCCTTTTTCATGCATGACAATACCTTACTGGCCTTGGTCACTGCTGATTGACATTGCACATTGTTGCATAGTTTGTTGTCTATAACAATTCCCAAGTCCTTTTCGTGTGTTGTTATCCCTAATTCGCTTCCATTAAGGGTATACGTTGCTTGTGTATTCTTTACGCCGAAGTGCATAACTTTGCATTTTTCAACATTAAATTTAATCTGCCATTTGAGTGCCCAGTCCCCCAGTCTATCTAAATCCCTCTGCAGCAAAGTAATATCTTGCTCACATTGTATTATTTTACAAAGTTTTGTGTCATCTGCAAACACTGAAACATGACTTTCAATGCTGTCTTCAAGATCATTTATAAACATGTTAAATAGAAGGGGTCCCAGAACAGACCCCTGAGGGACACCACTTGCCACCTCTGTCCAGCTTGAAAATTTACCATTAATGACAACTCTTTGTACTCTGTTTTTAAGCCAATGTTTTACCCAAGAACAAGCATTTTCATCTAGACCGATTTCCTTGAGTTTGAACACTAATCTATTGTGTAGAGCTGTATCAAATGCCTTGGCAAAATCCAAATAGATCACATCCACTGCAACACCCTTTAGCCATGAGAGATCCTGTAATTTAGTTTTAATCTTGTTTACATACATAAGTAAGAAATTACTGATATAGAAAAGTCTCATATGCTTGTAGGTACCTAAAGTAAAAAAATAAATAAAAAAAATCTATATATGTAATAGGCAGGGGGCGGGGTTTCCGGCAGAACAGAGAGGACGCGTGTGGCTGATGCAGGCATGTAGACGCTGCATGTAGCTATCCATCCGTATCGGCACACAAGCCAGCAATGCTACGAGATGCCCAATATTTTTCCAAGCCTTACAAGCTAGCAGCAGCCAGTCGGAGCTATCTGAGGTGTTCAGTGTAACGGAATCTTACAAGCTGCCTGAACTTCTGCTCGAGCTCATGCCACAGCCCGACAGCCTGACAGCTCACAGCCACAGTCTGACTACTCAAGGTAAAGGAGTAGACATAGAGCTATCCCAGAATCACCTTGAGGAGTGTAATGGAGAGGGGAGCAGGAGTCTGTCATATAGCAGTGCTTCATTTAAGACAAAGTTAAGGCTCCAAAAGCACCCAAAGTAAGGCAATAATCAAAGCAAGCAGTAACATTTTTTTTTCTGTCTTAAAATGTTTTAATGGGATACCAAATGATCTAAAGTGGCCCAAAGGTGAAATAAGTGATTCAGAGTGAAACAAAGTATATAAAGTGAACTAAAGCGGCACAGAGTGAAAATAAACGATACAACGTGATACAGAGTGATACAAAGACGCAGAGCGATACAAGTGATACAAATTGATCTAAAGAGATACAAAGAATTTCAAATTACCTCTAAGCAAACTCAAAGAGTTTTAAAGCGACAGGAAGGATTTAAGAGCTCTAAAGTGTTATATATTAGGCTGCAAGTGCTTTAAATGGTTAATAAGAGCTTATGAACGCTGCAAGGCATTGCAAAGTATTGTAAATTGCTTCAAATTATTTTAAGCCTTTAGGAAAGATCTAAAGTAAATAAATAAGGGATTTAAAAGATGATCCAAATTGCAGCTGCAGCAATGATAAAGTGATATAAAGGAGACAGAGCAACATAAAATAATTTAAAAAAACCAAAGCACTCTGAAGTGTTGTGAAGAGATTGAGGAGAGGAAAGGAGTGAACAGTGATTTAAACTTACTAGATTAAAACTACATATTATATTGAAGCAGTACAAGACATCAAGGAATTAAAAGAAAGAAAAGGGGAAGAGTAAAAAGAAAAAGGATAAGAGTGAAAAAAGGGAAAGAGAAAAGGGAAAAAAGAGAAGTAAGGAAAAGAACAAGAACAAGAAAAAGAGAAGAAAGAGAAAAAAGGGAAAGGAAGAGAAAAGAAAGGCAAAAACATTTTTTCCCCTTTATTAGCACCTCAACACTGTATCAACTCATAAAATTTAATATAGTTTTTCAGCACTACCTACACGGCCACCAGATGGCGTCGCCGAAGGCACAGAGACCACATGAGTTCTTTAAAACAAATAAGAAAGATAGAGGAATAACAGAGTGGGGTGCTGGAGGCAGTGCGAGATCTCCCTCATATCACTCTGAAGCAGGCTCTGATATTGATTCTACACAAATCTTAGGAGAAAATGCAGAAGATTGGCAGACATGCTCTCCATCCTGAGAACATCATTACAGCTAGATTTTAGAAAAATATCAGAAGAAATACGCAAGGAAGTCCATGAGCTGGGTACAAGGACATCTGCCCTGGAAGAGATCTGCGAGAACAACAACAAAATGAGGGAAAAACTTAACAAAATGGAAGAAGACTATCAAAAACTCCAGGGAAAAATGGCGAATATAGAGGATAGGTCTAGACGCAATAATATCCGCGTTAGGGGTGTGCCTGAAACAGTTCAGGGGGCAGATATATCACTTTACTTAGTCGAGTTGTTCAAGGCAATAGCTCCCACTCTCACTACAGAAGACTTGCGGTTTGATAGATCACATAGGGTGCCAAAGCCTAAAATTTTATCTACTGAGGTTCCCAGAGATATTGTGGTGAGGCTACATTACTTCGGTACAAAAGAGATGATCCTATCCACCCAAAGAAGGGCTACAACAATGCCGTCAGCCTACGCGCATATTTCACTGTTTGCAGACTTATCTGCTATGACTATAGCTAGAAGAAGAGATTTCCAAAGAGTTACTAAATATTTAAGAGATAACAACGTGAATTATAGATGGGGATTCCCAACTTAATTGCTGATTTGGAGAAACGGATCGATGACGAAGATAGAAAAACCTGAAGAAGGATTACAAATACTACATAAATGGGGTCTAATAGGAGCTCCATCAGAAAAGGTGGACAGTTCACATGTGAGAGAAATGCTATCAGAATGGACGGCAGTACGTAAGGGAAAAGTCATATAAAACAAAGAATAGAAGTGGAGACAGCTTATTAATTTACGGTTGAACTGAAAAATATATATAAATGATTGAACGTAAATTGAGACAAAACATTCTAAAGCTGGTGTCCGGTCTTGATGAAAAATTGTATACAATGTAAAATGGTGGCAAGGGAAGGCATTAGATGGTCAGATGATAAAAAAAAGAGGGTAGGAGTTAGAGAGACTCCACTGTATTATACTTAAAGGACCACTCTAGGCACCCAGACCACTTCAGCTTAATGAAGTGGTCTGGGTGCCAGGTCCTTCTAGGGTTAACCCATTTTTTTTATAAACATAGCAGTTTCAGAGAAACTGCTATGTTTATCAATGGGTTAAGGCTTCCTCCAAATCCTCTAGTGGCTGTCTCATTGACAGCCGCTAGAGGCGCTTGCGTGCTTCTCACTGTGAAAATCACAGTGAGAGCACGCAAGCGTCCATAGGAAAGCATTATGAATGCTTTCCTATGCGACCGGCTGAATGCGCGCGCAGCTCTTGCCGCGCGTGCGCATTCAGCCGACGGGGCGGATCGGAGGTGGAGAGGAGGCAGAGAGCTCCCCGCCCAGCGCTGGAAAAAGGTAAGTTTTTACCCCTTTCCTCCTTCCAGAGCCGGGCGGGAGGGGGACCCTGAGGGTAGGGGCACCCTCAGGGCACTATAGTGCCAGGAAAACGAGTATGTTTTCCTGGCACTATAGTGGTCCTTTAATGAATCACTCTTTCAAAGCTGGGGGGGGGGAGGGGTGTTGGAGAGGAGGAGATATATATGTGTGTGTGTATGTATGTATGTATGTGTATATAAAAATAGATGAGCAAGGCACTCCTCCTTCACCTTTTTCCCGAATTCTCAACTGCCCAGGTGCAATCCCGCATTAAATATACATCAGATAATAGAGGGAGCACTCTGGGACTTCTTTTCAGTGGAAAAATGTATTTAATGTATCATGATACATTTAAATACATTTTTCCACTGAAAAGAAGTCCCAGAGTGCTCCCTCTATTATCTGATGTATATGTATATATGTGTGTGTGTGTGTATATATATATATATATATATATATATATATATATATATATATATATATATATATATATATATATATATATATGTATATGTGTGTGTGTGTGTGTGTGTGTGTGTGTGTGTGTGTGTGTGTGTGTGTGTATATATATATATATATGTGTGTGTGTGTATATATGTATATATTATTTTTTAGTTTTTTGTGTGTTTTTCTTCTATTGGTCTTCATCTTCTTCCTCCTTCCCTCTACCTCCCCCGATTCCTCTGATTGCTCAGATTCCTCTGATTCCATCCCAAGGGGAGGAGGAGAGGAGGGGCAAAGAATTTAAAGGAAAGGAAAAATTATTATTTTGTTGTACCGTGTTTCTCCGAAAATAAGACCGGGTCTTATATTAATTTTAGTCACAAAAAACACACTAGGGCTTATTTTCAGGGTAGGGCTTATTTATTTACGGTACCGGTATGTACATTGAACCCCCCCTTTAATTAATCCACCCCCCCTTTAATAAATCCACCCCCCTCTAATTAATCCACCCCCTCTAATTAATCCAGCCCACCCTTTAATTAATTCACCCCCTCTAATTAATCCAGTCCACCCTTTAATTAATTCACCCCCCTTTAATTAATTCACCCCCCTCTAATTAATCCAGCCCACCCTTTAATTAATTCACCACCCCTTTAATTAATTCACCCCCTCTAATTAATCCAGCCCACCCTTTAATTAATTCACCCCCCTCTAATTAATCCAGCCCACCCTTTAATTAATTCACCCCCCCCCACCCCCTTTAATTAATTCAATTAATCCCAGACATAAAATATCTAGCGGTACTCACATTTCAAAGATTCCTTGCCGAGTCCGACCACTGGGAGCCTCACCGCCCGGAAATGGATCCTTCCGCTGAAGATCCGTGAAGGCAGACTGACGGCGCTGCAAAATGTCGTCATCACGTTGCGCGACGCTCCTCCTACAGCAGAAGAAGGAAGTCTCGCCGCAAAGGTACAATGCCTAGGTCTTATTTTCGGGGTAGGGCTTATATTGCAGCCCACCCCGAAAATCCGACTAGGGCTTATTTTCGGGGTAGGGTTTATTTTCGGGGAAACACGGTAACTATGCTACAGTTTTAAAAACCAGGCAGTGGCATATAAATATATAAGCAGGATACGGTTTGTCTCCCGCATTTTCAATCACCCCCTCAATTTGGTGGTAATACCCTAAGGGGGTTAATTAACCACCGATGTTTTATGTTGCAGGGCAGACCTGCAAGATCAAGACGATTTGTCTAACTTTATATATATTTTTTTTTTTTTTTTTACACTTTAGGTACCTACAAGCATATGAGACTTTTCTATATCAGTAATTTCTTACTTATGTATGTAAACAAGATTAAAACTAAACTACAGGATCTCTAATGGCTAAACAGAGTAAATATAAAGATTATGGAGCGCTATAGAGTTAGGAATGAGGTCAGATAGTGTTATAATATGGCTCACTACTTCAATATCCTAACATTCAATGTGAATGGCCTTAATACGCCCCATAAAAGGAGACTGTTCCAGCAACTGCATAAATCACAGGCGGTGGTTGCGTGTTTGCAGGAAACACACTTTAGTGCTCAGAGACCCCCAGTTCTTACCTCGCCTAGACATCCGCTTAGTTATCATGCATAGGCCCAAAATAAAACAAAGGGAGTGAGTACGCTGTTTCATGCAGACTGGCCATTTAAATGTGATAGAGAATATAAAGATAAGGAAGGCAGATTACTTATTTTGGTAGGTTCCTTAGGTGAGGAAAAAGTAACAATAGCAAACATATATACACCAAATAGTAATCAAATAAGCTTTTTACAGAAAGCGATAAAACGCATTGAGAAATATAAACAAGGCAAATTATATATGTGTGGTGACTATAACTGCACGTTGGATCCAGAGTTTGATGTTTCAGGAGATAAGACACCAACCACGAGAAAGGCTGCTTTAAGTGCCAGATTAGCAAAATTAATGATAACTTATGGTCTATATGATACTTCGACGGCTAAATACCCTCAATTTAGAGATTATATTTTTTATTCAGCAGTACATTTAAATTACTCAAGGATAGATATGTGTTTGACAGATGTATCTACACTCCAGTCTCTAGTAAAGGTAACCATAGATCCAATAACATGGTCAGACCATGGCCCAGTATGCTCCATATTTGACACTTCATATGAGGCAAGAGGCAAGGGTTCATGGCGTTTGAAGGAAGCATTATTAGATTATTAGATAATAAAACGGGAGAAATAGAGATAAGGAATACAATTAATCAGTTTTTCAAAGAAAACACTAATCAGGATACATCTATAGCAGTTACATGGATAAAGCCACAGTGAGGGGAATACTTATAAAACAGGGCGCAAGGGCAAAACGAACATTTGGAGAGGAAAAGAAAAAACTCCTCAAATCTATAGGAGAAATAAAGAAACAATATAAACAAACTCTAAATAATTGTCTACGGAATAAACTTTTTAAACTTAAAAAACAACTTGAAAATTTAAAATTGAAGGTAACGGAACGTAATTTGAGAAAATTAAAATTTAAATATTATACACAGGGTAATAAAGCGGGCAAATTATTATTATTATTTTTTTAGTAAATGTGAGTTTATTTTTGAAGTTTTGCTGTAGCATATACAATCAAACATGCATTAGTGAGTCGGGAGACACGCAGGTCTCATGTACAGTAACATTTAGTTTAATATTTAACATTTACACAGTATTCCTTGAGACTTGTAGGCTTTATTATCCTCATGTGTCTATAAATTCCGTATCTCCTTTGTTTCTTTTCCCTTTCTCTCTCCTTCCCTCCCCGCTTCCCCTCCATCCTCTAGTTCCATTCCTCCCATCCTTCCCTTCTTGTTCCTTTTCCTTCTCCTTCCCTCTCCTTTCCCTTCCTTTCCCTTCTTCCCTCCTCCTCCTCCTCCCCCTTTTCTTCTTCCCCCCTGTTTTGCATTCCCTGGTATCGTGGGATGTTTCTTTTACCGTGGGGTTAGGGCTATCTCATTCTGCTATGGGAGTCCCTATCACATGGTTCATTGTGTTCTATCCGTGCATTGGCGCAGTCGCCTGGCGTCGGTAGCCCCCTACCTTCTGGGCTTCTGTCTTTGTCGGATATCGTCCGATTGTCCGGTATGAGCGGTTTTACCAGAGCCCTTTAGTTCTTCGTCTCGTGCGTTTTATTCTTGAGTGTTGTGCGTTATTCTGTGGCATATTTGTGCGCTGCTGTTGATCTTTACATTGTGTTGGGCTTGTCTTACGGTCCTGGGTCTCCCTTCCCTTGTTCACTACTTCAGCTAGTGTATGTTTGTCTTTACCTCCGTTTGGGGTTGCTTTCTGTGATGGTCGGCCACCAAGCAGTATATACCGCTTTTGTGGGTGACCATGCCTAGATTGCTCGTGTTCGCCTCTGTGGATTCCAGATGGTGCTGGAACTAGAGCTAGGTATGTTTGTTTAATGGTTCAATCTGAGTTTGCTTTTTTGTGGCTGTTGTATTTTCCTTTTCTGTTCCGATCAGCGTGTATCAGTATGTAGCTGTTTCTTCGGCTGTGTTTGTACTACGGTGTGGTGTAGCACCTACTAGGTTGTTATGTCTCCGTGGTCCTTGTGTTGTGTTATAGGTTTGGAGAGATAGAGGAGAAGAAGAAGAGAGAGAAAAAAAAAGGGGGGAGGGGAAGGTGTGGGGAGTGGTTGCCTGTTTGACGTATGGGGTCACCTTCTATGTTACATATGCCAGCCAAGGCCTCCAGGTCTCCGTGTGTCGTTCTTCTCTCCCCAGCAGCTCTGCTATTTTGGCTTCCGCTATTCGTATGTCTTCCACCTTGCGTTTCCATTGTTCTGTCGTGGGTGGTTCTTGTTTCCTCCAGTGTAATGGGATCAGCGACTTAGCTGCGTTCAGCAGGTGTCTCAGAATCGACTTCTTGTACGAGGCAAGAGGTTGTTCCGTGTGGTGTAGAAGGGCGGCTGCCATCGTCAGGATGGGGGGTCGTCCAGAATGTTCTGGAGTTCACGTTCGATCTTCCTCCAGTATGGCTCGATGATTGTGCAGTCCCACCATATATGTCGCAGCGTTCCGGGACCCGCATTGCATCTCCAGCAGGTGTTCAGTATAGTCGGAATGTATCGGCTGAGAGCAGAGAGTGTGCAGTACCAGTGTGTCAGTAGTTTGAAGTTTACCTCCTGGTAGTGAGAGCTGGAGGAGCTCTTGTGTTGTAGTATCAGGATTTTGACCCATTGGTCATCTGGGAAAGTCGTGTCCGTCCATTCCTCCCATTGTCGTTTGTACAGGTTGTTGTTCGTTCTATTACCTGTGATTAAGGTTCGGTATATCGCCGACACTTTCCCGTCTGCTTCCAGTGCTTGTGAGCATAGTGTTTCATACCATGTGAGGTCCCAGTGTATTTTAGTTCTGTGCGGTAAGTTATGGTAGTAGTGTAGCAACTGAGCGTAATGGAACCGGTGCATGAGCGTGAGCGGGTTTCCGTCTGCCATCTCCCTTAGTGATTTCACTCTCGTATTGTTGAGTACTGTGTGTATGGGTATGTACCTGTCTTGAGCGTCAACTGGCCACGCGGATGCCGCAAGTCCATCTCCCAGGTGTGGATTATGAGTTATGGGGATTAACGGGCTCGGCTTGGGCGAGATCTGTTGTTCGTTTCTCATTATAGACCAGTGTTTTAGTGTTTGTGTAATTGTGGAATCCTCTCCCACGGTTGAATGCGCTTCCGTTTCTTTGTGCCATATCAGCGAGTTTAGTCGGTTGTCTGTGGTATCTCTCCAAAGTGTCACCCACCATTTTTGTGTTGAGGCCATATGTAGTTCTCTTATCCTTTGCATGACCGTTGCCTGGTGGTAGCGTTTGATGTCCGGTAGTGCTAGTCCTCCCCATCCTCTCGGGAGGCTGAGTTTGTCAAAGCTAATTCGCGCTCTGTCTCCTTTCCATATGTATTGTATGAATGCTGTTTTTAGTCTCACAAAGAAAGTGGGTGGAATTGTTTGTGGCGCTGTATGGAATAGGTATAGAATTCTGGGGAGGATATTCATCTTGATCACTGCTATCCTCCCCAGCCATGAGATGTGTGTGTGGTTCCATCTCTCGAAGTCTCTGAGAATAGTTGTCAAGAGGGGTGCGTGATTGTGTGCGTAGATGTCTTTCGTTTCCTGTGTGATCCATAGCCCAAGATATTTCATCCGTCCTTGGCACCATTGGAATGGGTAGTTGCTTTTCAGTTGCGTGCTTTCCCTCTCAGTTACAGTAACGTTTAAAATGTCACATTTTGTCAGGTTGAGTTTTAGTCCCGAGAGGCGTCCGTAGCGGGCAAATTATTGGCGTCTCAAATTAAACAGAAGTCAACACAATCAAAAATTCCATACTTAGTAAACCCAAAAGGTGCAAAATTAATAGATCCAAATCAAATTGTTAATGAGTTAGCATTATATTATGAATATTTATATAATTTAAGGAAGGATTCAAATACAACCCAACCCACATTAAATATGATTTCCACTTTCCTAAGAGACGTTGAACTACCCTGTGTGACTCGGGAAGAGGCGGAGATCTTGAACAAACCTTTTACAGAGGAGGAGGTCTGGGAAGCTATAAAAACAACTTCAAAACATAAAGCACCAGGCCCAGATGGGATTTCTAATTATTTTAAATTTGCAAAGGAATTGATCCCAAATCTAACAATACTTTTTAACAGCATTTTAGATTCAGGTGAGGTACACCTAGAAATGCTGGAAGCTTTTATAATAACACTACCAAAACCAGGAAAACCACTGACTAGCTGCGTCAATCTAAGACCTATATCTCTGCTTAATGTAGACATAAAATTGTTTGCAAAAGTAATGGCACTAAGGCTGAAACCACTACTGCCCAAATTGATAGGGGCAGAACAAGCAGGCTTTGTGCCAGGTAGACAGGTGGGGGATAATACCTGTAGATTTATAGATATACTGGAAATAATGAAAAGACAGAAAACTGAGGGATTATTGTTGGCACTTGACGCGGAAAAGGCGTTTGATCGCCTACATTGGAAATACATAGAGAAGGTCCTAGATAAATTTAAACTCCCAAACAAATTTAAACAAGGTATGCTCTCATTATATACAAACCCAACGGCTAGAGTTATCAATTCAGGTTTTGTGTCTCGTAAATTGCACCTCTCTAATGGAACAAGACAGGGCTGTCCCCTCTCTCCATTGATTTTTATTATGACCCTTGAACCCCTAGTATATAAGATAAATAAACAAGTTCAAATAACAGGGCTAAATACTCACATAGTGGGTTTCTTTGCGGAAGATGTCCTGATAATACTAACAAATCCAGACAAAACAATAATGATGCTGATGGATTTATTGAAGGAATATGGCACAGTGTCGTATTTTAAAAATAATATTATTAAAACCCAAGCCTTACCTATTAATATGCAAGAGCCAACTGTTCGAAAGCTGAAAGATGAATACCCATTCGAATGGAGAAATAAATCTATAAAATATCTTGGTATTCATCTTTCAGTTTCGAAACAGGAAATGATAAAAAAATAACCATAGCAAATTACTAAGAGAAGTACAAGACACACTAAAACACTGGGACAAGAGCACCAGATTATGGGCGGGACGGATCAATTCTGTTAAAATGTGCATAGTACCACAGATTTTATTTCTTTTTATCCCTCAATAGATTATAACACATTTTCAGAAAACAATAAATGCTTATATTTGGAAATGGAGACCCCCAAGAATATCACTGAATACAATGAGATGCAAAATGACAGGGTGGAATGGGAGTACCGCATATTCAAAAGTATTATATAGCTTCCATACTGGCACAAACAGCAGCGCTAATAGGTACATCTAGTATACCCCTATGGCATATATCAGAACAATCCATTGTCCCACAATATGAGATATTGGATCTCATTTGGATAACACATCGCGCTCATCTTAGAAACTATAATTTCCTATCCACAACACAAATATCTCTGATGTT
>OW240921.1:43175833-43351735 GCA_933207985.1 Pelobates cultripes
GATCTTTTGGCAACAGCACAGCCCTCTAGGGTAAGAAAACCAGGTCAAGACAAAGTCCAGTTTCAAAAAGGCCTCTGGCCTGTTTATTTTATGTTGTTGTGAAGTAACAGGATACAATGAATCAGCAAATCTTCTTTCTCCACAAAACACCTTCTTTCTCCTCCAAAACACTTCCCTCACTTCACCCTGCTTTAACTGCAGTTATATAGCTGCTCACAGCCCCTATAGGTGAGGCTAATGACCTCGTTAGGCAGTGAGCCAGAACTCTATGGGAAACCTGGGCTGGACTCATGCACAACCACTCTGACAGTGGGTGGAGAATCGGCCCACCCTGCTCTTCCGAATACTCCACCCCAGGGACCCAAATAACAAGAGGAAAAAAAAACTAAATTTAAACTTAACTTTCCCTGGGGCTGCATGTGCTTACCCACATGTCAGGATAGTGGCTGTGCAAAAGTCTGGGTGCCAGATATACACCCCTGACCACCATCCCCAACACTCTGTTACATATCCTCCCCCCCCCAGCTCAGACCTAGTGGGGTGAGCGACCACAGAAAACAAATTTTCTCGCGACAAACTGTCAGCATTTCCATGTTTAGACCCCGGCCTATGTTCAACTGTAAAATGAAATGGTTGTAAACTGAGGAACCACCTTGTCACCCTGGCATTATTATCTTTGTTTTGACTCATCCAGGTTAAGGGGCATGGTCTGTGACCAACCTAAATTTTCTACCCAGCAGATAATATTTCAATGAGTCTAAGGCCCATTTTATGGCAAGGCATTCCTTTTCCACTATAGAATAATTTTTCTCAGCGGGAGTCAGCTTCCTACTTAAATAAAACACTGGGTGTTCTTCACCCTGAATTTCCTGAGACAGAACTGCCCCTAACCCAAGCTCTGATGCATCGGTTTGGACAATAAACTCTTTAGTGAAATCCGGGGTTACCAGAACCGGTTGGGTGCACAAAGCCTCTTTCAAAGTTACAAACGATTTTTCTGCCTCTACTGACCACTTAACCACTAGTGGGGCTTTACCTTTTGTGAGATCCGTTAAAGGAGCTGCTAATGTAGCAAAACTAGGAATAAATCGCCTGTAATACCCAATAAGTCCTAAAAAAGTCCTAACTTGCTTTTTAGTGAGGGGGCGTGGCCAATTTTGTATGGCCTCCACTTTTGCTGTTTGGGGCTTAACTAGTCCTCTCCCAATCGAATAACCCAGATATTTTGCCTCTTCCAAACCTATAGTACACTTAGATGGGTTAGCAGTTAAACCAGCTAGGCGGATAGAGTCCAGTACTGCCTGCACTTTGGGAAGATGTGAAGCCCAGTCAGGACTGTGAATGACTATGTCATCTAGGTATGCGGCTGCATAACGGCTGTGAGGCTTCAAAATCCTATCAATCAGTCTTTGAAAAGTGGCAGGGGCCCCATGTAACCCAAATGGTAGCACCTTGTATTGGAATAATCCCCCTGATGTCGAAAAAGCTGTCTTTTCTTTTGCTCTGTCTGTAAGAGGTACTTGCCAATAACCCTTCGTCAGGTCTAAAGTAGTCAGGTACCGAGCCTTACCCAGTCTCTCTATCAGTTCATCAACCCTAGGCATTGGATAAGCATCAAACTTTGACACACTATTTAATTTACGAAAATCATTACAAAATCTTAACGAACCATCAGGTTTTGGCACCAGTACTATAGGGCTGTTCCACTCACTTTGTGATTCCTCAATAATATCAAGAGCTAACATTTTCTTAATTTCTGCAGCTACCGCCTCTTTCTGTGCTTCTGGGATTCTGTACGGTTTAAGACTTATCTTCACCCCTGGTTCTGTAACGATATCATGCTTGATAACGTTAGTCCTGCCAGGAACTACAGAAAATACATCCCGGTTTCTACCAATAAAGTCCCTTACTTCCTGTTTCTGGTGTGAGGACAGGGTGTCTGGTATGTTTACTTCAAGTTCACTACCAGTCTTATTAGTGATAATTGAAGTAGTTAAGACCTCTCTGTCCTTCCAGGGTTTTAGTAAATTTATATGATATATTTGCTCAGGTTTTCTCCTATTGGGTTGTCTCACTTTATAATTAACTTCCCCAACCTGTTCAATAACCTCATACGGGCCATGCCAAGATGCTAGAAATTTATTTTCTACTGTAGGGACCAAAACAAGCACCCTGTCTCCTGGGTGAAAAACTCTCAGTCTGGCATTTTTATTATAACTGTTTTTCTGGGCCTCTTGGGCTTTCTGCATATGTTCTTTAACTATTGGCATGACAGCCGCCATCCTATCTTGCATTTGAGCTATGTGCTCAATTACACTACGGTATGGATTGGACTCCTGTTCCCAGGTTTCTTTTGCTATATCTAGCAGACCTCTGGGATGATGGGCATATAGAAGCTCAAAAGGAGAGAACCCCGTAGAAGCTTGTGGCACCTCCCTTATGGAGAACATTAGATAGGGTAGTAAGCAGTCCCAATTCTTACCATCTTTGTCAATTACTTTCCATAACATACTTTTTAAGGTCTTGTTAAACCGTTCTACCAGTCCGTCTGTCTGGGGATGGTAAACAGAGGTCCTAAGATGTTTAATTTGAAGTAGTTTGCATAACTCCTTTGTAACTTTAGACATAAATGGTGTACCCTGATCTGTCAAAATTTCTTTTGGTATGCCCACCCGGCTAAACAGGAGCATGAGTTCTCTCGCTATTGTCTTTGCAGACGTGTTACGTAGGGGTACTGCTTCCGGGTACTTGGTAGCATAGTCCAGGATCACCAATATATACTGATGCCCCCTTGCAGACTTTACCAGAGGACCTACCAAGTCCATTGCAATCCTTTCAAAAGGTATTTCTATTATAGGCAATGGTACCAGAGGACTGCGGTATGCCTTAAAAGGGGCGGTGTGTTGGCATTCAGGACAAGAAGAACAATAATTCGCAACTGAAGCAAATACCCCAGGCCAATAAAACCTCTGTAAGACTCTTTCTTTTGTCTTTTCTATGCCTAAATGTCCCCCCAGTATATGGCTGTGTGCAAGATTTAGGACTGTATGTCTGAAAGGCTTAGGAACAAGTAGTTGTTTTACAACATCCACCCCCTTTTTCTCTACTCTATATATCAGATCATTCTATACCTCAAAGTAAGGAAAAGAAGGGGCTCTATCTAGTTGTACTGGATCATCAGTTGAAACCTGGATATTTTTACGGGCCTCTGCAAGAGTGGGGTCTTCCCATTGCGCTTTCCTGAAGTTAACAGGACTGACTTCTAATTCAGGGAAGTTAATGCCTTGATCCTGATCGTTATCAGACTCCTGACTATCGTGGCCCTGGTCATCTCCTACTAAAGCTGGCCTGTGACTTGAGGCTTCAGCCTTCTCTGGTCTTATGCCCAGTCCTTCCCATTCTATGTCAGAAAAAGGGAACACATTTCCAGAATCATCATCATTTGTTATACAATCATGAGCTACTTTTCCTGGAGACCCCCACAAGTCTAAAAATTGGGGGAAATCCCTTCCCAACACCACATCATAAGCCAATTTGTCCACTACCCCCACTCTATGATTCACAGTACCAAAAAGGCTTTCAAATTTTAGCAAAACTGTAGGATATTCACGTTTGTCACCATGAACACAAATTATACCAATTTTCTGCAATGCATCAACATCGGCTTCAGGTACAAGGCATTTTGCTATCAATGTCGCCATACTTCCGGAGTCTAATAGAGCTCTAACCTCTTTCCCATTCACCCTTATGGAACATATCTGTGGATTGTGACAACAGTTGGCAACAGCAGATTCCATACAATTCAGCAAACAAGACAATTGTAGATCCTGATTAATCATATTGCATTGCATAGGTTCATCAATCAAGGGACAGTCTCTAGCTTTATGTCCAGGTTCATTACACCGGAAGCATTTAATATCGTCAACTGTCCCCCACCTAGACCCTTTTCCAGGATTAACATTTCTAGGCAAAAGCATATGGGGTCTCTGAGAATATGTCTCTTGTTCCTCTGTGTCTCTGAAACCTTGAAAATTCTTACCAGGTCTTTCAGCATCTGGAGTCTTAACTCTCTGCTTAGCCTTTGTGTTGTTGAGCCACTGTCTGTCATCTGCAGCAACATATCTTTCCACCAAACCAATTAACTCATCAGCTGTTTGTGGATCGCTCTGACTGACCCATCGACGCAGTGAAGCAGGCAAGCCCCGCAGGAATCTGTCCATCACAAGAAGTTCCATGATATGGCTTGCCGTATTTATTTCTGGTTGTAACCACTTTCTAGCAAGATGTATCAGGTCAAACATCTGGGAACGGATAGGTTTCTCTTGGTTGAAAGACCAGGCATGAAATCTTTGGGCACGAACTGCCCTAGTCACACCAAGTCGTGCAAGGATCTCAGCCTTCAGTTTGGAGTAGACCCCTGCCTGTGCTGGTTCCAGGTCATAGAATGCCTTCTGGGGTTCTCCAATAAGAAAAGGTGCCAGTATGCTTGCCCACTCACTCACCGGCCACTCTTCTCTCTCAGCTGTCCTCTCAAAAGCTAGCAGGTATGCTTCCACATCATCTGTAGGTGTCATCTTCTGCAGGTAACGGCTGGCTCTGATCATTTTAACCTCGGACTGCGTCCCATCCGAGACTCTGGTCAGTCCTTTGGTCAAAGCCTGTATCTCCTTCTGTATCATACTGGTGGCCTGATGTTGCTCCTCTCTGAGCAGGCGGTTTGCCTCAGCTTGGGCTGCCATAACCTGCTGGATCAACGCATCTGTGTTGGCCTTTTGCGTAATTACCAGTTGCTGTAGGGCTGTAATATTTTCCTGTTGTGCAGCTGTAGCCTCCTGCTGTACGGCTGTAGCCTTTTGCTGTGCAGCTGTAGTTTGCAACAAGACTTTCACAACTTCCTCCATATTTCTACAGGCTTGTTTGGCTTCCAGTTAATACCCACAGGCTTCTTTAGTGCAGTGCCCGCATTCTCCACCATATGTGACAAACTTACTTTCCTGTGTGTGTTTGTCCAGGATCTTTTGGCAACCGCACAGCCCTCTAGGGTAAGAAAACCAGGTCAAGACAAAGTCCAGTTTCAAAAGGCCTCTGGCCTGTTTATTTTCTGTTGTTGTGAAGTAACAGGATACAATGAATCAGCAAATCTTCTTTCTCTTCTTTCTCCACAAAACACCTTCTTTCTCCTCCAAAACACTTCCCTCACTTCACCCTGCTTTAACTGCAGTTATATAGCTGCTCACAGCCCCTACAGGTGAGGCTAATGACCTCGTTAGGCAGTGAGCCAGAACTCTATGGGAAACCTGGGCTGGACTCATGCACAACCACTCTGACAGTGGGTGGAGAATCGGCCCACCCTGCTCTTCCGAATACTCCACCCCAGGGACCCAAATAACAAGAGGAAAAAAAAACTAAATTTAAACTTAACTTTCCCTGGGGCTGCATGTGCTTACCCACATGTCAGAATAGTGGCTGTGCAAAAGTCTGGGTGCCAGATATACACCCCTGACCACCATCCCCAACACTCTGTTACAACATATACACACGGCGTGTGTTTGTGCTTTAGGGTGCACACCCTAATGCAATAGGCTGCGCACGCCTATGAACCAAACTGTTTGTAAAACTCCAGCTGACTTGAGCAGTGCTAAACAGAAGCTTTGCTCATGTTGGTTGCAAAGACAGTGAGACTCCACCTATACTTGGTAGATCTCAGATTGTTTTTCAAACTGGTTGTCATGGTGTTAGAAGTACATCCTCAAATGAATCAGCTTGTGTTAAAGCCATGGTTTGAAGCCAAGATTTCAGCTATGACATTTTATCAAGAAAATCCCCAAATCAGAGTTTAATCAAATCAGTCAGCTGAAGACTGTGTGACCCTGTGAATCAGCCCTTCACACTCAGAATAGAGAAAAACAGGAATCTCTGAAAATAGCAAAAAACAGAGACCTCTGTGTCTCTTTCAAAATATCAGTGAAGATTTGGAAAACAAAGATAGCATTTTCAACAGGTCAAAAAATTGCCCATTACATCTCCTTATAGAGCTGCTTTGAATCAATGCATCTCTACGGGGAGTGTGCAGGGTATCCACACAGAATGTGGAGATGCTGAATGTTGGTGCTGTAGACAGTGCAGCACTGGACTAGAAAGTACCGCTAGTGTACATCTATGTGACTGCCACTAGAGGTATTACTAGGCAGCAATGTAAACACAGCCCTTTCTTGAAAAAGCAGCCTTTACATTGCTGAGCCTGCAGGGACAGGCTATAGACACCAGAATAATTAATACACTGCCAGTTCTGTTAGATTCAAATGTTTGAGCTAACTGCTTTGAAAACGTCTATAAAAAAAGATAGTTACTTGTCCATTATTGTCTGATTGCTGGTCAATAAGATTTATACAGGCAAATCCCATGGATGAAATCTGAATCTAAATTTTATGTTTTTTATGTTTTTTTTGTAAGTATCAGTATCGGCTGATAATCACCAGCAATACTGATAATGAATGAGTGGGTCGGCGCGTCCATAAGGCGACACAAGCAGCTGACTTAGGGCGCACCGGCCCGGGGGGTGCTAGATCGGAGTGACCAGCAGGAGGTGGGCGCACAACGCTCCCTCCTGCCAGGCACTCTGTGTAGCGTGGCCGAGCGGAGCAGTGCCCACCGCGGTACAGGAACTTATGTTTCCTGTACCCGGCTGGACTGAAAGGAAATGCTCACTGAGAGAGCACTTCCTGTCAGTCCCGCCGGGTACAGGAGACCGAATTTCCTGTACCGCAGTGCGCATTGCTCCGCTCGGCCACGCTACCAGGAGACACACCGTGGAGCGGGGTCCAAGGAGGGCAGAGAGAGGGACACTAAGGGTCCCCCTGTCCTTGGGGACACTATGGAAAGGGTGTTAAGGATCACTATGGGATGGGGGTGGTAGAACACTATGGGGCAGGGGTGGTGGTGGTAAGGAAAACTATGGGGGAGAGGGGTAGTAAGGAACACTATGGGGGAGAGGGATGTAAAGGAAAACTATGTAAGCGAAACTATGTAAGGGTTGTAAGGAACACTATGGGACAGGGGAGGGGGGAGAACACTTGGGACAGGGAAGTGGGGGTGAAGAACACTATAGGACATGGAAGGGGATGAAGAACAGGGGAATGGGGGGGCACTAAGACAGGTAAGGGAGGGCACTAAGAGACAGGTAAGGGGTGGGGAGGGTAAGGGGAGTTCCTACCGCACATATTTACACACAAACACACTGCATCCACTACAAAAACACACACACGGAATCCACTACCCACACTGCATCCACTACACAAACACACACACACACACACTGCATCCACTACACAAACACACACACTAAATCCACTACCCACACTGCATCCACTACACAAACACACACTGCATCCACTACCCACACTGCATCCACTACATTCACTACACAAACAAGCACGCTGCTTCCACTACACAAACACATTGCAATACACACACTGGATTTACTAATCAAATACTCTCACTGCATCCACTCCACACACATATAAATGTTCTTGAAAACTTAAAAAAAAATCTAACTGGCATGTATATTTTGTGCATTTACCACTTAAAATAAATATCAGTAAGTTATCGGCCTGAACGTTCCCAGTATCGGCTCTAAAAAAATCAATATTGATCGATCCCTACTAAGTTTATATCTAAGTGGAGTAGTAGTATATTAAAAAGTCTTCTATGCATTTGTGAGCCTATTGTGCATTTACTATTCCTCTTTAACTCCCTTTTATGCATTTATGCGTTGAAGACTACTTTAAAAATGTAATCTAATAATGTTAGATATATGAAAGTCTACAACTAATGATAAATCATACTTCCTCGTTCAATGGCTATGCTGTATTTATTGGTGGATGTTTAGTTAATAAAAAGGAGAGACCTAGTCCCATCAAGTAGGGCTGAAGTACGAATAATGAAAGAATGTCTTTTCTCAGAGAGACGGAAAAGTGGAATCATCAGCATGATTAGGTAAAAGATATAAAATAAGTATTTCTTTTTAAACTGTTCCATTCCAGAGATAATAACCTTTTTTATCTCTGATTAGCACCATCTCTCTCTAGACTGTCAATCAGCCATCTGAAATACCCTCTTCCAGGATGGCAACATCAGTTTGCATTGGGTGTCAGCACAGACAGACACCTTGGACAGGCTGCCCATGGCTGAACGTAATCCATACGGTGCCAAAAATCCTACTACCTGGCTCTCAAGCAATTTAAAGGGACACTCCAGACCCCTAAAGCACTTTAGCATGCTGAAATGCTTTATTTGTGAATAGTGGGTCCTCTTTTCTTAATTTTGTAAAAAGTGCAGATTTTAGTATTAATTTACACTTTTATAAATTAACCTGGTTACACCCTCCTGGATTTCAAGCAGACAGCAGGTCCTGTTACTTCCTGGTTTCGTTAGCTCAGTAGAGCTAAACTCAAGAGACGGAATTGCCCAGAATTTATGTCCCGTGAAACTGAGTGCAAGAAGTTGTAACCGCTCTGCTGGAATCCAACTCCCATTATCAGTAAAATTCTGTTTGATTTTGGTAGAAATTAAAATATATATCTGATAATGGTATAGCATTGGTAATGGGATAAGGAAGAAATCACTTGCTAGCAGCTAATGTGTAATATACCTCCAGTCAACCTCATCTAATGGTTGGCTGAGCATGATAAGAATTTTATCCACACTAGATGTGCATAGCTGGTCACTATTTTAATGGACAAATAATAATAATAATAATGAATAATTAAAGGAACATTACAAACACCCAGACCACTTGATCTTAATGAAGTGTTCTGGGTGCCATGAACCCCCTGTTTTAACCCTGCAACTAAAAATACTGGCGTTTTTAAGGAAAGGCAATGTTTACATTGTAGGGATAACCTACATATAGTAAATACTTTACTATTTCAATGAGATGGTCTCACAAAGACCATCTGATTGGCTCAATGTGGCCTTTGGCTGTGCATGCACACTAGCATCCCATTGCTTTTCTATGAAAATACATTGGATTGGCTGAGATCATCAATCTTGATCATCTCCGCCAAGGAGCTGAACCACTCACGCACAGAGAAAGAAGGAAAGTTGACTCTCGAGGAGTTAACTATTAACCCGTGGCGGGAGGGGGGAGGGGAAGATGGCCTAAATGGTGACTAGGGCTCTATAGTGTTGTGAATATAATGTTCTTGTATGCATTCATTTTGTATTTTTTTATAAAAATCCCTGGTTCACAGTAACTGTATAGCTCATGTGTCTCCTAGAATACATAGCATAGCAAAATCATTGTGCAATGATCATTGTAGCAGATTTTACTCACAACTTAGTATTATGAAATATACAATATGTAGCAATCCCAAAATGCAGAGAAACGGGATCCAAAAATATGAATAATGAAGTCAAAATGTTCAGTTAGCTAGGGTCTCTGTGTCCATCCTTTTAAATACTAATTGGTTAATTTTCATAGGCATTATTTAATGTGATCCTTTGTTACTACTGTAACAGAGAATGAGAGAATGCCCAAAACAGAGTAGTACAATCCCAATTACTTCATTTATTTTTATAAAGTACCCAGATATTGCTATCTACAATCACTGCACAGTATAACCTGGATAGGGAGATTTCTAATAAATCAGGAAAACTATCATAGCACACACTGGTCCCAAGTAGAGCCAGATATCATTTTATGCAGATTTTAACATGTGTATCCCAATGTACGAACAGTACATTTATCCCCAAAAAGAGATCCTTTAAATTCAGCATAGTAACTAGTAATTTAGGGTTTAAAAAATGTCGGAGATAACAATAATGTTGAACTGAGCAGGAGCTTCCATGAATATTATTAAAATAAAAAGTTCTCTCTTCAAAACTGCATAGCAGGCATTCTCAACAAGATTACTATATGCCAAACATGCTGTGCTTTTGTTCCCATTTATATGTAAGTGTCTGTCTAAGAGTTGAGTACTGCTGGGAAGCCTTTACGTTGTAGAGAGACAAAGTCCAAGGATACGGCAAACTGAAATATCTCTGTCCAACTTGACGTTTAGATATTAAAGGAACACTATAGTCACCCAGACCACTTCAGCTCAATGAAGTGGTCTGGGTGCCAGGTCCCTCAGGTTTTAACCCTTCAGATGCAAACATAGCAGTTTCAGAGAAACTGCTATCTTTACATTTGGGGTTAATCCAGCCTCTACTGGCTGTCTTCCGGCGCATCTACAAAGCTGGAGGCACATTTCGCCTCCATCGCGCAGAGCATCCGTAGGAAAGCATTGAGAAATGCTTTCCTATGGACACCTTGAATGCACACGTGGCGTGCGCATTCAGCTCCGCTGATGTCGGCGGGGTAGGAGAGGTCACCAGCGCCGAGGGAGCACGCCTCTGGAAAAAGGTAAGCTGCTGAAGAGGTTTTAACCCCTTCAGCATCACGGGAGGGGGACCATGAGGGTAGGGCACTATAGTGTCAGGAAAACCGCTTTGTTTTCCTGACACTATAGTGATCCTTTAATATCCAACTAGTTAACAAAGAATGGTATATATTTGGATGGGAAAATCAGATGCACATCTTGCTTCATTTGTCTATAAAATACAATGATTCCAAATGTAGCACAAACGTGTTTTTTTTGTTTTTTTTTTATTAAAAAGGAAAGTATTTGTAAGACTGTTTCTATGGTTGGGCTCAGATCAATAAGTTATAAAAACAAGGGTGCAGTCAGTCTGTTCTAAGTACAATGGTTCTACGGCAAACAAAAGTGACAGATCAAAGAAACACAGGAATTGGATTTTTGACTTCTGGAACATCTTGCTTCAAAGCTGCTCAGTGTTATAGAGAGTTATGTGCATACATAGGAGCTTTATAAAGATATTGTGCTCAGTGTAATGGCAGGTTATATCAGTTTCAATTATGTCTATGTTTGTCATGTCATATTATAAAGCATTTTGGCAAAGAAGGGTGTCTGAAATCATCAAATAACAGTGCTACATCAGATGGATTATACAGGAAGAGGTAACATTATTTGTACTATTGAGTACTGGTCATTGTTTTGACTTCTTGATCTGTTGGATGTCATGGGGTGTTTTCACTAGAACAGGACTTATAGATTATAGACAATAAAAATGCAATTATAAGTCAAGATAGAAAATTTTAAAAATTCTTCAATTTAGCTATTTTTCCAACTCAGATATTTTGTATTTCCTTTATCCATTTTCAACAATCCCACATTTATTTTATCTTAACACGCCAAGCAGATGAGATTCAATACAGAAAAAATAGAAAGCCATGCATTTTGGAATAAGAAACCCACAAGCTACTTATACATTAAATGGGCCTGTGTTAGGAATAACATTAAAAGAAAAGGACTAGGGAATAATTATAGATAAACTATATTGGTCTGCCATGGCAAAGGTAGCTTTCATATATAAAAAGAAGGTATTGTTGCACGTCATCACTATATAATTTTGCCTCTTTATAAATCAATGGTAAGACCCAACCCTGAATATGCAGTGCAATTTTGGGCGCCGGTTTTAAAGAAGGGCATTGCAAAACTAGAAAAAGTGCAGAGGCAAGCTACAAAATTAGTAAGGGGGATGGAAAATATTAGTTATGAAGAAATGCTAGAAAAACCGCATTTGCTTACTTTAGAAAAAAAAGGTGGCTCAGAGGGAATATGATAGCACTTTACAAATATATAAAGGGTCAGTATAAACGACTATGTGCTAACCTGTTCGTTAGCAGGAATATACATTGAGACTGAAAGAAAGGAGTTTTTGCTTACAGCAGAGGAAAGGGTTCAGTAAGAACAATAAAGATGTGGCATTCTCTGCCTGAAGAGGTTGTCATATCAGAGTCCATACAGATGTTCAAACAGCTACTAGATGCATACTTGCAAAAACAGAATATTCAAGGATATAATCTTTCAATGCAGGGTAATAACTGCTTGATCCAAGGATAAATGTTTATTCTTTTTCAAAAACAGAATATTTAAGGACATAACTGATATGTACATAGGTGAACAGGTTATTAATCCAAGGAAAAATCTTATTACGATTATGAAGTCAAGAAGGATTTTTTACTTTGTAATAACCACTACAGCACGCTCTATCTTGTTTTCTCCTTCAGGAAAGCTGGATGTCTCTCTGCAGCTAAGCCAGCATAGGGCCGTAACACATGCTGAAAACACTAAGCTGATGCTCTAGGTGTGTCACTGGGACCCAGTGGGATCCAAAAAAGTTGTCAAGCTGTTCTAAAACAGTTTGATAATTTAGACTGGGGTGGCACCAAGGCACTTTTGGCACATTAATCACTACAGCAGACTGTAGTGGTTAATGTTCTTGGAGCATCCCTTTAAAGTGGTCCTACTTTAGTTTTCAAACATTTATTATTAACATTTGTTTAAATAGTTGTTAGAAGGTTTTAATGATACTGTTCCAGCATATTCGGAAATCCACTGTGTATGGAATTATTTACCAGCACGCTGCTCACTTTGTTAATGAGAGATTGCTAATCTTGCATATTTTTATTTTAAGAGATACATGGCCCAGAGGAATTTCCTTTTTAAAAAAGGGTGTTAATGAGTTGTTTGACATTGACACTTCATACTAATGTGTTATCAAGGATTGTTTCAAGTATATTTTCATTAACAGCAAGAATGTCAATACACTGAAATATATGGATGAATGCATATTTGTGTTCTTTTCATTCATTACAAAAATTCAATTTTGTGTTGTATGTTTTACAGTTTGATGTATATCAGCAATAACAAACAGATTTCCTTTGCAAAATACACCAAATGCATTATTGTAATTATTGGCATTTATATAGCACCAAATTATTCCACTGCACTTTACAACATTATAAAAAGGGGAAATTTTACAACAAATGAGACAATTACAAAATGTTACAGAAACAATAAGTGGATGAGGACCTTGCTCAAATAAGCTTGTAGTCTAGAGGAGGTTGAGTACAAATATATAATATGAATATATAATGTCATTAATCACATATAGTTACAAAGGCTGAAAAGAGACATGTGTCCATCAAGTTCAGTCTTTCTCACATCTGTGTTTTTGCTGTTGATCCAAAAGAAGGCAAACAATTTGCATCCAAAAGAAGGTTTTTCAATTTTGCAACAAACTAGAAACAGAATCCTTCTTGATCCCAGAATGACAGTCAGATTTCCCCTTGAATCAAGCAGCTATTACCCCACAAATTAAAAATGATATCCCTGAATATTGTTTTTTGCAAGTGTTTAACAAGTTGCTGTTTAAACATCTGTATAGACTCTGATAAAAGCAACCTCTTCGTGCTGAGAAGTCCTCATTCCTAGGTTCTTACTGTAAAAAAAAACATTTCTTTTGCCTTAGACTAAATTTCCTTTCTTCCAGTCTAAGTGCATGACCTTGTGTCCTAGTATAGTCCTGTTTATGAATAGATTTCAAGACAATGGTTTGTATTGGCCACAAATATATTTGTATAATGTTATCATATCCCCTCTGAGGTGCGTTTTTTCCATTCTAAAGAGATTTAAATTTGTGTAACCTTCATAACTAAAATATCTCAATCTTTTTATACATTTTGTGGCTCGCCTCTGCACTTTTTCTAGTGCCATAATATCCTTCTTTAGAACAGGTGCCCAAAATTGCACAGCATATTCAAGGTGTATTCTTACCATTTATTTATAAAGAGGCAAAATTATATTTTCATCACGAGAATTAATGCCCCCTTCTTTTATATGACAATACCATAGTGGCCTTAACAACTGTTGTTTGACATTGCACATTGTTGCCTAGTTTGTTGTCTATGTTGCAATAATAAAGATAGGAGCTTCTCTCAATCCCAGAAGCCACCCGGTGCTCCGGAGCAGGACCAGCAATCCCAAAACAATAGGGCAAAAAATTGATTCTCCAGGCACTCAAGCCGCAGGCAGTTTTAATAGAACAGACAGAGCAGCAACGTTTCAACCTGCTAAGAGGTCTCAGCTTGAAAAAGACTTGTTAGCAGGTCGAAATGTTGCTGCCCTTTTCTGTTCTATTTAAACTGCCTGCGGCTTGAACACCTTGAGTACCTGGAGAATCTCTTTTTTGCCTAGTTTGTTGTCTATCACATTTGCCAAATCCATATTGTATATTTTTATCCTTAATTTACAACTGTTCATAAACCCAGATAATCAAAGGTTAGTTATTTATTGGATGATAAATATAATTGTGATGTTGAACTATAACAAATGTTAGTTCCAATTTGTGTACTCTTTTATTACAGAGTAAGTAAACAGCTTCCAAGTCGGTTATTTTTTTTCTCTAATCTGAGAATTAATTAAAAATTCTACATGCTGAGCAAAATGAGAAAACTGTTGTGTTTCTAGTCGAACTGTTACTGAAATTAATGGATACTCAGTTTGACTTAACTCAAAGAGCTCTTTACATGTACATTCTATGGGTTTTTTTTTTTTTAATTTTGCGACTGGACACACTAATTGCCTATACAGGTTATTTAGTAAACAACACATTGTAGCAAATTAAGTTTAAATGGCAAAATAGGAGCTAAAATATCTAATCTGAGACTTTTACTGAGTTAGAGAGTTGAAAATAAGCATTTTAGCCTCAGTTTTGCAATTTGAATTGAATTCACCAAAATATGAAGTTGTGTGAATAATCCCATATGTTCTAACAACATTTTAGCTAAAACTTTGGTAGATGCAACCTCAAAATATAATTTGTAACACAGTAAGAGTCCAAAATGCCTTTAATCTTTGACTATCATTTTAGCCTTGTACGTTGGTGCCTTTATTCAGCTCCCTTTCTAATGTATATTGATTTAGTTCAGTCTCTTGCCATTTTTGTCATTTTCTGTAGTTCCTTATACCTCTGCTTTTTTGTCTCCTTTATTTTTTTCATAAAATATTTTGTTACCCTTTGACGTTCCATCATTCTTCCCAACCACAGTTCATTGTGCTGACAAGTTGCCTCTTTCCAAAACCTTGTAACACTTTTTCGAAGTTTCATATAACCTGTTGCACAATTATTTCTCCATTCTTGCTCTCTTCTGCGCTTTTAATTTTTTTGTTTCTCACTTCATGCTGTTTGTACACTTTAACCTTGTGTATTTACTCTTCCTTTACAAATGTTCTATTCCCTTCTCTTTTATTTATGGGTAGCTATCCCATTATCTTGGTACTTGCCTATTCCACTCTTTTCTTTATTTTATTTTTTACCTACCCTGTTGGGTTCACCTGGACTAACAGAGCAGTGCATAACATTTTAGACAGGCCAGGGATACTGCCTTAAATATTAACAGGGACCCAGCCAACGGTAGAAGTCGTAGTGCTGAAAATATTATACTGCATTTTTTTTATTTTTTCATACAGACTTTTTTCAAAAACCTTGATAAAATCTAATTTTACAGTAATTGGAAGAAGAAATTGTGATATTTTCACTAGGTTTTTGCATGAATGTATCACGATAATGTTTTGTGATATTATATAGCATTTTATACAAATTAGCTACATTAGCCTCCAGTATATGTCATATTTGCATATGTGAGATTTACCAAATTGAGATAATCGAGTCTCGGCCAGCAGCGTGGATTAGAATTACTTATATCTGGCACTAATGCAGGAAGTAAATGGAGAAACGCCTCAAGTTAACCTTGACCTTTAATGCTTAGCAGGCTACTGTGGCATTACATTGATTTATTATTGATTGTTGCGCAGCTTTGAAAAAAATCAGAGAAGCACACATAATGTATATCAAATCTGTAGTTAAATGTTCTCCACCTCTGACAGCTTTGGCATGGAAAATTAAATAGTGAATGTTATTTTCAGATAGTCATTACCTTCCTTTCATTACCTAGGCTTAATGCAAATTAAATTAAAGCTATACTTCAGTTGATATGCATGTTCAATGCTTTATATAGGCAATGCATTGTAATACAATAAAAAAAAGTGAGATTATTATTTATTTTAATTTTGAAAAAGTGAGCATATCCTATAAAAAGTCTCACTTTTTTTACTGCTTTTTTGAAAAAGAATCACATTCTGTTTATATTTTCTGCTAGCAGATCTGCTAGCATTGTAAAAATTGGGAGAAAAACAGGACTTTCTCCCAACTGTCAGTTAATTATTCTGCAAGAGTTCATGCTGAGTAACTGATTGTCAAGGAATAGCAGAAAATACCACCCATTGTTGGTCATTTTAGTCTCCACACATAGCAACCACAGCCTTCTGGCGTTGGCCAGGGTGTTGGCATCACAGAGGAGACTTGTCCTGCTTGGGTAAGCGTCCCCAAGCAGAGCGAATGAAAGAGAAGAGCAGGAAGAGCAAGGGATGGAGGATGTTAATGAAGCATAATTACAACGAAAGACATGGCAGCATTGGAATGGAGGTAAGAAATAAACAGTATGGACTATAAAGGGTGACCATCTCTGCCACACGTTGTCTGTCCATAGATCAGGGGCAAGATTGTTTTCTGGACTTTACCCCAAAATCCACCACTTATAATATTAAATAACTACAATAGTAATTTAAGGCTCATCATATTCTAGATTTTTAGAGGACCAAGAGGAATCTAAATCTTGCATTTAGTATTTACAGTTTTACATTGAAATTGACAGTTTGAGAACTTAAGGGACAAGTACTCCTTCAATAGCATTGTTACCCTTTGGGCCACCTACGACTTATAGATATATGAATTCTGTAAACAAGTAAGGAACAGTAATTGTAAATCATTCCATTGAACCCTATAATGTTGGTACCCAAATGTTATGATGATTCTCCAGATTGTGAGGAAAACACAGAACGATCTTCTTCTTGAGGAGTCATTAAGGACTCTGATATCCTGATGAAAATAATGACGTTTGTGAAATTCGTAATGATAAGCCAAAACTAATCCAAGTGTCTCCATTCAAAAGTAAAATTATACTGACAGATGTTAATATGGTCTTTTCTCATATGAGGTAAAAATATCTGTATTGGGATATATAAGCATTGGTTAACAACTGTTCCAGATGTGTGACTGAAATGAATATAGAAGTCCAAAGAAGGTTAACTAGAACATGTAAATAGTTGCATGAAAAGTATTAAAAGAAAATGTAAAAGAGACAAACCACCAGTGGTTGATCCTTAAAAACACACTACTTTAGAGAAGTCTATCAGATCTCCCCTTTACTCCGTTCCCCCTACAACCTTCTTTTACCATCTCCCACTTACTATGCTTATTCCTCGAAAACAATTCCTTCCTCTGGAACACTCAAATCACTTGATTCCCCTGCTTACCTTTGTGTATTTGTCCCTCATCCCTGTAGATTGTGAGCTTGCCGGCCTTGTATCCTGTATGTATATGTATTTTGTTAGAATTAAATGTTTGTGTTGTTTTCTATTTAACAGTGCTTTTGGAGGTAAGTAAATAACTGTAATTGAGTATATCTCAAATTTCCATTAAATACATCATGTATCTTTATTATATTTGATGTATTCAGTGTATTTGAGGGCGATTAAAGCAACGTTTAAATATAACTGACAGGGTCCCTTTCAGGGATGCTGCACAATGCCATACAAGCCAATATGTGGCTTCTGTTGCTATATTAATAGTTCTAGCCATATTTTTCTTATGAATGGATCTAGGCATGACTGCACACATTCACTCTCATACAGAGCTAAGAGAAAATAATAATTTAGCACCCACCTAGTACATATATTGGCAGACAAAGCTTAGTTTCCTACATAAGACATAATTAAGTGGATGTGATGGAATAATAATCACAATAGTAGGATAGCATGAGTTTTTTTGCTCCATAACATTTATAAATATCCTAGGGTTTTACGGGTTTCGTGTTGCCCTTTTTTTATTTTTTTATTTAATGATATAAGAAATACATCAACATAAATGTCAGGACCCAAGTTTCCCAGCAGAACAATGCCTACTGTCTCCACCGCCCTGCCTTCTTCCCATAGTCCATCCTTCTGCTATCACTTACCCAGGTGAACAACGCAGACCCACCTGGCCATCCACCTAAACTAAAAGAAAATGTGATTCATCAGACCAAGGAACCTTCTTTCATTGCTCCATGGTCCAGTTCTAATGCTCAAGTCCCCATTGAAGGCACTTTCAGCGGTGGACAGGGGTCATCATGGGCAATCTGAACGGTCTGCAACTATGCAGCCCCATACGCAGCAAATTGTGATGCACTGTGTATTCTGACACCTTTCTATTATAGTCAGCATTAAGTTTTTCAGAAATTTGAGCTATAGTTACTCTTCTGTGTTTTCAGATCAGACAGACTAGCCTTCGCTCCCCACGTCAATGTGTCAATATGTCTGTGTGTGTATCTGTATGTAGTCAGTGTATTTGCATGTGTGTCAGTGTGTACCTGTGTGTATCTGTCCGTCTGAGCATTTGCATGTGTGTCAAGTTGTGTATCGGTTTGTCTGTATGTGTATCGTGTGTTTGTATCTGCGTGTATGTCAGTGTGTGTATATGTGTCTGCATGTGTGTCAGTGTGTGTATGTGCATCACAGTGTATGTGTGGCAGTGTTTGTGTATATGTGCATATATCTCAGCACTCAAACACCAATACTGCATACAAATATACTCCTGCAACAAAACATCAACACTACATACAAACACACACACCTCTGTGTTAAACATAAAAAATATTTATATATATATATATATATATATATATATAAAACACACTACTACATTCAAAAACCATCACTACACAACATAAATGCATACTTGCATTCAAACTCCAACACCACATACAAACACATCCCATTCACACAAACATACTACATACACAAACATACTTACATTCAAACACACAAACACGGCTCAATGCTACATACATGCAAGCATGGAAAAATGGTGGAGCCCCATCTGTCAAAGCATTATTGGAGTTGCACGACAGATAGATATTTACCGTTTGGCCAACCTTAAGATTGGGAGACCGAAAAAAATTCTTGCACCGGGGCTTTCTACTTTAGTTCCACCACTGTGTTGGGGTAGAGGGTATGAATGCATACCAGGAAGTGGGGGATGCAGGGCCCAGGGGCCCAAGCAAATACTTGCCCAGGGTCCAATCAATATTAAAGACAGCCCTGGTCAAAGTCACTCAAATCTTTGACTCAGTCACTTGCCCATTATTCCTGCTTCCAACACACACATGAAATTCAAGATCTGTCTGTTAACTGTCTAATATATCCCAACCCTTGACATGTGCCATTGTAATCATTGTAAATCAATGTTATTCACTTCACCTGTCAAGGGTTTTAATGCTGTGACTGAGCAGTGTTTAGTCAATGTATACACTTATTTTATGCAAAAAGTCAGTGCAAAAGCAAATATTCTGTTTCATAGGATGTTTTAAGGAGAGGGTTATATGTCTACTTGCAAATCCGACCCTGAAAATGAATTCCTACATTAAAGGACCACTCTAGGCACCCAGACCACTTCAGCTTAATGAAGTGGTCTGGGTGCCAGGTCCTTCTAGGGTTAACCCATTTTTTCATAATTATAGCAGTTTCAGAGAAACTGCTATAATTATGAATGGGTTAAGCCTTCCCCCTAATCCTCTAGTGGCCGTCTCATTGACAGCCACTAGAGGCGCTTGCGTGCTTCTCACTGTGAAAATCACAGTGAGAGCACGCCAGCGTCCATAGGAAAGCATTGTAAATGCTTTCCTATGAGACCGGCTGAATGCGCGCGCAGCTCTTGCCGCGCGTGCGCATTCAGCCGGCGGGGCGGATCGGAGGCGGAGAGGAGGAGGAGAGCTCTCCGCCCAGCGCTGGAAAAAGGTAAGTTATTACCCCTTTCCCCTTTCCAGAGCCGGCGGGAGGGGGTCCCTGAGGGTGGGGGCACCCTCAGGGCACTATAGTGCCAGGAAAACGAGTATGTTTTCCTGGCACTATAGTGGTCCTTTAACAAACGTGTCTATCTTTTGCTTTGATGGCATCTTTTTTTTTTCTCCAAAAAATCTATAATTATATAAAGCATGTTAGCTATAAACCAAAATCAGTGCAGAGAAAATATATTCATTATTTAAGGCATAGGCATTAATTTGATGGTTATTCAAGATGACACATATTTAACCCCTTAAGGACACATGACATGTGTGACATGTCATGACTCCCTTTTATTCCAGAAGTTTGGTCCTTAAGGGGTTAAGTGTGTATAAGTGAAGGACATGAAAATGATTTATTTATTTGTCTTGCAAAAGCATTTCAGGGAAGTCAAGGTCACAGCCTAGAACAAATTGATTTGTATGTTTAGATGATCTTGACTATATTAAGTTCCCAAATGTATGTTTAATAAAGCTTATCAGAAACTAATAGCTGCATTACAATTAAGTACATGTCCTGTGAATTTTATGAGGAGATTTTAGATACTATATTAACACCACTAGCTACACATACTGCTGCCTCAAAGCAAACAAAAAAATAAACAAAACAAAAAAAACAGTTTGTAAATGATTTCTGAGATGCAGAACTGATTAAAGGGATTCTACAGTGCCAGGAAAACAAACCCGTTTTCCTGGCACTAGAGAAACCTGGAGTGCCCCTCCCTCCTGCCACCCATCACATGTCCCTGAAAGTGTTAAAACCCCTTCAGCTACTTACCTGAATCCAGCGCCGATGTCCCTCGGCGCTGGCTCAGGCTCCGCCCATGTTCCTCCCCTGCCAACGTCAGCTAGTGGGGGAGACCTAATGCGCATGCGCGGCAATGGCTGCACGCGCATTAGACCTCCACATAGAAAAACATTATTCAATGCTTTCCTATGGTGAAAATCTGACACTGAAGGTCGTCCAGCGTCAGATAACGGACCAAAAGTCCGTCACAAATCCGGAAGCCCTCTAGTGGCTGTCTGGCAGACAGCCACAGAGGGCAGACTTAGTGCTGCAATATAAACAGTTCTCAATTAGCTGAAGTGGTCTGGGTGCCCACAGTGTCCCTTTAAATATTTAAACACTATATAGTTACAATATCTAAATATTATGTAAATGTTCTATTTCGTAGGTACAGCGGAACAGAAATTACATCTTCAGTATCAATCCATCGCTTTATATTTTTAATATTGTTCTACATGTTACAACAAGTAATGTTGCTCCCAATCAAAATTTCTTTATTGTTTACAAGATAAATAAGTGTGTGTGTATATATATATATATATATATATACATAAACAAAGTCAGACAGGAGCACTCGCTTGGATTTTCCAACAATGTATTACAACTTTTCATCAACGTTTCGATCCTTCAGGGGTATAGTTGATGAATAGTGATGTCCCGAACGGTTCGCAAACGGTTCGCCACGAACGGTGCGCCACAGACTCATCATTGAGTAAACTTTGACCATGTACCTCACAGTCAGCAGGCACATTCCAGCCAATCAGCAGCAGACCCTCCCTCCCAGACCCTCCCACCTCCTGGACAGCATCCATTTTGAAGCTGCATTCTTAGTGAGCTGTCCAGGGAGGGTCTGGGAGGGAGGGTCTGCTGCTGATTGGCTGGAATGTGTCTGCGGACTGTGAGGTACAGGGTCAAAGTTTACTCAATGACGAGTTCGTGGCGAACCGTTTGGCGAACCGTTCGGGACATCACTATTGATGAACACTTTGTAATACACTGTTGGAAAATCCAAGCGATTGCTCCTGTCTGACTTTGTTTATCTATTGGCTTGGAAGCACCCGGGTAATATTGCTTTGATTTATTTATTTTTTTGGGTTGAGTGCCAGAGTCTGGACTTTTATATATATATATATATATATACACACATACATACTAACTCTAAGCACCAAAACAACTTCAGCTAAATGAATGCCATGCAGTTTCACTGCTCAATTCTCTGCCATTTAGGAGTTTAGCAATCTTATTTATACATCTATAGCAACACCTCCCCTGGCTGTAAAAAACACGGCTTCTTATATACTTCCTAAAACAGAGACCACATTTTTAAAACTATCTTATAGCTCAGTATGTTTAATATAGAAGTTATTTTCCCTGGCACTGTTAATAACATGTTAGGGCCTAGAATAGCCTCCTGTGTGTGACTAAAATTCAACCAACAAAGCTAAGATAAGAGATAATGAGATAAGAATTTCTAAAGTAAAGACACTGTGCTGTAAAAATGACACCTCTTCTTCATGGTAGCTGTGTGAATCACAGTCAGTGGTGGCATGGCTAGGGCCACATAAACAAAATGATGTATTTCCTAAACTACAGAGATTTGAACAGTGTGACAGCAAGGTGTATGTGTGAGTGTATGTGTGTGGGGGGTGATCTATACACCAACCTACTTTATTAAGGTAAAGTTGTTTCGTGCAATAAGTATCTTTCATGATATACTGCATGGTTTAGGGTATTTGGAACGCTAACCCGAAGTATTTTTTTGGGGGGGCATGGTTGGGAGTTATCAAATAATTATCAAATGGTGATCAATCTTGGAAAAATACACAAGAAGTGTTAAATATATTAGACAATATAGAAGGGAAGTCTATTTACTGTTGGCATTTCAGATATATATATTATTGTATTTGTGCATGCCACACAATAATGGACTGGTAAATCTCAACAGCATAATGTGGACATATTTAGCACATATACTTTGCCAGTAGCAAATGTTATGTTGTAAGTTGTCCATTATTTACTTAGTTATAACTATTTTTTGTTTGATGGGAAATACTATCTTTTGTGATGACAATCTGGCCATGTGCACCAATGTATGGCTTAAAGAGAGAAGTCCTGCATCTTTTGGGATATGTTTTATACACCTAGAAACAATGTTAAAATCTTGGAAAGGTTTATAGAGGGTAGTCCAGTCACGTAGGATGGACCCTGAAAATAATTTTTAAAGGAATCTGATGAATTGAAAAGAGACCTTTACCTGAATTGTATTACAGCGAGGGAACTTAATATAGCCAAAGAAAAGTCAAGATAAGAATTATGATTAATTCAGAAAGACATAGATGCATAAACAACTATGGATTGTAAGTAAAGATCAATGAAAATATCCAGTGGCTTTTTTCTATGATTCTTAAGCAGAATACAGACTTTTCCGAAGGCATTGTCGAAGAAAACCATGAACATTTTTGTTGTCAGAGAACATATTCTAATATAGTATTTGTGAAAACTGTTCATTTTCACTGATGTTGCAAACAGGTGGAATTCTATTCTCATATATTTATAGGTTATGTTGTATTATACATAAGTACTTGGAGCTAAGACCAGTGGAAAATTGCCACAGGATACATTTGTTTGGCAGGAGTCGTACCCAATTAACATGTTAGGGCTACGGTTGTATGCCAGCCCTCTGCACATGTATTTGTGCATGATACAATGCTATGTGCATTTGCAGAGAGAACTGGCTGCCAACATCTTTACTGCTGCAAGTACAAACACTTCCCGTAATAGGCCACACACACCTCCACCCTGTGTTGTTTGTTTCACATGTTGAAAACATTGACTTAAAGGGACACTCCAGGCACCCAGACCACTTCTGCCCATTGGAGTGGTCTAGGTGCCAACTCCCACTACTCTTAACCCTGCAAGTGTAATTATTGCAGTTTTTTTATAAACTGCAATAATTACATTGCAGGGTTAACTCCAACTCTAGTGGCTGTCTACAAGAGGGCACTTCCTGGTTTCTTGCACAGGAAACCTGTGCTAGATCGTCGCTGGACGTCCTCACGCTATGTGAGGACCTCCAGCGTCACTCATTTCCCCATAGGAAAGCATTGAAAAGCATTTTCAATGCATTCCTACGGGGAGCACTAATGCGCATGCGCGACATTGCCGTGCATGCGCATTAGGTCTCCCTGGCCGGTGGGCGGGATCAGTCTCGCCCACCGGCCGACGCAATCAGAGGGAGGAGTGGCGCGGACGAAGAAGCAGCAACGTGGGACATCCTCGCTGCCTTAGGTAAGTTACTGAAGGGGTTTTCACTCCTTCAGCAACCGGGGATTGGTGGGTGGGAGGGAGAGGGGACCTGCAGTGCCAGGAAAACAATCCGGAAACTGGAGTTTCCCTTTAAAAAAGTACTGACTGCTTTACATTAGAAATAAACTATATGGGCAGATCTCGATTAAAGGAACCCTACAAAGTTGGGAATGCAAACGTTTTCCTAATGCTATAGTGACTTGTTTAATTTTTAGGTGCCCAGCCCCCCTCCAATTGTATGAAAAGGAGAGCTAAACTCACCTTTTCTCCGTTGCTTGGCTGCTCTCTCCATGGTCGGCCCTTCTCCCCCTGGCTCAGCTCATCGATATTGATGATCTCAGTCAATCCAATGCTTCCCCAGAGCAAGATCACTTGCTTCGCCAATCAGCATCTCCTCATATAGATGCAATAAATTAATGCATATCTACGGGTGAACTCTGAGCATGAAGACACTGAATGTTGGAATGTTGCAATCTTTGCAGGGCTGAATTCAGGAAGCCCACTAGCCACTCGAGTTGTTACTAGGTAACAATGTAAACATTGTTTTTTCTCTGAAAAGTCAGAGTTTACATTGAATAGCTTACAGGGACAGGCTATAGACACCAGAATCACTACATTAATCTGTAGTTGTTCTGGTGACTATAGTGTCCCTTAAAAAGGCAGCAGTCACTTCCCAGGATTTTTAATACAATATTAATTTAATTGGTTTTGGTGTATAGATTATGCTCCTAAAGTCTCACTGCTCAATTCTCTACGATTTAGGAGTTAAATCACTCTATTTATACAGCTCTAGCCACACCTACCATGGCTATAGTTTACACAGCCTCCCTGCACACTTCCTTTAAGGAGAGATCTAATTTTTAGACTTTCTGTTAATTGCCCGCAGGAGCCTCATGCATAGCATTAAACTTCAATTAACAGAGAAGGAGATAAAAATGTCCACAGAGTTATTTACTAAAGTAAGAATTCAAAGTAAATTTAAGGACATAATAGCCAAACTAGCACAGCTACTTTGACTTTAAGTTTGATGTATACTTTGGATTTACTCTGAATTCTCACTTTAGTAAATAGCCCTGCTAAAGTAATGAAACTGTGGTATAGTATCTGCTTAAAAAATTAAACCATTTTTAATGTTGGCTGTGAGTCACAGTCAAGGGAGGTGAGTCTAGGGCTGCAACACAAACACAAACGAAAGAGATCTAACTCCTAAATCGCAGAGAATTGTGCAGTGAGACCATAGGGGCATGATCTATACTCCAAAACTTGGTGGGGGAGACCTAATGCGCATGCGCAGCAATGGCCGTGCTTGCTTTGGGATTTCCTTACAGAAAAGCATTATTCACTGCTTTCCTAGGGGTTTTGGGTGACGCTGGATGGCTCCATGCATAGTGTGAGGACGTCCAGCGTCAGTTCGGCGACCAAAAGCCGGCGAACAGCCCAGAAGTCCTTGAGGAGACGTTAACTTTAGCAGGTAATTATTGCAGTTTATCAAAAACTGAAATAATTACCTGCTCCGGTTTAAGGGACCTGGGCAATGCACCCAGACCACTTCAATAAGCTAAAGTGGTCTGGGTGGCTATAGTGTCCCTTTAAGCTTCTCCCTGTCAGACTCTGTTATAAGCTCTGTATGTTTAATCTAGTAGTCACACAGATAACACATGCAGAGAAGAATACAAATCAAACAATGTTTCAAGCTCTTCTCTTCATTAGCAATATTTTCCCTGGCATTGCTTTGTCTGGACTGAATAATAATCAATTTTGTTTGTATCTTAAAGGGACAATATAAGCACCATAATAATGTTAGCTTAATTAAGCAGTTTTGTGTACATATCATGCCCCTGAAGTCTCACTGCTCAATTGTCAGCCTTTTACAAGTTAAATCACTTTGTTTATGCAACTCTAGCCACACCTCCCTGTATGCTACTTCCTGTAACGAGAGATCACATATTTATGCTTCCTTTATTGCAAATTCTGTTTAATTTAGAATGTCTTACCTCCTGCTCTGTTAATAGCCTGCTAGACCCTGCAGGAGGCTCCTGTGAGTGATCATCAGTTATTTACAGAGCAGGAGACAAAAACGTTTAAGCTAAGTTAACATTGGAATGAAAATTAAACATTTTTTGTTATCATGCAGGATAAAAACTAAATTGATTGGACTCCTAAATGGCAGAGAATTGAGAAGTGCAACTGCAGGGGCATCATCTATACACTAAAACTGTTTCATTAAGCTAAAGTTGTTTTGATGCCTATAGTATCCCTTTAAATATAATCATATAAGAAAACAGAACATTTCATGGGGGGAAAATGGATAACACAGTTATATGTGAGTTTCAATGTTTTATTCAGTGGTATAAATTTCAGAGAAGTGACAGTTCCCCTTGAAGGATTTTCAACATGGCATCATTATAGGATGCCACACCTTTCAAATAGCCATTTCCTTAAATTTCTGTTAGAACTGCCAGTCAGCTAGATGTTCTGTTATTGTGAAATCATTAAATCTAGGAGTGACAAGATCTTGCAGTGGGCGTGCGTTGAGTGTCAGTGCTTGCAGATCATATAAAACGCATAATGTAATACATTTCAGACTGCGTAGGATGTTACATCTATGCAAATGGATTGGATAAATCTGGGAGCTGGGGCATCAATGTGGCAGATTCAATTCAATGTTGATAAATGCAACATTTTGGAATAAGAAACGCATACAGATTATGAGATTAATAGGATTAAAGGGACACTATAGTCACCCAGACCACTTCATCTCATTGAAATGTCCCACTTAGTCCTGCAATGTAAATCATTGCAGTTTTTGAGAAACTGCAATGATTATATTGCAGAACCAAGACTGCCTTTTTTTTACCTTTTAGCTGCCGGGGGGGAAGGAGGAACGAGCAGGCTCTATAGTGTTA
Source organism: Pelobates cultripes (assembly GCA_933207985.1). Taxonomy (NCBI): domain Eukaryota; kingdom Metazoa; phylum Chordata; class Amphibia; order Anura; family Pelobatidae; genus Pelobates; species Pelobates cultripes. The sequence continues at coordinate 43,202,679 of OW240921.1, forward strand.
GCAATACAACTTTGTATTCCTAACACTATAGAATCCCTTTAAAGGTATATAGATGATTGAATATGTGAAGTAATTTTGGCTACCTCTTTTAAAGAAGGATATTATTAAAGATATTATGATAGAAAAAAGTCTTAGATATGTTCATAATAAAGCTCAATTAAACATTTTGGTTATGAAAAAGGCTGGAAAGTTTGTACTATACAAACATATACAGGGCCAGAACAAAAAGCTCTCCTGCAGCCTATTTACAAACAGGATTGCACAAAGGACCAGTGAGGCTTAAAGTATGGAGTTTTCATCTACACCCAAGTAAAGGTTTTCTTTACAGTTAGAATAAAAAATATACAGGCTATTCTGCCTAAACAGGAACTATTATCAGATTCTATATGGATTATTAAAATGGACTAGATACAGCTTTGGAGAAGACCATGGCTTTGGGTACGTTAATGACCAGTGATACAAAAAGGTCCATATGCAAAGGTATTGTCTAAATCTTTCTGAAGATCTTGACTGGCATGCGAAAGTCTTGATTTCAAACCCAATGAACCCCTCTGAGACAATTTGAAACTCCTGCGAGACAAGACTATTTGTACAACACCAATGCACTATCTCACTTTTATTATTGGTAAATCCTCCTGAAATATTCCAATTATCTAGTGGAAAACCCAAGTACATATGTATTATCATATTTTTAAAGAGATACGCAGAGAGTTGGTGTCTTCATATATTTGGCCATGTAGTGTATAAAGCAGAATAGATTAATAGAAAATGTTGTTGTCTGTTGTTTTTTCATGCCCTGTTCAGAATTTTTTTTTAGAATATGATTTGATAATCTCTTGCTCATACATAAGGTAATGCACTGCGTAATTTATATTACATCTTACAGTGAATGTTTATAGCCTTAGAGAGATTCTAAATGCATGTAATTGAATTACACCATTTGGGATTTATTCCAATACACATATATGTTTGGATATGATTGTAATATATTTGCTGACTATGTATGAAGACATTACAGCATTCTGACCATCATATCATTTTAAAGCAACACTCCCAAGCATCATACCCACTGTAGTTATGCTGCCAAGAGAAGATCATAAATGGGCAGGCTCCCAGGAGACTCAGATAAGCTGTCAACATGCTGTAGTGGTTATAGTGCTAGATTGAAGACAATAGATCAGGGAAAGATTGGCACATCTGGTTGTCATTAACATGAAAGTGGCAGTGGACTCCAGTGGAACTAATTTGATTAGGTGTTGAGAATGAGAACTAAAGGAGCCCAGTCATTGAAACTTGGGTAATACTATCAGAAAGGGGTTGTTGGGGGGATGTGCAGAAGAGGATACACTGAAGGAGATTTAACTAGAGTTACATAAAATAGCAGAATCATGTAAACAAAAGTTATGAAAGGTGAGAAAACATTAATTATGGTCAAAAATCACATATATGTAAAGAGGTACATCAGGCAGCACCAAAGTGACTGGTCACCTTGGTCAGGTGAGTTTCTTTTGTGTGCTGTAGCGTGACATCTCAGGAATCTCGTGTCGAAGCCTATAAGGGAAATGGGGCAATAGTTTCATATGATTTATTTTGGGTTATGGCTGGCAGTTTGTTCTCAGATGTTTGCTTCTCCTTTGGAGATGTTGGGGAAAACAAGCACTTTAACCTCTACAGGCATTCACACAGCTGCATACACTCACTATACCCAAAGACTCAAATACAACACATTGCAAGAATAAATATGCACATACATACTTCCTTATCTGCCTTATTTTTGGGTCGGGGAACAGGGGCCACCCTAGAATTGTATGCCTACAGGCACCTGACATGTAAATACGGGGATTTGGGGATTTATCATTAATTTACCTAGTTTGTTATATAATTTGACAAACCATTAATCTATGTAAATCCTTAAGAGTTAACATAGGCTTAGAATCAACTGTCATTCTGTCAGCCCCTTTCTTTTTTGTATGCGTGAAGGGGAGTTGTTTGTAATCTTCACCCTTTGAAGAGTAAATAGGTCCAATTTAAACTACTACAGAAGTGTGATTGTACAAATACATCCATCCAGAGACGGATTAAGATCTCATGGGGCCCTAGGCAGGTTATCAGTTTGGGCCACCCCCTTAATTCTTCACATAGGGATGGTTAATTGGTTCCAGCAAGTTAATGCTTCCGGGACCCCTGTCTAGTCTGTGGGCACAAGGAGGCCGCTGTGGGTTGCCTTATGGTTAATCTTGCTCTGCGTCCATACCTTTCCCATTACAAAAATTCTAATATATTTAAGCTACCATTAAACATAAGAGGATAAAGTACACCCTTGTAAATATTTTATAAAAAACACAACCACTGGTGCTATTCGTGAAAACATGCTATCAAAAATATCTGAAAACGACTTAAAATAGATTTTCTATATATAAAGTGTTCTTTGTAAACTGATTGTGTGCTGCTTCTATTTAAATCCTACATGTACTGAGCCGTTGCTCAGAAACTGCAAGAGCTATTTGTAATTGTATTTATTTTTGGCTTTCCACAAATTTTAATTCATCTTGAGGATATTACCTCCTATTGATTTAAAGTAATTGTTGCACAACTATTTTTAGCACACATATTCTATGCTTATTTTTTTAAATCCAAAATAATATGTCAGCCAGAAGAAAATACTAAACCGTCCTAATGCTTTGTTACTTCACACCAGTTTCCACTGTATACTTTCTCCTTTTTGATTGTATTTAGTTTAGTTTACTGTTTGTCTGTTTGTTTCTTTCTTTTAAATAGACATTTAAATGAAAAAAAAACAACAATTAAAACATCCAAATGAATTGTCCAAAAAATATAATTATTACAATATTAAAATAAAATATCAATATATAAAAGTAATAAAAAAGAGCAGGTTATCATATCATCAAAAGAAAATGTTAGCATTAAAAAAAATATTAAAATGTCAAAATGAATGAAATTAAATGTCCAAATCAAATATAGTTAATACAATGTCTGAATGAAATGTCCAGTTAAAAAAATGAGACTCTGAAAAATGAGAGAAGGTTAAACCTCACAGTACAGTATCACAGTACAGCTTTATACTTTCAGAAACTATCTCATATACTATCTGATAATATTATTATGAATGTTATTTAATGATAGTGTAATTATATATATTATCATCATAACTTTTTGTGGGTATTGGTTTGTTATGTGTATCATTTATTTTCTATATGTTTTATATTTTCAGTTAGAATTGATCTTTTTTATGTAGTATTGATTTTTTTTTTGCAATGGATTTTATGATGACCCCTTGTAGAGCTAATTGTGTGGAACAAATGGTTTCACGAGGGTCCATTAACTACTGCATTGTAACGTGTATTTATTTGTTTGCAAGTCTGCTCCTTTATGGCCGGCACATGTTATTTTGATGTTGTTTTATATTTGGAGAATTAAATTGAATTAGTAGAACATAAAAATGCACTATTTCTTTAAAAACTATGAGTTTAGGACCACACAGCAGTAATTATCCATTCAATTCATGAGGATAGACTTTTTCCAGCATGAAACACATATCCATATAAGATGTTGTCAGTTACAGGTACAAATAGTTTATCTAGCATTTTTAGTCCACGCACATCTGTTAGCAATCATCCCAGAGATTTTCCAAAAGTGTATTCTCTGGTAACTCTGGTTACTAGACTTAGGATGTATTTAAGAAGCAAGTGGGGAATTGTAGCTTTATAGCACTATCTTGAAAACATTTAAAGGGGTACTCCAACCACCATGACCACTTCAGTGATTTGAAGTGGTCATGGTTGTTGGAGTATGTATGTGCAGTGTTTAAATTTGAGATGTTTGCACTTGTGCGCTCAGGGCTAGTTGCACCTCCAGCACACGTGACATTGGGAGCCCTGAGCTCTGTTCCAGGCTTCCTAATGTCCATTCTGTGCATAGAAAACGTATGTCCTCAGCGTGCACTGAACACTGCTGACAGTTGTGAAAATCTTCCCCTCCCACATTGCGTCCCCTCCCACATTCCTCCGTGCACATTGTTAAAAAAATAAGCCTCCATCCCTCCTCTCCACTCCCTCTTCCCGGCCCGGAACATGCGCAAGCACTCTGAACATGCTAAATGTCGGCCTCCTATATTTTACATTGCCACCTCAGCTGAACAAGCTAACAAACACGACGGCACCAGAACAAAATTCCTAGTTACCATGGCAACCTGGCACATGGGGCTTGTCGAACCCCACACTACATTAAGCTGTAGTGTAGTGATTCTGGTCACCTCTTTAATGAATAACCTTCTTTATAACCAGTGGGGAATGTGTGTGACATTCTGCTTGAATGGGCTTCTCTAATCCCAGATAATTCAACTGATAGCTCCAGGTGGTAAACCCTGTGTTGATGCTTTGTAATGTAGTTCGCTGCTATACTTTCATTTGGAGCACACCATAAAATACATCATTATTAAGCATAGAAATCAATATTATATTATCAAACCCAATATAAACTGATATAAAAAACATACAAAGATAATAATATTGGTTAGATTCATTTTTTATTGATTTATTGTATTTTTTTTTTTAAATTTTGCTTTCTTTTGAGTACTACGTTTATTTCAATTTGTTAACCTTTTTTTGCTCACTACAAGCCAAATGTTACATACCAACACATTTGCCTATATTATCTTGATGTAATCTGTACACATCAAGTTAAGGCAAATATGCGACTGATTTAAACTAAACTATACTAAAATATCTGGAAGGATAGATAACAAGATCTATAAATATAAAATATAAGTATTGTACAAAGGTGACTTTCACAAAATAAAGTGCTTTTAGTGATCAAGGTGCAATTGAAATAATAAGTAAATGAATAAGATTCCCTTCAAGTATAGAAAGCCCCTAAGATTTCATCAATATAATCTTAAGAAAATGTCAATATATAAAAATAGGGGTTATTCTGTCAGGGAAGAAATGGCACAACAGCTTCGTCCAAATCTGTGGGCGAACGGATCAATCTCGGTGGAATGCATGATGTCACCGCCTAGGGAAAGGGATGGAACCAGAAAGTAAAATCGGTTTTCACTGAGAGCAACTGAGAAGACCAAAGGACATATTGGAAGCGACTTTGAAGCTGTAGAATGGGTATTTAAGGACTGGGGAAGGGGAAATGATTTATTTGCACTTTGTATTTTGATTGAAGAACATTGATTTGTCCCTGAGGAAGTCCCTGGATGGGACGAAATGCGTAAGACTAACCTTATTTAATCTTATGGTGACAACTACATCTACTTATACCAGGGCCGGACTGGGAAAAAAATTAGGCCCGGGCATTTGCCCGGTATGCCCGATGGCCAATCCGGGCCTGACTTATACCAACCTTGATGTAAATAAATACATTTGCATTGTACACTTTATTTTGGTTGCCTTTTAATTGAATTGCACCTTGTATCTCCTTATCCTGAGATATTCAAAGCTCAAGAATGTGAACAGATCTACATCCACATCTACATATACTGAAGGCTCTTTTATCTTTTACAAATTGTGCGTGGCCATTTGACGCACATATTTTTTATAATTTGCCATTTCTGCCATGACAGGATAACCCCTATTTTTATATATTGACATTTTCTATCAATATAAAAACAAATAATTTTGCCAGTTCTGTTCCGATGGATGTTTTTGACCAACTCTGTTATGTAAGCTTTTAATATATAGGCATTCTCAAGATGCTTAGAGAATAATACAATTTACTTTCATTATACAGCATATGTTTGCAATATACATTTACAAACAAACCCTACTAAAATAAACAAGAATAAAATAGTTTGATATTGAGTTATCTCCCACCCACATAAATAAATTAAATATTAAATAAATAAATCAAATTAAATAAAAGACGTCTCAAAGTCCATTGAATGACTACCTTAGAAAAGGAGAGTAACAAAAGCACATGATGTAGGACGGGATCCCTAATGTGGTCAGATGACTCACATCTGTTTATAATTTTTAGGAAAAGACAAGGACATTTTTGTGTGAAGGCAGACAGAAAATCAGCTCATTCAGTCTCTTCCTGTGTGTGTTTTCATGCATTAAATTATTTAATGTTTTCAAAGTCTCAAATTAAGGTTACTGAAATTAATCCTGTGACTTCTTTTCTACTTGTTGTCCTCAGATACTTCCTTGTGCTAGATTCTTGAGAACTGCTGTTGGTACATAGATGACCTCTCTGGCATTCCTGCTAGTTTAGGGACTGAAACCTTGAAATAGGAACAACAACTGCACGTTTGTTGAACATATGATGGGGGAAGGGGGATTTTAACAACTCTAGAACAGAAACAGGCACTTCATCAATAGTAGTGGGAACTATGCCAACTCTCAGGTCATGAAGTATATATAAACATGGTTTCTCGAGTTTGTATTCCCAAGAAGGACCCTTCAAAGTCCAACTTGAGATCTGCAGGTGATGCAGAACAGTATTTTTTTTGTATTTGCAATGTGTGGAGTTTTATTATGTTTGGTCTCACCACAGTCTTTTGGGTAAATATATATATATATATATATATATATATATATATATAAATGAAATATAGGGAGCACTCACAGGTCTCAAAAATAGTGCAAATAGTGCATTTATTTGGTCTTCAAAAATCAACTGCGCTTACAACAAAAAGTTGATTTATTTTTGTATATATTCAACATGGGACTGCACCCAAGCAAAGTATATATTGTTTTTTCATTGGAGAAGTGCCAATCAATACATATATTGAATATTATATATATATATATATTAGCCATGAAAGCGGAGCCACTGTAGGTGCTTGCTGTGTCGGTACTGCACAGCCATGGGATGTTTACATACACTCAATGACTGCCTGTCACATATTCATCCACTTATAGAAATGTGGTTAATGACATTTACTGTCCAGAGTAAAAGAAAAGAGCTAAAGTGAAATGGTTGTTCCATTAAAGATGGAAAAATTGGACATCCATTTCACCTAAAGATATCTCATAAAGATAGTAAAATAATTATTGGGTATAACCTTTATTAAGCCGCATATGGACAAAAAACAAAAACCTGTGTAGTAATAGTGAAATACTTGTGAAAAAAACAAGTGAGATAAAAACTGGGTAGATGCAGTGTGGATATCTTCAAACCGTAATGGAGTGGCTAAAGTCTCTTAGACTAAAATTTACAATAGAGAGTACAATATAGAGTACAAATTATCACAAAGCCACTCCCTATATATCGATAAGGCCACATAGATTGTCATAGACTCTTATATATTTTAAAGCATACAGATTAGAATTAAATCAATAGTATCCATAGAATATAAATCTATCGTATAAAGTTATTCTAAATTGTTGCAAATAGAAGAGAGAGTCTGGAGGGGAGTTGAGTGGAAATATAATTATCTTTGCTACTCAGTTAGAGGTAATATAAAAGGTGCCCAGTCAGTAGATAAATAGCAGCCTTTATACAGATATATACACTATATGGTTACTAGTATCCAAGTGTATCCTTATAGGAGTATAGATAGAGTTAATAAGTGAGCACGAATAGTGCTTAGTTTGATGGAAACCCTACTAGAGACAATGTCTCAATAAACCAATTAAAGCATAGATGTATATATAGATATATAGAATGCTAGATAGGTGGTTGGGATTGAGCCTGGGGGTTAATGTGGAGTTGTCTCTTAGTAATGAGATGGGTTAAAGATTCAAACCCCAAATATATAGAGGCAGCCGCCAAACAGGAGAATTCATCCCACGAACAAAGACCACTTAGATAATCTACACTATCCACATCTGCATTCCCTAGAATAAACTCCTATGTAAACTGTACACTGGTGCTTCAAAGCCACATAGATTTCTATAGAGAGTCCACGTCTGCATTCACTATAGTAGACTTCTGTATACACAATACGCTGCTGCTTCAAGGCGGTCTAACTCTAAAGATCGCTGACTAGATGGTATCTCCGATGACACTATGACTAACTCCTACTGCTGCCACTAGCTACTGCTGACAAGATGGTTAAAGCTGAGAAGACCCATTAAATACTCAAACTAAATCCCCCAACATAAAATCGGCATCCCCCAGTATTAAAATAAAAAATGACTAACGCTCGACGCGCGTTTCGGCGCGATCACACGCCTTTATCAAGAGCTCCTGGCACAGCTGAGAGAGGGAGGGTAAGTATATACCGGATAAGGTCCCGCCCATGTGTTCACACATCCCAATCAGCTTGCTTGTCGGTGAAGTCCCGCCCATGTATTCGCATATTCCAATCAGCTTGATTGTCGGTTAGCTAGGGGCGGGGTTTCACCCCGATCACGTACACCTCATTCAAGAGGTTTGTTTCACAGAGTAACTTTTCTGTATGTATACATCATTAGCTATCACCATGGTGACGCAACCAACCGAACACAATACAGGTTGTCCGTCCGCACAAATTCCTCGATTTGAAAATCCAATAGTTACATAAATTAAATACACATTGGCCATGTATTCAAAGAAAGCTTGACATTAGTAATCTTCCAGTGGATAGATTTAACTTCAATTTAAAAAACATTTAAATTGTAAAGAGAGAATATATACTACAGGATAATTACTACTGTCAAATTTAAATATAGGCAAGTATCCTAAATGATCTCTCATTTCTATCTATCGCTCACTATTTTTGCCAATGATTACTAATATATCAAGTTATGATGTTAAAGACTTTAGTGAGAATTAAGACCCAATTCGTTAAGGGGCCACCATCCACATTAATTAAATATTACTCCATCATATGTGTTCATTATATGTATATTAGGTCATGAGTATTACTCACACAACTACATGGTGATAGCGACTCATAAAATGTACCCATGAGTAGACAAAGGTGTGTAGTCATAAAAATGCTGTGATCATAATCTCTAGAGACTATATCAGTGCCAGGTTAAGGTATAAATACCAAAAATTATAAATAATGATCAAAAAAAATTTTTTATTCTTATTATTGTATACAGACAATGTGTGTAGGTCATCAAAGGATTTTAATTATATGTATTTGTATGTATTCCCAGACTTTATAGTCAGTGTTGATAACTCCATCCAGACTACATTTGGGGACCAGATATTTATATGTGTTCCCAAACTTTATAGTCATTATTGATAATTCCATCCAGACTATAATTGGGGACCAGACACTATGGGAAAACCTTATAGTAAAGGTTAAATGTAGGGGGAAAAGGAAAAGCCTTCATTCAAGCCATTGGGGCTAAGAGATTTTAATTTATATATCCACCTACATTCTTTCTGGCGTAAAAGTTTATCAAAATCTCCTCACCTCTGATCGCGTTTGACCCATTCCAATCCACTAAACCTAATTGCACTGGAATCACCTGATTGGCAATTTTTTTAGATGTCTCGAAATTGGTGTTTCCATACGTTTTTTTGGAGATCTTACATGTTCTTTGATCCGTTCCTTGAATGGTCTAAAGGTTTTGCCCACATATAGCATTTTGCAGCTACAGGTAAGAAGATATACCAGTCCCGCGGTGTTACAGTTGAAAAAATGGGTGATCTCAAAGCTCTGTTGTCCAGCACTATCCTGGACTCTTTTTGAGTCCCGTAGAATATACTTACAAGCAACACATCTACCGCACCCATAGGAGCCACAAGGGGGATTGCGGCCCAACCAAGTCGCTTTATTCTGTTTAATTGAAAAGTGACTCGGTACCAACATATCACGGAGATTTTTTCCCCTACGCGCTGTGATGGTTGCTCTAGGGTTGAGGACCTCTTTAAGATGGACATCCTTTAAAAGGATAGGCCAAAATTTCTCAATTGACTTTTTTACTGTATTCCATCCTGTGTCAAAGGTTCCAATCATACGGATAGTCTTATTTGATGGTGTTTGCTTTGGTTGATCCGAGATAAGGTCATCTCTATTACTTCCTAGGGCTCTTTTATATGCCCTTTTAAGGAATTTATTCGGGTAGCCTTTTTCCCGAAATTGTTGTCTTAATAGAGCCGCTTTTTCCTTAAAGTCCCGTAGGTCTGTACAGTTCCTACGAACCCTCAGATATTGTCCTACCGGGATGCCCTGTTTAAGGGGCCTAGGGTGGAAACTATCCCATCTAAGGAATGCATTAGATGCTGTTGGCTTCTTAAAGAGAGTTGTTTCCAAGGAGCCATTCGCTTTAATGAAGATAGTTATGTCTAGGAAATTCAATGTGTGTCCCCCAAATTCTGCTGTAAATTTAAGGTTATCATCATTTGTATTCAACAGGGAGACAAATTGAATAAAATCCTCTTCATTACCCAACCAGACAATAAAAATATTGTCTATATACCTAAGTCATGTATGTATTTTAGGTATATAGATCGAGAGAGTACTGGACTTCATGACTTGTAACTCCCACCAGCCTAGATGGAGGTTAGCATAGGAGGGCGCACACGCCGTACCCATTGCTGTCCCCCTTATCTGGTGAAAGAATTTGTCATGAAATAAAAAGTAGTTATGAGACAGGATGCAACCTAATAGTTTTAATACAAACCCGGTATGAAGGGTATGATTGGGACCTCTCTGGTCCAAAAAGTATCTTGTGTGTTCAATACCCCGTTCATGGGGGATTGAGGAATATAAGGCCTCAACGTCCAAACTACAGAGCTTTGCTGACGTTGGTAGCTGAAGACTCGAGAATAATGACAGTGCTTGCTTTGTATCTCGAATATACGAGGGTAATTGTTCAACGAAAGGTCTTAATATTTTTTCTATATAAAGACTCCCATTCTGAGTTAAATTGTCAACCCCGGAGACGATGGGACGACCAGGTGGGTATTGTGCATTCTTATGGATTTTGGGCAGGCAGTAGAAGGTTGCTATCCTGGGACATCGATTCAAAATGAATTCGTATTCGTCTCTGGACAGCAACCCCCCACTGCGGCCCTCATCCAGTATTTCTTTATATTTTGTAAGAAAAAGATTTGTAGGGTCAGTTTTCAAAACCATATAGGTATCATTATTTCCCAAGACCTTCTGGACCATATTTTCATAGTCAGATGCATTCATAACCACCACATTGCCTCCCTTATCTGCTGGTTTAATGACCAAGTGGTCATTCTCTTTAAGTGACTTAAGAGCTGTTTGTTCTATTCTAGAAAGATTATCATTAGGAAAGGAATCAAAAGAATTGCTTTCTATACTTTCAGTTTCACTTTTCACTGCTTCTAAGAACAAATCCAAGTTCCTGAAGCTAGCAAAATTGGGGGTAAATCGGCTTTTTGGTTTCAATTTAGTATACTCAGTGGGCAACCGAGTATCATTCTCATCCAGGAGTGATACTAGTGTATTTACTAGTTCCAAATCTTTACATGACAAACCACAAGCTCTTGCTTTTTTCTCTTCATTAATAGTATGGTATTTATATAAAGCAAGTTTACGTACAAATAAGTGTAAGTCTTTGATCCAGGTGAATTTGTCAAAGACAGGTGTCGGTACAAAAGAAAGTCCCTTCTCTAGTACTTTAATATGAAATTCATTAAGCTCGTACGTCGACAAATTAATCACATGTGGTTTTTGTATAAAAGAATGTAGTGTTTTAGAATTTACACTTAGTATCGTCTCCTTCGACATTTACTGTCCACACAGGAAAAGTTGTGCCGAGCAGCAACCTAATCCACAGAAGGGTTAATGCTGAGCAGCAATTATGCAAATGAAACCTGGTAACTGACTTTGGGGTCAAAGGCCGGTTACAGCCTATCAGAACTAAAGGAGGGGTATTTAGGCCCTGTTCTCAGCCTGCTCAGTGCCCTGTCGTGGTTTCCCTTGTGGTTGTCTGAGAGCGCGTTCCTGTTTATAGTTTTCTACCTGGTTTTTTACTTTGGCTTTGTTTATTGACTTCTCTATATTCTGGTATCCTGACTCCTGGCTTTCCTCATCGCTGTGTCCCTTTCTGTGTTCCCTGACCTCGGCTAGTATTTTTGACTATTCTTTGTACGTTAAATCCGGCCATTCTAAGGACCGGTAATACGTTACTTATTTGTCATCCGTGCTGTACAGTTCTACGTGCTGGATCAAACAGTAATCCTGACATTACGACATGGCCATAGATCCTGTAGAACTGTGTCAGCACATAGCTGCTTGCGAGAGGAAATTAGAGGAGAATGATCACCGCATGGATCAATTCACTCAGGCTTTAAGTACGCTTCTCGCTAGAACGGAGCATCTGCAGCCTGCAGCGTCTCCTCCTATAGCACCTCTACCCTGTGTACCTCCACCCACTGTTAATAGGACTCCTTGCATCTCCTTATCACCATCCCTACAGTTTGATGGCAATATCCAGGAATGCAGGGGTTTTCTTAATCAGGTGGAGTACCATTTTGAGGCCTCACCAGGGTCATTCCCCACGGACAGAGCAAGAATTGGTTATCTAATGAATCAATTAAAGGGCAAGGACCTTGCCTGGGCTTATCCGTTGTGGGAGAGTAATCGGAGCATAGCTCATAATTACCAGGAATTCCTTGCCGAATTCAAGCTCACGTTTGAGCCATTGGGTAGAGAGGATGACGCCTCCACTGCCCTAATGCACATCAGACAAGGTAACCGGTCTATCTCGGATTATGCTATTGAATTCCGTACCTTAGCTTCCGAGGTAGACTGGACTAACAATGGGTTAATCTCAGCATTCAAAAAGGGTCTCTCAGAGACTATACTAGATGAGATAGCCGCTAAAGAATTACCTAAGAGTCTTAACGAATTTATTACGTTTGTCATGCATATTGATAATAGGTTAAGACTCAGAGAAGTCACCAGAAGCAAGACCAGACGTACGGCTATGTCCCTAGCACCTCAATTCTCTAAACCTGTTTTGTCTAACCTCCCTGTACAGTCCGAACCCGAACCTATGCAGTTGGGGGTCACTAGACTGTCAGAGGCCGAAAAACAGTATAGGAGAAGGGAGGGGTTATGCCTATATTGCGGTAGAAAGGGACATATGATAACTAATTGTCCAGTGCGTCCGGAAAACTTCCGCACCTAAGAACCTTAAGGGGACAGATCTTAGGTGTGATGGAGTTGTCCTCTAACAAAAACAAAAGGTTTGAAAAACTTGAGGTATCTATTTCCCTTGATAACAAGAAGTTTTCTTGCAGTGCCCTAATGGACTCAGGTGCTGCTGGAAATGTTATTGATGTCCAGTTTATTAGGGGTAATGAGATACCGGTCAGGGAGAGACCTACGCCGCTAGCTGTAGAGGCTATTGATGGTAGACCACTCACACAACCACTTATAACCCACAAAACTGTCCCTATTACGATCTCCATTGGGGCCTCCCATAGGGAGGAGATGACGTTTCAGGTTATTACTTCTCCATCATGTCCTATCATATTAGGGTTTCCGTGGCTGAGTAAGCACAATCCCTATATTGACTGGGCTAATGGGGAGATATTAGAATGGGGTAAAGAGTGTATGGGGAGATGTATAAAACCAGTACTAAAGAGATTGGATACTATTGACCTTCCCACTACCACTCCCCAAACTCCTGGAGTTCCCATACAATACCGAGAACTTCAGGAGGTGTTTAACAAGGCTCAATCCGATGTATTGCCTCCCCACAGAGCATATGACTGTGCCATTAACCTGTTTCCAGGCGCTATGCCACCTAAGGGGGCAGTTTATGCCTTATCTCCCCAGGAGAGTAAAATAATGGAGGAATACATCAAAGAATCCTTGAGCAAAGGGCACATAAGAAAGTCATCCTCACCAGCTGGTGCAGGATTCTTTTTTGTTGAGAAAAAGGGTGGTGAGTTACGCCCTTGCATAGACTACAGGGCACTTAATAAAATCACTGTAAAAAATGCATACCCTATTCCACTCATTTCCGAATTGTTCGATAGACTTCAGGGAGCTAAAGTATTTACTAAGCTTGACCTTAGGAGCGCTTACAATTTGGTTAGAATTAAAGAGAATCATGAGTGGAAGACGGCATTTAATACCCGTAGTGGACACTATGAATATCTGGTAATGCCATTTGGGTTATGCAACGCCCCGGCCGTATTCCAAGACTTTATAAATGATGTACTCAGGGAATTCATTTACTCATTTGTCTTGGTTTATTTGGACGATATTTTGGTGTATTCCCCTGATCTTCAAACTCACCACTCCCATGTGAAACAGGTTCTGCAGACGTTGTTGAAAAATAAACTTTATTGTAAATTAGAAAAGTGCATATTTGACCAGCCTGAAGTCCACTTTTTGGGTTACAACATCTCTGCATCGGGATTTCAAATGGATCCTAAAAAACTAGAGGCTGTACTACACTGGCCATTACCCTCTGGTTTAAAAGCCATTCAAAGGTTTATTGGTTTTGCCAACTATTACAGAAGATTCATCAAGGGATTTTCTTCTGTAATAGCCCCAATCACAAATATGACTCGCAAAGGGGTTAGTAGCACGGTATGGTCCAAAGAGGCTGTGAATGCTTTTGAGACTCTTAAACAAAGATTTGCCTCTGCGGACATACTAAAACATCCTGACACCAGTAAACCTTTTATATTGGAGGTTGATGCATCCGAGACAGGGGTAGGGTCTGTTCTCTCTCAGAGAGAAAGCCAGGGAACACCATTGCATCCTTGTGGCTACTTCTCCAGAAAGATGTCTCCTGCTGAGCGCAACTATGATATTGGCCATAGAGAACTGTTGGCCATTATTCTTGCCCTCAAGGAGTGGCGACATCTTTTGGAGGGTTCCAAGGACCCCCTGTTGATCATAACCGACCACAAAAATCTGGCATATATAGGGGATGCCAAACGTTTGTCTTCCAGACAGGCTAGATGGTCAATGTTCCTTTCACGTTTTAACTTTCTCATTACTTATAGACCTGGTTCTAAAAATACCAAGGCTGATGCCTTGTCCAGGCAATTTGATAATGAGTCAGCTCCGGAACAGATGACATCTCCTATTATTCCAGCTGAGTGTATTATTGCTACTACTGTCCTCTCACTGTCTTCTCCACTGCTAAACTGTTAAAACCCCTTCAGTGACTTACCTGAATCCAGCACCGATATCCCGCGGCACTGGGTCAGGCTCCGCTCACGCTCCTCCCTGGCTCTAATTTGCATATGCCCACCAAGAATCCTTTGTGATAGTAACATCACTGCAGATTTGTGATTTCTGTGGGAAAAGCAAGTCTTGTGGCTTGACTGGTGTGCAGATTTTTGTTTAACATTGTAACAACAATAATATATATATATATATATATATATATATATATATATATATATTTCCTGAAAGTTTCACATCACTTACACAATCAGTAGATTAAATGCAAACCTACCTGAGGAGGACATATTTATTTTAACCTTCATTTTATTATTATTTGTTACTCTGGCAACAATGTATTTTATTACATTACTTGTAGAATTGTATTCTAAATGTTGTTTGAGGATTAGATTTTTTTATCTTTAAACAAAGATTCTTTTTACAATGCATCTTTTTTATGGAATCACAATCTCTAAGAAAATGAGCACACTATTTATTATAATTATACCTGATCAAACTAGATAGTAAAAAATAACCGATCATTTTAACAGGTGAAGCCTCTTTTATCACTTTTTAAATGACTCAATTTGGAACTTGCAAAGCTCATTAGGAAATGGCCTTGAGCACAAAATAAATGAAGCTGTTAGTTAGGGACAATGTTCGACTTAAATTGAACAAGATATATGCTTTAACACCATTTATTTCACCTTGCTGTGGTTATTTTAGATTTTACACATGATATGGCCCTAATAGAATCAAAGAATGACAAATCCACATGTTGAATTGAGTAAAATTTTGTATTAATAATGTATTTAAACACTTTCTTTATTATTTAATTGGTAGTAATGATTTTTCTGATGCCGGTAAATGTTTAATAATAATACTATTATAATACAACAATCGTTGCTACTTTTAAACATTTTAAATTCTTGGGTTCTAAGGAAAACTCATCAGGGTTGTTAGATCATAATTACTGTCCAAAGGACTCTGTGTCTTTTTTTTTATTTTAAATCCCATACACACCATGGAACAAGATAGAATAAGAAAAGTACTTAAAGGGACACTATAGTACCAAAATAACTTTAGTTTAATAAAGATGTTTTAATGTAGATTATGCCTCTGAAGTTTTGCTGCTTAATTCTCTGCTGTTTAGGAACTAAATCACTTTTGCTTCTGTAGCCTTAGCAACAACTCCCTTGGCTTTGACTCACACAGCCTTCATGAAGAAAATATTTAATTTTCAATCAGATGTGAACTTACTTTAGATATTAGTGAAGTGCATGGGCAAAATATTTGGTTCGGTTCGGAAATTCGGGTAAGTAAAAAAATTTGTCTGCTTCAGCAATTCGGAGAAATGGCATTTGGTTCCGTTTGGCACTTCCGAAATTCAGGACTTCGGCAATTCTGGACTTCAGCAATTCCGAACTTCGTTAGTTTGGACCCTTAACCCACCCCTAATCCCTAACTCTACCCCCTAAAACCTAACCCCTAACCCACTTTCGGAACTTTGGCAATTTCGTTACTTATGCAATTTGGTTCGGCACTTCAGCAATTCGAACTTTGGACATTCGTAAGCATCCGAAAGTCCGAATTTCACGAAATTCCTTGGAATATATATTCGGAACGAAACAAATTGCACATGTCTATTCAGTGGTGTATCCTGGTTTTGTGCTGCACTACGCATGACAAAACTCAGGCACCCTCCCACCCCCCACCCCACCTTCTAAATACACATACACACTCACTGACAGACACATATACACTCAGTGTCAGACACACACATTCACTGACAGACACACATACACTAGCTAACAGACATACACACTCACTAACAGACACATACAGTCACTAGAAGACACACATACACTCTCACTAACAGACACACACACACACACACGCTAACAGACACACACTAACACACTCACTAACAGACACACACACAAACTAACAGACACAAACACATAGTAACACACTCCCTAACAGACACACACTTAGTAACACACTCCCTAACAGACACACACTAACAGACACACACACACACTCACTAACAGACACACACATAGTAACACACTCCCTAACACACCCACACACTCACTATCAAACACACACACACTCACTAAAGAGAGAGAGTCAAAAACGTCTGCCCTCCCATATATGAAAAACACATAACATATATACAGTTAAACAACACAGCTTATGTGCCAGAAACAGCATAGTGCCAAAAGATCAATACATATCTTGACATTTCCAATGAAAACACAGTACCCTATAATTAGTTGCCTCTAAATCTACTCATCCTGCTATGAATCTAATTCTGAATCAATCACTTTTGACCATTTAACCTAAGGTCCTAAGGTGATAACCCACCTGTACCTGTTTTCCATTATGATAATTGAATAGAAAAAGTTTCTTATAAAACTACTTGGAGCAAAAGAACACAAACACATGTCAAAACTTAACCCTTCATGCGCACAAAGTCACACAGAGGGAAAACATGGCTGATATAAGAATAAGATGGCTGCTGGGGTGCTAAGGCACTTTCTCACTTTTCACAACTGTATTTTTCCATGCTCAGCTATCTTAAAACAGTAGCTCACAAAACCCATATTTTTGCTATTTGTGTGGAAATTAAATTTGTATGTTAAATCTTGACATCAGCAGAATACAAAACACCACATAAACACATAGACGATTATATATCTAAAAAAAGTTTTGTGTTCTGAAAAGTGGTGCAGACTTGTAAAAGGGGAGAAGTTAACAATGCAATGTGCCTACTGATTCCGCTGGTTTCCGTATGAGACTGTCCCATTATTACTACATTAGACCACTTTTTAGAAGCCAACAGTTTTATATACAAAATTCTGATGAAGACGCTTGTTACGATTGCCTCCGGTCTAGCAGGAGGTTGGATCGCTTGGATGTCCTGGTTCCCGAAGTTGGAGAGTTGAACGCTGCTTCAAGTGGTAGAAACCTGTAAGTGTAGAATATCCCACTAGCTATAGTAAAGCTAGGATTCCCAGTTCCCTACAACACGAGTTGAAGCTGCAAGTTAAGGGTAAATCGAACAGACTTTAATGGCACACCGATATGGCAATTTATGCAAGTCCCCAGGTCCAGGGACAGCCCCCTCTGGACCTGATGGAACACAGGTATAACACAAGGATTTGACCAATAACATTACACTGTATCATTCAAAATAGTACCCGCCCAGCTTGGAGATAATGAGTCCAACGGTTATCAATCTAGTTATCTCCAAGCGCCCAAAATGCCATGCTTCATTTTTGTCATAGAAAACATATATAACTTCAACATTTTGATGAGAATACAGCTCGTTCGACTATTCATTCGGTAGCTCAGATTTGAGCGCATCAGGTATACGAATTGCGCTCAGATCCCACGAACAGAAAAGATGGTTTCTGTCATACAAAGTCTTATTCATTGCTTTTATCCCGAACTCGGGATGGCGGACATGTTTTAAGGTCGGTCAATGGACAGCGGGACCTCGACCTAAAACTCATGGAGTGAGTGTCGGCTACACATTTGCTTAGTATGGTTGTCCCAGCCATTCGGGAAACGAACGGAGACCGCCTGGAAGGGGGTACTTAACCTGCGGTTAACCGCAAAATCAACATTCTAATTGAGGCCACACGCCAGGATGTAGGTGGTCCTCGTTCGTGAGTCTTTTGGTAGTTTCCAGTTCGGGGAAATGTACACAAACGTGGATGCCTTGTGACCGTCAATTAGGCTGTGGTTAACCGCAGACCGCAGCTCCTTTGGTGGTTAATTAGAGGCACGCTCCACTCGTAGGGTGGTCGGTGGTTCGGTACTTTTAACGGTGACCAGGGTTAATTGGTGGCACACGCCAAGGGCAGGGTGGTCCGCTGTTCGTATATACGAATGCGTAGATATAACCGTTCGTACAGTCTGGATACCGAACAGAGTATTGGATGAACAAAAAGGGGTTACTTCTATCACAGTTTGGAGGGTTCTTGTAACAACGCTTCAACAAGAAAAGAGCTTAGACCAATTACCGATCTACTCCGGGCAAGGAGCATCAAATATAGGAGGGGATTCCCCTTTGCCCTGATAGTTAGTCATAGGTGATCCACATACTCATTGAGTTTAGTGCAAGAGTTGGCCTCCTTCACTCAGGTCATAGATTTACCTGATATACAAATTCCGTACTGGTACGGTCCTGTAACCAACACACGCCTCCGACAAAGGCTGAGAGGGCAAACGCCCTCAAAAAGACCCAGACAGGAACCAGGCGACACTTTCGCAAGACCAAGAACACAAAGAGGAACACACCGACTGCAATCATCACCCCCACGAACTTGTGAGACGTTGGTACAGGCACATTGTGCGACCGCAGAGACACTTCCACAGTGACTTTTCCCTACCACTTATATCCCACGTCAACCACCAGGCGAGAGTACCCACAACCCGAACTGGACAATCTTTGAACTTTATTCACTCTCTTCACCCCCCCGCCCCCATGGACTGACGTCAACCTTACTGTGGGACAGACGCGATGCAGTATCACTCCGCACCCGCTATCACAAATACCCCACTGCAACCTCTGATAGCTCAGTGTGAGCCTGTAGACACTGCCATATGATAAATATCATGCTGGGCCACGCAGGCCCCCACCTTATCCTACCTAGCCCTCCCAATGCCCCATTCTTCCCCGAATACCCATCCCCTCTCACAATACCCATTTCACCAAGATACCCCCTGGTACCCCACGAAGATTGCAAAGTCAGTGACTGTCCACAGCCAAATACCCCACAATGGTATCACAGTACCTTAGAACTTATATCCCCTGTCCTTCATTGCTCCATCACGCAAAAGGTTTAAAATGTCTGTATTGTTTACTGTGTACGTCATACATGTTTAAGTGATATATGGCAGTGTTTAGACAAAGATAATGGCACGAAACAGAACCAACTTGACTGCTTCCCTCCGACCACATATATTGGTACTCCATTCCAACTCCCCCTCCCTTAGCACCCCCTGATAATCAAACACGATTCACCTATTAGTCTATACTTTTGATGCAGTAATAGGCATGAAGTTTTATCTGCATGCTCATACCTGCTATTTAACAGGAGTTAGACTAACTGCAAATATTTAGCTGTACATTACCCTTTGACAAGAGGGTTGCTGCAGAGGTTATTCTGTACCTATCCTGGTACTAAAGGCCAACTCTTTTTGTATCATCTTACTGAGATATATTTGAAAGAATTCTTGGCATAGATGTGTGCATAGATTCATCTCCTCCACTTTGGTGATATGCTAAACTTTGATCCCATAATAGGTAGTACGATTGGCTTCATTTATCCCACGAATAGAGCAATCATACTAGTGGGTGATTATCTATTTATACCTATCGTATACATATACTTGACATATCGATTTGGTCTTTATTTTTTCACTTTTGTTTAGTACACAAGCACTACTTTATTTGCCTTAACACAGGTCATTTTTTTTTAATAATTTTTTTTTTTTTTGTAGTGCTGAAAAGATAGCACAAGCTTAGAATTCCCCAACAGCATATGCAAGCAAAACTTCTTTCAGAGAAAAAACGGTATAAGGGATTTGAGAACCATGCACAATTTTACATATAACTGACATATTAAGGCTATATTTTCATTTATAGACATTGTTAAAAGGCGAGTTAGCTAAGTTAAAGGTACCTAGACATGAATAATAACAAGATAAGGTGAGAAACACTGTAGTACGACATGCTTGAGTTCTCATTATTGCATTGTGGAAAAGTATTATGAAAATTATGGCAAATTATAGATTAACTGACAGTGTCAGCCTCCCAGAAGGATCCCCTCTTTATCATCTGTTGCCAATTTAAATTGAGGGGCAATAGATTAGCGTGAAGCCCAGTAGCACCATAGGTGAAGAACACAAAATTAGATTCGATACCACAATTGATAACAAAGCAAAATGTATATCTCTGTATGACTAAAAACACGAGGAGGAAGTCCCAGCCCCAATCAGCCTATGCCCTTCAGTGGCACAGCGTGGTCCGGTGTCATGAGGAGTTGTTGCAGGCTTTCCAACCCTGGCGCTCGCGTGCAATACAGGATCCACGACATTAGTGATTGTCCTGTGTGAACTGCTGTCTCCCGTGGGGTACTCGATGCAATCGGCAGTGTGTGGCAGGGAGGAGTCAGGCAGGAGTGCCTCAGAAAAGGACGTTGGAGAGTCAGCCATGGGAACTGTAGTGTGCCTCTTGAATCTGACCAGGAAAAGGCTGGGGCTGAGGCTGGTCTGAGGGTAGGTTGCGCTTCGCGGTCCTGATTATGTGGTGGTCCTTGCGTCTCCGCCGTCGACCCCAGTTCAATCTTCCAGTTTGTGAGCATGGCTGGATACTGCGGGTTGCTTGGTAACACAACCCCTGTGGAGCTTGATTGTGTCGTTTCTCACAGAGCCTGCTTTTTGAGCCGTCTCCAGAAATCGGTGAAAAGTCTGTCTAGTTTGGACTCAATGTCAAGTTGCTCGACGCCAGGGGTGGGGAGACATGCGGTCGCCACCATATTAGGTGGGCAGCAGAAGAGTTTTCCAGCTTTGAAGGCTTCACCACTCCGTTTCGCCAAGTTCGGGTGGCACTCCAGGAGTGGACCGGGATCACCAGTCCAACGGGGGTAATGGGGCGCATGTTCGCAGGTAGCAGTGTCTAGACACTTCCAGATCGAGAGATTCGCATTCCTACCCTGCCTACCTCTGCAGCTGGAAACCTTGGCTGGAGTCACTGGCGTACCGCCCTGCGACCGGATATGTACGCCAGTTTGCCAGCCTCTTCTCCTGGGGGTCCCAGGAGCTAGCCACCTAAGGGCACCCCGAGGATGGCAGTGGCGTAACATGGAAGGGCGTGCGAGGGAGCATTCTCCCCTGAGCGCTCTCTGCTCAGCTCCCTCGCGCACACCACAGTGATGCCGGAGCCGGAATATGACGTCACTCCGGCTCCAGTAAGCGGCGCGCGAGAGAGCTGGACAGGAGAATCAGTGCTCCCTTGCCGTCTGCAGGACCGCCCGCTGGGCAGCCTCACTGGACCCCAGGGAATCCCCTCAGCACTCCCAAAGGTAGGGATGCTGGGGGATTAAATTTAAAAAAAAATATGAGTGTGTGTGTATGTGTGTTAGTGTGTGTGTGTGTTACTTTTTGTGTGTCAGTGTATGTGTGTGTATTACAGTGTGTGTGTCTGTTACTGAATGTGTTAGGTGTGTGTGTGTGTGTGTGTGTCTGTTATTGAGTGTGTGTCTGCTAGTGTGTCAGTGAGTGTGTTAGTTTTTGTGTGTGTGTGTGTGTGTGTTAGCTGTGTGTTAGTTTGTGTGTGTCTGTTATTGAGTGTGTGTCTGCTAGTGAGGATCAGTGAGTGTGTTACTGTTCGTGTCTGTTACTGAGCGTGTTAGTTTGTGTGTGTCTGTTAGTGTGTGTCTGTTAGTGCGTCTGTTTGCTGTCTGTTTGTGAGTCTGTGTTTGTCAGTGAGAGTGTATATTTTGTAAGTGTGTATGTCTGTCAGTGAGTGTGTGTCTGCCAGTAAATGTGTATGTCTGTTAGCTAGTGTGTATGCATCTGTTCGTGAGTGTGTGTGTGTGTGTGTGGTTAAAACCCCTTCAGCACTTACCTTTCTCCAGCACCGGCTCCCTTGGCGCTGGGGATCTCTCCGCCCCTATCCGCCTCTCATCTCCGAATCCCAAAGCGCGACAAAAGCTGTGCGCACATTCAAAACGCCCATAGGAAAGCATTACTCAGTGAGACAGCTACTAGAGGCTGGATTAATCCTTAGTGAAACATAGCAATTTTTCTGAAACTGCTATGTTTTCAACTGTAGGGTTAAAACTAGAGGGACCTGGCACCCAGACCGCTTCATTGAGCTGAAGTGATCTGAATGCCTATAATGGTCCTTTAAGTATGTATCTGCATGCAGTGGTGTACATACCGCGGTCGCAGGGGTCACAGCCCTGCAACCAGGTGCCCGCCGCCATGTTTTGCGGCCCCGGCCCGCACAGAGTAAGCGCGGGGGGCCACGGATCAACTTTCGCACCGGGGCCCCATGGTTTGTGTGTATGCCATTGGCTGGAGTTCATGACCAACCCACCCGGACATACTTTACCCGGACACTGTACATAGACATAGACTCACCACACCCATCACTGGGCATACTATAACGTACAGCACCACTGATTCAGCGACATAAGACCCGCTGTCCCAAAATAAGGCCGGGTCTACCCACGGCTTACCCAAGCTACATTCTTCACGCACCATCCGCTAAACAATTCACCCAACCAGTATACGATGTATGTTACTACTACTCTTCTGTAATGTGATATTATGTTAACAAGTTCATCATGATTAATTACCCATACTTGTCATGTTTCTTCGTACCAAGCTGTTATACCTGTGAATTGTAATGTTCTTTATACCACGCTTTTACTCCTGCAATATGGTACATGCCTTTATATGTGTACTTTGTAATGTCTTTTATTACGCAATAAAAACCTTGGGAAAAAAACCAAAATTCTGATGAATAATATTAAGGATTTGATCACGAAGATAGGCATGTAATGTTGTGTTTATTGAAGGGCAGATTGTTTGTTTCATAAACAATCAGTACTGAGCCCCAAAATGTCATTTTAAGTCTTAATTTTAATGAGGAAAATCATTATTTCAACTAATAAAAAAACAAACAAAAAAAAAACCTGAAATGACCACATACTAGAACATGCATAGCTTACAATAATGATGACAGTACTGACAAGTGATATGCCGTAGATAAACTTAGTAATATATAATAAAATGGCAGCAGTTGGAACATTTATTAACTAAAAATTGTGTTTACAACATATTTTGGCCCAAAGAGGGTTTCCTCTCAGCATGGCTATTTTGATTTAGTTGTGTAAGTTGGTTGGAGACTTACCACTTCTCACTACATAGTGACCTATTACCAACAGACTACAGTGTGTCAGCTAACCCTTGGCAATCAAATGGTTAATATAAAAACTAATTGTAAAAGCCTATATATCCACAGACACCAGGGAGTGGATAATAGCTATCTCTGCCATCTGGGGAGTAGACTGCTGGCAATATGTAGATGTTACACTGACCTTCATCAACTCTGATAGCTGTAGTTTTGTCAGCTTCTCCTTACATGGATTTAAGCATCTTTTCACTGTGCACTGTTAACTAAACAGGCCTGGACGTCCTAAAGAACAAGGAGAACATTTCGAAACTGCATAAGAGTAATTTTCTATTTTCACTGTGGGAGTTTTATCGTGTTTGATCTCACCTCAATATTTTTGATATATATATATTACCAAACATATTTTTTGTTTTTTGTTTTTTTTCACTAGTTAATGGTTTACATACCATAAATATATATTAAAAATAAAACATGTAAGATAGCGTACTATAAAAGTTATTAAAGGACCACTATAGTGGCAGGAAAACAAACTCATTTCCTGACTCTATAGTTTTAATAGGTCCCCCCCACCCCACCCTCATGGCCCCCCTCCCGCCGGGCTTTACGGGTAGGAAGGGGTTAAATCACTTACCTTTCTCCAGCGCCGGGTTCCCTTGGTGCTGGGGACTCTCCTCCTCCTTTGGACGTCAACGGTTGAATGCGCATGCGCGGTAAGAGCCGCGTGCGCATTCAGTCAGTCCATAGGAAAGCATTCCTAGGTTCGCTGGTGTCTTCTCACTGTGAAAATCACAGTGAGAAGCGCGGAAGCGCCTCTAGCGGCTGTCAATCATCAGGCAGGGTTTACCCTAGATGGACCTGGCACCCAGACCACTTCATTGAGCTGAAATGGTCTGGGTGCCTATAGTGGTCCTTTAAGCAGAGTGTGAATTTTAAGGTAGAACAGGAGGCTCGTATTTTGCATAACTTTCTTTACTCAACCTCCAACATTAACAAAGTGACACAAGAGAAAACCTGATCAATGAACAAAGTGTAAGGACCTTATAGCCAAACCTCCAATAATATCCATCCTCTTTCTTTGCTGCTCAGCCAGTATCAATTTTACGGCTCCATATGTTTCTTTGATTTATGTTTTATTGCAATTGTGGTTATTGGATTGTTTTGGGGGTTTTTGTGCCGTTAGGTGGGTTAATAAATTAAGGGAAAGTGGGTGTGTTAAATGAATTAGTCGGGGAGTGGATGGGTTCAGTGGATTGGGGGAAGTGGCTATATTTATTGAAATTAAAGGGAAGTGTCTCTCTGCAGAGAAGTGGGGTTGGGGGGTAGTTTTGTGAATTAGGTGAAGTGACTTGGTTCCATGAAAGTGGGTCAATGAATTTTGGGAGAAAGTTGCTGAGGTCAATGATTTGTGGGTAGAGGGGCTAGATTTATTGAGTTGGAGGGAATATGGTTGTGGAGCAATGAAACCGTCAACACATGGGAATGGGAAAATGGAATTTAGAAATGAAATAGGAGCTTGGAAAGTAAGGGTAAGCAATATTTGGGAATATCAGTTGGGAGTGGAAATGAACTGGGGAGAAGTGTAAAGCAACCGTAAGGCAGCAGTGGAGGTGAAATATGAGTTGGGGTGACTAGAGCTTTTTATGTTCAATGGGTGTGGGAAATTGTTTGGGTATGGCTTCAGGAGTTGAAGTTTAATGTGCCATCCTGGTGGAGAAAGAGCAGTTGTTGGACCCAAGCAGCACAATGTCTTGGACCAGCCTGTATCCTGTTATTGTAGATCAAAGCTGTGAAACAATATGGTTGGTATTGCACAAAAAATAATCATTACATATCCCCAGTCCTGATGGCTGATACTGAGAAAGCCAAAAATAAAAGTAAAAAAAGTAAAATTGTTGCATTCTATATATAAAACAAAATACTTAAGTATTAATGGGAGGCATTAGCTTAATTATAGTTTAGGGTTTGTGGATGAGGTAAAGTATTTGGACCAATTACATAGGACACTGAAACATAGGAATCCTATGCTATACTTATTCTTGATCCAATGAGAGTACTTACCTGTGATAAAGTGTATCTGAGTGTGTATGTGCCTCACCTTACATCCACTCTGATATCCCACCAGTCATTCTAGGCCAGATTAAAGTATGCTAGGCAAGGAGTTTGCATTTATAGGCCTTACCAAAACTCTTTAGCCACCCTGTAAATGGATGTAGAGTATTTTCTTCAATATTATTTAACACAGGTTTAAAGGAACAGTATAGGGTCAGGGACACAAACATGTATCCCTGACCCTATAGTGTTAAAACCACCATCTAGCCTCCTTGGTCCCCACTTGCTTCCCTAAGTATAGTAAAATCTCACTTGTATTCAAGTCTGCAGCTGATGCCTCTGCCCTTGATCTGTCTGCTCGTCTGACATCATCAGAAGTGATTCTGTGAGCCAATCACACTTAGTATTGGCTGAGACTGTTAAGGAGACAGTTCAGGGGCAGAGCCAGCACAAGCCAAACACAGCCCTGACCAATCAGTATCTCCTCATGGAGATACATTGAATCAGTGCCACACACTGAATAAAATTCAGTGTTTCCTTGCAGAACGTGGAGACACTGAATGCCAATGCTGCACCCCGTGGTAGAGGTCAACACAGTGAGGCAGATTAAAGGACCACTATAGTGCCAGGAAAACATACTCGTTTTCCTGGCACTATAGTGCCCTGAGGGTGCCCCCACCCTCAGGGACCCCCTCCCGCCCGGCTCTGGAAGGGGAAAGGGGTAAAAACTTACCTTTTTCCAGCGCTGGGCGGAGAGCTCTCCTCCTCCTCTCCGCCTCCGTTACGCCCCGCCGGCTGAATGCGCACGCGCGGCAAGAGCTGCGCGCGCATTCAGCCGGTCTCATAGGAAAGCATTTACAATGCTTTCCTATGGACGCTGGCGTGCTCTCACTGTGAAAATCACAGTGAGAAGCACGCAAGCGCCTCTAGTGGCTGTCAATGAGACAGCCACTAGAGGATTAGGGGGAAGGCTTAACCCATTCATAATTATAGCAGTTTCTCTGAAACTGCTATAATTATGAAAAAATGGGTTAACCCTAGAAGGACCTGGCACCCAGACCACTTCATTAAGCTGAAGTGGTCTGGGTGCCTAGAGTGGTCCTTTAAGCATGCGTGGGATAGGCATAATGCTATCCTGGATACAAGAGACTAATGAAAGTATTTAGAAAATTGGGCAGACTAGATGTGCCGAATGGTTCTTATCTGCCGTCACATTCTATTTTTCTTTGTTCTACCATGGCCAAGCCCTAAACATATTTATTTCAGTTTACCCCAACCTCTTTTGATGGGGACCAAAGTTATATAT
Source organism: Pelobates cultripes (assembly GCA_933207985.1). NCBI lineage: Eukaryota > Metazoa > Chordata > Amphibia > Anura > Pelobatidae > Pelobates > Pelobates cultripes. The sequence continues at coordinate 43,229,991 of OW240921.1, forward strand.
ATTGTGTTTCATTTTAAAGTTTTAAGTTTCACACTGAACCAATCGCTGCATAATCACACACAGCCACCACACATATCCCACTCATGACTATTGCATAGACGGGGATTAAGGAGGGGAGATGCAGAAGGTCCTTCTTTGAATCTCCCAATGGTTCATAGGTACCTCCCTGTATGTTAACAATTCGTTAAAAATGTTAACGCCTACCAACTTTTCTCCCAGCATACATGTGAGGTCAATATTTAAATTTAGTTTTTTTATATTTATATATTATATTACAGTGGTCAAATTTCAGATATAATGGGTTCTTGAACTATGGAAGGTTTCTTCTTTTCCCCTCTGGTGCCTATACTATTGAAAACCCTGTGCAGCACTGCCCCAGAAAGCACATCTTGCAGCCAATGGCCAGTGGAGTTATCATTAGGCTGTAATGTAAACACTGCATTTTCTCTGTAAAGACAGTGTGTACTGCAAAAGCCTGAAGGGAATGATTATATTCACCAGAACAAATACAATAAGCTATAGTTGTTCTAGTGACTATAGTGTCCCTTTACGTTATGCAGTGATATTTACAGAACGATAATAATTTGCATTGCTTGTGGAATGTTAACACATCTTTCAGAGTTATCCATTAAATTGTGAGTTATTGTAAACTTTCTAAGAAAGTACACAATTGGTGAATTATCCTGTGGGACGAATAGTAAAAACTGAATTACAAAATAAAGAAAAAAACAATCAATTGGAGAATTATTCCAAATCAACAATGTTTGCTCAATATTTACAGTGCAGTACATTTAGTCAATACACCCCTGTGAATATATTATGTGGTTTTGTCTGTGGTTGGCCATGCGGTTCCTCAGAATTCTGGGTATCTGATGTGACTAAGTATGGCAATCCTTACATTCCTGTATACCTTATAAAAGCCAGCCTTTGTGAGTTAACACCAAAGAAGTAAATTCCACATGGTTGGAACACATTCCTGGAAGTGTTGTAAATTGCAGCATTAATTAAGTTGCATTGCAAATTTAGCTTGCAAGAGCAGGACCCTTAAACCCTACTATATCACTATCAGGGTTATTCAATTATGTGAGAATTTAAGTTGAATTTCACATTTTAAGTCAAAATAGCTGAACTGGAAACTCTGTTATACGTTTTAGTTCAGCTACCCTGTCCTTAAATTTTAAAGTCACTTTAAATCCACTTTGCATTCTTAGTTTAGTATATAACCCTGCATGTATATGTTTCTTGTGATTTGCACATAATAACTTTCAGTTTTGTGTTAGAACACGTCATATCTTTAGTGAATACAATCCTATGTAAGAACATTGACCAGATGGATACCAGCTAACATTGCTTTTGCCAGGTCCACCAAGTTTTCATGGACTATATCACTTCTCCAGCTGTTGGACAGTGCATGAAAATTGCTACCCTGTAGTACATACAGTTTTCAATAGTATAGGCACAAGAGGGGAAAAGATGAAACCTTCCATAGTTCGAGAACCCATTATATCTGAAATTTGATGACTGTAATATAATAATATAGAAATATAAAAAAACTAAATTTAAATATTGACCTCACATGTATGCTGGGAGAAAACTTGGGAGGCGTTAACATTTTTAACGAATTGTTAAAATACAGGGAGGTACCTATGAACCATTGGGAGATTCAAAGAAGGACCTTCTGCATTTCCCCTCCTTAATCCCCATCTACGCAATAGTCATGAGTGGGATATGTGTGGTGGCTGTGTGTGATTATGCAGCAATTGGTTCAGTGTGAAACTTAAAACTTTAGAATGAAACACAATATATATAACTTTGGTCCCCATCAAAAGAGGTTGAGGTAAACTGAAATAAATATGTTTAGGGCTTGGCCATGGTAGAACAAAGAAAAACCATTTGGCACATCTAGTCTGCCCAATTTTCTAAATACTTTCATAAGTCTCTTGTATCCAGGATAGCCTTATGCCTATCCCACGCATGCTCAATCTGCCTCACTGTGTTGACCTCTACCACTTCAGCTGGAAGGCTATTCCATGCATCCACTACTCTCTCAGTAAAGTAATACTTCCTGATATTATTTTTAAACCGCTGCCCCTCTTATTTAAGTCCTCTTGTTGTGGTAGTTTTTTTTCTTTTAAATATACTCTCCTCCTGCACTGTACAATTCAGTTTAATTAACTTTTTGCATTAATCTTATATTATTATTATTATTGTTTTATTATTTATATAGTGCCAGCAAATTCCGTAGCGCTGTACAATGGGATAGTGGTGACCTGTGATACTTACAGGGTTATTCATTAGTGTGAAATGTTGGGAATTCAATATGAATTCAAAGTGAATTTCTAAAATAAAGCTGAATTAAAACCAAAATTGGCAATTTTAGCCTAAATAGAAATTCACTTTGAATTCACGGCAATTCTTGCTTTAGTCAATAATCCGTGATCGTTTTCTTTTACTCTCCACTACTCCAGTATGTGATCTTCCACTATATGCTTCCTCTGTATTTCCTAACTCTACCAAGAAAAAAAACAGGAAGATGTGAATCTTGGTATTAATGTGTGATGCATTGCTGCAAATTCTAATGGACAGTTACAGTCCATGTTCATCATACAAACACATTATGAAACATTATGACTGTCTCTAAAATATTTTTTTATGATTTTCTCAGCAGATCAGAAGATGAGTTTCCTACTCTTTGGCGTAACTGCTTTTCACCTTATCATCTTGGTGATTCTCTTTGTTGCCACCCTTGACAATGTAAGTAAATACTTCAGTTCACAGACTATGTAGTTAAAGGATCACTAGGGGCACCACAACAACTCTATTGATATCACATATAGTTACATAGGCTGAAAAGAGACGTGCCCATCAAGTTCAGCCTTTCTCACTTCTGTTTTTGCTGTTGATCCAAAATAAGTTGTTATGGTACCTGGAGGTCCCTGACACTGGCTTACCTTTAGGAATTAAACCATTCACTAACTGTTTAACCCCAAAGTCTCCTGTCCATTGTCTCTAGCAAAGGTGACGACCTTAGGGTATGGGATATTTGTTCAGCTTTCTGTCAAGCTGTGTTTTGTCAATAACTGAATGGGTTTTCCTTCAGTTGGTACTCTCAGCCAATCATTTCCCCAGTCATTGGTAATAATACATATGATGTGAGGTAAAAGCATATCTCCATCTCTAAGTAAAATTAAACTGGTTTATTTATACTGAACATGCTGCTGACTAACTTTCTTTACTTTTGTGGATTTCAGTCGTGGTGGGTGTTTTCTCAGGATGAGACTGTAAACTTATGGTACGACTGCCTTCTTGATAATAACACCAGCGTATGGCTGTGCTCTACAGTGTCTAATAATGGTGAGTTCTCCTACCTTTAATGAGAAAATGTATTAATCTGTCTGGTTGCCAAATCTTTGCTGTTTGTTTTTTTATTTTACAAAAGAAATATCACAGCAGAGGTTTTTTTTCAGTCTGATACAGATTTTGTTTTGGCAGCCTACAGATATTTTGGTTTAATTTGTCTTTTCTCTCTCTGGACAAATACACCACAGGGCTCTATTAAAGTGCACACATCATGCACTAATGCAGACATCCCAACAAGCAAAAACTAATTTCAGGGAGATGGCTGTCCGCCTCCACACGTGGGCCCACCCACCCAGTTACACACAACATATTATAACTATTTACACCCACTGTTAACACACAGACACATGCACAAACTTTGACACACACATACAGACTTAGATATCCACACTGGCACGTACATACACACAGAGAAACACACACAGACACTCAGATACACACTGGCACACACACACACACATATACCCAAACACACATATACCCACATACACATATACCCACAGACATATATACCCACACTGGCACATACACATATACCGACACTGGCACATACACATACACACAGATACCCACACTGTCACAAACGCACACTCTGATACTCACACTGGCACAAACACACACACCCACACTCCGATACCCACACACATAGATATACACATTGACACATACACACAGAAAAACACAAACAGATACATACACTGGCAAAGACACTCAGATACATACACACAATCTGACATACACTGTAGCCACCTCATAGCTTACCTTTTGGGGTCTAGGCTGGGGCTGATGGGCCCGGTCAAGCTATTAAAGGGACTGGGCCCCTGTTCAGGAGCAATACCCATCAGGTGGGTAATGAGTAGGGGGAATTTAACGTGTGTAATATCCCGAAAATCAAATGCACACAATATGACATACAAAAATATGCAGAAGTCTCCCGGACCTACCGGGAGACGTGGGATGTCTGCTCATGTGTAGATCATGAGGTTCCTTTCTAACAATGAACTCTCATCTATGTATCGCGCTATCAAAATCTCCACTAAATGTATTGATTAAATTTCATATTCACTAGTAGTTTACTTCTCAGCCTTCATACAGCAATTTGGACGAACGCTTGCTCTCTTACACATAAAAATTCTACAATGCTTATTACATAGCTGTACCCTGAGCCGCATAGGAAAAGAAAAGCTATGAAATAATAGACAGGTTAATAAATATCTCAATATGAAAGGTAAAGAGTTTTACTGTCCCCAAAATAAAAGTTCTACAAAATGTTAAATAATAAAAATTGGTAAACTCCTATTCTTTTCATTGCAGACTCTTACAACCCACCAGAAAAAAAACCCATAAATGATAAACAGAATCCAGTGCAATGTAATTTAGCGCAAACATCAATAAAATAATCAACTGACACCAGTATGTAAAAAAACAAACGCAAAGTGCTGCCAATAAGATAAGATTTTCTTCCACACATAAAAGTGCAAACCTGGTAATATAATGTTTCTCAGGCACAAAAGAAAAAGTACAGTGCAATATTTTTATATATATTTCTGTGTCTACATATGTTGAATGGTGCAATTATAAGGGAATTTTAAAATTTTAACATACAAATTCCAGGTAATAGAAAGGGGAAAGAAATAAGAGGATAACAACAGTACCGGCACTTATGGAGAGAGGGCCCTGGTGCCCAAAATTTTTTAGGACTCCCTCTGGCGCAAGGGTGGCCAAAAAAAAGATCCCCATCTGTCATACAACTCATGCAGGGTTGTAATTGTGAGCAGTGTTTGTGTGTTTGCATGTAAGCATGTTTTTGTGTATATGTGTATGCATGTAGGGGTGTATTTGTCTAACCTATTGCCAATGGATACACCAACACACGCACACTGACACACAGATGGACAAGATACACACACTGACACAAACATGATTTTTATATTTTTAACCACCCTCCAGTTAGGCCACCCTCCTGTGTCCGGAATATGACGTCATATTCTGGCTCCCAGCCTTACTCTGCGGGCGGCTCGCGAGGGAGCTGAGCAGACAGCTCAGGGGAAAGTGCTCCCTCGCCAGCGCCGCCCACCCGCCCGCCCAGCAGCCCGCCCAGCAGCCATCCCAGCATGTCTGTTAGCCATTTGCCCTGGGCATTTGGTGGCGGCTTTTTTTGCCGCCCCCTGAAAAATGCCACCCAAGGCAGATGCCTTGTTTGCCTCGCGGCTAAAACGTCCCTGTGTATAACAATAAAACCATATAAAGTCACACTCACAAAATAGGAGCACAATAATACAAATATGCAAAAGTACTTTGGCCACACTCGTTCTCTACCTCTGGTACACCGCTGCCCAATATTCTTAGAGTTGGCCCACAACAATCCCGCTTATATGAGCGTAATGTGATGATGACTTCGTCTGTGTGCCAGGAAGAAGGCATTAACACTGATTGAAGGCAATAGAAATTGGGGAACCAACCAAGAAGACTCTACTCCTCCTGAAGAAGTCTAATAAGATGAAACTCATCTTTTGGATTGTTAGTTTATCCACTTACCTCATCACTCTGCAAAAGACTGTGTTTCCACTTTAAATGGGGACCTGGACTTACTTTGAGGGAAGAAGATTGGTCTGTGATGTACCGGAGGTAAAGGACCAGTGTGGCCAAAGCACTTTTGCACTACTGTATACTTTTTTTTATACTACAATTTTGTGTGTATTTTTTTTCTTTTTGCATACGTATCATTAAATACACTACACTATATTGCTTGTTTGCTTATTTCTTTCCATGTTTTATTGAACGCCTCTCTATTACCTGAAATTTGAAAGTAATATTGGAAAAGCTCCCCCTATTTGCACTTTTTAAACATGGGCGCACACAGCAATCATGTTGCCCTTTCTTTATATCTTTCTTTAGTTATTTAATTTTGTGCCTGAGAAAATTTACGTTACGTGATTTGCACTCATTATCTTTTAGTTCAGGGTTGGAAGGGAATCTTTATAAATGACCGCTTTTAATCTTCAGTCTTTTTAGAAGATAACTTTGGAATATTTACAGTGGCATGAGAAACACTCTGGGTATCATAAATGTTCATCTTAATTAAGTTGTTATGGTGCCTAGAGGTCCTGGGCGCTTTCTTACTTTAAGGGTTTAATCATTTATAAATCGTTTAACACCAAATGTGTGTAGATGGTGCCTGTCTGCTCACCACTCTTCTACCATCAATGTCCTTGGCTTCAATGAGGAAGCCTCGGGCTGGCCTCTGATGCTGACACTCTTAGCTTATCACTAACTTCCAACTGAGAAAACTTCTTTCTCACACAGTTTTCTGAATAATGAGCTAGTGATAGGCTATCTAATGCTCTCAGCCTAACACCAGAGCCCATTCCAGGCTTACTCATAGAAACCAAGAACATCGCGGGAAGAAGAGGAGCTGAGACAGGCGCCATCTACTCAACTTTATAACGATTCCCTTCCAAAACGGTTTGTAAATATCTTAACCCCTTAAGATAAATGGTGACCAGGACTTTCAATCACCATAATATAGTACCCAGTGTGTTCCTTTAAGTGTAGCACTTTTATCCCCTCGGTCATATACCCTTGTCTTCATTAGTTTTCCTGGGTAGCAAACAAAAAAAAGAGATCCGGTTCTGTATTTTGTTTATGGTAAATACTCATATAATACAGCCTTAACCCTCGCTCTGGCATGGATTGGCATCGCTCTGGCATGGATTGCAGAGGTACGCTTTCCTGCTGGTTATGTCCCTTTATACAGTAAGCATTTCCCCTAGAACTGTGATAAGAAAAAAACATTTATCTATCTTTAATTTCTTTTAAAATGTTATGTTATGATATAGAGAGAAAAGGGAAGGGGCAAATGCAGTGCCGGACTGGCCCACAGGGATACCGGGAAATTTCCCGGTGGGCCGTCGGCACCTGGGGAGACATTTGGGTGACCTGCGGCTGCAGGGAGTGCTCTGATGGCTGCCACAGGGGGAGCTCTTCTGGCGGCCGCAGGGGGAGCTGGCTGTTCTGTCTCTGCTCCCCCGCCCTCGGGCGCTACTTAATTAGACCGGGGCCGGAATATGACGTCATATTCCGGCCCTGGTCTCATTAAGCTGCACGCTGGGGAGCAGAGACAGAACAGCCAGCTCCCCCTGCGGCTACCAGAAGAGCTCCCCCTACGGTCGCCATCCAAGCTCTCCCTGCGGCCGCCAGCACACCTATCTGTCTGCCCACAGGTAGCAACAAGTATGTATGCCAGTCTGTCAGTGGGAGTGTATGTGTGTGTGACTGTGTCATGCTGTGTATGTGTCTGTCTGTCATGGTGTGTGTCTGTCTGTCATGGTGTGGGTGTGTGTCTGTTTGTCTGTGTCATGGTGTGTGTGTGTGTGTGTGTGTCTGTCTGTCTGTGTCATGATGTGTGTGTGTGTGTCTGTCTGTCATGGTGTGTGTGTGTGTGTCTGTGTCATGGTGTGTGTGTGTGTGTCTGTCTGTGTCGTGTGTGTGTGTGTGTGTCTGTCTGTGTCATGGTGTGTGTGTCTGTGTCATGGTGTGTGTCTGTCTGTGTCATGGTGTGTGTGTGTTTGTCTGTGTCATGTAATGTGTGTCTACCTGTGTCACGGTGTTTGTGTGTTTGTCTGTGTCATGTAATGTGTGTCTATCTGTGTCACGGTGTTTGTGTGTGTCTGTGTCACGGTGTGTCTGTATCATGGTGTGTGTGTGTGTGTCTGTCTGTCATGATGTGTGTGTGTGTCTGTCTGTGTCATGGTCTGTGTCATGGTGTGTCTGTCATGGTATATGTGTGTATACAAATAAAGTAGGGAGCACAACCTTAAATATTTATAATTACAGAAAAATATGCTTTTTACTCTGAAAGGACCAATATTTTATATTAGAAAAAGCAATATATATTTGAGATATATGTATATATATATAAAACTCCAAAAAGGTAGCAGCACTCACAAAGTAAAAGTTCAAATTTTTATTAATTCATTTAAAAGTAGTCAACGTTTCAGTCCTCTATGTGAGACTTTCTTCAGGATCAATACATTGTATTTCTTCAGGATCAATACATTGTATTGATCCTGAAGAAAGTCCCACATAGAGGACTGAAACGTTGACTACTTTTAAATGAATTAATAAAAATTGGAACTTTTACTTCGTGAGTGCTGCCACTTTTTTTGAGTTTTGGATAACTAAGCCCTGGCTTTGCACCCGGCACACAAGGGACTACTGCAGCGTGAGTGCAAGAGATTCTTCTTTTTCTTTATATATATATATTATATATATATATTACTCAATCATCTGGGGTGGCAAGACATAGCCTTACATATTACATGCGACAATATATGGCGCAATGACTTATGGGGTTGGCATAGATTTTTTTTCCAGGGCTGCTTTGTATCCCCAGTCCGGCCCTGGGCAAAAGAGAGATAGATTCTTCAACTAAACCCATTACATTTTAGTTGTGTCAACTAAAATCTACTGGAGATTTAGTCAACTAAAACTAGACTAAAACTAAAGCAATTCAGATGACTAAAATATGACTTAAACTAAAATGGCTTTTAAGTCAAAAGACTAAATTGAAATTTGCGTCAAAATGAACACTGATTCAGAGGCAATATTCCTGATACAATGAAACAAAGGCTGACCAGCTCTATAAAACACATTGCTGAATGAATAGCTGACATTACTGTTTAACATTTTCTGTTATTTTCAGAATGGTTCCATGCTGTCCAGGGTCTCATGGTGCTTGCAATCTTGTTCTCCAGTTTCTCTTTCATGATCTTTATGTGCCAACTCTATTTGATGCAGCGAGGAGGACTCTTTTATGCAACTGGCATCTTACAGATTCTGGCGAGTAAGTATGAGTAACTGGTAATTTGACAGTTTGTGCAAATCTTTGTCAATGTTCGTTGTGTGCGATAACCATACCCTGTAGATTGTCAAATGAGCTCCTGGGACAGCCATCAGTGCACAACAGACACTAGTGACCTTGAAGAAAAATATGCAAAATATGCTATGTTGGACCTGAGAAATTGTTGAGTTAATATAGACTGTTCTGATTGACGATTATAGAAACATGAAACAAAGGATATCTACTCTGCACTAACCTTAGACATACCATCCATATCTACCTCCTGCTTGAAGATGTTTTAACATTTCCAAATCGAGGCCCAGAGGTGGGTAATAGGCCCCAGATCTGCGTTTTTGCCGCTTCAACTTCGGAGTGTGTGGAAACGGCATATGTCGTTGCGGCAAGGTTCGCAAGTGTAAGGGCAGGCGTTTAGCTCGTAAATGCTCAGTGTGGCTCCCTTAAAAAAAGCTTTAGAGAGAGAATAGTACGGAGCGAGGTGCAATGGCGTCTGCTCTCTGTCGATGCCCCCCCCCCCACACCCCTCAGTTGATTAATCTTGTAAAGCAACAGGAAGAGGATTATGATACAAAAATGACCAGCTTTAATTAATCTATTTACCCAACAGTTTTTAGGACAAATTACCAACTACTTTAAGGAGCAAAATTTCAAGGAAACATCAATTTCTACTCTTAGGGCACACAGTCGTCATTTGGAATCTCTTCATGTTATATGCCAGAGAAATTAAGAGGGTGCAATAATGAACTGTAACTAAACTATTTAATGATCTCAGTAGTCTGGAAGAACAATATAAAGTGACTTTTTCTACAGATAGAGCTAAACACATTGTTGGCACTAAATTTGCTCTCTCAAATTAATTTACTATTTGTGGGCTGTGGCAGGCCTGCTCTGTTAAGGGCTAAAAGCAGATACCACTTCTGTAAAAAAACTAAGACAATGAGTGGCAAAAATGAAAAAAGCCATGCATTCATACAAGTATTAATTTAAAACATATCTTAACAGTCCACCTTAAAATGTAGAAAATATAATGCTTAAAGTAGCAACGTACTATTTGGCAGCAACCAAATGTGTTTGTGCTACACCAACTATTACACACAAGGGCAATAAAAATTATCATCATGATCAACACCCTTAACGAGCATGTACACTTGCAAACAATACTTCTATTTTGTTATTCATGTGTTTCGCAATCATGTTCTTTTTAACCCCCCCCCCGTAAAACTTAAAGGACAACAAAATAGTGCAGATTATCTCATGAATGTTTATAAGTGCTGAGAATAAATACACTAATAACAAGGGAATAGTGGAAGAATCAGACCTTACTTGTCCTTATGTAGATCACCTTATAGACCACATGTAGACCAAATCATATTCATCACATCGCTTAATAAAGTGAATATTTATAATTGCTGTCATTGGTATTAACCAATAAATTAAAGTACTTTTTTATTTATTTTTTATTTAATGGATGTCTTTTTATCAATTTCAGGTCTTTCCGTATTTTCTGGAGCAGTGATCTATGCAAGTCATGTGTCAGAATTCCATCCAGATAGGGAAAAATCTGGATATTTTGGCCATTGCTTTGTGTTGGCTTGGGTAGCATTTCCTCTAAGCATGGTGAGCGGTATTATGTACATACACCTGCGAAAACGTGATTAAGATACCTGCTGCATTTTCCATTTCAACATATCAGGGAATCCTATGAAGGCAATATTGAAGGGACTATGACGACATGGACTTTTGATCAGCTAGGTTGAATTACTACCAGTATGCCCAAGAAATTGCAGTCAATTGGATAGGAGACTATTATTTACAATCTTCATTTTATCATTACCCTGGAAATTATTTTTTGTGTTACATATTTACTGTGGTTGAGTCACAAAAGGGATTTCATGAACATACCAAAAAATTTCAGTTTGTGTTTAGATAGACAGGTAGTTTATTTGTGTCTCCTATCTTCTATCTATCATCTATCTGTCTGTCTATCTATCTATCTATATATTACACTGAATGAAAAATATAAAAAAAAAAAGTTTAAAAAGGTACTATTCTTTAAATATAGTAAGGTATAATAATGCTTAATTTTACCATTTTAGCTAGGAATTTAGCCTTTTACATCATTATAATTCTATCAACATAAAATATATATTTTATTATTATGTTCATTTACATTGAATGAGACATTTCCACTTTTTGCACAAGGCAAATACGGTGCCATACCTTAAATATAATATTGACAGTATTACTACTAGAAAACCATTGAAAATGCTCAAACACTACTCCATTAACAAATCCTTTGTAATTCATTGGCATATATTGTGTTGATTTCCTTTCGGCTATGAATTTCAAACATCCTCATTATCTGTGGTTGTGAATATTTACAGTTTCTGTCGTCACTCGCAAGTACTTCATTTTGAAACAGTAATAAATTATATGTACGTAATAAGTTGAGGTAAGATCACAAACACTAACACCCACAGGCTGTTTGAAAATTGACTGCTATGCATCATCTATGTATCTGAAGTAGAACCTTGGGGAAAAGTCCACCTTTGCTGTATTTCTGAGAAATTATGTTTCCACAAGTCTCCCAGAATTCCCCACATGACATACAAATGAGCATAGACAGGCATCGTGTTACAGACTTTATCCTGAATTTCTGCAGTCAACCTTATCAATGGAACACTGTTTTAAAACACAGCTTTTTATTATTCGAACATTTGTAGTTGAAATTATACAGAGTGTCGGCGGCATTATGGGCGTGAGGATTACATTTTTGAATACCCTAGATGACCAATTCCATTTAAACAAGATAAACAAAAATAAGGAACAAAACAAAGAAATATATATATATGTATATATATGTAAAAAACAGATAAAATTTGTATCTTGTAATACCTTTTTTATTGGACTAACAGAATTTTTTAATGACAAGCTTTCGGGAGAACCTCCCTTTCTCAAGTCTGAAGCATTTCTGAGCAAGACGACACATAGAATTCAAAGTTGAGTTGTAATACACGGGTTAAAGCGACATGGTGCAGATAAGACACAGGTTTGTTAGAAAATAGACACCATTTTTGCAGAGGGTCATAAATATCTTTCTGAAGAGCAGGGTGAGGGGGGAGAGGGAGAACATATATATTAGGGACTCCATCATAGAGATGCCAGAGAAATCATTGTGAAACAAACAGTTCCCATGTTCTTGTTCAGGGAGGATAATGCAGGTAGCTTGAACAAGTTTGGTCCCTTGCTAAAATATAGGGATACTGTCCCCAAGCTAGGAAAAGAGGATGAGGAAGAATACTTCTCGAGACCCATGTTTAAGTAGTGCTCCACCCCACTCCACATAATTATAGTCTGATTGGAAATACCAGTTAGTGCTTCAAAATGTTTTTGTAATAAGTGCTCTGTGGTCAATGTCTGAGGTTTGTATGTAAGTTTCCCAGGTCTTACATTTTCAGACCTTACTTTCTTTATGTTTGGAGTATTCAATCCTGTCCATTCTAAATACATAGGACAGAATGGTTTGATACAATGCCAGGGTTGACTTGTCAACTAGAATCCATGCAATGGTTTGTCTGGTCACCACCAGCACCATCTGAATAAGCCTGGTGTGTCTTGGGTTTTTGTCAGGGAAGATTACAAAGATGGACAGCTCTGGGAACAGCGGAACCAAAATATACAGTGTTGCCTCTAAGTATTCTCTCATTTTCCCCCAAAACTCCCTCATTCACAAACAGCAGCAAACAGCAGTAAACAGCAGCGCAGCAAGTCAACCCCCTCCCTGCACGTCAAGCAGTTTGAGAAGATTGAGAGCCTCATTCAGTATTGAGTATCAGGTGCTAGGTAGGCATGCAGTGCTATCCACTCACAAACAGCTTTTTAAATAAAAGAATAGATTGTTATCCAAAAGGTCCAATCGACAGTTTTGACCTTGTTGGTTTTATCCGTATGGTGCTGGTTCTGGTCTAGGAAATTAAGAATCTCTATTAGTCACTACATTGGCTTCCTGTAAGATATAGGGTTTAATTTAAAATTCTGGCTCTTGCTGTCAAATCTCTACATAATGCTGCTCCCACCTATCTATCCTCCCTAATACACGAGTATGTCCCGTCTAGGCCCTTACGATCTGCTGAAGACTTATGTCTATCTTCTGTCCATACTCCCACCTCTGATGCTCGCCTTCAAGACTTCTCAAGGGCTGCAGCGTTCCTGTTAGATGCTCACCCAGTCTCCACTCCTTCAAAAAATCGTTAAAAACCCACTTCTTCATAAAAACGTATCAATTAAACTGTTAATAGCTCCTGACTGTTTCCTCTTTTGCAACTGTCACTAGTCTAATACTATCCTTGCCTTTTTGTGTTACTTTACCCCACTCCCTCTAGTATGTAAGCTCATTGAGCAGGGCCCTCAACCCCTCTGTTCCTGTGTGTCCAACTTGTCTGGTTACAACTACATGTCTGTTCGTCCACCCATTGTAAAGCGCTGCGGGAATTTGATGGCGCCATATAAATAATATAATAATAATAATACATTGTGATAGCAAGCATGATAAATCTCTCCACTAGTTTATGCAAGTTCAAAATACACTATTGTGCACTCTCTACATATCTCAGGTAGAACATTGACAGAAGTCCAGCTTGAGCAAAATAAATACATCTTGTTTCCACTGTTCTCCCAGAATTCGCAGCTCAAAATGCAACTAAGGATGGATAGGTTTCAAACTTCATCTTGCTTTTTTTGCAGAGCACTCTTTCAAACTGGGTTGTGATCCAAAAGAAATAACATATTTAGTGTGTTACGACACATAGACTTAAACTCCTTGACCAGAACCGGCACCATGCTGATGAGACCCAAATGGTAGAAACAGTTGCTTATATGTGCTCATTTGCATGTAGAGCTAGGAATTCTGGGAAAACTATGAAAGTATGATCTCTCAGAATTACTGTCCCTAGACAGACTTTTTCCAAAGTTAACTAAATTATTGACATATTAATAAATTAGGGGAGGCCTCGCAAATACAAATGAATGGCTTTTTTGCAAAATCTAGGTGTGGATTGTCCTACTCACACTGCACAAATGTTATATGGTTATACCAGATCAAGGCTTTAGGATATGCAAAGTATAATATCACATTTCCCTGCAACCTTCTTTAGTATGACTTGCTCAGCATGTCAAAGCAGTCATAGAACAGCAGGCTCTGTCTCCTGCAAGTCCATTACCACTAATGTCTTCATTAAATCAAGTCCTGCATCAAATTCCTTCACACCATACACAATGATTATAGTCTGACAGCCTGGCCAGCCCTAGATACTGCAGTCTCCCGGGCAGTGCCAACGCTACCGCTTGGCAAACTAGGTCTAGGGCCCTCAGCCGCCTAATGTGCATCCAGTGGCAGAACTACAGGGGTCGCTGATGTCACAAGTGCAACCAGGCTGCAACACCCTGTGTTCCGTTTGACAGGGTGGCCCATGAGCTGGACGGCTGGCCAACGTAGGGCCCCCAGGATGCAGCCAGCTGTTCACTAAAGCAGAGTATGTGTGAGAGTGTCAAGTCAGTGAGTGTGTGTGTCAGTGAGTTTGTCATTGAGCAGGTGTGGCTGTCAGTGAGTGTGTCTGTCAGTGACTGTTTGCAGGTCTGTGAGCATGTGTGCCTGTAAGTTAGTGTGTGCCTGTCAGTGTGTGTCAAATTAGCAAGAGTGTGTGTATGTGTCAGTGTATGTGTTTTGAGTGTGCGTGTCTCTGATTGTAATGGTGTCTGCATTTTCCAAAGTGTGGATGTCATGGGGTTTCGTTTTTTTATAATATAAAATTTTTTATTTGTCTACACAGTGTAAGAGTAATAAAAAAATTATAAAAAATAAATAAAATTAAAAAAGACACACAGTGGGAGGGGGCCACAAGGGAGAGGGGGACCTAATAACCCTATAGTGCCAGGAAATGGGTATAGTGCTCTTTTAATTAAAGGACCACTATAGGCACACACACCACTTCAGCTTAATGAGGTGGTCTGGGTGCCTGGTTCATCTAGGGTTAACCCTTTTTTCTATAAACATAGCAGTTTCAGAGAAACTGCTATGTTTATGTTAGGGTTAATCCAGCCTCTAGTGGCTGTCTCATTGACAGCCACTAGAGGGCTTCCGCGTTTCTCACTGTGAAAATCACAGTGAGAAGACGCCAGCGTCCATAGGAAAGCATTATGAATGCTTTCCTATGGACTGGCTTAATGCGCTCGCTGCTTCTGCCGCGCATGCACGTTCAGCCGAAGAGGAGGAGAAGAGGGAGGAGAGGAGGAGGAGAGCTCCCCGCCCGCGCTGGAAAAAGAGGTAAGTTTAACCCCTTCTTCTCCATCCAGCCTGGCGGGAGGGGGAACCTGAGGGTGGGGGCACCCTCAGGGCACTATAGTGCCAGGAAAATGAGTATGTTTTCCTGGCACTATAGTGGTCCTTTAAATATGAGTCAACTGCACCATTAAAATATTGTGTCTTAAAGTAGGAAGATATAATTAGATAACTACAACAAAAAGTATTTGTAATATTACAACATGATCATAAAACAAGATTAAAAAAAATAAAATATATTATAAATGTGTGTGTTTTATTGTGTATTAAGAAATTAAATAATATTTTCTAAGGTTCAGATATAATCCTCGGTAATTAGCCAAGAAAGAAGCCCATTGGGAATAGCCCAACTATAAATTGAAATACAAATCTGAAACTTCTAAATAAAACATAACAAACACTTTTTTTTAGAAGATCTATTCTGATTACACATGGCAAACACAATTTAAAAAAGTGTTTAATCAGATAGAATTTCTGTTCTCTTAAAGTCTTATTCCTTTTTTTTATATGGGCCAATTTGAAATTGCAATCAAAAGTGCACACGCTTTTATAAGTATGGTTTGTTTATCCTAATCATTAGGTAAACAGTTGTCAATTAGCGATTTTTTTTAATGCAAATTAAAAAAACTTTATTTCATTAGTGTGATTAGAATCAAAGGCAGTGTTTAAATGTCCCTTTTAAGTTTGCTTTTACAATATTTAAAGGGGCAATAGAAGCATTGTGCAATTAGTTCCCTGTCTCCTTTCTTCCTGTACTTTATAGACACACAAATATGAGATTTGTAATACTGTTATTTGCTGTACAAATGCCTTTACAAACTACGGATGCATGTCCTTAAAAAGTTATTTATCCATGGGTACCAACAGACCTGGACAGCCTTGCATTTTGGCATCCTGTCTCCGTAAAAAATGGGTCCCAGGAACATATCCTGCATTCTCAAATCTGCCCTCCATGTGCAGCTGAGAATTGTTTCATTCCTGTAAAACCATGAATGAATGAAGCTACTTGGCAATTTAACAGAAACACCCTGTGCTTGATGGAACTTTTCTGGGTAGATTTATTTATGAATATCTCTACTCATGAATGCTGAACTGCATAATCCATAAATTATTTTTTTGTGCAGGGTTTGATAGAATATGCACGGCATCTACATTGAAAATCAAGGGAGGACGGGGATTTGCTGGAAAAAAAATAAATTGCTTCCTGTTCTCTGTAAACCCAGAGGATTTACAGCTAACAGTCAAAATTGTATAGGCAATCTTAAATTATATTCTTATTGACAAGATTTTAACCTCAAGAGGATTACATACATTATACCACAGTACATAAACCTCCAGTTGCATTTAGTGTAATAGGATTTAGGAAATTAGCCTAAATAACAGTGCTTTTAGTCCTAGATGATCTCCACACAAAAGCAAAAATTGATTAAATCCTACACCTTACAGTCCACTGTGGATGGCTTAAGATACAGAATGTCCTTCTCTTTTTGCTCTGCAGTGAGATTGTCGCTACGAAGGTGCTAGTCCCCTGACTTATGGTATGTTCTCCAAACCCTTATTTAAAAAAAAAAAAATGTAATGTATTTTCAAAATGCTACTGTTTACCTATTGATAACAGTAAGAAGTTAGCTTTCACTGAGGACTCCTTCAATACCAAAATGATACATACACATTTGTAAAGAGATACTATAAGCAACAAAACTACTTCTTAAAAAAGCAAGTTATGTATTTAAATCATGCACCTGCAGTCTCACTGCTCAGTTCTCTGCCATTTAGGAATTAAATCACTTTTGTTTCTGTTTATGCAGCCCTAGCCACACATATCCCGGCTGTTACCCCCACAGCCCCCATGAAATATATTCCCCCCTCCCAATCAAATTACAGCACAATGTGTTTACTTTAGAAGTTAATATCTCCTGTTCTCTTAATTGAACTTTAATTGCATACAAAATGCTCCTGCAGGCTATTAACAGAGCAGGAGATGAGAATTGATCAGGACAATTTACAGGAAATGTGTAGGGAGACTTTGTAGGTCACATGCAGAAATAAAAGACTGTGTAAAAAAGAAAGTGTAAACATTAGATTTCACTTTAAAGGAAGGGTTGTAGTCAATGGAGTATATTCAAAGCATGGTCTTGTCACCAGTGGGGTACCGCAGGGATCTGTACTTAGGCCCATTCTCTTTAACATTTTTATTAGTGATATTGCAGAAGCTCTTAATGGTAAGGTATGTCTTTTTGATGATGATACTAAGATATGTTACAGGCAGGCCCAGACTGACCATCGGGCACACAGGGCAAATTGCCAGTGGGCCGCAGTGGCCATGGGCCGAGGCCGGCAGGGGAGGTTACATCATCTGAGCACCGGCCCCACTGTGTTCCATGACGGGCCGGTGTGGAGATCAAAGATCTCCCTCACCAGCCCACATGCAGTGTGATGCGGCTGCTGGCTGGGGAGGGAGACAGGAGAGGACCCGGAGGAGCTCTATCTTGCAGCTCAGCCGGGTTTCTCTCGCAAGATCCGGAGCGTTGCCATGGCAACGCTCCGGGTCTTGCGGTAGTGAATTCTAGCCCCACAGGCTGGAGTTCACTCACTACTAGCACCACCAGGAATGGCAGCACGGTACCCCCCTCACACACACACAGCACCCTCACACAGCACCCTAACACACACAGCACCCTCACCCACACACTGCACACCTCACACACTGCACCACTCACACACAGCACACCTCACACACACACAGCACTCTCACACACAGCACTCTCACACACAGCACTCTTACACACAGCAGACACAGCACCCTCACACACACACTGTACAACTCACACACACTGCACACACTCACTACATCGCCTATACACACTATGCCCCCTATATACACACTCTCTACAACACCTAGACACACCTACATTACACTACACCACAAACACAACATGACTGAAACCAACCTATTAATACAAAACCACACCACAATCAGCTCACTCTACACACACGCAATCCCATAAGCCGAAGGTTCCCCACCCCTACTATAAGATAAGGCCAGGGACTAATGAAAGTATTTAGAAAATTGGGTAGTCTAGATGGACCAAATGGTTCTTATTTGCCGTAACATTCTATGTTTCTATGGTTTGGGAATGTTACATACAGGGGGGTAGAACTAATGATGCATAAACAAGGTAATTTCAGTTAGTCTGCAAAAGCATAATCTATATACCAAAATCACTCCATTAAATTAAAGTTGTTATGGTGATAATAACGTCCCTATACATTTTGCTTTGTAAAACAATGGAAAATGAAAATTAAGTCTATAAAGCATTAACTACCTTCCCTTTTAGCATAGAAATGTGGAGAAACTAATTAAAATGGATAATGTTAAATTTCATAGAAAAGAAGGACACAAGGTTGGAGGTTTAAGGTACAAAATATGAAATATCCCTCCTGAAAAGAACTCTTGGGATATGAGATATCTATTAATCCACTGGAAAAAAGTTGGAATTTTTTTCTGTTTACTTTCTTATCAAGATCATTTATGAACCAACTGAAGTATCTGTAATAACGAAAGATTGAAATATATATCTGATATAAAAAGTTTAGCTTATTAAACACACAAGGGAAGATTTTAACTCTTTTTAATTTCCTTATACAAACCAAAGGTGCCAACAACCTTTAGAGTTACATGAATTGAAGCTTTGTCTCATATTTTGGAATCAAAATGAAATGTGCACTTTGCAGTATGATTGCTCAAACAGACGCTGCCTTATATAGAGCAAATATCTCTCGAATGAATTTAATCACATTCCTCAGGTTTCTACATTTCTAAATATTGCCTAAAGGTATTCACTTTCAAGGACATAGTGTCATCTATATAAATATTAAATATTAAGCTTGCCTTGATGGAATTGATCCTTTTTAAGTCATTACGTTGTCCAATGGAGACAATAATGTAAAGAAATCCAAATGTGTATTTAGGATGGTTCTCCTTAAATTTAACATTAGGGAGGAAATATGCTTAGGATTTTGGTGTTGAATAAAAGTTTAATATTGCTGTTACTTGAAATTATTTAAAATTACATTTATATTTACTCACAGCTCTCATAATGTTTGTCTAAGGTTTCTCTGCTGTCTCTCTCACCTCTTAACATTATGCTAAAGTCTAAACACATGTGGTAGCCTCTCGGTGGTAAAATATCTTATCAGCATGCCTCCACCACAATACATGATATAGCAAATGTGCATCTAACTATCTCTCTAAGTTTAATTAAGTGTTCTTGCATAGCAAGACCACTTATTGTTATCTCACATATATATTATTATTCTTATTATAGCCAAATTTGCCACCCTAACTCCTCCCACAGTTTTTACACTACATAGACAAAAATTTACCAAAACGTGCAGATTGTTCCCGATCGGATTGCTATTACTTTGTGGAACGTTTCGCCGAATGGTTCACGGAATATCGTCGTTCTTGTGGCGAAATTTGTCCCATAGGAATGAATGGCAAAGCTAGAGTGGGAGCTGGCAAAAGTTGAAAAATCAGGACATGATTTCTAAACTGCCACCACTCCCTTATTTTCAGGCCCACCTACACAAATCTTATATCAAAACGTTCAGCTATCCCTGCTGCCACTAAACATGTCAACGGCTAAGCCATAGTCCTGATAGTTTTCACAATATAATCATTTGTTTGCAACTAACGCCGTCCATTGACATTCATTGAAACTTCACTCTACAAAGCTCAAATTTGAAGTGCAATTTCTAAACTGCGACTGTGCCTTCATTTTTTAATACTTCAGAGACATACTATGCATCAAAATGTAGGTCTGGGTCTTGTGATTCTCACAATATAAAGCTCTTCACTGTAGGATTTATAGTTTTTAAAATACGACCGTTTGAAGGTGGCAACCGCCAAAATACTCTGACCTGTGCCAGGCTGCAGCAGCAAGTGATGTCATAGACAGGGCCTTTTGAACACCTGCTAATGTTTTTATACATGTATGGTTTAATGTAACTGTGCAACAACGTTGCAATTAAATGTGCTATATAAATGATAACAGTTACTCCGCCCACTCCAGTTGTAGACTACTGGTGGAGGCAAGAACACTTCACACAATATCCCCAGAAATTGTAGCTTTTCTAGTTATTTTTACTCTGCTAATGTTGATGTGGTCAGGCTAGTTGAGCTTGTTTAACTCATGATTTGTAACTCAAACTAATATGCTTTAAACTCGACACTCCTGCACTTAAATATAAAATTAGTGCACTGTTATAACATACCCCAGTCAGGGCCAGATTAACATAGGGGCTGATGGAGCTGCAGCTCCAGGCCCAGGCCCATGGAATAGGCCCATTTAAACACACTACTCTTAGGTTTTCCACCTGACTGGTATTTTACTGGCACAGCCGGTATTTGAGGCTGCCTGGCTGTGCCGGTATTGCAGTAATACCGGCAATACAAATGCAGGTCATTTTCTCAGAATAAATGGAAATTACTCTGCAATACCAGAATCGGCCAGTAGGGGTCATTGTGTGTGGAGAGAGGCAGGGATAGGAAGTTACAGAATATCCCTGCCTCTCTCTACTACTCACTGATCCGTGGGGGAGCAGCAACACAGCACAGAGTCCAGACAGCAGCTCTACAGCTCAGGTAAGTGAGAGATGGGGGGAAAGGCAGCAGGGACACATGGGGACACTGAGACACATGGGGACACAGACACTAGGGGAAACAGAGAGACCTGGGAAAACTGAGACACTTGGGGACACTGGAAAACATGGGGACACTGAGACACTAGGGGACACTGAGACACTAGGGGACATATGGGGACACTTAGACACTAGGGGACACAGACACTAGGGGACACTGAGACACTAGGACACATGGGGACACAGACACTGGGAGACCTGGGGACACTGAGACACTAGGACACATGGGGACACAGACACTGGGAGACCTGGGGACATTGAGACACTTGGGGACACTGGAAAACATGGGGACAGTGTCCAAATGTTTCAGTGTCCCCATGTCTCCCAGTGTCTGTGTTCCTAGTGTCTCAGTGTGCCTGGTGTCCCCATGTCTCCCTATATGTCCCAGTGTCCCCATGTCTATGTCCACAACTGTCCCCATGTCTCCCAGTGTCCCCAAGTGTCTGTCTCCCAGCCAGTGTCCCCTAGTCTCCCAGTGTCTGTGTTCCCATCCCTAGTGTCTTAGTGTCCCCAAATGTTTCAGTGTCCCCATATCTCCCAGTGTCTGTGTCCATAGTGTCTCAGTGTCCCCATTTCTCCCAGTTTCCCTAAATGTCTCAGTGTCCCCATGTCTCTCAGTGTCCCCATGTCTCTCAGTGTCCCCAGTATCCTAGTGACATGGGGACACACTGAGACATTGGGACACTGGGAGACTAGGGGACTGGGCGACATGGGGGCACTGACACTGATACATAGGGACACTGAGACACTGGGTGACTTGCGAGACTGAGACACTGGGAGACAGGGAGACACTGGGAGCAATCCATCTATACAGCAGAATCAAACTGAGTAGTTTGTGATTTTACAGAATTTTCTCTGCTGTCACTCCTTGTGATTTACATCATGTGATGTCACACATAACTAATTAATTATACAAATGATTAAGGCTGGTATTATTTCCAAGAAAGGTGGCAAACTTAACTACTCTTCATATACTCTTGCTTAAAGGAGCACTATAGGGTCAGTAACACAATCATGTATTCCTGACCCTATTGTGTTAAAACCACCATCTAGCCCCTCTGGCCCCTTTGCCTCCCTAAATATAGTAAAATATTACTTGTATTCAAGTCTGCAGCTGCCAGCTCAGAAGTGGTGGTCTGAGCAAATTACAATACTTCCCCATAGGATTGGCTGAGACTGTCAACTAGGCAGATCAGAGGCAGAGCCAGCACAAGTCCAACATAGCCCTGGCCAATCAGCATCTCCTCATAAAGATAAATTGAATCAATGCATCTCTATGAGGAAAGTTCAGTATCTGCATGCAGAGTGTGGAGACACTGAATGGCAGTGCTGCACACTAGGCAGTACTGCCCCAGGAAGCACCTCTAGCAGCCATCTCAGGAGCGTCCAGTGGAGTTATTTTCTCTGAAAAGACTGTGTTTACTGCAAAAAGCCTAAATGGAATGACTCTACTTACCAGAACATATACAATAAGCTGTAGTTCTGGTGACTATAGTGTCCCTTTAAGTTTGGAAGAGGGATGTATGCGAACAAAACTTGTGTGGTCTTGGCTGACATTCAAAATTAGTTTAGGTAATGCAGACATTGGTCTTTCTAACACTGTGGCATGTCCCTTTTCTTCTACACTCACTACATACACATTTTCTCTGTCTCAGACTATATACCAGGAACTTCTGCCTGCTAGTAATAGGGTAAGGAGACAAGTGGACCAGCGAGTGCTAGGGGAAAGTCCTTAGAAAGCATGGAGTGAGCGCATTATTAGACGCATTTATGTCAAGCTCAAGGTGCTGCCTGCATAGTTTGCCCTTAGTTGGTCAGCCTGCAAGATTGGCAGGCAGCCTGACATGCATTCATGCCAGGCTGACCTTCCAATTCTTTGGACAAACATGCCCCCTTTTGGGCATGTTCACCCCTTTTGGCAGGTCTTGTCACGTGATTCGTGCCAGTGGCACACCCTTTTACCCCGCCCATTGACTACCTGCTTCACTGGACACTGCTGTTAGGGGTTATGGATTTACTTGAAAGATGAAAGCATAAATTATAGAGAAATCAGTATAGAGTATGTGTTTACTTATAGCTGCATTCTATGAGTTTCCCTCCAGCACCATCTCCATCAGATGACGCTTGGGAGGTATGACTGTTTTAGAGTTTTTAGTCGATAAGATTCTGTAATTAGGCCCATCATAATTGTCAGCACCAGGCCCACTGTGCTCTTAATCCGGCCCTGACCCCACTGTCCTTATTGATATGTTATCACTGTTTTGAACTATGCATGCAGACTGCCTTTGGAGTACCACATGCCTGTATGTTACCCTCTCAAGCACTGCAAAAAAAAAAATTACATTTATAAAAACAGAGTTATATGTATTTAGTGGAGTTATTCAGTAAACAGATATTCTACCCTGTCTGAGTGCATAGTTAGAAATTCAGAGTGAATTTGACTCTACAGACCAAAATATACAAACTGGAAAAAATAATTCATACCAGCTCAATAATTAAATTAACACTGTAGCCCCCATAACAACGTCAACAAAATAAAGTTGTTATGGGGTCTGGAGTTCTTGGACTCTGCCTTACATTTTGGTTCAACCCCTAAAGTTGTCCTCTCTGTGCATACCTACCCAGTTCTTGTGTTTTCTTCTCTGGCCACAGCAATAGTGAAAATGGTTTTCCCTTGGACACCAGTTGTTGGCTGAGAGTAAATGTAGAGACACACTCAATCTATCACTGACTGCCCATCGTGAAGAATGACTTAAAAGAGTATATATTTAATTTTGAGTGTTTATCATCAACACAATCTAGATATCTCTCACCTAGTGATGACGGCAAATTCAGAAATGATTAACAACTTAAAACAAGGCTTACTTTTTGTCATGGTCATCTATGACGCAATATTGAGATTAAAGAGAGAGAAAAAGGTCCAGGTACTCTAAAGCTCAGCAAGGAAAATATATTGAAACCAAGTAAACAACAACCTTTCAAATCTACATTGGGTCTTTGTCAATGACCCATTGTAGGGTCATAGGGTCATGGAAACATAGAATGTGATAGCAGATAAGAATCATTCAGCCCATCTAGTTTGCCCAATTTTTTAAATACTTTCATTAGTCCCTGGCCTTATCTTATAGTTAGGATAGCCTTATGCATATCCCTCTCATGCTTAAACTCCTTTACTGTGTTAACCTCTACCACTTCAGCTGGAAGGCTATTCCATGCATCCACTACCCTCTCAGTAAAGTAATACTTCCTGATATTATTTTTAAACCTTTGCCCCTCTTATTTAAGACTATGTCCTCTTGTTGTGGTAGTTTTTCTTCTTTTAAATATAGTCTCCTCCTTTACTGTGTTGATTCCCTTTATGTATTTAAATGTTTCTATAAAACCCCCTGTCTCGACTTTCCTCCAAGCTATACATGATAAATTCCTTTAACCTTCCCTTGTAAGTTTTCCATGAACCAGTTAGTAGCCCTTCTCTGAACTCTCTCTAAAGTATCAATATCCTTCAGGAGATACGGTCTCCAGTATTGCGTACAATACTCCAAGTGAGGTCTCACCAGTGTTCTGTACAATGGCATGAGCACTTCCCTCTTTCTACTGCTAATACCACGCTTTTTTCTAGCATTTCCTGCTGCTCTATTACATTGTCTGCCTACCTTTAAGTCACCAGAAATAATCACCCCTAAATCCCTTTCCTCAGATGTTGAGGTTAGGACTCTATCAAATATTCTGTACTCTGCCCATGGGTTTTTACATCCAAATGCATTATCTTGCACTTATCCACATTAAATGTCAGTTGCCACAACTCTGACCATTTTTCTAGTTTACCTAAATCATTTGCCATTTGGCTTATCCCTCCCAGAACATCAACCCTGTTACATATCTTAGTATCATCAGCAAAAAGACATACCTTACCATCAAGACCTTCTGCAATATCACTAATGAAAATATTAAAGAGAATGGGTCCAACTACAGATCCTTGCAGTACCCCACTGGTGACAAGCCCATGCTTTGAATATACTCCATTGACTACAACCCTATGTTGCCTGTCACTCAGCCATTCAACAATATTGGAATCCAAATGTAAAGATTGCAGTTTATTGATAAGCCTTCTATGTGCAACAGTGTCAAAAGCCTTACTGAAATCTAGGTAAGCAATGTCTACTGCACCAACCTGATCTATTATTTTAGTTACCCAACCAAAAAATCAATAAGATTAGTTTGGCCTGAAGTAAACCCATGTTGTATCTGGTCTTGAAATACATGTGTTTTTAGATGTTCAACAATCCTATCCTTTAACATGGTTTCCATTACTTTCCCCACTACTGAAGTAAGGCTTACTGGCCTATAGTTGCCCGACTCCTCCCTACTACCTTTCTTGTGAATGGGCACAATATTCGCTAACTTCCAATCTTCTGGGACTACTCCTGTTAACAATGATTGGTTAAATAAATCTGTTAATGGATTTTTTTTTACTAGTACACCACTAAACTCTTTTAATAACTTTGGGTGTATTGCATCAGGTCCCATTGACTTATTTGTCTTTACTTTTGACAAAGTTGAAACGGAACCTCTTCCTCTGTAAACTCACATGTACTAAATTACTAATTTGTCCTTTTTCATAACTGAGGCCCCTTTCCTTCATTTTCATCTGTAAATACTGAACAAAAATATTCATTGAGGCAGCCTGCTAGACCTTTATCCTATTCTACATACCTTCCTTCTTTTGTTTTTAATCTATTTTAATCTAACTAATTATTGTTTTACTTTCTTTTTCTCATTTATGTATCTAAAAAATGTTTTGTTCCTTTTTTTTTTTACTGACTGTGTTATTTTCTCTTCTGTGTGTGATTTGGAAGCTCCTATAACTTGCTTAGCCTCTTTCTGCCTAATCTTATAGATCATTCTGTCTTCCTCACTCTGTTGTTTTTTTTTTATAATTGCTAAACGCTAACTTTTTGTTTTTTACTATTTTGGCCACATCTGCGGAGTACCACAGTGGTTTCTTGAATGTTTTGCTTTTACTAACAAGCCTAATGCAATTTTCTGTGAACTTGGTTCCAATAAATTTGTTTTGCTGAGCTTTGGAGTACCTGGACCCTTTTCTCTCTCTGGGATTTAATGTTGTGTAGGTATTGTGCTAGCCCCTGGTTTGATGGCACCCTATTATTTTTCTCTACTCAATGAGTGCATGTCCTTAATTTCTGTTGGACAATCTTGGGATCTATGAATTTAGACTGCTTGACAAAGAAAGATTGTAAGTAGTGTTGCCAAGACTAAAAGCTACACTCAAGAAAACCTTGGGACTTTTGTAACTATTTTCTATTGAGAGTTGCAAGTGTATACTTGATCAATTTTGAGAATATTGCATTGATATTGAATATCTTGATAATGCTAGTATTGTTTTTAACTTTTGTACATATATTAAAGGGACACTATAGTCACCAGAAGAACTACGGCTTAATGTAGTTGTTCTGGTGAGTATAATCATTACCTGCAGGCATTTTCATGCAAACACTGCCTTTTCAGAGCAAAGGTAGTGTTTACATTGCCCCCTAGGGATACCTCCTGTGGCCACTCCTCAGATGGCCACTGGAGGTGCTTCCTGCCGCAGTGCTGCATAGTAGGCTGCACTACCTTTCATTTTCAGCATAGAGATGCATTGATTCAATGCATCTAGAAATGAGTATATTCAATGCATCTCTATGAAGAGGTGCTTATTTGCCAAAACTGTGTTTGGCCCCGCCCCCAACCCGCCTCCTTGCCGATTTCAGCCAAACCAATGCTTTTCCTATGGGAAAGCATTGGATTGGTTAAAAATCTGCAATTCTGATGATGTCACCAAGGGGCAGATCAGGGGTGGGCCAGCGCCAACAGACCTGCGCAGCACTGGAAAAAAGGCAAGTTTTAACCCCTTCTAAGAGGGTTAAGGGGGGGGGACACACACACCTAAATGGTGGATTAAACACTATAGGATCAGGAATACATGTTTGTGTTCCTGACCCTATAGTGTTCCTTTAATATATGTAGTGTGTGTATAAAACAAAAATCATAAATTCATAGGAAACTATAGTCCCAGAAATGTTATTATTTTGAGGACTATAAGGTCCTTTCCATTATAATTACCTCTGCCCTCTCCACTTTCCTTATAATTAATATTCTTTACTTATTATTATTATTATTATTATTTTATTATTTATATAGCGCCAACAATGTTGGCGCTATATAAATAATAAAATAATAATAATAATAATTACCTTGTTTACAGCACCGAGACACCATCCATGCAGCAGCTTGGTTCGCCTCTTTTATTGTCATCATGCATAATGACTTCTTGGCAATTTTTCATTGTCATATGCTGCATGGAGGCTTTTACTGGGACTGTGGATGTAGCAATCCCTCTAAAAGTGTTTAGAAAATGGCCTATGCACTACTTTTGATGATGAGAAAAGCTCCCCCATACATACTCTCAATCACTTACATGCAAACGCACACTGACACAATACACACATAGCTAAAAAAAACACATTCTTTCTGAAAAATATAAATATACATGCACAAACACATACACACTCTCACTCCCCCTCACATACATACTCTCACTGACACATACAAATACGCACTCGTTGAAAACACTATCTCACTGAAAAATACAAAGCACACATGTATATACGTAGTGGGCATTGGATGAGGTATCCCCTTCAACCAACCATAACTTCCCCAAATAACGACAGACACAAAACTTGGATATAACAGGCCACAGCATTTATTAAAACATACAAATACTGTTTTACTCCTTCAATGTATAAAACTGTACATAGTAAAATATAATAAATTAACATATAAATAACTTGCATAAAGTCATGCAGTAATGTAACCGAAAACGTCTTTGCCAATCTAAATCCCTCTTCCCAAAGGCTTTCACCTCCCACCCTCAGCATAATAAAAACTCCTCTTCCCTTTTGGGCTCCCCACCAGCCGGCTTTTAGCTCGGTGGGGCCCGACCATAATGCTCCCCTCTAGCTGGCTTTTAGCTCGGTGGGGACACGTCCAACCTGCTACCCCTTAAGGTTCACCATAAGAGACAGGGGGAGGATGAGACCAGGCAATTATCCCCCTTATTCATCTAACCTGCAAACCATCTCTCCCTTATTTGGCAAGGACATGCCCCAGCCACAAACCCCGCTGATTTAGGCCCCCACCCAAACCACCCAAGGCCTGTTCCTGGATCGCAGAGTAAAGAGGTCGAGCCCGACCTCAAATTCACCGCCTCCTTCTCAAAGACCTGATGACGAATGGATATGCCCCTAACCCCCACAACAAACGTTGAAACCCGCCTGTTTAACTTTTTGTGGCAGCGCTCCAGCACACGCTGGCTGTGAGCCTGCCGCCAATAGTTTATCGCCACTACCTCCGACCAAATTAGGCAGACATCAGGGAACAGGATTAATATCTGGGACAAGTCCCTTTTGACCATGTTCACCAAGCCCCCCACCGGCACGGTCCCCAGGTCGTTGCCCCCCCAAATGGATGACGAACACAGACGGTGCCCCTTGCAAGTGAGAGAGCCTGACCAATTCAGGGAGGAGCCGGACCCACCTTATGCCTCTGGCGCCAAACCACTGTACCTACTCAAAACAACCTGAATGACTGGAACACAAATATGGAGCGACTGGGCGAGGGCCTCTGGGGGGGGCCCTGGGGGCGGGAGGACCTGGAGCGGCGGCTGGGAGGTACCGCACAAACAGGTGCGACAACCCCCCTCCCTTTTTTTTTCTCTTTTCTCATTTCTTCTCTCCCCTTTCCTACTCAATAAAACTGACACCGACCGAGACAGACTGTAGACTAAGGTAACAGATTCTCCAGACACACACACTTACCTTCAACCACAAAATAGGACAAAGAGCAGACGACAAAGGTTGGCACACAACCCACACACGCGTACCTACTTCTCAAGCACACATTAGCGCACTTCAAAGCTGACTACCCTGACGAACAACCCAACACGCGACTCTACTAACAACAGAGGCCACTCACACACAACAGACAGCTAAGTAGACAAACCTGAACTATCTAAAAGACACAAGACGCACTCCATCCCACACCAAGCACCACCCTGAAAACACTGGCCCGCAAGGCTCACAAAGCTCACACGAAAACGACTCCTACACAGACCACACTCACATGAGTTTTGATGAATAAACCCTGCAATCCTAAGACGGCCCCTGAGTGGGCACAATGCTTCAAATAGATTGTTAATGTAGCCAAATTGCAACCTAGTTCAGAATCGCTATGTTACCTAAAGTTCTGTTGTACCATACGCAAAATGACTATGCCTCTGCGAAGGCGACAATATGCGTTCATCCTAAAGCGATCAAAAAGAAAACGTTGACCAATGTCTATGCACCCCAAAAAAAAATGTGTATGTTAAATAACATGTTGGCAATCAAAATAAAAAAACGATTTAACACAAACCACCGTACCTTCGCAGTCAAATGCGTGAAACCGAGAAGCTCCCCCCCGGCTGAAACGCTGCTTGCTGCTGTGCCCAGTGTTTGTAGGAGTGCCCGATCAACCTGACCCTGGAGAGGATCGAATCTAAAGGAGGAAAAATAAAAAACATTTAGCTCAGGAGACCGGCAGGATGCACATAGGAAACAAACCTCCTGCATTCCCACCTCCCTATCCTCTGCACCTTTTGATCTGGCTTACCCAGCCGAGAAGCCACCATCGCGGCGCCAATTCGGAAGGAGTGTCCACCAAACTCTGCACCCTCCAAGCTCAACGCAGCCAACCCTAAATGAAAAACCCTGACAAATTGAAAATGGGAGAGAAAGCCACCAGCAGCGGGCCAGACAGAGCAGGGCGAACCTTGCAAAAACACCAAAAAGACAGGACCCTGCAGATGGCCAACCCAGGGACCGCCGCCAGCTGAACCCACTTACCCTTCCCAAACACGTCAATCTTAGAGCGGTGAATCTTAAAGGAAACCCGGTTCAGCCCCTCCCTAACATCAGAGAAAAGGATCCCCCCAATGGTCGACCTGCTCGGACACACCAACTCCCCAATCCTCATGGCCCCAAAGAATGCGAACGAAAAGGCAAGGTGAAACAGCCCCATATCAAAGTCCGAGAAACACACCTGTGGCATAATTGCGTCAGGAGCGCACCCGATACTGGCCTCTTTGAATCCACAGTAATGAGATCCTTGCGCAGCCCCTTAACTGCCTGGCTCACCAGAAACTCTTTGGTCACATCCCCCCAGCCCTGCAATTTAAACAGAAAACTCAGCCCGGACAGGCGCGAGGACACCGCCGAAGGTGACATGCCCGTAGAAACCCAAGTCTTCAAGGGTGCGTATCCTGAAAGAGCCCTACCTCTGACTCCAGCTGGTGCCATTCAACCCATACCTTTGAGTATCTGGCTCAAGTGGAAGTAGACACCCACCCGCGAACCAGGTCCATCAGCCTGCCGAAAACAGGGACCACAGCTCCACTGGACACGAGCAACCCTCCTCGTCCTCGTTAGGCGCAGCCGCTCAGAACTCCGTCCACTGTGTACAAGAGAGAGCATCCGCAATCACATTGTGAACCCCAGGAAAATGCAGCGCCCTGCACGACACATTAAGGCACAGGCACCGTAGCACTAAGCGCTGGAGCAAACGTACTAGGTTATCACAATGAAAAGTGAACCTACAGTCTCGCAAGTCCAAACCCCATAACTCCAATGCCACCACTATGGGGAAAAGCTCAAGGAAGGCAAGATTCCTAGACAGGCCAGAGGCGTACCATGCCTCCAGCCAAGTGTCAGTGCACCAGCGCGACCCTAAGATTTCCTCAAAGCAGACGGAACTCTCAGCGTCCGTATAGAGGTGAAGATCCAAACCAGACACCTCTGGCGCCTACCAATACGACCTCCCGTTATGCTCAGCCAGGAAAGTATCCCAGACATCCAGGTCGTCCCGCAACTGCCACGTGAGCCGAATAAAATGCCGAGGCCTTGCCACCCTAGTGGTCGCGGCCGCCAGGCGCCTGCTGAAAACGACATGCGTTTTTCAACTTTCCCAACAGAGATTGCAGCTGGCACAACTGTATCTTCCGCAAGTCCCGGGCCACAGCCACGTCCTGGCGCAGCCCTTCCACTTTATCCTGAGGCAAACGGCACTCCATGGCCACCGAATCTATCTCGATGCCCAAGAAGCTAAGGCATGTCACCGGCCCCACTGTCTTATCATGATCTAGGGGAACCCCGAAGCTGCCTTTTCCACCGTGTTGAGCAAGATCCTACAAGCCTGGGAATACGCTGGGCCCACACACAGAAAGTCGTCAAGATAGTGCAGCAACGAGTCGATCCCCCGACTCCTGCCGCACCACCCACTCCAGGCAAGTGCTGAAGCATTCGAAGTAAAAACATGATATGGAACAACCCATCGGAAGGCACATATCCACGTAATACAGGCCATTGTAAACACAACCGAGGAGGTGATGGTAATCTGGGTGCACGGGCAATAAGCAAAACGTGATTCAACTTCCACCTTTGCCAGCAATGCCCCAGGGCCTGCTCCCTTGACCATGAGAATGGCAGCATCAAATGAAACATAAGACACCCGACACAGCTCAGCAGAGATATCATCATTCACCGAACCCCCGTGAGGGTATGACAAATGATGAATTAGGCAAAATTTCCCCACCTCCTTCTTGGGCACCAAGCCCAAGGGGGACACGCCCAAATTGGGCAGCGGAGGGACATCAAATGGCCCCCCCACCCGCCCCAGCGATACCTCCTTCTGGAGCTTGTCCAGGACCGCTCGGAGGGTGGGCGCTCCGAGAAAGGAAATCCAGAACCCATGTACGAAGCAATCCTGCAACCCAACGGTTCCTATAATGGGCGAGCCAGGGGCGCATCTTGTCTACGACCACTGGCGGCATCGGCCTTATCCCCCAGGTCCCCTGACTTAACCCGCTTAAAACAGCGCGAGGCCGAGGGGGCGCCCCTGCAGTGGGAACATTCATGCTTAAAACTGCACAACGCACCCCACTTGCATTGACTGTCATTGAAGTTCAACAACAGCCTGGATGTTGATGTAAGGCCGATGGGGCGGAGCCCTGCCACCCACCGCCCCCCCCCCAAGAAAGGAATACGTCCCCCCTTGGTGTGCTGCTGGGCGAGTCATGATGGAGAGCCACAGGCCAATGTCCATCTGATGCCACGAGATAGAGGGGCGGACTGCGAAATTGTTCGTCATAGCGCCACTAACCCAGGTCACCATAAGCCAAGCCAGAGGGCGGATGCGTTGACCCACGCTAGCATGGCCACCCAGGTAGGGTGCTGCGGGATGGGGAACAGAGGGAGCAACACCGCTGGGAGGGGAGACCGCACCGCCAGACGGCTGGTGCTTGAATAGGTGAGCAAATTGCTTGTGGAGCTGCCGGCCACCGTCCACTGCTGCTTCAGTGCTGAGGGCTGACAGGATGCATTCAATATCCATGCCACAGGCCGAAATTACCTATAGGCCCAGAAACAGGAGGAAACTGTTGCTGGCCCAGCTCCTAAGTGGCACTAAGGTCAGTCTAATCTGTCACCACCCACTTCCTCAAATACCACACTCCCACACATAACAAATAGCCAATCATGCTTTATACATTCCTACACTCATACATGTGCCCTTGTCCACTAAGCTGCTCACTCTCCCTGGGGCCTTGTACACTATAGCTGAAACATACACAAACGCATACACCTACTGACTGAGGAAGCCTTATTTTAAAGAGTGAAACATGTTTCAGAGGTTTTTAATAAGGGTTTTTAGCTCTTAGGGTGACTTTTATTATTACTTTTATTTAATAAAGTAAAGTTGGAGTCTGAGTTGTGAAATCATTTTACATATGAGAATGTTGAATCACTGTGCAGGGAGAGTGTCACCTGGGAAATAGATACCAAAGCCATTTCAGTGAACCAAATTTCAAGGCTCCTGTATACGTGAGTGAAATTCTGTATGGTATATGTTATTATAATTTTATTAAGGTTTTATGCGTATACAATTATATTGTTTTACCAATATATACAATCTGTTTGAACCCTGTACTTAAGAAAAGAGTGACGAGATACTTGCATATCAGAAGAGGGGAGGGAGTCACCTATTTAAGACACCACTGCTTATAAATCAAAACTAGACTGTGGGCTCTGGCATATGTGAGTTGTGATTTCCTCTAGAAGATTCACAGCTGTATTACATTCCCTGGTTGTTTTATTGGACTGTCTGCACTATTATAACTTTTTCTATCTTAGCGTTTGAGGTCAAAAGTTTGCTATTGTCTGAAAAGAATCAAAGCAACTGATAATTGTGCATTTCATACAAGCTTGTTTGAAATAAGGTATATGTAGTATAAGCACTTTTTTGGGATCTAGTGCAACACAGATATTCGGCACTATGTACAATTAGAAATATTGTTTAAGTGCAAGTTTTTATTTAAATTGCATGGTTATTTATGGTTTTTAAAATAGTTAGGTGTGTGTGCACAGGAGAAAATTTATTTTATTCTACTGTGTATTATGATTGTTAATTTTAGATCAAGACTGCCACCTTGAGGTAGACCTAAGTATACTTCTGGTCTTCCAAACTATTTCCTAGTTCCATGCCAAATTTTGCTTTAGGTCTAAGCCATGGTATTTTTTTGCTGTTGATATGTTAGTGTCCAGGCTCATGGAGGACCACTAGCTGTGCCCACTATGTATCTCCTATTCTGATTGGTTTCTTGAAGGACGTGTGATAATTTTTTTGTTTGCTGTAATATCCTCACAATCGTTTCAGTAAACACTGAGGAAAATGTTGGCGCTAAATAAATGGCAATGATTACAAAAATCTAAACTTTGCTTTAGAATACTTATCAATGCTGAATGGGGAATCATACATTTTATTCACAGTTTATATCTAAAGGATACTGCAATGACCTTGTAAAATGGCTGTCAAAACCTATGAACATGATAAGGTAGAGCTTGGTAGTTTCGCTGAGCAGAAGCCATCTTGTGTAGCTCTGGTGGCATAGATTGGGTCAACAGTGGTCATTTTTTGATTCTTACCTGACAGAACCTGCTGCAAATGGCTTAAGCTGTCAATTCATGCCTATTTTACCCACCAGTCAGAAATTGGCAGCACAAGAAGAAAGGGTCTTTCAGTGATCTGAAACCATGTGCAGTAAGTGCCTCACTAGAGAAGTGTGTAGATGTTCTCCTTGATTACTTGACCCCATCGGGAGGGGGGGAGAGGGGGAGGAGAGGGGCTTGGTCATGGTTCAGTGTGCTCAGAAATCTTAGAACCCTTCTGTCTACAGACTCAAGCAACATTGGGACTCTACTTTAGTGCAAGCCGTATCCTAAATAGTATATGCCCACTTTTGAGGAAGCACCTCTTCCCTCCACAGGTGAAGACCCCTTGGACATAGAGCCTCCAATACTTACCTCCCTGGCTATTCCAGAAAGGGGGACATTCAAAGCCTGCTCTCCAAAATAAAATCATTATTTGTTGCAGATTTTACTCTGATTAAAACAGAGGTACACAACAGAATTCAAGCCAGTGAAGATGATGTAATGGTACTGACCAAGCTACAAGAATCACATTCCCACATGTAAACTCAGCAACAGGAGCTGACCCTTAGACTTGCTGGATGATAGAGGCAGAAGGAACAAAATTAAGATACCATGTATTTCAGACACAGCACTGGCAGATAAGCAACCACATTTTTAAGGAGACTGGTTGCCTCCATCATACCACCTAAGCAAGCCAAAATACTGACCTTTGACGGTTCATATAAAACTAATAAATCGACTACGGCGCCTGCATCTAACCACATGGATGTCATCGTCCATGGTCACTGTTACAAGCTGCCATTTGTAACTGTTATTTTATTTGACAAATTGCCCTGCTTCCCTGTGTTATGGAGAAGCCTAATTGCCAGCCTTCTGCCCCATGACTATGGACCTAGTGTGTATGGCGATTTGACTGTATTTGTGGGATCTGAGCGCTGTTTGGATATATTGAGCGCTCAGATCCAAGCCATCTGGGGATAGGTTGAATGTGGGGGTTCTGTTCAGTTCAATAGGAGTTATGTATTTTTGTGTCTTTTTGTGTCTTTTGCTAACATGTGGTTAATGGAGTCTGCCTCTATCCCTGGATAATTGGATTACTTTCCCCATTGTCCAGGATAGAGGCCTCTGTAAAACCGGTTTGGGCCAGAAAACCATGCTGCCAGCCAGGCCCCAAAAGACACTTTTGCTAACTTTTGAACCCCTTGTCTGATTTGTGCCATTTTTTAATATGTTGCTCCCCTTAATGGATTGATTCCAAATATGTAATTTTTATGAAGATTGGATGTGTAGTTTGGAAGTTATAGTACATGTATAAAAACTGTATTTTTACTGTTCTGTTTTAATTATGTTATGTGATTATCTGAGGGATGGGAATTTCCCCGAATGTATATTGTTCCGATTGGTTATACTGCTAATTATGTGGGTGTCTCCCTTGCATGGGCAGAATCTCATAAAAGCAGAGTGTGTGCCATTAAACATCAGATCTTCTTGACCCTCAATACGTAGCCTTGTCTCGTTATTGGAGGGAACTGCTATATCACACTGGGGATTGCTATGCTCTGCATACTCCCCTGAGCTTTTAATCACTTAGCTCTTTTAAGAGCTGTTCCTGTTACGCTCTCCTGGAGGAGAGGTCTTCCCCACACGGTCCTGGAGGACAGAAGCTGATCCAGGGTGGAAGGAAGACGGCGAGACTCCAGTTAAGCTACGGCGGTTGTGGAGTCTGCGGTGGTTGTGGTGTCGGCTGCAGTGTTTGGAGTCCTCAGGAAGCGCTAGGAGCATCCATCAATGGAGGGTACTCGGTCGGAGTACAGGGAGCTCCGTTACATTGGTGGCAGCGGTGGGATGGCGTCCTAGTGCGAGGAGAAGCAGCTCGGAGACACTGGTATCGTATGAGAGGTTATTGAGGGCAACGCTAGCCACTGTACAGCGTCCCTAACTACAGCAGCATGTAGCAGGCATGGATAGAGCCCTGCGAAGAGTACCTGAACAGGATACGGCGCTACGAGGACGACGCTTACATTGAGGAGGTAAAGAGGCGGTTGGTCTGCTATGGCCCAGACCTTTCGAACGAGGTGGTCCACCAAGTAATGCGCCAGTTGAGGGCTGAGAACAGTGCGGCAATGGCCTTTGAGCGAAAACTGTGGAGGTTGAGGATATGGACACCTAGTCTCCAGCGACAGTGTAAGTTCCAGGGAGCCGAAGGTGTCGTCCTTCCTCCCCAGCGGCAGTGCAAGTTACAGGGAGCCGAAGGTGTCGTCCTTCCTCCCCAGCGGCAGTGCGAATTCCAGGGGGCGAAGGTGTCGTCCTTCCCCCGCAACAGCAGCAGTGTGTCCTACAGGGAGCAGAGACAGTTGGTCTCTCTCTCCAGCAGCAGGACATTGTTATGGGAGTGGAGACAGGCGGTCTCCCTCTCCAGCGGCAGCCTGTGTCTCAGGGAGAGGAACACAGCACCCTATCTCCCCAGCAGCAGCTTACCCCACCGAGGGGAGATACAAATCTCCCAGCTGGCACAGAGGGGACCGTGGTCTCTGTGCCCGACCTACAGGGATGCTGGACAGCCTGTCCAGATCCCCAACTACCCTCACAGGGACAACAGGAGGAGGGGGTAAGTACGAATTCCCCTCCCCAGCTAACTCCTAACTTGGCCCCAGGGTTAACAGAGGAGATGTTAACCCCCACTGACTCCCATGTTCCCCTGGCTACTGAGCTGGACTATGTTCCCAGCACCCCAGCGGAAGAGCTGGCAGCTGGGCAGAGTGCAGTCGGCCTCTGCCCTCCCTTTGTCCCTTGTCCAGAGCCTGATGTCCTGCAGGCTATACCAGCGGAAGAGCTGGCAGCTGGGCAGAGTGCAGTCGGCCTCTGCCCTCCCTGTGTCCCTTGTACAGAGCGTGACATTCTGCCGGCTACCCCAGCGGAAGAGCTGACATCAGGGCAGAGCGCCGCTGGCCTCTGCCCTACCGACCCCCTTGTTACAGGACTGGTCTGCAACCCCCTCTCCCCAGCAGAAGTGCAGGCATCAGGGCAGAGCGCCGTTGGCCTCTGCCCCCCAAGTACCACCAGCTATTTGCCCAGCTGCACCAGGAAGGCAGAGGATGCTGCATTTTCATCCTACAACCTGGAACCTACAGGCCAGTACTGTTTATTGTGGGGGGGCTACTTTGCTACTTGTTATTTGTGGGTGGGCTGCGAGACTAACTTAGGCACTGACCGACAGGAGGTCAGGTGCCTGGTTAGTCTCCCTCCAAAAGGGGAGATATGTTACAAACTGCCATTTGTAACTGTTATTTTATTTGACAAATTGCCCTGCTTCCCTGTGTTATGGAGAAGCCTAATTGCCAGCCTTCTGCCCCATGACTATGGACCTAGTGTGTATGGCGATTTGACTGTATTTGTGGGATCTGAGCGCTGTTTGGATATATTGAGCGCTCAGATCCAAGCCATCTGGGGATAGGTTGAATGTGGGGGTTCTGTTCAGTTCAATAGGAGTTATGTATTTTTGTGTCTTTTTGTGTCTTTTGCTAACATGTGGTTAATGGAGTCTGCCTCTATCCCTGGATAATTGGATTACTTTCCCCATTGTCCAGGATAGAGGCCTCTGTAAAACCGGTTTGGGCCAGAAAACCATGCTGCCAGCCAGGCCCCAAAAGACACTTTTGCTAACTTTTGAACCCCTTGTCTGATTTGTGCCATTTTTTAATATGTTGCTCCCCTTAATGGATTGATTCCAAATATGTAATTTTTATGAAGATTGGATGTGTAGTTTGGAAGTTATAGTACATGTATAAAAACTGTATTTTTACTGTTCTGTTTTAATTATGTTATGTGATTATCTGAGGGATGGGAATTTCCCCGAATGTATATTGTTCCGATTGGTTATACTGCTAATTATGTGGGTGTCTCCCTTGCATGGGCAGAATCTCATAAAAGCAGAGTGTGTGCCATTAAACATCAGATCTTCTTGACCCTCAATACGTAGCCTTGTCTCGTTATTGGAGGGAACTGCTATATCACACTGGGGATTGCTATGCTCTGCATACTCCCCTGAGCTTTTAATCACTTAGCCCTTTTAAGAGCTGTTCCTGTTACGCTCTCCTGGAGGAGAGGTCTTCTCCACACGGTCCTGGAGGACAGAAGCTGATCCAGGGTGGAAGGAAGACGGCGAGACTCCAGTTAAGCTATGGCGGTTGTGGAGTCTGCGGTGGTTGTGGTGTCGGCTGCAGTGTTTGGAGTCCTCAGGAAGCGCTAGGAGCATCCATCAACGGAGGGTACTCGGTCGGAGTACAGGGAGCTCCGTTACAGTCACTCTATGCTAGACAAGAGACGCCTGATGTTTGCCACAGCGGAAAACTCTGTTTACTTTTGAGTCTCACTCCCTGTCCATTTGTAATGACTTCAGCTGCTCTGCTCTACAGTGGAGGAAATCCATGAGCCCAGCCACCTTACTATTACATACAGCTGGACTGTCTTATCGCTGGCCTGCTCCGAGAGCACTGCCTGTCCACAAGTCACAGATTTAATTATGTAGGAGAATTTACAGCATGTCTCTCTACAATGAATGACATAAGGACTCCTCTGACCTCAACAGGGCCATTCTGCTACTGGGATCACCAACATTTGGTTCTCTTTATCCTTAGACGGGGACAGGATACTGCATGAAGGCTGCAGGCTTTATGTACACATAAGCTTGCTCTCTATATGTTCCTTTTAACATTTATTTTTGTCACTATAACTATCCTTCACAGAACCGTGCAATCACAGAAGTGATGTCTCTTCTGTGTTATGATGCACACCCACTCATCCCTAGCTTCCTGTGCCTCATAATGACATATATATGACATGGAACCCTTCCATTGGTCTCCTTTTATAATGTCAGTCTATGTGGTGCTTTTTAATTAAATATACACACTTGTGACATCATAACCTCCTGTAACCAATCACAACCCCGTATACCAATATACTTCCTAGTTATTCT
Organism: Pelobates cultripes; assembly: GCA_933207985.1. Classification (NCBI taxonomy): domain Eukaryota; kingdom Metazoa; phylum Chordata; class Amphibia; order Anura; family Pelobatidae; genus Pelobates; species Pelobates cultripes. Next base: position 43,269,305 of record OW240921.1, read on the forward strand.
TGTCATGTCGTGGTTCTTGTTACTTGAGAGTGTGTTTATAACATGTATTGCATTTACTGTTTTCTGACCTTGGCTTGTTTGACCATTTTTGCTTTCTGTTATCCTGATCTTGGCCTGACTATTGATTGTCTGTATCTTTGTTATCCAACACCTCAGTCTGTCTCTCGTTTATTCTCTGTCTGCTTGCAGACATTTCATTTATCTGTCTTAGGCACTAGCCTGGCTTCTCTAAGGACTGGCACGAGTCCCTTTACTGTTTCCTTTAGGTTTGCACGTTATGGTATCTCCATCCCTGACAATTTTGTACCAGTTTTTCTTGTTTATGCTTTCATGTTTATGCCAAGCTCTTAGAAAATTTCTCAATATGCATGGCCTATTAAAAGGCACAGAGATATACACTTATCCTCCTCCCCCGTCCCCATGGCTCCCTATAGTTAGGGAGTATCTCAACTAATTTCTAAGTATTGTATGTCTTCCTACCGAGTATCTTAATTAGTTAGCCTCCTCAGGTTTAATGATACCCCACTTAGGCTCAAAGCAACCTTCACCATTTAGTTTCTCCCAATTATCTCCGATACACGGCCGGATCTCAGGACTATGTCGCAAGTGCAGGTCAGTAATTATTTTGTTTTGTGGGTTCTCTCCACACTGTATCCTTTCCTTTAATTTGCATATTATATATAATAAAAAAAGAGGTAGCAATTTCAAGGCAGATTTTATACTGGAGAGTCTGCAGCAGCTTTAGAAGTTTAATATAATTTTGTTTAAATTTAACGAAGAGGACCACTCTTTAGACTTACATATTTGTGTATTAACAGCTTGCAACCATTCAAAAATGATTGGCAAAAAAATACCCCTGTAAACATACTAATTTTATTTTTGTTTATAAAGATGCATGAAATTAAAGAAATAAGAAAACACAGCTGTATGCATTATTGCAAAGCATACAGAGTTGAAAGGATAATAGTGAAAACACATAAATGAAAAGTAGTTCATGTGGTGGACCAATATCTATGAAGATATTCTATGTCTTATTAAACAGGCAAAGAATGATGAGAATACATAAATACACTTAGAAACACTATGAAAGTGAGCTGTGACAATTCTGGGATTTTAAAAAGTGTCAAGTTTATGAAGTCTAACCAATATGATGTTTTCCCCCTTACAGGTATTGGGGTAGGAGATGGCTATTGACTTTGCAGCTCTTAGGGGGGGTGGGCTGGTCATTTTTTAGATTTTATTTGGCGAGGATGGACAATGACATGTCCACCATTCCTTTTTAATATTCATTTAGAGCCTCCATCTGTTCCCACGGTCCCTCTTTTTAAAGTAATTAGAGCCACACACATGGGTGGGAGCTCGGGCAGAGCTAGCCACCCCATTTTATTCTAAATTAGAGCCACCATTTACCAATTATGGGTGGTGCTGTAAAAGTACTACCGCTTGTGTGGCTGCATTGTGGCCCGCATCCGTAAGGTGTTTTCAGGGGTGCGGTTGTGCACTGTGGCCCTTTAATAGTGTGACTGGGCCCCTGCAATCACAGCTGCACTGGTAAGATGAGAAGAGCTGCGCGAAAAAATAAGGCAAAGGGGAGTGGGCACAAAGTGGGAGAATCTTTCAGCCTCAGCCAGCAAACGTAGGAAACAGGGAGGTGGCTTAAAATGTGTACATTTTGCATACATGTTTATATGTAAGTCTGTGTATCTGCATGTGTATCACTTTGTGTTTCTGTGTATCTGCATATGTAATTTTTTGTATGTCTGTGTATCTACGTGTGTATCTGTTTGTGTATTAGTGTGTTTGTATCTGCATGTGTGTCAGTGTATCTGTTTGTGTGTTTGTATCTGTGTTTTTTGTGTATGTTTGTGTATGTGTGTGGCAGTATATGTGCTTACATCTCAGTATTCAAACTCCAACACTACATACAAAACTTTTGGTCATTTTGCCATTCTTAAGAATAAGAACGCCCATCTATTCTGTATTCCCTGACGTTGAGTGATTTTCTGTCTGTTTTATTTTTATTTTGCACATATATAGGCATACAATTTGCCTGGCAACTCCAAGAACTGCTAAAACGCAAACTATCCAATTATTCTCCTTATATGACAGGTATAGATTGAAGCTCTGTGTACCGGGCTGCCTTCATATCCTGACAATAAGATTCAATCATTTTAAATGAACTTGTGGACTTGCAATTAGATATTCATTCATGCTCTATTTTCACAAAGTATTATAGCATCGTCTATTTTACAGACTCTTTAGATTTTTGGAAGAGCACTTTATTCTGTGCTAAAAGGCTATTGGAGAAATCCAATTCTGCAATCCAGAGCTTGAAGTGGTCACTTTGTATGTCCATGATGAGCCACAAATATGTAAAGTAATACACTGAGATCATCATATTTCTCTGCAGAGCCGGATAAATGAGATGCAGCAGATAACAGCAATATTATAAGGAGACCTTAAAAGGAAAATAAAATTCAAGCTAAACACTAAATGCAATCACATTCAAGGTGTGATAAATATATAATAGTAGACAGACCTCAATAATGACCACTATTAATATTTATGACATGGCAGATGGTTTACATAATTAAACTGAGATGTAAATGTATTCTGACTATGAATTCTATCCTTTGAATGCTGCTTGAAGACCACTTGATGTTTTGCTCAATTTCAAAATGAAAATGTTTTCTGATATCTGTCCCACTCCCTGCAATGCACAGTAACCGTCACAAACTTGCCTTTGAACTGGCTGATAGATTCAGCTTTAAAAAATAAATATTTTTTTTTTACTCTAACATAATAGGTTTGAAATTTGTTCTGCAAAGCTTGAAAGAGAAACGTAGACTGGGAGAAGCATTTCTCTATGAGTGTTTTTAGTTACAGTAGCTGGGCCATGAAATCTCTGGCAGATGAGGCGTTATAGATGGGAGATTTATAAAGATCTAGAAAGTTTCTGGCATTCTGTGAATCAAAATTATACAGTATATAATCTCCGGTACACTGGCAAAAATTGATTTTATTCTTTCATAATGTGTTGCACAAATGCTGTAAGAAACAAAAAAAATAGGATATGCTACCAAGCACAATTAAATTACATTAAATTTTACATGCACATAAATGTGAAGAAACTGGCAAGAGTATTTAGTTATTTGTACAGCGTGTACATGGCACACAAATACTTGGATTGACAGAGGCAAGGAGCCCTTCTTTTGAGATCAGGCATGGAAGAACATGTATTATAGCAACCAGGGGCAAAGTCTGGATTATATTTCCACTAATGTGGAATGATTACTTATCAAAATTAAGGGGAGAATTTAAATTTCAGAACAATAATAAAAAGTAAAAAAAAGTTTCACTTTTTATAAGTAGGATGAAAGATTTACGTTTATTTGAAATTCTGCACTGGAGTCCTTTTCGTTCGACATGATAAATATAATCGCAAGAAAGAGGGAGACTTGGGTATTGGGCAAAGGAATTGAAATGATCTAGTCCAAACTAAGTTATTTTGCATGTGAGTATATCATAGTTTTGATATTAAGTATTAAAAAATATTTGAATGAGTTGGGAAAATATGTTTTTAAGATTTAAAAAAAAAAAGGAAATTTTCAAGAGATTTGAAAAAAACTATGCCTATGATGAGAATGCAAAGGTTCCCGAAAGAAAAGGTAAAAGATCAAAATAAACACAGGTCAAAGGAAAAATATTTTTGGTAAATTTACATGGTGACATATAATATTACAAAAACAATCTAATAGAGAAACACCAAAAAGGGAGAAGAATGGAGAAATTGCTCCTCTAAAGTGTAAAAAAAGAAAAACAAAAAGAGGGATTAATGTTTTGGAATAGGAAGGACAGGGCCGCCATCAGAAATTTTGGGGCCCATGACAAAGCACAAGGTCTTTGTATTGTCGAACGCGCAGCGGTAAATGGCGAGGATTCCCTGGAACTGATTTCGGGCTACTTGTTTTGTCGAACACCGCTGCTACCTTCTCCCATCCTCGTTCACACGAATGAAGGGGATATGTGGGGATATCTGGGGATATGTGGAACTTAAAGTTTATGTTGTGTAAAAAGAAAGTTATATATTTTTATTCTGTTTTGCTGAAATAAGAAAAGCCATGTTTCTTTCTTCCTGGAGATAATTAAGGCTCTCTTTGCTACCTTAAGTTAATTATCTCCAGGATGGAAAAGAGGGAGTGATTTATGTAAAGGGGAGTGCTTATGCTATAGCCACTGTGATTGGCTACTGTGTTACTTTTGTCCCAGTCTTCCATCTGGTCCCGTAGGGGAGTGTCCACCAGGTGGAAGACCTGCATAAATACCGGGCGGGTAGCCCACAGTAAATCAGATTGTTTTACCCCTTCATGAAGTCTCGACTCATGTTTGGGGGATTGGGAGTTATAATCACTTCGTTTCAGCTGGATTTCGGGAGAAGCTGCAAGGATCATTGCTGCACGAATAGAAGGATCCTTTACAGTAGTGAATGCAGAGAGTGTGTTAGTGTGTAGCGGATGCAGAGAGTGTGTTGTGTTAGTGTATGCAGAGTGTGTTGTGTTAGTGTATGCAATGTGTGTTGTGTTAGTGTATGCAGTGTGTGTGTGTTGTGTTAGTGTATGCAGTGTGTGTTGTTTTAGTGTATGCAGTGTGTGTGTTGTGTTAGTGTATGCAGTGTGTGTTGTGTTAGTGTATGCAGTCTGTGTGTTGTGTTAGTGTATGCAGTGTGTGTGTGTGTAAATGTGTGATCTGGGGGTGTGATCTCGCAAGACCCGGTTACCATGGCAACGCTCCGCGGGTCTCGGGGCCCGCGGCTGCACACATAGATAGAGACAACAGTCACGGTTGTCACCCCCTGATGGCGGCCCTGAGGAAGGATTATAATGAAGCGATATTAAGACAATTGTGAGATGAGATAATTAATCAAAAATTAAAAGGAGAGACAAAATCTTAAATAAAAACATAGTTGTAAGTCTCCTTAGTGAGGGGAAAAAGTAGGGATAAATTGAGCAAAAACAAGAATAACTATCTAAATATAAGCCAACTTAAGATTGCAGTATTTGATATAATACTGAACATGCACAAACCCCCTAGGGCAGCCATGTCCAAAGTTCGGCCCGCGGGCCAATTGCGGCTCGCGTTCCGGTTCAATACGGCCCCACAGGTAATTTGTTAAATCTATATGTTGTGGCCCCCTGTGAATCCCTGAGCGCCGTGTTCAAAGATCCAGAGATTGCCTGGATCTTTAAACACCACAGGACTGCATGCATGGGCGTCCGCAGGTATTTTTCCAGGGGGGGCGTAATTGTAATGACATCCATGCTTGGCCCCTTTTTGACAGTGTCATGAAGGGGAGGAGCATAGTCATTATAACAAAGCCAGGGTGAGTAGCGTTTTCACAACTATGGTGTCAGGAATACAAGTTTGTTTTCCTGACACTATAGTGTTCCTTTAATCAAATTAAAGGAACATTCTGATCATCATAACAACTTCATCAAAATGAAAATGATATGATGCCAGGAAGCCCCTGGGTGCTCTCTTTCCTTTAAGGGGTGAAACTGCTCTCAAATTGTTTAACTCCAAAGGCTTCCTCCAGCTCCAGATCGCTCAGTGGTATTTGGCTTCTGAAACGGAGTGTCAGGAAGTGCAGATTGATGTCAGACATGGGTGGTGCTGATTGGCTAGAGTGGTCAGCTGATGCTCTAAGTCAATCGCTAGTTCCCAATTCATAAATTTTTTAACATTTTTATGAATGGTGACCCTACTGATTGGCTCAGAGTGCCAGTTTAACGGTGTAGCCAATCAGCGGCACCCCTACCTAGCGGCCCTCTGTGTTTCCTGACACTCAGTAAATAAAAGTGAACACATTAACATGTTTTTTACCTGGGGAGATGAGAAGATCCAAAGTTTCCTGCTAGGCCCAGGTACCAAAGCCTTATGATGTGGTGTCCAGAATTAATGAAGTGGAGGGATAACTTCACTTGTCCTTTCTGCTCCAATCTCATTTTCTTCTCCTTCATTTGACACAGTCTTCTCTCCTCCTTAGCACCTTCTGCTCCTTTACCTTTCTGCCTATTTTGCGCCCTTCTGCTCCTTTCTCTTTCCGATCCCTTTCTGCTCCTTGCAGACCCTTCTTTCTCCTTGCAGCCCTTTCCTGCTTCTTGCAGACCCTTGCTGCCCATTTCTGCGCCCTCCTGCTTCTTGCAGACCCTTCCTGCTCATTTCTGTTCCTTTTCCTACTTTACCTTTGTGCCCCTTTCAGATAATTGTTGACCCTTTCTGCTCCTTAATTTCCCTTCCTGCTCATTGCAGACCCTTCCTCCTTCTTTCTGCCCCCTTCCAGTTTCTTGCAGCTCCTTCCTGACCCTTTCTGTTCCATGTAAACCCTTTCTGTTCATTCTCCTACTTTACCTTTGTGCTCCTTCTGATTCTTTCTGCCCCTTCTTTCTCCTTGCTGACCCTTCCTACTCCTTGCTCACCCCTCCTGCTCCTTGCAGACCCCTTCTACTTCCCCCTCCTGCTCCTTGCAAACCTTTCCTACCCCTTCCTGCTTCTTGCTGCCACCTCCTGCTCCTTCCTATTCCTTGCTGATCTGTAGACTGCCCCACCCCATACCTCACTTACCTGATCTGTAGGCTGTCCCTGCTGGCTGCACTCTGTGCTGCTCCCCTGCGGATGCAGTCAGGAGAAAGAAGCAGGGATAAGCTGTAGCTTCCTTTCCCTGCCTTTCTCCATTCACAGCGCAGGTATTGAACTGTATTCTCATACAAATGGAAAAAAAATCAGCACAAGCTGGAAAATCCAGGGGGCGGCAAGTGCCCCCCCTTGCGGACGCCCATGCGCTCACTTGTCCCATCTTCCACTATCAATTCACCTTGCTGCTTTCAAAGGCAACCTCTATAATGAGACAGAAAGGGGTATTCGTACGAACCCCTACACACTTATTAAATCTTAATACTCATAGGGGTGAGCGACAGGTCTGTAACATGGCTTTATAGTTCAAAAATTAAGCCCTGGGCTTAAACTCCCACTGCTCTTGGGCAGCAGAAACGGCAAATAGTATTCATCAGCCCAAATGCACAGAAAAAAAAAAAAGCAAATACATTACCTGTGGACTATTCCAAATCCCCTTTAGTACCACTCCAAGGTAAATTGTTAGTGTAGAACTCACTCAGGAGATATGCCTTGATAGGGATGGTGATCTTACACATTAATGGCCATTAGAGTGGTGCTAAATTTCTATTTAAATGTGCATAGGGATTTGGGATATATAGCAGCTAACCTCCCACTGCCATGTGCAAAGGTATAATGTGCTCATCCATCAATTTTATTATAATTTAGTATGAAAAGTATCTTTTAAATTGTTTTTGAGAAATCCATTTACAAAATGAAAATTCACAGTCTCATAAGACATACCTAGACACTTTATACTGGAAGAGACACTGTTTATTGCATGTGTCTGTCAAAAAAGAATAATATTCAGTTACATTTTATTATTAAAGGAATAATGTAGGGACCTACACTTAGTTAATTGAAGTGGTTATGGTGCCTGTAGTTACGGTGCCAGGTGCTGCACCGTAGCTCAACAGTTTGCTCACCATTTAACAGAGATGCTTGGTCCCAGTCTACTATCTCAATTACAAGATGGCTTAGGTGAAGAACCATACCAATTCATCTTATCAGGGATTGCCTGAGATTTGTCAGCTGATGCTTTCAGCCTATTACTGTACGCACGCCTGGTAACCTGGGGATATAGAATCTCTCCTAATGGACTCCTGGCATCATAACCTGTTAAACCATACTCAGTTAAAATTATGTTTCAGAGTGTCCCTTTAATCACCTGTAGGAAAGTTATTTATTTTATTTTTTTTGTTAAAGTTAATTCACCAGGCACTCCTTGGTTATTATTGGATATTTGCTATTTTCATCAGATCAGGCAAGCAGTGTGGAGTTGGGATGTAGCGAAATAGCTTATTTTGTTTATGTTTTTTCTTGTTTTTTTACCAGTTATTAGTGAAAGCTTGTGAACTGTGTTTTTTATGTCTCAAACATACCAATGTTAAGTAATAGTATTATCTTATCTGCCGTCACATTATATTTTTCTATGTAAATGTGTCCTCTATGGATGACAAGCATCTTTCGGCCTCCTCTCCTTAGGGATGTCAGTGTCCATTGCAAATTGATTCCCTTGCCTTATGGGGAAACTGTCTACTGCAATTTTATATTAATTATGTAATCTAAAGTTAAATGTGACATTGCCCTTTGCTAGAGTTATAATTGTTAAGCCAGTGGCTACTTGACACATACATGTTGATAGATTATTAGGACAGTCATTTAATTGCATGTCATATCACCTTGTATTGTAAAGCGCTGCGGAATAAGTTGCGCTATTTAAATACCAATAATAATAATAATAATAATATCATCAATTAAGAGTCGCTACAGATAAATTCTTTGGTCTAAAGAAAAATTTTGGATGTACAATAAAGAAACAGCTTGTGACTGCAGCAAAATTACTAATCAGAGAAAGTTAATTCACTTCAGGAAATCAGGGTGGTGACACATAAAATGGGTTTACAGCTGTGATTCAACTTTTTAGTTGCTCCTAGTAAAATGTATTAGTGTTTAGTTGAGGAAGGCTGCTAATGAAACATCAGAAGTGCATATTGAAAGGTTACATTGTCTTATTCTGGATTTTTCTTTTCAATAAAAATGAGACTCTACATTATAGATTGTTTAATGCGGTAAATGATACACTGATAACAAGTGCACAGTATATATTATAAAAAAAATATATGTAGCATGCTATTGCAAACAGTTGCTTAAATATATAAATAGAACATAAAAATATAAACTCAATGCATTTAGTAAAAATTCTCGGTCTGTTAATTCCAACCAATCATGGCATATAAGTGGCAATCACATACACGAACTATGTTGGCTTAGTGCATGTTAAGAAAGGAGAGCCACATTTTATAATGACAAGACAGAACTTAGTAACTAACAGGGTTATTCACTCTTGTGAGGATTCAACGTGAATTTACATTTTAAGGGCTAAGTAGCTGAACTGGAAGCATACCTGAATTAAAGAAGTTTTCAAGTTCAGCTATTTTGACCTTAAATTTCAAATTCACTGTAAATTCTCATTCTTGTGAATAACTCTGTAGGAGAACAGTTCCATCACAAAAGTAGATGGTGCCAGCAATATGTATGTAGAACCTCTTGGGTTCATCCGAGTGGGTGGAGCAAAACACTCCCCGCAGCCAGAGAATATTTCTGGAGGACCGGTAATCAGCTGTCATACCCAGAGTTTTAGGACCACATCCAAACAACGAATATCCATGAATAAAAATATATTGGAATAGCATTACTACAAAATAGGCCTTACATTGTTATGCACCTATTTACCCACCTGCTGTATTTTAAAATTAATTTGTTATCAACTACATAAACAGTTCTATAAAAATGGAAATGTAGCAAACAAGCCACAAATAAATAGAACCGTAGAATATTGCATTTATGCAGCCAGGGTAGGAAAAATACTCATGACTCTCCATAAAGTTACAAATAAAGCAGGAGACATTGATAGTGCAGAAACGTTCGCCATTTTTAAGTAAAAGACACTAACTTATTGCATGTTTCATATAGCCTCACCCTATGCCTTTCATCCCAGCAGGACTTCCTCTTAGTAGACACCTGGGTACCCACAGGAAGTCCTGCCAGGACAAAACATGTACAGTGAGATTATATTGGAACATTCAACACCTGGTTAAATTTGTGATATGCTGCGAATGCATTTTATTAAGGTACGGTATCTGCAAAAAATCTGTGTCTTTTAGTTAATGGTGAGCGTGTCTACCCTTCCCCTTTTGATACCTACAAAAGGAATCTGAAATCTTCAGAATGTTGTATAAGAATGATTTATCAATTTCCTACACATTCAGAGCAAATTAACATAAATTACATAAAGATCACTATTACAGCATCTGTTAAATGTAACATATAGTCCCAAAAATAATAAGTTATTTCGGCCTATAGGTTTCCTTCTTCTGTCCACCTTCCTTTGTTGTGTTAAAATTAGAGTTACATAAATATTACTTAACTGGTTTCCAGCACCTTGACAGAGTTTTACTCTGAAACGCCTGTAGTTGTTGTAAAAACAAAATATTTAGGGATACTAACCCAGTGGTTGCCAAACTAATCCTCAAGGCACCCCTGAAGGTCCAGGTTTTTGGAATTACCCAGTTGTAAAAACAACACCTTAGACACAACTGGGTAATACCAAAATTCTGGACTGTTAGGGGTGCCTTGATGGTTTGAGAACCACCATACTTACCAAACAAATGTGCATCAAACATCATGGTCATCCAATATATATATTTTTTTTTAAGTTTTTGCATCTATACCTTACAACAGTTGCTACACAAAGGATAATTTTTCTTTTATAAGGAGTTACTACATAAATATAGACGCACAGTGGCAACCATAAAACATAAGCATTTCCACTGTCCACAAGAACAGATATATACATATTTCAAGAGTTCTTTGACCTGTGGACAAGCATCAGAAGAAGAGACAGTCACCGAACAATCATAAGAAATATTTCCAAGTTTACATTATGATTAACATGCAAGAACAGCAGCAGCATGGTTCATTCAAACAAAATAAGTGCAATAAACTTTTTGATCAACAGTATTCAACAGTTGTGACCACAATCCTTGAAACACAATGTCTCATTTGTGCTTTCTAGTAATTTTGATGATCGCCTTCTACTGCGTCTTATCCAACAGCTTAAGGTTTTGGAGAGCTCGTTCTGCAGGAAAATATATTTCCAGTCCTGTTTTTGCTTGCAACCAGGCCTCCGCCCTCTCTTTGATTTGATCAACTGTTCTAGGATCTTGAAAGAATATTAAAAAAAAAATCTGTGAGAGATTTGATTTACAAATGTTATGATCAATTTCAAATGAAATTAGTTATCATTAGCAACCTATGACATTATGAAAAAGTATTGTTGGAGCTATGGCTCAATTCCAGACAAAAGAAAACTCTCACCGACAGTGGTCTGCACAAAGCACAAGAACGAGCAATAAGTTGCTCCACGAGCTTTAGCAAGTTTATAGGTATGTTTATAACTTTATTTTTTATTGAATTTTTCTCTTATACAAAAACACACACAAAATAATAAGTGCAAGTGGCCTTTTATCTCCTTTATAACAGTAACTTCTATATTTCTTCCCTTTTTTCCTTTTCTTTCCCCATTTTTTTCCTTTCCTTTTTTACCTGTTTACTTTCAGAATTATAAAGTAGAGAGTAATAAATCCTTACAGTGTCAGCAATAAATTACTAATTTTCATTACATTTACACACAAAGTCACCTAACTATCCCTTGAGAGAGAGTCACTAATTGAAATCTATTTATTAACCTTATCTGATTATAATCATACATGCTTCTAGAGGGTTTTTAATTTTTTTTGCCAATATTCCCAGGTGATCTTTCTCTATGTTTGTTCTTTTTTTTGGCAGCCCCTTTCCATTGCCAGAAGATTTGCTTGATTAATGATGTCTCCAGTTTAGGAATGTTACTTGTGTTCCAGTTTTTTTGCAATCATTAGTTTTACTGCAGCTAGTATATGTAAAATTATAGGAAGGATATCTTTCTGTGTATTTTTCATCTTTAAATTTAGTAGAGCCAGTTCTGGGCTTATTTCTAGTTTCTTATTACTTATATCTTCTATAAACGTGAATACATTTTCCCACAGCTTCTTATTAATGGACCATTCCACCACATATGCATCATACTGCCTTTGTCTTTTCCGCATCTCCAACAGTAAATATCTGAATCCCTGCTAATATCTTTCAATTTCTCCGGTCTTGCCGGTACCCAGAACCATCTGTTTTGTACCTTATACTGTGTTTCTCTTAAGTTAATACAATGGTATATATTTGTATGTGATGTCAAGGGATCTTTCCCATTCATATTGATCAATCTTGATCTTAAGATCTTCTTCCCACTTTTTTATGACTGTAGGTTCAGTTCTAGATGACATTTGTCATCTACGTTTATAACTTTTTAATACGTTGTAAAATACTATCTTCGAGGCCAGTCTGTATTCATACAGTGTTGGATGAACTAAAATACTCAAAGCCTGGCAACAGAAACCCATTTTAAAACTAGCTGGAGTGCTACAGGTTGAGTACCGTAGCATATCTATATAAAACAACTTAAAATCAAAAATATTTTTAGATGTAGTTTTACTCTTGCACATACCCATTTCTGCTTCATTATCATGACTATTAAGGTGCTTCAGTATGGTTTGTGCTAAGATCACCTCCTTTGCATGCTCTTCTTGAGCCCTCAATGTGATGGCCCCAAGCAGCTCAGCATTGTTAGAAGTACTTTTGTAATATAGCATGTGGGCAAGTTCCAGTGAATGAGTTTTACGCCGCTGAGAAAAGACCTGAAAGACATCAACATTAAACCCATGACAAAGACTTACAATGACAAAAATGGTGGAAATCTGTACAAGTGAAAAACTTCACAGTAATAACTACTTCAAGGTAATTTGCTAAGTTAATTTAACAACTGGTGAAAAATTATTTTGGGGTACCGGTTTTAAATATCCTTGATAGAAAATTGTATAAAAAGAGGAAAACTAACAGTTGTATATTTCCTGTTTCACACACACAAACACGGGTGCACACACTGATCTGAACTCATTGTGCCAACGTAAACATTATCCCAATGGACATTATCCACTTATCCAATTTACCAATGCCAGCTCTCAGAGGTGACAGAGCATCCCGTCCAAACAGGCACTATCCTGCCATCAGTACGAAGATATTGAGGTTACCACTGGGAACTCCTGTTTTATTGTAAGAAAAAAGTTCAGCTCAAGCTTTGTTACATAGTAGTGACAAAGCTCTGCACTCAACCCAACACTATTTTATATCTCTGGTGTCAGCACATCTAAACAGCATGTTTAATGAATAAGCTCCATACAGAAAAATCTCTTGGGCATACTCGTGTTTACCTGAAAATAAGACCGGGTCTTATATAATATTTTTCCCTGAAAAGCACACTAGAGCTTATTTTCGGGGGATGTCTTATCTCTAGGAAAAACGGTAGCAAGCACGCACTAGGAATTCCCCTGAACATAGACCAGTTCAATAGTACATGGAATCCAACAAATCTACGTTCAGGGAAACTTTCCCGAACATAGATTAGCTAACTCACAAGAGGAATCCCGCAAATCTATTTTCGGAGAAATATCACCTAACATAGATTAGCAAACAAGCGACTTGCGACTAGGACTTATTTTCATGGTAGTGCTTACATTACGAGCATTTTTTGAAAATTAACTAAAGCTTATTTTCGAGGAAACACAGTACTATGTCACTGTTAAAGATATAAAGCTGTCATACTGAAAATAGCCAGTAGATGGCAGCAACATGCCACTCTGTTTTAGTTTCAAATTCCCTTTGCTAATATCGCTACTGATATTAGCAGAGAAAAACCTTTTGGATAAGGATTAAATTACGGATTAAGATTAAAATACATGTTAGGTTTAGTATTCGGTTTCTAGTTACATTTATTTTTAAGATTGGTTTAGAATTAATTTTAGGACAAGGATTCAGATAAGCGTTTGGACTATAAATAGGGCCAGCAAGGGAATCCCTCTGCTGAATTCAGCAAGGGAATGATTCTGTTGACATCAGCAGATGGAATCCTTCTAACATTATTTATAGGGTTTCAGATTAGCGTTTGGATTAGGATTAGGGCCAGCAATGGAATCCCTCTGCTGAAATCAGCAAGGGAATTCATCTGTTGACAGCAGGAGAGGAAATTCTTTTAACATTATTTATAGGGTTAGGATTAAGATTAGAATTAAAGGCACACTCCAGACCCTTAAAGCACTTTAGCTTGCTGAAAAGCTTTATGTGTAAAGTCCTTTTTGTTCATTTTGGAAAAAGTGCAAATTTCAATAGAAATTTACACTTTCATAAATTTTACTGTAACATCAAATTAAAGTCCATTTTGCCCTTTAAAAAGACGGTATATAATATGTGTTGGTGCAATAAAACATGAAAGATGGCAACTGAACACACACAGAGCAGAAATGCAAAAATTGCTTTAAACCTTAAGTGAAAAACAAATTAAGCTTGGTCCTTAAGGGGTTAAATATTTCATTTAATGATCTTACCTTCCAAGTTCGGAAAGTCATAAATCCAACAAAACAGAATAAAAGTAGGGACATGCCAATCTTCAGATCTGTGAGCACCACCATGCCCACATTGACAAAAACAATACATCCGCTGACCACAAGCATGGTGTTAATCAAAGTGCGATCAAAGCTGGATGTGCGGACTTTTATCACAGGGAGAAGCTGTTCCAAGCCTTCAAGCGGTATGTCCTTAAAGCACTTAAGCACCATATGAGAATTCCTAGGACGAGCTGCTACTAAAACACGTTTAAAATAGCGCCTATATGGAGCAAAAAGAAAGAAATTACTTAAGGGAAAAAAGCAATATTAGCAAAAGAATGTTAGGTCAAAATAGCCAAACTGGGAATTTATCCAACTCAGCTCGCAACTTTGGTCTAAAATATGCAATTTCCTTGACAAAAGTGCAATTCCCTGGCAATAATTCAAGGATTATTAGAGAATAAGGTGTGATGGTTAGACACAGACTAAATGTATTAGTAGACAAATATTGTATTTCTATTCTGTGCATACACACATGGTAGAATTTACTGCTCAGGACTGACCTCTGCCCTGGCAAAAAATTGTCTGCACCTTGATGTAGAGAGGCAAACCAATATAAAAATAAAAAAAACTCTTACAAAAGAACCCAAGTTAGAAGGTAGTCTGATCTACCTGCAGCTGAAACCTCCTTTCCACAAAAATGCTAAACTAAAAAGTGATGGGAGCCAATATTTATTGGTGAGAGTTTAATACTCAAGAGAAAGCAGTGTAATGATCACATACCTTCTTTTGAGGAGGGCTCCGAGGCACCTGGCTATATACTAAGGGACATAAGAGTTCCCACTCCTCAATATTAATTTCATCTACACACATAAATGTATGAACGGACACATCTTATAACACGTGTAATAAATGTATGAACTGACATGTCTTGTAACAAAATGACATTGTTTAATTCCATACCCAAAACATACCTGAAGTAAAAGAGATTGCGTATTAAGAATCTAAGAAAAGCTCAAGAACTATTACTGTAAGAATAACATATTGTATAGAAAATCTATACAAAGATAAAAAAAAATGAATAATCTTCTATGGCTAGATATTCCAAACATTTTCTATTATTTTGTTCCAATATCTTTGGCAAGAAAACAGATACAAAATTATACAATTTTCTTTCTAAAAAACAGGAAAGGTGTGTGAACACATCTTTTAACAAAAGAGGAAAGGGAGTATATTACATTCAATTTAAAATGTAATTAATTCTTCCAAAACCTTACACTGTGTTAAATTGACATTTCAAAATATGAAATTTCCACAACAGATTTGTTGAGTGGAAGAACTCGACTAAAACCAAACAGGGCGTACTATTTCAGGGGCACAATACTAGGCTTGTCTGCTACTGTAATAATGATATTAATGATAATAATGAATTTCCATCCAAATCCGGCATTACTACACTGATCTGCCATAACATTAAATCACTGACAGGTGAAGTGAATAACATATCATCACAATAGGAGCTGCCAAGGGGTGGGATATATTAGGCAGCAAGTGAACAGTCATTTCTCAAATTTCATGTGTTGTTAGCAGGAAAAATGGTCACGCAAAAAGATTTGAGAGACTTTGACATGGGCCATATAGTGATGGCTAGACAACTAGGTAAGAGCATCTCCAAAAAGGCAAGTCTGTGGTGTGTCCCTGTACGCAGTGGTTAGTAGATACTAGAAGTGGGGCAGGTAAGGACAACTGGTGAACCGGTTTATTGGTCATGGGTACCCAAGTCTCATTGATGCACGCGTGGAGCGAAGACTAGTCTGTCTGGTCGTATTACACAGAAGAGCTACTGTAGTTCACATTTCTGAAAAATGTAACGGTGGCCACGATAGAAAGGTGTCAGGATACTAGTGTATCGCACGCAGAACAGTCAGAGTGCCGGAGACGACCCCTGTCCACTGCTTAAAGCGACTTCAATGGGGATGTGAGTGTCAGAATGTCATGGAGCAATGGAAGAAAGTTGCCTAGTCTAATAAATCACATTTTCCTATATATCAGGTGGATGGCTGGGAAGAGATGGCAGCAGGATGCTGTATGGGAAGATGGCAGCCTGGGAAACCTTGTGTCCTGACATTCATGTGGATGTTACTTTCAAATGTACCAACTACCTAGAGATTTTTGCAGACCACATCCACCCCTTTATGACAATGGTGTTCCCTGATGGCAGAGGCCCCCTCCAACAGCATAATGCACCCTGCCACACTGCAAAAATTGTTCAGGAATAGTGTGACGAACATGACAAAGAGTCCACGGTGTTGGTTTGGCCTCCAAATTTCCCAGATATCAATATGAATGAGCATCTGTGGGATGTGCGAGAACAACAATTCAATCCATGGAGGCCTCTCGCAACTTTTTGGACTTAAAAGATCTACTGCAAATATCTTGGTGCCAGATACCACAGGACACATTCAGAGGTCTAGTGGAGACCATGACTTGAGCGTTTTTGATATTAGGCACAATATTAAGCAGGTGGTTTTAATGTTGTGGACGATCAGTGTAAACTGCCACTGGTTATCAATATTGTTGGAGAAACCATAATCTATCTCCAATGGCACATGTCAAGGTTGTCCCCTTTATCCTTTAATATTCATTCTTGCACTAGAGCCTTTACTTCATCATCTTAAACTTGATTCATCCATCTCTGGCATGTATAATATCTACTTGCAGGTGACATCCTTCTCATCCTCCCTTGTCCGGCAAACTCACTCCCACACATAATCAGGCCTGTAACGTCTTATGGTGAAGTTACTTTCTACATCAACAATTTGGGAAAATCCCAAGCTTTGCCAATAAGTATTCTTAAAACTAAACTGCATTCCCGTAAACAGTTATATGCCTTAGAATGGTAGATTAGAGAAATACATCTTGAACTTATTTGGATATATAGATCAACAAAAGTAGAAGTACTCTTATAATCGAAAACCATCCTAAATTAATTGAACTGCTGATGGAGGTGTTGTGGCACGGTGAGCCATTAAATTGTGATCATCCCCATAATACTTATTCTGTAATTGTACCTCTTGTATTTTGGCTATATTCCATAAAGTTTGAGAAATTTACAACTGGAAGAGAAAACCTCCAAGTATTTTCTACATATCACACTGGCTACCAGTGAGATTGAGTGGCATAGATAGGAGCGGTAGCAAAAACACCTTATACAGCATCAGCCCTTTCCCCAAGTACTAGCCATGTGGACCCCCGTCTATGGTTTAAACTGAAGGATGCGTTCCTCTCTCTATTTACTATTGCTTTGCAGGTATGGATGCCTGATTCAAGAAATCCCATTCTTCCAAGTATGTTGTTGACTACAAGGTTCTACTTACAGACCTGGTAAAGACGGGCATGCAAGCTGCGCTTTCCCATATACATTTATTGTTGTTAGCCCCATAGGCACTCTAAAAATGTATTCTCCAGACCTACCTCTCTCCACCTGGGATGGAGAAGTTATCTTAGGGGTCTCCTCTATCCAACTAGTATGAAATTCTTTTCTACACTAGTCAGAATCTCTGCCACATAGAAAACTATTTACTAACTTTAGGGTTAAGAACATATTACGTCAGATGGTAACTCAGCTGCAACCAGAGCTGTAAGGTAACAGTAAAAAGTTAAACCTATTTCATTGTGTTATAGATTGCTGGCAAATCTCTCCAGAACTGACAAACTGATGGCCAAATGGGAGCAAGAGTTATGCAAACAATTCTCACAAGAGAATTAGACCTTTCTATTCCTATCTCATTGGGCAGCACGTTGTAAACTGTTAATGAGATTTCACACCTCAATGCTCATTGAGTATGTCTCTTTCATTATTCCTTCTTTACTGGTGTTGTGGTAAAACTATTGGCATACATTTGCATACCTTCTGGACCTGCCCTTACTGCTCTTGTCTAGCATCCAAGACACTATTATCTCAGTGACAGGTATTTCCTTAAAGTGGTTGCCAGAAATTCTTATCCTTGATAGGTTTCCCCACTTTCAGCTAGGCATGCACAATACTACTATAATAGCATTGAAAACTAGTGTTGCTCAGGCCTGTAAAACTAACATCCACCCCCATTGTTTCCCAAGAGGAAAGGGTACATTTTACAAATCAGTCTACAAAAGTATCCCTCTATCTCTTCCACCATTTATCGCGCTTACCTAATAACTGGAGACAGTCGCAATTAATGTATATATGTACTCAATGCTTGAACCCTACATTAAACATTTGACTTAAACAGGATTTATTTAAAGTCTATATAAACTAGATGTCAGAGTTATTATATTAATTTTTTATGTAAATTATCTTAATTACAGTCTATATTTACATTGAACATGAAGAGCACCCAGAAATGAGTCTTGCCTTTCTGGAGGGGTGCGAGGAGACCTAGAGAAGATGGAATCCTGGGTCTTGGTAGTTAACTGCATTGATAGGGGTCCCAACCGCTGTCCGAGGGCCCAGTATTTGATATATTCATATTTATCAAGATTAACCTGAACCTAAAAATAGAATAAGCATTTTAAAATTTTATTTTGTGAGCAATATAAAAAAAAGACACACAAATAATTCTTAAATAAGATAAAGAGATGTGAATGATATATCTGTATAACCCTATTCCATCTGTAAACTTATGTGCAATACAATTTCAATTTTCTCTCAAACTCAAAAAAAAAGTTGTATATGCTCTCATGGTTTAATGTAAGAAAGATTACACATACAATATTTTAGCTCTATGTTCCAAAGCAGACATGTTCAGAACATAACCAATCACATCCCCAAAAGAAAATAACAGGTGAGAATATTCTCGACAAAGTGTTATATTATGTGCCACAAAAACAAATGAAGCAATCTACAGTCTGTCAACTTTTATTTATTTAGTTTTAAATCTTGTACCTGTACTCCATCCTGAGGATGATGCACTATGAGGGCATACGCCAGAGCATCCTCTGACAAAACATTGAAATTCGCCTGATCCAGCACTGGCTGCAGATGCTCCAAGACCTCTTTTTCTTTGGATAGTTTCTCAGAGTCTGTGAGACTGGATTCCAGCAAAGCATCTCGATCTGGATTAATAGGATCATACAGTGCCTTGAAGGGAGACAATACAAGCAATAGTGAATAACAAACAGAAGAAAGTGTTTCTAATCTGCATCCAGTAGATACAAAAAAAAAAAAAAAATGAAACACCATAGAAATGTATGCAACATATAAATTGTGATAATTTGAGGATTTATTGAAAATTTTTTCAACATTCCTTAGTGTATTAGGATAATGGTATAAAGCTTGATGTAGTGTGTGCTGGGTATATACAGGGGTGCTGTGTAAGGTATTTATTATGTGATAAGGGATATAGATTGTGTAGAGCTGGGGTACCCAAAAGGTAGATCCCCAGATGTTTTAAAAATACAACTTGCATGACGCTTTGTCATTCTAAAGGCATGCAAAGCATCATTGGAGTTGTAGCTTTACAACATTTGGGGATCTACCTTTTGGGCACCCTTGGTGTATAGCAGGTGGGATGGGGCTTACATTTGTTTCTGTATATAAACTTTAACTTACATACACACACATAATTATATATAGTTTAATCCTTTGGGTTAGGAAGGTGAGGTCATCATGCCTATCCCTAGTGATTCAGTGTGGACAACCTGTGGTCTTTCTCTCTCTGCTGGAAGCAGACCTTGTGTAATGTCTCTCGTAAACTCCATGCTCATAGTATGGTAATGCTTTACATTAGCCGGGGTTCACTTTAGTTATATATCAAGTCTGCACTGAACACAGATTATCAGAGATTAACAACTGTTACAATACTTATTTGCACATTTTACTTTTAAAACAAATGTGCCTCTTGCACTGAAAACACATTAAAGCAGCATTGACAGTGAGCTATAAACGAAAGTATATAGAGAAATAATTATACTAAATTAACCTCACAAGTTTTCAAATCATCCATACATCCATCATCATTATCGAACTGGATGGCACTTCTTTTATGGACTCAAAAGGATGAAAGTTTAACATGACCTTGGGGGGGGAGGGGGGGAGTGGCATCTTCCAGAAACTGCAGCTATAGCCAGTGAGTTATAGTACGGCCAATAAATAAAGATACGCCTAATACACTTACTTATCCTCAGCTGCAGAGATTGGTATTTAAATAAAAGACTAGATTGAAAGGTTACCTGAAGTTTCTCTAAGATGGAGTGATAAGGTTGAAGGAGTGAAATCTCCAGCTGATCCACAAATGACAAAAACGAGTTCTTCTCAGATTCAATAGAGTAAAAATCCTAAAAATAATAGGGACAGTTTATTTAGCTTTACCAGTTATCCATAAAGTGGAACTTTAGGGAAATTATTTATTTATTTTAAAGTTACCTGCCGTAACATGGCAGGTGAGCTTACACTTTAATGGCTATTGGAGTAATACTACAAACCTTCAGTTATTTATATATGCATAGGGACAGGGAAGAGCCACACTTTCAAGAACTCATATCAAAGCTTTGTCAAAACAAAACACAGAGTGTACAGGTTTCTGTGCACTAGCATTAAACAACACAAATACAAGGAGCAATACGGATGAGTTCTTCTAATGTCAGTACATTACGTTTGTTGACATTACTTACTGGTATGAGATCCTGTAAGTGTATTTCCTGGCTTTTTTTGATTGAAAGGGCTACATTTTAAAAAGCTGTTTCGCCAGTTTCAATAACGTCTGTAAATAAAGAATGCAGAGATGGTATCCTACACCACCATAGCCACTAGAATTAGCAGTGTACCAAATATACCAACACCCACTGCCTTTATCATACTTGTTACATCATAACTTCTCTGTGGTTGAAGGCCAGGATCATGCCTTGTCCATGGGTATCAAAACAAGTAAAGAGAGAGTATTTTCTCAATTCACTACGATTCACTCTTTAGCAAATAAATGTATAATGCAGCATCAGTTGTGGAACATTATGAGACTATTTAAGTTAAATATGAAAATAGGTGCACATACATATTGAGGTAAACATTTCACAACCTAGTTTTTGTTTTACACATCAGTTTATACCCTTAAATGTATTCATGTGTACTAGATGTTAAATGCACAGTCATAAGTGGTAAAATTAAAGGGAGACTATAGTCACCAGAAGCACTACAGCTTAATGTAGTGGTTCTGGTGTTTATAGCCTGTCCCTACAGGCGTTTCAATGTAAACATTGCCTTTTCAGTGAAAAATCTTTTATCTCCACAGAGGGGTGCCGCGGGATAAACATGTATCCCGGCAATAGTCAGGAATGCATGTTTGTATTCCTGACACTATAGTGTTCCTTTAAAAAAATAAAAATAATAAATAATACAGGCTCACAGTTGTCTATTTACCTCTATGTATGCAATTAATCTCTTACTATATATATATATATATATATATATATATATATATATATATATATATATATATATATATATATATATTCCATATACTATAGAAAACCTATTGTAGTTAATGAAATTGTCCAATGACACCTGGGTTCAATTTACATCCAACTAGATTTGCCCTTTAACCTAAGAAGGTCAGCAGCTGTAGGGCAGGATATTTCAACCAATTAATATGTCCAAGAGAAAACACCTAAATGTGAAATATGACAACTGCTTCAAGCCATTCTATCTCAATGATCCCATCCCTATTCCTGTAAGAGAACCTAGTTTTCTAGGACAGTAAAATTAGATGGTCTTTCTTTAATAATAGAACCCCTCAAGGGTTTATATTTGCACAATGTGCTAGAGCAAAAAAATAAATAATAACAAATATATATAATTTTTTGAGGGAATAGTAAGACAGCTGTGCAACAGAACCATATCGCTTTCATAAGGAAATATAATCATAAATCTATAAATACCTTTTATAAGCATAATACATGAATTTCCTTAACCAAGCCACATAAAAAAGCTGCAGTTTTGCCATTGCTCATTATCAGAAAAGGAATATAACTTTAATTAAGAATTAATTTATTCCGTTCACAAACATGGCAGCACTTTACTTGGGAAATGCCCAAGCATATATAAGCAAACTGCTGAAAATATATACATATTTTTAAATCACAAGAAATGGAAAACAAACAGCAGTAGCTAGGCGGTTTCCCAAATTATGCATTTGGCATTCAGACGATATTGATAAATAAAAGGTGTTCTGACAAGACCAAGTCGCTCTCGGCAGACCTTGTTAGGGAAGATGTTAACAATCTACTAACGAGTAGATGAAACGGTCTCCTTTTCACATCTTTTATGACTAGTTGGAATCTAGATGCGCCTTCATGGTTGATTTTAGTAGGACTGCTTCCCTGGTTGGTACTGACAAACTGGAACACTATAGAAATCAGGAGCTAAAAGCAGTCTTCCCATGTTTCCAACTGTAGAGCTCTTCGACTAGCTTCCTCCATAGCCACGGATGCTTCCACAAGTTGAGATCTGCTAATACCTTCCCTGATGACTTCTGCTAGATCATCTGTCCAATACACTAGGGCCTTGGAGAAGTAAATGCTGCCACTGAATGGAGTCCTGCACCTACTGCTAAATCAGAGGTTCGTAAAAATTAGCCTCCCCAAATTTTCTTTCAGAGAACTGGCATCATCAACAGGAAAATATGTTCTTTTGGCCAGCCCTACTATAGCAGCAACTACCTTTGAGGGGGTAACCCATGATCTGAAGGAGCTTGCTTAAAAGGGCTAAAGTTTAGACACTTTCCCCTGTATACACACTCGCTTCTTTACTTTTAACAATTCTTCTTGAATAAGGTCTCATGTGAAACGAAAGCAAGCTCTTTCTTTTTTAGGTTAGCAAAATGTTCTAGAGTGTTTTCTTGGCTAAGTTTTCCACACTGCCTTGGTAAGAGACTGTCACAAATACACTACCCAACTTGCAATTCTATGGTCAGAGATAGGAAAACAGAAAAGAACATATTAATGAAGTTTAGAATGACCGGGTTTAACGTATAATGATAAGTGGCGAAAATAATAATAATACTATAATGCACTGAATGAGGAACAAAGAGGTATCTACAAAAGGGGAATGACCATGGGGCTAAAACTTCATTTATATACAAAGGTAGACTCTGATTGGTCCACCCATGCGACCCCAAAACGTGTAGTAAAAAGGTTGCAGTGATGACGTGGATCTCCTATAACTGGAAATGACGATAGGTGTCATATTGGCATATGATTGGCGCATTTGGGAGCACAGATATGCTGGAGCAGCATGTCGATTGGGTAAGTACGGCGACAGTGGCTCCTGATAATCTTCTTCTCTCTGGCATAATCCCTCTCATATTCCTGCTCAGAAATTACTATCTGGTCTTCCAAGGTCCCAGCTGGAGTGTCTTCTGAGACTGGGCTGCCTGCATGACTCCTGCTACTGCCTGGCAAATAAAGAATACAACATCTGGAGATGCCGGGGCAGGATGTTGACCACACAATCTGGCTGCTATTCTAGAACAGATGAAGATGCCATGAAGGAAACAGCTAATATTTAAAACCAAATTAATCTGCTCATTAGAAAAAAAAAATACTCCTACAACAGCATCCACAAGAAAGAATGCCCTACCTGAATAATACACATGAACAGAAAATCTGAAAAATAGAGAATAGAATTGAATCAGGAAGAAAGAAAACTAAGGAATCAGCAAAATAAAAAAAAAGTTACAATACTCTTAAAATCCACTGTGTGAGAAAATATCTCAAAATCAAAATCAACAGTAGTACTAGCATAATAACATATATTATGGCATTAATGCAGCATAACTATAGCACCAAAAAACATGACATGAATAGATGAAAAAGAAAGCATGATTGCTAGCTCCTTACCAACTGCACAGAGTTACCGGGATCCAAACAGAATAGCCTTCAGACTTCAGATATTCCACAGACTGATATACCAATGCAGAATGCCAGAATTGCAGCCTCTTTTAAAAATGTCTAATTGCAACGGCTAAGTGTTGACAAAATCCAAACACCTGGTTCTGTATCTGCTCAGAGCACTTTAAAAGGCAGACATAGGAAGGCAACTGCACTGAACCTCTGAGTTTCATAATGTGAACCGGTACATGGTAAAGCAGTACAAAACTTTTTTTTTTTTTTAAATGCTTCCCGACTCACAACGTTTTTAGCAGGCTGACTGAGTTTGGAATCATTAGGAACTGCTCCAACCAATGCATGTGATATAGATAGAGTAGGTCAGAGGTGAACAACCTTTTGACCTATTCCATTAGTGAAATTGTATCACATGACAGGAGACTTCATATTTTGCACAATCTTCCTTTACTACTCCATAGCAGCAAAGACATTAAAAAAATTTTATTTATTTTTTTAAATGGAGAAAGTATAAGATATGCCTTCCATGGAGTCACTTCCTCTTTCTTTGCTGCTCCATCACAAGTCAGGTCAGAATATTGTGTGTCTACACTTTGTTGGCTTGTCTTTTATATTTACTTAATTTTACTTATTTACTTGCCTTCTTTTGGATCAACAGCAAAAACATATGTGAGGAAGGCTGAACTTGGACGCAAGTCTCTTTTCAGCTGTGTAACTTGATTTCTTTCTTTTCTTACTGTATATGTATTTATGTAGGGTTTTATCCGATAGTGGGGACGCTGGTTTTTTGTTTTGTAAGGTATAGACTTGGGATGTCTGTGTGCCTACTTTATCCCCTTTATTCCCTGTCGGTTTTTTGTTACTCTTACAGTTTATGTAAGTACATGATACTGATTTCATTCTTAGAGGGCGAGTCCCTCTCATAAACTCAGCCCAATACTGATATTTATACTGCTTCCTGTCCGTTTTCAGTTTATTTTACAGTTTATGTCAGTACATAATACTGATTTCATTATTAGAGGGTAAGCCCCTCTCATAAAATGTTCTCCTTGTGGCTACGCTCACCACTCCACAGACACTCTTCCACCGCCACAGATCGTGTGGCGCTGTGGAGATTTCCCGCCTGTCAGGTTTCTGCATTTGCGCGCTTACATGTGTGCCCGCATTCGCCTATTCTCTCCTTTCAAATCTACCGAACGCATATATCTATTTGCGCTCGGTGGTTTGTATTTTCTGTCAGGCGTTCGCATGGGTTTCTTGCGTTTGCATACGCCTGTTTTTCATCCTTCAATCTACCGAATGCGTATTCAAACCAATGCGCATTCGGTGGTTTGTATTAATTCCTGGTTGACCCTTTGGACTGTTCTACTCCCAAACGCATATCCTCGGCGTTCGGTAGTTTCCCTTTGGGTTGTTTGTTTCGTGAACTAACTCGTTTACAAGTTTTCTGTGTTCGTTTTTCCTCTGTTTTGTTTTTTCCTGTATTACTGTTCTGTCTCTGTTCGCTTTATTTCAAGCGACCATTCGCCACATTTCCTGCGAACACATTTTGCAGGTTTTTTACCGTGACCACTTTGGATTGTGCCTCGCGAGATCCGCAGGGGGCCATTTAACGCTTGCCGGTTGTTAGCAATTAAACAGGGGTGAGCCTCTGATGTATAAATGTACCCCAGCTTATGCTAGCTGCTGCATTTACTGCATTTACATTTTACTAAACTAATTTTTTTTGACGCCATGGGCCAACGCTGTTGGACCCGAGAAACATTCGCCACCCACGCTCGGGAGACTGGACACATTCACTTCTGGCTACGAAAGGCACTGTAGAAGGAAATCCGCAAGTGGCTGAGATCAGAGTGAACTCCGGATAAGGTCGTCTATACCCCAGAATTGGACTAGATGATGCTGGCATTCATGGCACGAGGGGGTAGAGACCCAAGGAAAGGGGTCGAGAAAGGGTTCAAGGGACCCCAGGATAAGCTCCTCGATGCCGTCGGGCCACTTGCCTGGGTTCTGACCCTAACGGATGAGGTATACACCCAGGCTGACTCCTTTCAGCAGACAACGCGCGACGGAGAGCACGATGTTTGTGAGTATACTCAGAGGTGTTTTGCTCCCTGGGCAACTCAAATGTGGCCCTCTTTTCAGAGAGACGCTGGGCAGCCTTATTCTGAATTGATGGCAAAATGGTAAACATTGGGGCTAAAGAATTGGGCCCACAGGCACGACTAAATCATTTGGTGAGCCTTTCATGAATGCTAATGCTTAGTCAGAAGAATCTGCTTAACCCTTGGGGGTCACAGTTTCATTTCCCAAGCAGAGTTGACTCAGCCCTTCAATGTAGATAAAATGAATACCATTAAATTGGGTAAAAGTTACATCAATAGGATGCACTTGGAAACCAGAAAATATCTGAATGCCTCTTTCCTGGTTAAACATTTTTACATACCACCATTTCAATTGCGGCACCTCTGGCAAGGAGGAGACTGGTTTACCCACCTGTAGCAGTAGACAACGGCAGTCGTCCCTTCTTACGGTTCCTCTGGAATGGGACACCATGGCAACTCACCTGCCTCCCCTTCAGGCTCAGTTCGGCATCACAGTGCTGTATGAAAGTTTCTGAAACCAGTGATGGCTCACTTACGAAGTCAAGGCATACTATGCCCGGCTTACCTGGAAGACATTCTACTCTCCGACCAGAATCGCAACCACCTTCTTTCACCTGTACCCATGACATAAGAAATCCGACAATGTGGCTTGACGGTATACATGCTTGGAATTGTTGGCAGGCGCCTCGGCTATCCGAAATCTGATGAAAGGGAGATCAGATTACTGTATCCTGCTGGACAATTTTTCTGCAGTTCGTTACATCAAAACACTTAGGTGGCATTTGTTTTCAGACACTGACGCACCTCACAAAGGAAATCTTCAACTATTGCCTACCATGCAATACCACATTGATGGCGGAACATCTTCCTGGGGAAACCTCTCGACACTGGAGGGACAACAACGATTGGCACCTAGTTCCACACATATTAGCAACACTGAACAACTTGAGGGGTCCGTTCACGATCAACTTTTCGCATCTAGCGCCAACCGCCAACTTTCTATAACTGATTATCAGACCCAGAGGGTGCAGCGGTAGATGCAATCCTGCAGGCATGGCTGACCAAAGGGGCTTACGCATTTCCCCCTTTGCTATATTCGCGAGAGTGGTTCACCACATCAGCTCGCTGGAAGTGGAAAGTCCCCTGGTGACGCCCCAGTGGCAGAGTCAACCTTGGTCCCCAGATCTCCTCGCACTGTCATACCAGGACCCTCCGCTATTAACAGAAGAT
This sequence comes from Pelobates cultripes, assembly GCA_933207985.1. Lineage (NCBI taxonomy): Eukaryota > Metazoa > Chordata > Amphibia > Anura > Pelobatidae > Pelobates > Pelobates cultripes. Next base: position 43,296,714 of record OW240921.1, read on the forward strand.
CAGATGATACTCATGGATTCCATGGGGAATCCTTATCCCATGCTAAAAGAAGTTCATCTCTCTTTAGTGGCCTGGAGTCTTTTGGGGATGTTTGATGCGCCGATGACTTATCGTCAATGGCTAGAGATATACTCTGGGACGAGGAAGTGTAACCTCTCAGCTTGCTATTCATGGGTCAAGTGGACGAATTTCTGACCTTTTATGTGAGGGTTACTCATATTGTTCAGGTTTACATTTCATATCACTAAAATGCTCTTTTTCCGCTTAAAAGACACAAAGATCTTCTACATCATTCGTAGTTCCCAGTTTTGAATGAATTGAACGGTACTTCATCTTTCCTGGAATTTAAACTGTCTTCGTTATTCCGTATGGTTCTTCAGTTGATCGTGTGATTTGTGATGTTGCCTTGGTTCCCCGGGTAAATCAGTAATAAAAACCCACCAAATATTAATCAGCACAATATCTATGTAATTGCAAAATACTAATTAGTCTCTTCAGGTAGCGTGATTCTTAACCAGACAAAGGCAGGACTTAATAAATTAATGTTTATTATGAGCAAAAAATAGTTACAGTGCACACAAAATATATGATAAACAAATTATTTACACCCACAACAGATAAAAAAAAAAAAGGATAAAATAACAGAAGTCCTAATTACTTGCTTAGGTTTTTAAAGTAAAACTTCTGCCCAGGGGGTCTCTGGCAAGGAAGGATGATGGTGACTCAATCAAAATTAGATCTTGGCCCCAAAGCAAGTACACCAACACCCCTCCAAATCATTGGATATATACCCTGTGGATTATCAAGTCTTGCCCAGGGAGGGGCGAAGTTAAGGCGTACCTATAGAAATAATAAGTGACCACCTCCCTTGTTCAAGACCAATGTCAATCCAAATGGAAGCATTTGGCTCTATCTTCTCTTATGTACCCGCCACAGAAATAATAATTGCATTTATGAATTTGTTATTATTTTCCAATCCCATAGACACGTCACATGCCCTAACAGCGATCCAAGTTGTGCAAGTCATGTTTAGGCTTATTCCATTCCAAATATAATAAAAATGAGGCCTAATTATTAAAGAGACACTATAGTCACCAGAACAACTACAGCTAAATGTAGTTGTTGTGGTGAGTATAATAGCTCCCTTCAGGCATTTTCCTGTAAACAATGCCTTTTCATAGAAAAGGCAGTGTTTACATTGCCCCTAGGGACACCTACAGGTGGCCACTCCTTAGATGGCCCCTGGAGGGGCTTCCTGGCTCAGGGCTGCACAGTAAGCAGCCCTGCCGTTCAGCGCCCCACGCTCTGCATGGAGACAGAATTTTTCTCATAGAGATGCATTAATTCAATGCATCTCTATAAGGAGGTCCTGATTGGCCAAAGTGGTATTTGGCCCCGCCATGTGCCGATTTTAGCCCTGTGGGAAAGCATTGGATTGGCAAAAAAATTGTCCATTTTGATGATGTCACAAAGGGGGCAGAGCCAGCGTCGGAGGACCCGCGCGGCGCTGGAAATAAGGTTTGTGATCCTTTATGCTGTGGGTAAGTATTAATGTTTCTCTTGAATATGATACTGGAACACCAGGGTCTTCATGAAACTAATACCATTACCATATCAAAGGATTGAACTATCAATTGAGAGTTTCAGGCCATATGGTCAAAGTCAGTTAGTTTACATTGAAACTAGACATACAGGCGACTCAAGTGTAAAATGTCTCACCTTGCAGGGCCCTTGATAGATCAAGAGGGCAATCCTTTTCAGACCTTGCAGAAGCCCCTTTTGATCAAAAGAGCAATTTCTCTCTGCCATTTGTCCTCTACCCAGGGGTCAAATTATTGATGAACTACACAAGTCATATTAAATAGCAATATTCCATAGTGTAATAATAAATTATGCACCCTTGCCGTGACAGCCGTTATCAAGAGGAAGTGTCTCAGTGGAAAGTGTATCTTATACTCTCTGCCTGTCTCTGATTGGTTCCTTTTTTTTTTATCTATATGTCTATGCTGCTATGGAGTAGTAAAGATTATGCAAAATACTCGCCTCCTGTCGTTATTAAAATCAAGATTAATAGTACACTAAAGCTGGCATTATCTTCAATTATCTTTCCATCACTAGTGCTGTCATTAGACAGATGGAATACATTTGCTTTTGAGTTTGAAATGAGTCAAGTTATTTCAATTTGCAGATCATATGATGAAACTCGGTACAGGACACAATATGATCTGCAATGTATGGCCATTTCTTGGACATACCTTTTTTTTATTTTTATTTTTTATTCAAAAGTTTTTATTTTGATTTAAATTCGCGTAACAAGCCAGTGTGAAGAAGGGTACAGCAGGTAAAAGGTACATGGGCATCTTAATATAACATGGTAACAGTTAATTTACAGAGCAGGTAATGGTTCAGGCATAAAAAATATAAAATATGTACGTGGGTATGCCAGTGCCGTGGGGTTTGATAACTCACTGAGTTGATCCCATCGTCATGGCAAGTGAAGATCGGACCATGCGCATATAGTGGACAGAATTTTTAGAAACAGTTGCGTGTTTTGAGTCATTCAACATTTGTGGTATGGTGTGGGTAGTTTTGCGGTAAGTTACAGAGTTATGAGTTCTAGTGGGGGATGTGATTCGGTGTTTATTTTGGGGGTGGATTAGGTATACCTAACAGGTTGTACTGCTCATATTGCTTTAGTATATGGGGTTGCGTCGGTTAGATGGGTATGCATGTGGAGGTCTCATTTAGTGGGGATATGCCCTGGGTTGCGTTGGTGAGGTCCAGTGGGGTGGGTCTTTTGTTGGGACTTCGGGCATGGAGCTCGGAGCCGGTCTGTTAGTGTTATGAGCGGGGGTGGGGTGGGATTTGTGGGCAGCATTGGTTTGTGTGTCTAAATGTTGCTGCGCTCAGAGCCGTCTGGTAGCTGGGGGAGAAAGCTGGGGGTTTCTGGCCCGGTAGTTGTCGTGTTGTGTGTAGCGTGAGTGTTGTCTCTGGCGTGCTGTCTTGTGTATGTCTCTGTCGTGTGTCATGGTCCTGTCCCGTCAGGACACACAAGGGTACGGTGCATGCCGTTCGATCTGTGTTTGGGGAGGAGGAGTGAGGGGTGAGTGTTGTTTGTCTTGTGTCATGATTATTCATCTCTGTGTTGTTTTGTCTCTGAAGGGTTGTAGGTGGGCGAAGTCGCCCAGGAGGGGGCAAGGGGGGGGGTAATGAAGAATGGGGACCGGGGGGTGTGGGTGGTTTCAGGTTAAGCGGGATGAGGTATGGGGAGTTAGGGGTGGGTTAGGCGGGGAACAGCCCAGGCCTCGGCCCAGCTCCTCCTGCCCCGACCCGGGGGGACAGCTCTTCTTCTGTATCTGAGGGCTGTAAGTCCCCGTCTCCCGGCGCTGTGGCAGAGGTGAGCCATTGTGAGCAATGATACCAGGTGTCGTGGTAGCGTTGTATGCGTCCCGTCGCCGAGAGGATGAGCTCCTCTATACGTCTGATGTCTTCTACTCTGATCATCCATTCATTGAGTGTCGGGGCCGTAGGTCGTTTCCAGTGTCCCGGAATGAGGCTGCGAGCCGCATTCAGGAGATGCGGGATTACAGATTTTTTGTATCTGTTGAAGGGGAGCGGGGTCAGGTGGAGTAGATAGGTTTCGGGTGTAAGTTGTAGCTTCGCGTCCGTTACGGTCTCTAGGACTTTGTGGATTTCCGTCCAGAATGGTTTGATGAGTGGGCAGGTCCACCATATATGGAAGAGGGTTCCCAGTTCTTTCCTGCATCTCCAACATTCTGGTTCACAGGTGGACATCATTGCTGACAATTTCTCCGGTGTTCGGTACCAGTGAGAGATCATTTTATATCCTGCTTCCTGGTATTTGGTGGCTATAGAGGCTTTGTGTATGAGCGTAAACACTGTGGTCCATTGTTCCCTGGTGAGTGGGTGTCCTAGATCTTTTTCCCAGTATCTGGTGAAGTAAGGGAGAGGAGCATCGGTGGGAGGTGTGATTAGTAGTGTGTATAGGAGTGAGATTGCGTGTGGTGGGATCGAGGGGCTTGTGCAAAGGGTTTCGAAGGTGGAGAGTGTTCGTGTTTTTATATACTTTAGTTATTTAATGTGGAGTGTACTGTATTTTATGTATTGTAATATGGCCTCAAAAAAAAAAAAAACATTTGATGTGAGCATATTGAGACAAGTGCTTCCTTTCTGTTCTATAGGTTATACTTGACATCACATGGCATTATGAAAAAAAAAAAATCTCAATTTTATTAGCACTGAAGTGCGAACTTGTATGTCCAAGTGCCAATTCCAATAAATATCCCTGTCTATGTGACACCTAGTCTGCCACTCACAGCATCAACCATCACAGAGACAGGTAAAGTCTGTGGCATTGCTAGCAATAGCTGCATGGGAGCAGTACCTTTTATGCCAGCAAGCCCTGCTGATCTCAAGTCAGTGGAGATCAGTGTGCGCAGAACTTGAAAGTGTAGTTCCATTCACAGTGATTGACAGGGCATCTAGACAGAGCTAGAAGTTCCACTTCAAAGCCCTGTTTTTTTAAATATTACAATAATTGACCACTGAGGACAGCATCCCACCACAATAATTACTTAGATAAGTTGGCTTGTGTATGTGTATGGTTGAACAACCACATTGTAAAAGTGGCAAAATTGATATAGTAACTAACATTGAAGGCTTTATTCATTAAATATCAAATTAAAGTGAACTGTAAACTAAACTGCTAATGTATAAAAATAATTTTTTTGCCATTCAACTTACTCTTCACTAAAGCGCAGTGTTTGGTGAGTAAACCCTTCAGAATTACAATGTTACAAAATGCATACAACTAAACAGTGTCTAGACCAGAGGTGGATAAACTTTTAATACCTACCGCCCACTTTTGTATCTTTGTTGATGGCAAAATTTCCTTACCGCCCACCAGTGTCGCAGTAACTAATTTTAAAGTGCAAGTGCAATTTTTTTTTTCTTTAAAAAGCAGGGGTTTTTTTAAAAAAATATGTATGTAAATGTATCCATTTTTTTTCTATTCTACTTTTTTTTTCTATGTGTGTCTGTGAGGTGCTGTGTGTTCGTGTGTTAAGGATGTAGTGTGTGTGTGAGAGGTTCAGTGTTTGTGAACGGTGCAGTGTGAGTGTGAAGGATGCAGTGTGTGTGAAAAATGCAGTGTGTGTGATATAAAGGGAATCAACACAGTAAAGGAGGAGACTATATTTAAAAGAAGAAAAACTACCACAACAAGAGGACATAGTCTTAAATTAGAGGGACAAAGGTTTAAACATAATATCAGGAAGTATTACTTTACTGAGAGGGTAGTGGATGCATGGAATAGACTTCCAGCTGAAGTGGTAGAGGTTAACACAGTAAAGGAGTTTAAGCATGCGTGGGATAGGCATGAGGCTATTCTAACTATAAGATAAGGCTAGGGACTAATGAAAGTATTTAGAAAATTGGGCAGACTAGATGGGCCGAATGGTTCTTATCTGCCGTCACATTCTATGTGTGAAGGGTGCAGTGTGTGTGTGAAGGGTGCAGTGTGTGTGTGTGTGTGTGTGAAGGGTGCAGTGTGTGTGAAAGGTGCTGTGTGCTTGAGTGTGTGAAGGGTGCTGTGCGTGTGAGGGGTGGAGTGTGTGAGGGGGCAGTCTGTGTTTGTGGGTGTAGTGTGTGAGAGGTTCAGTGTTTGTGAACGGTGCAGTGTGTGAGAGGGCAGTGCATGTGAGGGGTTGAGTGTGTGAGGGGGCAGTCTGTGTTTGTGCTTGTGGGTGTAGTGTGTGAAGGGTGCACAGGGTCTATGCTGTGAAAATCTATCTTAATGTCTACCCCTCCCTTCTTACCTTTTACCAGAGAGAAGGGGCATAATGCTGAAAGCCCTGGTGGACAAGTGATAGCATGTTCACTTTAGTCTGCAGCTCCTAATGCTGCAGGCTGAGTCTCCTGTCTTCCTGCAAGCACAGCACTGTAACAGAGCATTGCCATGGTAATGCGCAGCAACACTCTTACCAGACTGCTCGCAGGAGGAACACAGGGCCTCCCAGACCCTTCCCTCCCTCTGCTGGAATTAAGTGACAGCGTGCCGGTGAGGGAGATCTTTGATCTCCTCACCAGCCCGAGAAAGCTTACAGCAAGGCTGGCTCTGCATGGGTCGGCAGGGGAGATGAATGGATCTCCCCTGCTGGCCTTGGTCCACGGCAATCAAGGCACACTGGGCGTTTTCTGCAGAACCTACCACCGCCCACCTAAAATCCCAAACCGCCCACTAGCGGGTGGTAGGGACCAGGTTGACTACCCCGGGTTTAGACAATTATAACAGTTGCACATACCTGAAGCAAATGATGTACTAGCTGGCATTTAGTGTAAGGGATGTGTCTCTCTTGATATTGCACAGTCCAGTCCTTGGGCTCAACTGGCTTCCACATTTTTCTGTATTCTGCCATTTTAGTAGTCAGTGACCCCATATTTCGGGTGAATGATTGTCCTATTCCCATCCCCATTCGAAGGGGAACCCAGGCTGCACATAGCATGACGATGGCCAAGAATATCCCTGAGAAAAAGAAAGTTAAAAGAAATGAAAAAAATTGAATGTGTAATTCGAAAATGTCTACAAATAGGGTTGGCAATCACATAGGCAGTGATTGTTAAAGAGACACCCTAGGAAACAAACACTATAGCTCATTCTACCTCTTGATGGCACTTTGACAAAAATTTGAGGTCTCCCAGTAACCATAACCTGCTTCCTCTCCAGTCATAATATGATAATGAGGAATTTACACTTCAGCATTATCCATATAAGTTCTGTCCAAGCTGGGTGGTGGTGATTGACTTAGAGCACCAAGTGCTGGGATGGCCCAGCGCAGATGTGAGAAAGGCTGAACTTGATGGAGACACATGTCAGCTATGTAAGTACCACACTGGAACTCCTATACAAGTTGGACATTATTTAAACATGCATTACTGAAGTGTAAATACTACATTATCAAATCAAATGGTGTGAACTCTGGATGGCAAGAAAAAAGCCTTTTTGTTGTGTAAAACTAACAAAAATACTTGGCAACAGACTTCTGACAGCACAAAAAAAACATTTGGATGTAATGGTTATATTGCATACAGTGTCTCTTAAAGGGACACTCCAGGCAGCCCTTTTTACTCACCTCGTCGGGAGCCTCGTGAAGCCGCACCCCCTATTTCGTCAAAATGACAAAATAGGCGGGCACGAGCAGGGAGCAATCAGACGCTTCCATTCGGAAGCGTCATTGCTCCCTTGTGCACATGCGCGGGTTCGCCGCACATGCGCACATACTTCAGAGGGCGGCATTCATGCCGCCCTATGAAGTCCTGAGCGTACTACCGTGCATGTGCGCGGCCGCGAGCTGACTTACAGCTAAGCTCGCGGTCTTTGCCCGCCCCCTCTCCTCTGCTGACAGGCAGGAGAGAGAAGGCGTGCACACAGTGCCTTCTCTCTCCTGCACACGTCAGACATATTTTAATACGTCTGATATGTACATGATAGGAAGTCCCTCGGGTGGCCGTCTGAGTGACGGCCACTGGAGGTATTCCTATCAATCAATGAAAATCCAGTGTTTACATTAGATTACCTGCAGGGAGCTATAGATTTCACCTGAACAACTACATTAAGCTGTAATTGTTCAGGTGACTATAGTGTTCCTTTAAATGAAACTGCCTTACTGTAAGAGTAGATGGTGAACACGAATCAAAAAACAGAATATTTATCGGAGGCTGGTATTAAAAGCTCTTACTGCTCCAACTACAGGCCAACTGGCATTCCACTTATATTACTAAAGATATATATTTTTTAAGATCAATATGGTCTGCATTAAAACAGACCAGCAATTATTTCTTGAAATCATTTTACATAATACTAAACCCACTGTTTCAAGGCTTTATGAGCCCAGACAACACAGATCAGCTGACACAAAGCAGATGGGCAGTACTAGAAAAGTGCTGCTCTGTAGCATTTATATGCTGCATTAGTAAGTTAAAGGATCACTCCATTGACTTTAAAAAAAATATTTAGTAGATATATCCACAAAAAACATGCCCGTATTCGTTTCCGTATGTTTTCTTTGGTGTATATGGGAAAAAAAACTGCTTGCAAAAGCAACAGACTTGCTGTCTACAGCCTTAGCAAGCCCTACCCTATTTCAGTCTATGCAAAGGAATTCACCAACCTGAAGCTTCTTATTGAGAAACCTCTGTAAGTAAGCTATAAGCAATCACAGCTTTTCTACACTTCTTGAGTTGTAGTAAAGTTCATTGGGAATAGGGGAAGACAGGTGTGCTCCAGCATAGCACCTGCCACTTCTGTTAGCATTGTGGAGCTAAGGGAAGTGGAAGAAAACCTCCCTGGATTGTTGAGTGCCAGCCAGGCATGTGTTTCTGTCCCAAATTCTACAGAAATTGTCACTTTTAAACAGTCACATATGCAAGAGGTTGCAAAAACAAAGTACATAAGAAAGCTGAAGGGCTTTATGTGTCTGGAGTTTTTTTTTTTAGTGGCATTGTCATCCCATCCCACATCCCTCCAAAATGAGTATTTCATAAAGATAACATCTTTATGAAATTCTATGATTGACTATGTTGGGATTTCAGTAGGAACTATTTTTTTTTTTTTAAAGTATTTTTCCCTACACCTGACAATGCTTGACACAAGGCCAGGCTACTGCCGAGAAGTCTTGTAATTTCACCCAGCAGTCATTAGTGACGGCTGTAGAGAAATTAAGCTCCCGTGGTCTCCTCCATAGACGATAATGCTGCACAGCACTGACGTTAGCTCCTGGAAGCTTAAGAAGAGTGGCAGGAAGAAGATGGCGGCTCCCACAAGGAGCTGGTTTAGGTAAGTCTCACCTTTCCCTGCCCCCGAACTCCAATTGCCAATGTCACCATTAGGGGTCCTTGCAATTATGCAAAAAACCTAGATGATGACAGAGACACAAACTAAATCTGTTTGAATCCTCTTTGTATGACCGAGTGGTAGTTGACAAGGAATGTGGCACACCTACTGCATTATGTTACACAACATTTTCTAGCAGTTAAGTAATCTCATGGTTTGACCAACCTTCATTAGAACACTAGTATTTAAAGTTCTTGTGTCATTAGAAAAAAAAAATCATTGTTTTGGTGCAACTGAAAATATCTTTCTTTGCTGTTTTATTGTTTATTAGGGTGGCACTTTTCCTCTCTGGGTGTTGCACTGACAGATTCTGCATTGTCCTTTGTGATTGGTTTTTGTTTATTTACTTTGACAGATATATGGTCACATGCTCTCAACACAGCAGATTACTCAGCCTGATGTTCAGGCTATATTGCTTATATATTTTTTTTTTTTTTTACTTTTTTCAAACTGGAAAACCTTTTTTCTGGACGAGGAAAAAAAACCCAGCCCTGGCTATGCGTCCATGCACATTCACATGCAAGATGTCCCAAAATAAATAAATAAATGATCATCTATGCATCATCCCTACGGCAAGCACAATATAAACACACTGAAAAGGGCTAACCTCTGAGCGAGCAGAGCTGACATTGAGGTCACGAGCATGCACAGTGTGAAGCCAGCCTCTACCTCCGTCGCTTCCTATCTACGTCACGACCTTGCTGGAATGCTGCGCCGAGGCTTCAGAAGCCGCTGTGCGCAGGCGTGAAATGTTCCCGCCGTTCGCTCGTGCCAGCAGTTTTGCTGCTTGGATAGGTCAGCTCAACATTCCAGGAAAAGAACTCTTCAATGGTTGAGCTTATAAGGAGGGGGAGGGGTTGTAGTATCGATTGAAAGCAGGAGTGATGATATTTCACTTGATGTGTTTGCATGTTAAAAAGAGAAGACAAAAGACTTTGACCGAGTATTTATAAAAAAAAAATAAAAAAAATATGTACTAGATTGACCTGAGTGAATCAGCTTTGTTCAGATAGAATGTAGAATCCTGGAGGTATTACTCTGTTTAAAGTCTCACCATTTGACTCCCATTAATATTGATTGGCGCTGTCTGCTAAAAAAAAAAATTCAACAGTAAGAAAATTAATTTACAGGGAACACAAGACGCATTTTGGGGGGAAGGCGGTTGTCACCAGAATAACTACAACTTATTGTGTTTGTTTTGGTGAGTATAATCATTTTGCCTTTTGCAGTAATCACTATTTTTTTAGAGAAAATGCAATGTTTACATTACAGTCCAGGGATAACAACACTGGCCTCTCCTCATATGGCTGCTAGAGGTGCTTTCTGGGCACAGTGTGCAGTACTGCCATTCAGTGTTTGTACCCTCTGCATGGAGTCAATAAACATTCCTCATAGAGTTGCACTGATTCAATGCATCTATATGAGATGGTGTTTGGCCAGGGTTGTATTTGGTTGTGCTGACTCTGCCCCTGATCTGCTTCCTTGACAAGCTCAGCCAATCCAATGAAACACCTCTTCTGACGATGTCAGCCAAGCAGGCAGATCAGGGGTAGAGCCAGCAGCAGCAGACTGGAGTAAAGATAAAATTATACTATAAAGGAGGGGCCGGGGGGGGGTTTCAGATGGTGTTTTTAACACTGTAGGGTCAGGAATACATGTTCATTTTCCTGACATTATATTGTTTCTTTAAGGGTGTGAATTAGGGTTGGCAACTTTCTTGGGAAGAAAATACCGGTCATGTTAATTTGCATGATTAAATATGTATGTGTGTTGTCACTGGACACAATGTCACGGATATTGCGTAACATTTGGAAAAGGAAAGCTCCCTAAATTGCTAAAATACTAATTACAATGTGTACTATGTCTGACTGTGTGTGTAGCATTGTGGATGTGTAAGATACATTTTGCCACCCTCTCTTCCCCCCCCCAAATTGCATCTTTACCTATGTGTCACGTAACTCTCTCTTTGAATCTCTTGTCTTCTTTAGCTATTTTCGTATTCCTTATCCCATCTTTTGAATGTCTTACCCCCCACATAATCATACAATCTACACATACAGGTACACTGTCATACAGACATACAGTCATACAGAGACACAAATACACTGTCATACAGACACATACAGATATACAGTGACATACAGACATAGGGTTACAGATCCTATCCTACAGACATACAGTCATAGCGTGACATACTGACACAGTCATACAGTGACAGACAGACAGTTATACAGAGACTGCAATGCCCTACACAAACATACAGTAATACAGCGATATACAGACATCTAGAGACAGTCGTACACAGACATACAGTGACGTACAGACATAGTCATAAACATACAGACATACAGACACTGTCATACAGAGACATACATATTCAGGCATAGAGACACAGACATACAGACACTGTCATAAACAGACATTAAGACTCAGGCATACAGTCATATATGCAGTCACAATTGAGATATAGAAATAAATGTTGCTGTATATTTCTATTATTTCTTATGCCCCTAAGTGTTCCCATCTTCATCACTGAGAAGGTCTACTCTCTCCCCATAAACCTTACTCAGGTGTCTATTTCTCTGTGACAATTCGTGGAGGGGGGGCAGGGGTGAATATTGCAGACCTGTAAAACGCTGCTCTGCCTGTTAACCACTTCAGTGCTGGGAAAGCAGGATGCAGTCACAGAACACTCAGAGCTGCACTCCTCATTAAGTGTGAGGAGAGGAAGCAGCAGGAAGGAGGCAGACCTAAACATCGATGGAGAGGATCTCAAAGTTTTGCAAGTATCGTATTTTTTGCTCTGTAAGACGCACCTGACCATAAGATGCACCTAGTTTTTAGAGTTGGAAAACAAGAAGAAAAAAAAAGTGTTCCTTAACACCCACTCCCCTCCTCTATCCCATAGTGTTCTCCCCTCCCCTGTCCCATAGTGTTCCTTACCACCCACTCCCCTGCCCGTCGCATAGTGTTCTTATCCCCTGTCCCTTAGTGTTCCTTACCACCCACTCCCCTCCCCTGTCCCATAGTGTTCTTCCACCCACCCCCTGTCCCATAGTGTTTATCACCCCTCCACCTGTCCTTTAGTGCCCCTCTCCCCCCCTTGGTCCCCGGTAGGTATCCTACCTTTATGTAGGACTCTCCCACCATTTAGGTGCTTATAAAAGACTCCTTTTTAAATGTAATGAGATAAAAGGAGGCGATAGAAAGGAACAGTAAGAACGTCCAGAAGAAAGAACTGGAAGGGAGTTCAACACTTTTTTTAAAGGAGATGCAAGACTGGACAAGAGAATCCACTTATATTTATATTAATTAAAGATTTGTTTACCTTCCCTCCCCACCCCAACATAAAATCTCACACACCACTCATGATGCCAACAGGGTAATATTGAATCCCTGATGGCCAGACTTGTCAAACCAAGAGGACCAACTTAATCATCAACTTGAGCTTGCGTCCCTTAGTGCCCCTCTCTCTTCCTCCCCTTGGTCCCCGGTAGGTCTCCTACCTGTATGTAGCGTGCCCGAGCGGAGCAGTGTGCACAGGAAACAGTTTCCTGTTCTCGGCCGGACTGAAAGGAAGTGAGCACTGAGTGCTCACTTCCTTTCAGTCCGGCCGGGTACAGGAAACAATCTCCTGTACCGCGGTGCGCACTGCTCCGCTCGGCCACGCTACATAAACAGTGCTGCAGGGGAATTAACTCCAACAGCACAGAGAAATAACAGTGCGCATGCGCGGGGAAAAAACAAGGAGGGAGCCGGCAGCGCTATCAGCTTTCTCCTTGTAATAATTATTAATTTACAAGGGATGCCGTGAGTAGGGGCATGTCACCTAAACAAATTTAAAACTACTAGTGACTGGGCAACTAATGTTGCACAATCACTAGTTCAATAAGGGGGAACCTGGCACAAGTTAAAACCTCCCACCCCTACTAGGGGCATGTCGCCTACTGCTCGCTGTAATTTAAAATTGGATATAAAAATCTGTATTTTACATAGAAGTGATAGAGAGCTACGGTAACATGTAACCAAAAGTTATAGTAAAAACTATAACAATGTTGCAGTATGAAAAAGTAGCTATTTAGTTCTAAATAGCTACTTTTACACGTACTCGTACCATACTCTTTATACTTCTATAAAGATAGATATCTTTATATCCAGTTTTAAGCTGTCATAAAACTAAATATAAATCAGTATGGTGGTCACTATGACCCCCATATTGATAAAAGGTGGGTTTAATCCTCCCGCACGCCCCTACTTGCAGCATGCTGCGAGTATGTGCATGTCGCCTAAACAGTGAGCAGCCAAATTAAAGGGGAGGCCTAATGTCCCCCCTGGTCCCCACCCATGAGCGGCAGTTGGGGACCTTAATGAAATAAATGATGGGGGGACCTAATGTCCCCCCCAGGTCCCCACCCATGACCGGCGGGTGGGGACCACAAATAAAGTGACTAGGTGTAGCGGTACTTACCGATCGTGGGTTAGTTTGTGCGAATGACCACAAGGGAGTGAGTGTTGGGTGAATTCGGGAGAGGGAAGGTGCCGAACCTGGGGCACAGAGGATAAGTCTCTGCGGGAGGTCGGGCAGGGGTGGGGGCGGGGGGGGCAGTAGGTCCCCCCCCCTCATTATCTTCATGGCCCCCATCCGCCGCCCAGGGGTGGGGGCGGGGGGGGCAGTAGGTCCCCCCCCCATTCTCATTATGGCCCCCACCCGCCGCCCAGGGGTGGGGGGAGTTCTGCCCCCCCCTCATTCTCACTGTTTAGGGGTGGGGGCCAATAGTTGTTTTTTTTTTGTTTGTTTTTTACAGTGAGCAGCCACAGGCTGCTCACTGTTTAGTGGACATGCCCCTACACGCCGTATAGCGAGTAGGGGCATTTGGGAGATTTTTATCTCCCTTGTGCTATTATGGGGGTCATATTGACCCCCATAGAGTGAGAGGGGGACCTGGGGGGGCTTATGAAGTGGTGGGGAGCACTGCTCCCTGCCGCTTCTATAGTTACATATTACAAGGAGGGAGCTGCATGCCGGTAGCTCCCTCCTTGTAATAAACTGAACGAACAAACAAACAATGATACATTGTGTTTGTTTGTTTGTTCGGCTGATATTTCTATTCACTCATTCGTCTGTCTGATGAATGAATGAATAGATGAAATTCCCGTTCGCATGTCCAGGTGTTTCACTGGGCATGTGCGGGGATCTCACAGTCTGTCTAGTGTGGGCTGATGACGTGTCCCTGAGGGACTTCACCTACCCACACAAAGATGGCTGCGCCCTGAATATAGATCGGGGCAGAAAATAAGGATTACAAAATAGGTAATGCTGGGGGTTTAGGGGCATTTGGGGGTGACTAGTGAGTCAATTGGATGTAGTGGAGGCGGGAGAGGGGTTAAAAAAAAAAACAGAATTCGGCATGACAGTGCCGCTTTAAATAGACTTCCGAGGCAGTCACATGACTCGGCGCGCAAATATAATGTCACAGGTTAAAGGGGAAGGCCCAAATACCTTCCACTTGTGTCATAATTAATTCCAATCAAAAGTTAATCAATCAGAAGCCTCCTAAGCATATTTAAACCTACCTCTTCCGTGTCTTGTTGCCCAATTGTGGTCTTTTGATAGCCCAATAGCGCGTATACTCTGTCTATTTCTCTGATTGTCTTTTTTACCAAAATACTGGCTTGTCTGTCCGTTTATCCTGATTTCTCTGACCCTTGACCTCAGCTTGTCTTATCCATTATTCTGTCTCTCTGGTTCCCTCTGACTTTGGCTCAGTGGCGGATCCAGAGCCTGATCTCGGGAGGGGCACTTGTAGATTATTTAAATAAATAATCCAGACACAATAACCACTACAGCTCAGTGTAATGTATGTGTATGGGGGGCAGTGTATGTGTGTTGGAGCAGTGTGTGTATGGGGACAGTGTATGTGTGTGTATGGGGGCAGTGTGTGTGTATAGGGGCCGTGTGTGTTCGGGGCAATGTGTGTATGGGGACAGTGTGTGTTTGGGAGCAGTGTGTGTGTATGGAGGGCAGTATGTGGTTATGGTGCAAATAGTGCCAGGACCCCCTCCCAAAGTAAGTAGTCTAACCATTTAAGAACAGTTTAAAAACTTACCTGAGGTCTGCTGGGAAATTGGGCTATAGTAGGGCATAGGAGCAGTGGTGTGTGTGAGTGGTGTAATGTGTGAGGGGTGCAGTGTGTGTGTGTGTGTGTGTGTGAGGGGGACAGTGTGTGAGGAGTGTGTGTGTGTGAAGGTTGCAGTGTGTGAGTCAGGCCTGCAGTGTATGTCAGGGGTGCAATGTGTGTGTGTTGGTGGGCAGTGTATGTGTGGGTCAGTGTGTGTGTGTGTGTGTGATGATTGCAGTGTATGTGTAGGGCAATGTGTGTATGGGGGGCAGTGTATGTGTATGGGGGCAGTGTATGTGTGAGCAGTGTGTGTGTATGGGAGCAGTGTGAGTGTGTGTACGGGGGCAGTGTATGTGTATGGGGACAGTGGAGGTATGGGGGAAGTATGTGTGGGGGGCAGTGTGTGTATGGGAGCAGTGTGTGTGTGGGGCAGTGTTTGTGTATAGGGGGCAGTGTATGTGTGTGGGGGGGTAATGTGTGTGTGCGTAGGGTGTGTGATAAGAAGGATAGGGGGGCTTTTTTTATAATGTGTTGTTTTTACAAATTTAATTAAAACAAATATACATTATGTCGATCCCTGGTGGCCCAGTGGGGAATCCCTGGTGGTCCCAGTGGTGAGAGTGAACTTTAGCCCGCACCTCTAAGACTGGAGTTCACTCTCGCGAGAACCGGAGCATTGCCGTGGTAACTGCGGCAACGCTCCATGCTCACGAGAGAAGGACCCGGAGGAGCTGCAGGCTGAACTCCTGGGTCCTCTCTCCCTTCCTCCCCTGCCGGCTGCCAGCATGGTGCCTGCGGACTGGGGAGGGAGAGCACTGATCTCCCCTCCGGTCAATGAAGGCACGTTGCAGGGCCAGGGCCTGCATGTGCTGGCAGGGGAGAGGGAGAGCCCCGGTTTTCTCAGGGAAGGGCAACGGGGCAATTGGATCCGCCACTGCTTTGGCTTGTATTCTGACTACTTTCTGTGTGCACAGTCCGGCCACTCTGTGTCTGTGTTCTGTCAGTGTGTCTGAAATGGCAGTATTTACATTAAAAAGCCTACAGGGACAGGCTATAGATACCAGAACAACATTAAGCTGTAATTGTTCCGGTGACTATAGAGTCAGCGCTATACCACTAGTCTTCTTTGTCTCATAAAGAAATGTTATGGAATTCAACTTTTATCATAAGAACTATGCTAGTTGGTTAATTGTGAAAGTATACCTTAACTGGCAAATTTATGTTAGCCATATGTGTATAGACAATTGCACGTTCACATTTAGCAGTATATTTTATTTATTATATTGTCATATATCATAGCTATTTAGCAGTCACTAAAACAAATTAGGATTTGTTTTTACCTTGCTGTTTAAATAAATTGACCAAAATAAAAAGACAAAATGTTTTTCCTGTGGCAATAAGAAA
This sequence comes from Pelobates cultripes, assembly GCA_933207985.1. Lineage (NCBI taxonomy): Eukaryota > Metazoa > Chordata > Amphibia > Anura > Pelobatidae > Pelobates > Pelobates cultripes. The sequence continues at coordinate 43,313,148 of OW240921.1, forward strand.
TACAGTATATGGTATGCATGTTCCACTTCAGCAAGTTACAAGTTCTCAAGAAAACAATGAGTTCTGCATATTGTCAAGCCATCATATTTATTCCCATAAGATTTGACCTAATGTTTGGTTATTTTGGAATAATCACATTCCCTTGAGTTGCTACTATGCACTTGCATTCACATTTGCTTGTTGTACTAAATAATTTAAGCAAATGACTGCAGTCAGTGGATCTGCTTTATTATGATATAGCTAAGACTAAAGCTGTGAGGTTGAGAATTTTGCAGTTGCCTGCACAGAATATTGGACACAAAACACTTCAGATAACAATGAAAAATGTTATAAGCACTTTAAACTGAGTTATTGTATTGTTGTGATCTTTTTATGATTTTATTTGGATTCCTTATAATTAGACTACTTTTTAATCAATATTTATGACCAATTATTGTTATAAGTATATCTTAGCTTGCTTATCTGCAAATTGTGATATCAGCAGCCAGCAATAAGGTGAAAGTTAAACTATGCCATTTTAAGGACTGGTTACATCTTGTATCCTGTAATTGCTATCCCATAATTTCTTCTTAAAGACTCCTAAAGCACTTCAGCTTACTAAAATGCTTTTATTTTCATTCTGCAAAAAAGTGCAGATTTCAAAAGAAATGGACACTTTAGAAATAAATCTGGTTTATCCCTTAGCTTTCAAGCACTCAAGGATCCTGTTACTTCCTGGTTTTGTTAGCTCAGTGAAGCTAAACTCAAAAGGCAGCAATTGCCCAGAGCACCTGCCTTGCAATGACATCTCTAGAGTTGCATTGAGAAGGTTGTGATTGGACAGTCACAGAAAGTCTGGGCAGGCTTATAAGGGTAGGTTTTACAGGCTGCATTTTACCATTTTCAAAAGTAGGCATCCCAGCGTATTCCAAATGGGGGTGGCAGCATATAATTACAGCATTCAAGTCCAGCAGTGGTATTTGCATGCAAAGTCAGCTAACATCGTAATTTCTATCACCACAGTAGCATACATTTTATTTACAGTTCGTTCAGGGCCGCCATCAGAAATTTTGGAGCCCCTAACACTGCTCAACGTCTGGGCCCCCAGGGACCCGCCTCCAAGCCTGCCCTCAAACCCCACCCACAGAAATACACAAACACACACACTGATACAAAAAGGACACAGATACACATGCACACACAAAGATACACACATACAGACACACAGACATACATAGTGACATACAGACACATACTAACATATACAGACACACACACGCATAAGAACATACATACATACTGACAGACATACAAACATAATGACATAAGTACATAATGACATACATACAGATAGATACATACATGCATACAGATACATACATACATACATACACATACTGACATACATGCAGATACATACTGACATACACACATAGCTAATTTTTATAACTTTTTTTGCAGGAGAGTGGCTGAGGCTGATGGGAGTTGTCATGGCTCTTCTGTCCTCGCGGCCTGTCTCTCTCCCCTCCCGGGCGGAGGGAGCTGGGAGGAAGTAACAAGCCATCACTTCCTCCCAGCACTACTTTGTGACTGCAATTTTTTAAAGGGGCCTGATCGCGCTATTGCACGGCCGCAGCACTGACCAGGAGATATAAATGCTTATCAGCATGCGGGCCCCAGTGAAGCTGCACCGGCGGCAGTTCCACCGCTACACGTGGTTGTCACCCCCTGATGGCGGCCCTGCATACATACATACATACAGACACAGACATACTGACATACATAGATACGTACGTACAGATAGATACATACATACATACTGACATACACACACACAAACAGACAGACATACTGACATACATACACATACATACATACTGAAATACATACACACACATACATACATGCTGACATATACACAGACATATTGACATACATACAGATACATACTGACATACATGCACATACACCTTGTTCCAAATTATTATGCAAATTATATTTTTCTCATTTACCTAAATAATTGATGTAAATAACAGTCAGCATAATTCTCATGTTATCAACTATTAAGAGTACAATTCAAATTTTATTAAACAAACCTCCTAATGATAACAGTATTTTTTTTAAACATAAAAAACTTACAATGCATTGTTCCAAATTATTATGCACAGTAAGTTTCAAAACACTTTATAGATTGTAAAGAACTGAAAATTGTCATTTGTTGTGTTTACTGAAATCAAAAGCTATTTCAATCAAACTTATAACAACATTTTAACTTTTTTATCATTTTAACAGGTCATGTTACATTTTAACATAGGACCCCTTATTTGAATGCAGCTTCACAAGTCTTGCATCCATTGAACTTGTGAGTTTTTGGACAGTTTCTGCTTAAATTTGTTTGCAAGATGTCAGAATAGCTTCCCAGAGCTGCTGTTTGGATGTAAACTGCCTCCAACCCTCATAGATCTTTTGCTTGAGGATGCTCCAAAGGTTCTCAATAGGATTGAGGTCAGGGGAGGATGGAGGCCACACAATGACTTTCTCTCCTTTTATCTCCATAGCAGCCATTGATGCAGAGGTATTCTTTGCAGCATGAGATATTGCATTGTCATGCATGAAGATGATTTTATTATGGAAAGCATAGTTCTTCCTTCTGTACCAGGGAAGAAAGTGGTCAGTCAGAAACTCCACATACTTTGCAGAGGTCATCTTTACACCTTCAGGGACCCTAAAGACCAGCTCTCTTCCCATGATTCCGGCCCAAAACATGACTCCGCCACCGCCTTGCTGACGTCGCAGCCTGGTTGGAACAGGGTGGCCGGCCACCAACCATCCACTACTCCATCCATCTGGATCATCCAGGGTTGCACGGCACTCATCAGTGAACAGGACTGTTTGAAAATTAGTCTTTATGTATTTTTCTGCCCAATGCAGCCATTTCTGCTTGTGAGCATTGGTTAGTGGTGGCCGAATAGAAGGTTTATGCACAGTTGCAAGACTCTGGAGGACTCTACACCTTGATGTCCGGCAGACTCCAGAGGCACCAGCAGCTTCAAATATCTGTTTGCTGCTATTTTAGCAGCCGTTCTCTTGATCCGATGCATGGATCTGGCAGAAATCTTCCTCAATGTGCCTTTATCTGCACAAACCCGTCTGTGCTCTGAATCAGCCACAAACCTCTTAATAGTGCGATGATCACGCTTAAGTTTTTGTGAAATATCTAATGTTTTCATACCTCGTCCAAGGCATTGAAAGATTTCACCCTTTTCGGCAGCAGAGAGATCCTTTTTCTTCCCCATATTGCATGAAAATGGTGCTCTGCTTACTAATGTGGAACACCCTCCTTAAGTAGTTTTTCCTTTGTGGCAAACCTAGCCACTTTAGGTCATATTGCAGAACATTTAAAGGTTGACTGGAAAAGCTGTGTTAACCTGGTATAAAAATGTATTTGTGTGTTTTATAATAGAGAGCATGCATAGGCTAACAGCCGAAAGCTGTTAGCATTCCTATGGTAGTTTCACGAACAGTGACTTTATACACTGTGCGTGAAACGAATAAAGTACCGAATGGGAGCCAACACACAGAGGGTCGTGTGGCTCCCATTAACCGATTGCAACATTGTAGCAATCGGCGGAAAAGTGCTTTCCTAGGTGGCCGTCGTTCGGCTACCGATCACGCGGCGGTCGGCCATCTTTGATCCTTTGTTATACCAGCGGTGTTTGGTCGTCGAGCGCCTGGAACTAAAATTGGCTACTCGACGGCGCGAACACCGCTGGACTTCCAGGCTATTCGGGAGCACCGGTCCTTCGGTACTTTATTCCCACATATGTGTTCGGTACTTTTAAGGCGAATAGAAAATAATGTGTGTTTCGTACGTAGTTCGGTTATTTAAGCTGTGATCTGAGCGGTACTTTCACAAAGTGTGCGCTCAGACCCCAGCTATCTACTGAATGGTCATTCAGTAGAATCATATGTATAATATTGACGTTATGTGAAAAGTCTGTTCTGCTGTACGGAGGGATAATCCACTTAACAGGATATTCTAATGGGAGTATCCCTCCCGTACAGCAGTGCATGGTGGGAGAAATGCCCTGTATTTTCAGTTCCCCATGTAGTCCACTACTGTATAACCCCTGTGAAGTGGCTAAGGAAACCCCATTGCATGGGGAATCACATAAATACTGGAGCTGTGAATAAAAGTGTCAGTTGACTCCCAGAACTGTGTTTCATCTGGTTACTGGGGGATTTGGGATATTGCCTTCATTTTCAGCACTTTACTTGGATCACTTTCTGTACCAGAGGAGATATTGGGATGTAACATTGCAGCTCCGCTACATCCTTAAATTGGGCTCACCTGGCAATCTAATTATCACAGGTGTCCAAGATTGTTTTCAGTGATCAAAAGAGCCCTGAGACACAATGCCATCCATGATTTAAACTGAAAAACAAAATATTAAATCTTTGTGACACTTAAATAGAATTTGCATAATAATTTGGAACAGGGTGTACAGATATACATACTGACATACACACACACATAGCTAATTTTTCTTACCTTTTTTTGCAGGAGGATGGCTGGGGCTGATGGGAGTCGATGTGGCTCTTCTGTCCTCGCGGCCTGTCTCTCTCCCCTCCCGCGTCGAGTGAGCTGGGAGGAAGTGACCGGCCGTCACTTCCTCCCAGCACTACTTTGGGGCTGCATTTTTTTAAGGGGGCCCGGTCGCGCTATTGCACGCCCGCCGCGCTGACCAGCATGCGGCAGCAGTTCCATTGCTAAACATGGGGCCTGGGGCCCCCCAGGGCTGCCAGGCCCATGACAACCGTCATGGTTGTCACCCCCTGATGGCGACCCTGAGTTAATTTAAAATTGATCTAACGCTCGCAATATTATTTCGAATAGTAGTTGGATCATTTATATTGAACAAATACCTGAAGAGGTTGTGATGGCTAATTTGCATTAGAGTCCTTTGTCTCGCTTCTGCTCAGAGTGTTACTCATCAAGAGGACCATGCATACCTTCATAGTAGTCATGAAATACAGTAGTATGAGATAGATATTTAAGTACTACCTAGGGCTCCATCACCCGATCTCTATGTGACCCACAAGTGCCATGTGTCCGCTACCACTTTGGATGGTAGAGATATTTGTAGGCATTGTCACTCATATGAGCTCTGCTTATCTAGCAGTATCATAGCGGTATGGTCTTAGACTACATGCATAATTAGTTTTCTGTTGTGGGTCGTCATTGTGTTTGGGAGGCTTAGTATTAGGTAGGTCTGGGGTGAAAATGTTAAGTTGAATCCTAGTTTCTCTGAGAGGGATTAGTGAAGTGCTCAACAAAAGATCTGAAGGGTCTGACAGTGCCACCACACGTGTAGTGTGGTGCCCTCTTCTATCTCACATTTCCAACATATGGAAGCTGTATGAGGGAAAATCTTGTGAAGCCTAATCGGTACCATATACCAACGATACAATGTTTTGTACTGCTGTTCCGCCAACATTGATGACTTCAGGAGTGTCACGTTGAGGTTAATTGTTGATTCCCATTGTTTTTGGGATAGGGTATAATTCAGGTCCATGTGCCATTGTTGTGCAGGGGTGGAATCTGAGAGTCTTGTGTATTCAAGCACCAATTGGTAACACATGGAGATCGGTTTACATTTAGGAGTCAGTTTTTTATTTATACAAAGTTGTTTCCATTTAGTGATTGTAACCATCGATACCTTGTGTCTGTCGTTTAAATTATGTTGTAATGTAAGACTTCAGTTGTATGTAGGAATAGTGTGAGGTACGGGGAAGGCTGTACCTAGTTTCCAATGTCTCAAAGTCTAGAAGCGTGTCCAAATGGAATAGCTAGTATAGGTGCCTGAGTAACACCTCTTGCCATGGTTTGGTGTTAAAGTTTGGGATACAATATGGGAACACAGTAAGTGGGGTGGCTAAAGCCAGTGATGCTCCATTAATCAGTTTAGGTCTAAGCTTATCCCAGGTGTGGAGTGACAGGCCTATAGTTGGAGGAGCAGCAGGGACAACTGGGCAAGAGTGTTTTGGTAACCATAGCAGTGTTGGGATGTCATGGGGAACTAAGCAGCGCCATTCTAAGCTGACCTATTGAAGTGCAAGAGAGTCAAGTATATGTGTAATGGCTGCGGCTAGTATCGAGGTCTGATAGTATGCCTGAATTTCGGGGACCGCCAATCCACAATGGGTCTTAGGTGCGCGCAACATTTTTTTTAGCTACTTTCGGTTTCCCTCCTGCCCATATAAATTTGTTTAATTCTGTCTGAATTGTTTTAAAATAGGATAGTGGGAGTGGGATGGATGGGCAGATTGAGAAAGATATACTGCAGCCTGGGCAAAATAGACATCTTGAAGGCGGCTATCATCTCTGTCCATGAAAGAAACTGCGGAGTCCATCTCTGCAACAGCCATCTACACTTATTCCATGTCTTTATATAGTTTGCTGGAAATAAGTCTGCAGCATTTTTAGTTCAGGTAATGCCTAAATATTTAATGTTGGACATTGCCATTCAAAGGTATCCGACTGGCGGAGGGAGCAAATGGTATACTTTTTGAGATGTTTAGCCAGTTTATCACAAATGCAGGCCCCAACATTGTTATCCTTCCCTTGACAAAATCAAAAATGCCCAAGTATAGCCTGTAATGGATTCACATAACTTATAGAATTTTATGCCATATAATGACCGATTCAATGAGATATAGTGTTTTAAAAGCTGTTTACCTTTAAATTTCATAAGGGATTCGTCAATACAAAATGTTTTTGTCTGGGACAGGAGTTAGATAATGGACAGGATTTTCTACAGCCTGTCAAACAATGGCTCGTTATTAGGAGGGCAATGTGCATTATCGTTAAAATGGAAGAATCCCAGCATTTGCTCATAGCGATCCCTCTTTATAACCCCTGGGAAAAGAGGGGAAGCCAGAATGGGGTGCTTGTGCCAGTAGAAACCAATACTTGGCTTTTATAAAATACCCATTACTAGAGTTAGTGCCCCCCAAAATTTCATTTCTGCGACATCAGTAGAGTGCCACATGTGTATACTACTGTAACGTGCGTTGATTTGCTTAAAGAACCACTCTAGGCACCCAGACCACTTCAGCTTAATGAAGTGGTCTGGGTGCCAGGTCCTTCTAGGGTTAACCCATTTTTTCATAAACATAGGAGTTTCAGAGAAACTGCTATGTTTATCAATGGGTTAAGCCTTCCCCCTAATCCTCTAGTGGCTGTCTCATTGACAGCCACTAGAGGCGCTTGCGTGCTTCTCACTGTGATTTTCATTGTAAATGCTTTCCTATGCGACGGGCTGAATGCGCGCGCAGCTCTTGCCGCGCATGCGCATTCAGTCCAGGAGGAGGAACGGAGGCGGAGAGCTCCCCGCCCAGCGCTGGAAAAAGGTAAGTTTTTACCCCTTTCCCCATTCCAGAGCCAGGCGGGAGGGGGTCCCTAAGGGTGGGGGCACCCTCGGGGCACTATAGTGCCAGGAAAACGAGTATGTTTTCCTGGCACTATAGTGGTCCTTTAACCATCAGCTTAAATATGTTGTCTGACATAAAGAGGCTAAAATAATTCACTGGTTCACAAACATCTACTGTTGATGTGATGCCATGTGTAGCCGTGGATGGAGTTTTTTCTGGGGCAGCCAAGTGCTACCCAGTTTTCCTCTGGCACTGAGGGCTGTCTTAAGCGCCTTCTTGTAGGTGGTGGTGGACACCATCACCAGAGGACTCACTTAATACAATGTTACAAATCATTGGCTGTCACTGCGATCACATGCTGTAGATCACCTTCATTGACTGGATTGCCATGCTGACCTCCAGACAGCGATTGTCAGCATGGGAAGGGAGGGAGAACGCAGGTAGGGCTAAACTTTGTTTAAGCTCGCCCCCTGCAGGACGACATTCCACGTCCTAACAGCGTTAATAGGTTATATATTTTTATTTCCTTCACAAAAGGGTCTATATGTGGTACGAGCTGTCATTAATGTATTTAAAGGGACACGCCAGTCACGTAAAGCACTTCAGCTTGCTTAGGTGCTTTAAGTGTGAAGAGTGTGTCCTGTTTTTTTCATTTTTACAAAAAGTGCAGAATTCAACAGAATTTGGTGGGTTTTTTTTAATAACTTTGTAATACCTCTCTGGCTGTCAATCAGACAACTGGTCCAGTTACTTCCTGGTTTAGCTCACTGAGGCTAAACTCAAGAGGCAGGCAGTTCCTCAGAGCTTTGCAAACACTACTCATTGAGCTGCACTGGGAAGTCTGCTATTAGACAGCCACAGAAAGTCTAGACTGGAGAAAAAGGGAGGGCTTGCAAAGGCTTCAGACAAGAGATTTGCAGCTTTTTCCAAGCTGTTTTTAAATATATCCCCAATTAAAAAAATGTATAATTTAATGCATGCATGTTTTCATTGTGGGATATATCTGCTAAACAGTGATTGCAGCGATATTGCTATTTCTGGATAAATCACTAGAGAGGATTCACAGAAATAACAGTATGGAGGTCGAAAAAGGCAAGCTATTGTGGGAACAACAGCCTTGACTGTCATCCTCAGGCAGCCATGGGACCTCAATTACAAGATGTACACTCAACGCAATATCAGTGCATGCTGGAATCAGTTGTTAATTGGCTACTGCTGGACTTTCTCACAATATGGCAGTAAACCAGTAATCCCTGGTTGGCCCACGTCTATGCTAACCAATCTTACTGGGAGTCAATCACAGGTATTGTCCTACTTTGACTGTCAGTTAATGCATTTCATTACTGTGATTGGCTCCCAGGGCTCAACCTACTACAATCAATCTATTAAACTGATTAGTTAGGGTTAAGGTTACAATCAGGGTTAGTCTTAAAGGAGAGTTAGAAAAAGTGTCAAAGTGTCATTCTGATCAATATGATGACACATATACTGTCACCACTACTTTGTGCATCTTGACAAAGAGGCATGTAGAAAATGGGGGGGTGGGGCTTGGGACCAAAGCTGAATATACGCCATCTCTGTCGGCTTCCATCCTCTTTATACACAATCCACGAAAATCTCGTAACTTATCCACCATCTGGACAGACTCGGAACGAAAGCCGACCGGGGGCACCAAGAGGAGCAGCTAGATCCCTATCTTTCAACCCCCAAGATTCGAAATGGCTAAATGCAAGACCAGGGCCTATCTCCCGCTGGCCATTCACAGTCTGTAGACCCTCCTCGGAGGCACACGGGTGTACGACGACCCTGACACCGAGGGGGGATAATGCTTGGACCCCTGGTGACACCTCCATAGCAATTATTATTATTATGATATTTATAGAGCGCGGTCAAATTCCGCAGCACTTTACAATGGGTGGACGAACAGACATGTAGTTGTAACCAGACAAGTTGGACACACAGGAACAGAGGGGTTGAGGGCCCTGCTCAATGAGCTTACATGCTAGAGGGAGTGGGGTAAAATGACACAACAAGGTAAGGATAGTATTAGACTAATGACAGTTGCAGAAGAGGAATCAGTCAGGAGCTATTAACAGTTTAATTGATACGCTTTTATGAAGAAGTGGGTTTTTAACGATTTTTTGAAGGAGTGGAGACTGAGTGAGCATCTAACGGAGGAGGGAAGCAAGTTCCACAGGAACGGTGCAGCCCTCGAGAAATCTTGAAGGCGAGCATCAGAGGTGGGAGTACGGACAGAAGATAGACGTAAGTCTTCAGCAGATCGTAAGGGCCTAGACGGGACACACTTGTGTATAAGGGAGGATAGATAGGTGGGAGCAGCATTATGTAGAGATTTGAAAGCAAGAACCAGAATTTTAAATTGAGCTCTATATTTTATAGGAAGCCAATGTAGGGATTGACAGAAGGGTGAGGCATGGGAGGTGCGGGCGGACAGGAAGATGAGCCTTGCCGCCGCATTCATTATGGACTGTAACGGCGTTAGTTGGGAGCACGTAAGACCACTGAGAAGCGGATTACAGTAGTCAAGGCGAGAAAGGACAGTGGAATGGACCAACACCTTAGTCGCATCTGGCGTTAAGTAGGGGCGGATGCGCGCAATGTTTTTTAGATGGAAATGACAGGATTTGGCGATTGATTGAACATGAGACTTGAAGGAGAGGTCGGAGTCAAAGAGAACACCTAGGCAGCGAGTCTGCGTGGTGGAGCTGATGGTAGCACTGTTGACTTGGAGGGAGACAGACACAGGAGTAACAACACTTGAGGGAGGAAAGACCAGAATTTCAGTTTTGGTCAAGTTTAGTTTAAGGAAGTGGGCAGCCATCCAGTTAGAAACAGCAGAGAGGCAGTCAGAGACACTAGTCAAGAGGGACGGGAGAGATCAGGAGAGGACAGGTAGATTTGCGTGACGCGTCGCACGCAAAAGCTGCAGCCGGATTCATTAAATGAACAGCCGAATATCGGAGTGTTACTACAGCGTCAAGCACCAACCAAGATGGCCGCTACAGAGGCTATAACCACTCCGATATGGCCTACACTGCAAGTACAATCGCAAACACAGCAGGGAGAGGGTGAGCACAACACCATGCACCAGCCGTCAGAGTAACAGGTGATAATACCCTTGCAACAAAGCAATGGATGCAAGAACTCCAGAACATGCTCCACGCTGATATTGGCACCCTGAAGGCGGAGGTTCGTCAGACCACCGAACTAGTGAGTAGGGTGGAGGGGGAAGTTCTCACACTAACCAGCGGGGTGTCCAAGTTCACGGACGAATTGCAAATACTGCAAGCAGCTCACCAAGCACTAGCGGTGCACATTTCCTTAGGAGACTGACTGCCTCCATCCTGCTCCCAACAGTAGTTTGAAAAATAAATCTAGATGGCATATGTTGCCTACCAGCAGGGCCCAACGCACCTTCAACAGAAGCCCGGGATGTCATTCTGCGCTGTGCCACAATACAAGATAAAAATAATATACTGATGGCAGTGAGAGGCAAGACCGCCCTGGCATTTGAAAATTCTCAATTGCTCTTCTTTCAGGACTTAAAACGAGCCACTCTTCTCTGGCGCAAGTCAATGTACCATCTTAAAAGCAGCCTGAGAGCAGCGGGAATACCCTAACGCAGGGGGACGCCATGGGTCCTACTGATCACTCATAATGGGGCCACCCACAGAGCTACATCAAAGGCAGACATACCTATTCTCCTCAGCTTCTTGGGACTTATTGACCTACCAGCGACCAACAAAAACACGAAAGGCTCATCCATGATCGGGAATCCAGCCACCACCGCAACGTTCACCCCACAAATTGCGCCCTGACTGAGACCGCACAATAGACTATCCACACCGGATGGGCCAGATAATATCATCTCAGCAAATTACTCTGCCATGACTTATGTTCTGATTTTTTTCATTATGTACTTGTTCTTGGGGCCCTTCTATACCCGTTCTTGACAAGTGCCCTGTCTGGATGTGGTACTGGCTGCGCAGAGCTAATTTAGCTTGAAGGAGTCGACATCGCCCTCCCCCACCCCCTGCTGCACCCTTGAATCAGCCAAGACCCATTATGAGCACACTGCTCACACTCTAAGTCCCTATAAAACAGCTGATCTGCAAATGAGGGATATGATACACTTAATATCAGAAAACTCATGCTGTAAATCCTAGTTACTTATGTTTCTGTTACAGTTTTCAAAGTGTACCAGCCCACGGCGGCTACACACATCATGGGCTCACGTAACGGCCTATAATGCCCTACTTAACTCCGCCACACGACCAACTGCCCTTGACAGATTAAGCACTAAGGTCTCAAGTGGCATACCTCTTGATTTTACCCTCCATTTTCATTTTTATTTTACTATTATTGCCGATTATTTTCAAATATTGCGAACTCAAAGACACCAAGGCTCAACCTCAAAGGAGGAATATCGCATGACAGTTTAAGTTATCTCAGGGCTGTGGGTGTAGCTGTGCGCGATGGCACTAATGACAGATCTTGTAACACATTCTGTTCATAAAATATAAAATGGGTGCAGTCGATCTACACAACTTATGTATAACCACCAAGCTTGCATACAGTTATGACGTTTCTTTAATATATGTCAAAGTACCTCATGATTTGTTAATGGACCTACAAAATAAAGAATATAAAAAAATAGAAAAGAAAATTAGGGCACTTCTTTAATGTGACCCTATAATCACCTCCCAAGTCTAGCAAAAAATCCACTTGGGTATTGCTGTACTTAGAGGCAATAACGGAATACGAATAAGGGATCTTCACAGGAATAGGAAATCACATATTTGAAAAAAAAAAATCACAAAAATAGTTAAATGAAAACTATCAAAATACTTTTACCTAAATATCCTGATGGGTGTGTTACATCGTTCTGTGTATTGATTTTGGATTCTCTCACCGCTATTAATGTTAAATTGTCAGCATGCCTTATCTGGCCAAGGTTTAGTTTTAAAACTGCAATTCACGGCTTGCCATGTTTGTCCTATAGCTTCCAAAAAGTTATTGAAACGCTAGACATATCAGGCATTTTCGCAAATGGAACTAATAAGTGAATCAATTTTAAATTATTTTTCAGTATTTTGTTCATAGCTAGTATTGTGGTAAGTATACATATTTCATATCAGAAAAAAGGCCTATCTGCCCTTTAAAAAACAGTATATACAGGCATACCCCACTTTTAAGTACACAATGGGACCAGAGCATGTATGTAAAACGAAAATGTACTTAAAGTGAAGCAATACTTCTTTTCACTTCCCAGTGCATGTACTGCATTGCAATAGTAATTTACAGGCATAAGTGATACTGCAACTACAGATTTCCAGTGATTTATTTAGTGATTTCCAGTGGGCTTTTATTCAGTTAAAACAAACAGTAAAAAAAAAATCTCATTCCAGATTGTACCATTTATCTTTAATGTTTTACTCATCTGACAACCTTAAACTTGGAGTAAAAGTAAAATAAACCTGCCCACTGGGCCATTTTCTGCCAATACAGTGCCAATTTGTATTTGTTAGAAGCTTAGTTGCACACTTTGTTTAGAAACACCTCTTCATCACTTTAAGCATTCATGGTTTAACTTTGAATCCTCAGAATTGTGGCTAATGCAGCAAAGCTGCTACGTCATAGCTATAGATAATGGCAGGGTAAACCCTTTCACTGGATGGCACCCAATTGCAGAATATGGACAATGTATGGGCAGAAAAATATATATATATATATTCAGCTAGGAATAGGCATTATACATTTGAGATGATTAACCTGTGCCATGTCAGAAGGTGTGAAAAGTTCTTGCCCCAATGACACTGAACTGAGCTGCTCCGGGCAAGAATAGAACCTTCCATTTCCTGTTCACTCGCAAACAGAAGAGGCGCGGGAATGTTTGTACTCGCGAGGCACCTTTAAGTGCACTCGCGGGTATGTCTGTACTCGCGGGTATGTCTGTACTCGCGAGTGTATGTAAAGTGAGTGTATGTAAAGCGGGGTATGCCTGTATTGTGTTTGGGTGCACTTAAATGGAAACTGTTAAATTACGGTGGAACAAACAAGAGAAAAAATCCCTCTGTTACGCAATGACTGCATCTGGAAAAAAATGATCAATCATAAAGGGGTTGTTCAGACATGTTTCTATATATTTAAATGCTCGAGCTTATTCATATAGGAGGGAGAAAAACACCCAAAAAGTACAAGGAAACTACAGTGGATACCTCCGAATGGTCCCTGTTGGGAGCTTTCAGGAGCTGCTTCTTCTCCCCCTTGCTGCCGCCTATGCCTCCTCCTCTTCTGTTGACCCTGCACGATTCTTTCTCCGAGTAGCTGGGAGGAAGTGACTGGATTCTACTTACTCCCAAGCAGTACACTGCCTGCTGATATTACATATTCATGCTGTTAAACATTTTTATTTTGCTTCCTTACGATATGCTTTCACGATGATGAGTGCAAATGCAAAGGAAAGTAAAAGAGAGGCCCCTCGTTGCAGGATAAAGAGATGTAGATTTCTACATTTAAATTTTGTTTTCACAACAAAGATATACAGATTTGTTAAATGTGTAGGGTTAAGTAAAAATCATATTAATAAGTGATGACAGTTATCTTTTAAAAACTTGTACAAATCTTATAAAACAACCTCTTCAGGCAGACAATCTATTAGACTCTTTACAAATCTATACACAATGTCTAGATGCATTTCTATCAACAACTATTAGCTTCATCACATATTTTCGCTGACCAATGATGTACTACCAATGTATGATTCTCCAAGGGAAATGCTGCATGGAGCAGCATTCTATACACTAGAGTCCATGTCTGCATTTAGGAAACAATTCCCAATTGAGAATTACCCATGTGTGGCATGTACAAGGAATCAAATTTTGTTTCTGATTTGCTTAGGCATAGGACACTTTTAAATCTTGAGCAGAGTAAGTGATGAGAACTGCACCCAGTCCCAACGGGTGCTCCAGAGCAGGACCAGCAATCCCAGTACAATAATCCAAGAGGAAAAAACTCACAGGCACTCCAACTTCAAGCCGCAGGCAGATTTATTATGACAGAATGCAACGCAACGTTTCGACCGGAAAGGTCTTTTTCAAGCTTGAAAAAGACCTTTCCGGTCGAAACGTTGCGTTGCATTCTGTCATAATAAATCTGCCTGCGGCTTGAAGTTGGAGTGCCTGTGAGTTTTTTCCTCTTGGACTTTTAAATCTTGAACCGTTGGATGTGGTATTGGCTCTAAAATGGTTTAATCTCTATACAATAAAATGAAATAATAGAATAGTGCTTATGCTAAATCTCTAATTAACCCCTTAAGGACACTTGACGGAAATATTCTGTCATGATTCCCTTTTATTCCAGAAGTTGTGTCCTTAAGGGGTTAAAGGGATTCTATAGTGTGAGGAATATCCCCCTCAGGTACTGCAAGAGTTAAAAAACCTTTATAACACTTACTCTATCCAATGACAATCTCCCTCTGCGCTGGGTCGTTGCTCCGCCTCCTTCGATGTCATCTGACAGGGGGACTAATGTGCATGCGTGGCGAGCACCACAGGCTCATTAGGCCCTCCCGATAGGAAAGCATTGCATCAAAGTTTTCCTATGGGGATTTAACTGATGCTGGATGTCCTCATGCAGAGCGTGAACCACCAGGAAGTGCCTCTAGTGGCTGTCTGATTTAAACATTTAAATGAAGAAATGACTATAACATCATTAAGATGCTAAACAGCAGTTTAAAATATTATTGAAGGGAAAGATTTGTGTTTTCCATTCCCTTCTTCTGTTTGCATATGTACAAGTTGCTATATTATAAATATAAAAAACCCCATATCCTGTTTGGATATAAATATATTTTCCCCCAACCTTATAGGCCTGTTTTGGATATGGGAGATTGTTGTTTTACATCTCCCATGACCTATCTTATTTTTGTATATACTTATTTTTATTTTTTTAAATAATTTACTTTTTACCTTTTTCCAATCCTTTTTTTTTCTCTATCAAGAATTTATTGAACATGTGAAGTGCTTTTATTGTCTTTTACAGAGTGCATGTTTGACAAAAATGTGACAAAAGAACATTTTATGTCTGCTACTTGTTTTACAGGGATATGTGAAATCTAATATGGCTCTGTTTCTTGTAGAGAAAATAGTATTTGAGTCGACTCCCATGTGCAGTGTGTTTGGAACCTCTCTTATCTTGTAAGTTCTATCTGTGTTCATACAATACAGCATTATTATATATTAGAGATGGTTTTCAAATGTTTTTCATTTCATGTACAACTTGAACGTAATGCACAAGAAGGGATTGTTATAAAAGGAGGCTAGAGCTCATAATGCTGATATTGCTTGCATTCAGAAGACACATTTTAATTTATCTTATTTATTTATTGCAATTTCCTGTCCTAATGTGTTTTACACCCCACCTCCTATAGACTGTAAGCTCGTTTGAGCAGGGTCCTCTTCAACCTATCGTTTCTGTAAGTTTTCTTGTATTTGTCCTATTTATAGTTAAATCCCCTCTCTAATAATATTGTAAAGCGCTACAGAATCTGTTGGTGCTATATAAATGGCAATAATAATCCTGTGTCTTACATACTATGGTCAAACAATACCCTATCCAATTTCATTCAAGAGACACTATAGGCACCCAGACTACTTCATCTGATTGAGGTGGTCTGGTTTGTGTCCCTGTTTCCCTTTGTTATTATATTCCTAAAACTATCTTTTTCCCTTTCATAAGTGAAAGTCTAAAGGTGTGTTTTGTTTTGTTTTTACAAAAAATGTGGCTGTTTCATCAGATTTTATTATTAATGATAAAAATGGAAAATATTTGACCTGGATAGGGAAGGTTAACAATTGTAATACACAATTGCAAATTCCCAATTCAGGCAAATTTAAATATTTAAAACAAATAATGAAAAAAAAAAATTCAAATATGTGTAAGGCAAAGCTTATTATATGTGATGATAATTTTGTTTTAGATTTATAATTTAGATACAACTAGAAAAAAACTAAGGTTATACCTATGTTCTCAATATTTTTTTACTTATGATTACTTAATATTGGATGGAGAGAAAAAGCTTTTGGTGGAAAATGCTTTAAAAAAATTTCAAGTTGCAGTTCTGTGTGGGGTTGAGATGCCTTTTTCCTTCAAAGGATGAATTTTATTGAAAAAAAAAAGAAACTAATCCCACATTTTTTATTCTTTGTAAAAGGAATTGTACAGTCTTAAGCAAATAAAGTTGGTCACTTGTGCATCAGTATCAGCTATGATAACTGAGATTAAAAACAACAGTAATATTATTTATTATTTAATTGGAGCACACAACTTTGGTTTGAGACAATTAAAGCACATATTTTTTTCTAAATGCAACAACGCCTCTTTTCTGTTAGAGAAATTTTAGAGGTCATTTAAAGAACATCTACTGGTAAAGCACCAGAGCCAGACTGTTTTACTCTACAATCTAACAAAACATTTATTATTGGACTAAAAGAGTGGTGCCAGAGGAGACCTTGAAGCTAGCATTGCCACTTTACCAAAGTTTGGAAAAACACTGGATAGATGGTCTAATTTTCACCCAGTATCCTTAATGAACAATGACATTAATTAAATTGTATGCCAAAGTATTGGCTAATAGATTGGCTTCATTTATCCTTCAATTGTCAATAATGTTTAAGTAGGCTTTATTATGGACTGACACATACCATATGGCATCAGATGGTTTAATAAAGCAGCATGTCATGCCAAACTTACCTTTCTCCTATTGTTTTGTCTTCTCTTCCTCTCTCAGAATCTGTTCTTCTTTTCTTTATTTCCGATCTAGTTTTCTTTAAGACATAAGGCAAACATAGGGACTACTTTGTCTTATGTATTTTTCCTACGTTTGACTTTCTTTGACCAAAGAAGGAGCTTAAAGGACCACTATAGTCCCAGGAAAACATACTCTCTGGGGAGAGGAAAGGGTTCAAACTTACCTTTTCTCCAGCGCCGGGCGGGGAGCTCTCCGCCTCCGATCCTCCACCTCTCCTCCCTTTCGGCTGAATGCGCACGCGCGGCAAGAGCTGCACGCGCATTCAGCCGGTCTCATAGGAAAGCATTTATAATGCTTTCCTATGGACGCTTGCGTGTTCTCACTGTGATTTTCACAGTGAGAATCACGCAAGCGCCTCTAGCGGCCGTCAGTGAGACAGCCACTAGAGGCTTTGAGGGCTGGATTAACCCATTTATAAACATAGCAGTTTCTCTGAAACTGCTATGTTTATAAAAAAAGGGTTAATCCTAGAGGGACCTGGCACCCAGACCACTTCATTAAGCTGAAGTGGTCTGGGTGCCTAGAGTGGTCCTTTAAGTCAGCTCCTACTTTCCAAAGAAAGTAGTCACCTGACTTAAGCTCATCCTTTGGTCAAAGAAAGTCAAGTGTAGAAAAAATACCTAAGACAAAATAGTCCCTCTGTTTGTCTTATGTTTTAAAGAAAACTACATACAAGAGATTCTGAAAGAGAAGAGGATAGAATAGGAGGAAGGTATGTTTGGCATGACAGTGCCACTTTAATTTGATCCATCAAATTAAAACTGAATGGACACATTCTTTGCTCCTATCTTTGGATGCTGAGAAGGCATTTGATAGAATACACGGGGTTATCTCAGGATGACCCCAGTAGGTGATGATCAGGATGAACTTATCTTATACTTTTAGTAATTCAAATTTCCCACTGTATTGCAAACCAACTGCTGAAGTTTATGCCTCATGTTATGTCTGATAACTTGTTTTGAACTTGAAGCTTGACAAAGACCTCGTAGCAGGTCAAAATGTTGCCTCTCTTTTTTGACCTAATAAATCTGCCAATGGGGGGCGGAGCCTGACCACAAGCAGGAGCGGACGCAACCCAGCATCGCTCCCGACCTAAACCCGCATTAAAGCCTGTTATTTGAGGCTCAAAACCGTCGAATACTCACTCCTGACCAGGGGCACAAGTTGAACACAGCCAAGTTACCCCCCATGCCGTTTGTGTGCCTGGCACGGGCGAATGAGTGGAAACGCAGATCCGCAGCCTACAAACCCACAGCAGCCCTCGACAGCACTGCTGGGCAGATTTGAACCACCAGAGGATCCAGAGGTGGAAGACTTCCACGCAGGTCATATACCGACCCCGGTGACAATGGGCCGTCGATCTCAAAAACCGCTGCCGTAATCACCCTCAGGGTCCAGGGACATAGGTGCCATGCTGCAACAACAACAACCACCGCCAAAAATGGTGGGAACAGTGGAGCATGAAGTCGCCAAGGTACCTATAGACCCTATACAGTCTGACTTACCTCTAGAACGGGCACATACAACCAAGGGTAATCCGGATGGGTCAACCCCAGTCACCCAGCGAGACTTTCACAACCTGGCAACGAGTGTAGCGGCCATTAAAGTGGACGTACAAGCTATCACAGACAGGGTGCAATCCACGGAGGATGATATCTCAGGCATCAAGCAGGAACTGACAACCCTACAGGAATCTGTGTAGGCCTTACAAGCCCAAAAACAAGCACTCTCCCTACACTACATAGCCTTTGACGACAGGACAAGGCGAAACCACATAGATCAGGGGAGTGCCAGACGCCATCACTCCTGATGAACTGCCTCACTACATGAGGTGCCTCGTGGCCTCCATTCTGCCAACAACGCATGCCAAAAAAAACATAGACAGGATATACTGCCTACCACCCTCAGGCAGAACAGCCCCAACTATGATCAGAGATGTGATTGTACGCTGTGCCACCTCCCAGGACAAGAGACTCCTGATGACAGCTACTTGAGACAAGATGCCGCTCACATTTGAGGGAGCGCAACTCACCATCTACCAAGACCTCACCAGAATCACGCTACAAAGGCGCAGATCGTTGAACCCAGTTACCAGCAACTCACCATCTACCAAGACCTCACCAGAATCACGCTACAAAGGCGCAGATCGTTGAACCCAGTTACCAGCACCCACAGAGAAGCAGGGCTAGAATAACAGATTTTTGGTGGTCACGCATAAAGGAACAGTGCATAAACTCTCCATGCTAACTGAGTTCCCGACACTTTGTAAGGCCTTGGGCCTCCCCAACCCAAGCAGGATACTTACCAACGACCTGCTCCAGACGCCTGACATCAATGGGAGCTGACACCGCAACAGTAACCTGTACATGCTCTGTTTAGTTAAAAAATTGCGCTCTATCTGCCTGAACTGCGCTGAGCCATACACAGTCCACTTGTTTCAATTCCAGATGGCCTGCTCTGCTGACCCATTACCAGCCTACACTCCCTCCCCCTCCTGAGGCCCTCCTAGGCTAAGTGTGCATTTAGAAGAAGGCCATAATCCCACAACCTGAACGGGTTGCACTTAAGCCCACCTATACCGCACAGCCATTCTCCCAGAGCAATTTATCCACACCTGACACTATATCAACGTTGGTCCATAACTTTTGTGATGCATACCTGTTTTTATTATGATACACCTTGTTTTGCAACATTTGTACGCTGTTATGTATAATTTACGTGGCTAGCAATGGTAGAGTAAAAAACAAAATATTTCAATAAAAAGAGATTGACAAAAAATTCTGCAAATGGTTTGAACACTTGAGTGCCTGGAGGCCATTTTTCTGGTTTCCTGAGCATTGTGGGACTACTGGTTCTGCTCCAGTGCACCTGGTGTCGACTGGAATTAAGTGCGGCTCCATTCTTCATTCTGATAATTTTTAACTGTCAAATGGTACCAGACAGGGGTACCTGCTGTCACCACTACTGTTTATTTTGGCCATTAAGCCCCTGGCTGAAACCATAAGAAAAACACAAGAAATTGAAGGAAGCACGATGAGATAATGTTCATAAAGTTAGACTATTTGCTGAAGGTGTAATTTTTTTTTTTTTTATTTCTTTATTTTTGTGTGCAGCATAGTATAAACAGGCTTGCAAAGCCCCAACAGCCATGACAAGCATTTGATGTCATACACGTTGTAGCAGTGCTGTGGGAGATATTTACATGCACATTTTTTAATTATAAAAACATTCTCAAGTACTTAAAGACAGTCTAAATTCAACTAACATTTCTATATGACAGTAGAAAAAACAAACAATATAATAGGTTCGAGCCATACTTTGGGGGCATGTAGTCCTGCTGTCTGGTGGGAAAATGGTGGTAAATCTTAGGTGTGTAGCTCGGGATGGCAGTTCGTGGCCTGTACTAAAATTAAACCTCCAGCGCTTTGTTGTGATCGACCTCTTGGGTCTATGGTATCGGAGAAGGGGGTGGGGAAGCGATGTAAGAGCCTGGCTTATGGCCAGGTTAAGCGTTTGTGTATCTGACCTGCACCCACCCACAGTCACTACCCCCCATCCACTTGCGGTGTCTCAATTGTCCCAATAAACACATTTGAAGATACTTGGAGTACCTGGATCCTGTTTTGACTACTGATAACTAGCCCCCACCTACACCCTGTCACTACCCCATTTAGACACTGTCACTACCCCACCCACACACAGTCAGTCACCATAGCCATGCAGTGTCAGCTCCCTCTAGACACTGTCACTACCCCCGCACACACTGTCACCTTTCACACCTGCCACATTAACCCCTCCTGATCCTGTCACACTCGCCCCTCCAACCATGCTGCACTTGCCTCACCTCGCTCTGCCAAACTCACATTAACTCCCCTAATCCTGTCACACTTGCCTTTTCTCGCATTGTCACATTCACCTCCCAGCCCTGTTACATTAAGCCCTCCGATACTGTCACTTTCATCCACGCACCATTCAACACTCACCCTATCACATAAACCCCCTAATTCTGTGATACTTACCTCCCCTCACCATATACCACTCCCTTCTCCAACCATGACACCCTCACCCTCCGTCACTCTGTTACACTCAGGTAGGGGAGAGCCAGGGAAGTGATTATAGTCTTTTTACTAGTGTATAACAGAGTCCTGCACCAGTTATTATAAATTTGCGGGCTCCCACACGGCTCCCCCCTCAACCATTAGTCCGACAGACAGGTTGGGGATGTCTGGGGTGCTCTAGGTCACTTCTCTAGTTCAGTCTGGTGAGATAACCCATCAGCATTGTTGTTCTATTTGCTGGGGCTGCAGTAAATAGTAAAATCAAACGGTTAGAGTACTAGACTCCATCTCAATAGTCTGGTATTGTTCCCCACCACCCGATTCAGCCACACTAATGGGCTGTGATCCGTGAAGAAGGAAAATTGTTGTACATGCTTTTTAAGAGCCCACTGTAATAACTTGGTTTGTGTTTACTAAGTTGATTGAAATAAGTCTTTTATGTATATATATTCTTTGATTAAAG
Organism: Pelobates cultripes; assembly: GCA_933207985.1. Taxonomy (NCBI): domain Eukaryota; kingdom Metazoa; phylum Chordata; class Amphibia; order Anura; family Pelobatidae; genus Pelobates; species Pelobates cultripes. The sequence continues at coordinate 43,334,914 of OW240921.1, forward strand.
GTCTGCCAGGTTAATATACATCTATATTAACCAAAAAGTACTAATACGCAATCTGACGTTCTTTATAAAAAAAAAAGGCATTTATTCTACTTCAAAAGTAAACAATAATATACTTAACAGACGGTATTTCTTAACAACGTTACAGAGAGTGAGAGATCTTTTTAAGTAGTCGTCTTTGTATCATCAATTTATTACACACCAGGAGAGAGAAGAGTGGGAGAAGAGAAGGTGGTCCTTTGTTCTTTATAGGCAAAATTACGTCATAACTTTTAATTTAAACACTGGCCATATAAGGACCCTACTACCGATCTCACTATACAGCACATGCCAAAGCCCTCAGAATAGCAAACTACCATCTGTTGGCGGTATAGTTCACTTCTCTGTGTAGTAGTTTCCGACTCAGGTACGCCATGGGATGTTCTTCGTCCTCAACCTGGGTCAGTACTGCGCCCAATCCAAAAATAGATGCTTCTGTGTGGAAAAGAAAGCTTTTAGTTGGATTGGCAGCTGCCAGGACAGGTGCCTTAACAAGTGCTGTGTTAGATTTTGGCCTGCTTACACTCCAGGATCCAGACTATTATCAGGGAAGATTTTGTTGGGTCAGGTCGCTGAGGGGCTTAGCCAAGGCACTATAATTGGTGACAAATTTTAAAGAATAACCATCCCTAGGAAGGCCATAACAGGAGTCTTCATGCAGGGGGTTGGACAATTCGCTAATGCCTCTATCTTGGCAGTCTCCAGTCTCTGCTTCCCGCAACCCACCTGGTATCATGATCTTGTGCAGGTCAGGGATGAGACTGAAACCTGGGTTAAGTTCAGGGTCTTTATTTGCTATCTTCGACATTCTAGTAATAACAGGATATCCTATTATTGTAGTTAAAGGGATGAAAGATAGTGAACAGAACATCTAAATATACAGGGAATTAAGTAGCCTAAGAAATAAAGGATTTAGACAACAAGCCCAAAGTGGAAATAGGGCAAACCTATAAAAGAAGTTATAGGAAGGATAATTGAAGATAAACCTATAAGAGAGATTATAGGTACAATATATAGGGATAATAGAAAACAGGATTTAGGCAATATGCCCCAGAACAGGATATAAGAAAACAACTAAACAGAACTAGATGGAAATAATATGAATACTTAAATAGGGTTGTAGTTGTTCAGTCTCTTTGGATAAGAGGTTATACTGTAGTAGCAGGTCCTTCTTGATAGATGCAAATATAGTTTGGAATATAAGTAAATCCGATGTAGGAGTAAATAGATAGCCACAATGTACATAAAAATCCAGTGTTGTTTTAAACAAGTTGGATGTTAAGCAGGAATATTGGGAGATTAGGTTGGTTTGCTACAGGTTTGTAGATAAGGCAGGAATTAAGATTTGTACAGGTAAATTTAGAGCAGGTTGGTGAGTAGCAGGTTATGAAGCCAATAAGGAAAATCCACAGGTTAATTCAGGAGCCAGAATATAAAGTATTTTCAGGCAATCATCAACTTCAATGTCAAGGCAAAGTGGTGAGTTGGGCGTTACCTTTTGTAGGAACAAAAATTAGTCCAGGCAGGTGAGCATGATAAGGTGAGTTGTCAAACTAGAGGCAAGGGAGGCCACTAGTGGTAAATCAAAATCAATGTAGAAACTTGTTTTTTTAAAGGAACAGGATATATAGAACAAAAGTCTTGCTTGTAAGGACAGGATCCTGACACTAGGTGACCCAGATACTAAACCTCTGCCATTCCTATGCAGCACTTGCTGGCCTTGGGGATAAGCCGGCACTCTTAATCTTGTTCAGGAAAGCCCCTAAATGTTCTAGGTATTCTTCCCAGGTGGCACTGAAAATCGCAATGTCGTCCAGGTATGCGCAAGCATAGTCCTGGAAGCCATCCACTGGAGGGTGGCTGGGGTGTTCTTCAAACTGACTCTAAACTGGTACCGGCTGACACTGGAGAAGATAGCTCTCTTAGCCGTGAGCAGTTGCTTACCCTAACCCGTCTCCCAGTCTCCCATCATTAGTGATAGCTGGGGGGGGGGGAGGGGGAGAAAGGCTATGCAATGGAGGATCCTTTGGTCTTTCAGGATCTCCCATAGACCTCCGTGTTCTCGCACATGCAAAAGAGTACAAAGCTGCCATCAGTTCCTGGTAGCTGAAGCACCAGGAGCTAAAGAGGACCGACAGGAAGATCATGGTGGCCACTACGAGAGAAAGATTTAGGTGCATTTCCCCTGCAGCCCGCTGCCACCGTAACCCAGCCCCAAAGTCAATGTCGGGGGTCTTGGCAAATTATACGAAGACCCCAGACAGTGACAGAACTGCTTTAATATGCACATTCAGTTTCCTTTTACTTGAGTACTTCACTGTAAAACCTCAGAGTTAAATTTGTTTAAAAAAAAGAAAACTATTTATTTTAAACATTGTGCATGCATGTTCATATTACGTAATATTTTAGATGAATTTTCTTGGTAATTCCGCTGAAGCAAGCTATGTTAGATGAATATTTTAAATTAACAGACCAAGCAAAAAAGGTGTTGTGAAAACTGTTAACACCATGCTTAGCTAGTTTTTCTGTTTGTAACACAATTGCTGTTGCATTACTTTCAGACTGCAACTGCCAAGTAACATAAGTGGTACTCTTATTCACCAATTAAACTGCAGATGGATCACTGGACATGATTGATTTCTCTATTAGTTAACCATCAGGAAACCAGTATATTTTCACTGCTTTCAGAACATAGACTATTGCATCTGAATGATGATTAATGCCAGAATGTATTTGCAAGTCAGCAAGTGAGCATTAGTTTATTTTCTTGATACATTAGTTAAATGGCTATTGCATATGGGCATTTTTGTAATTAATAGGGATGACAGTATTTGTTAGTAGCCAACAGTTTCAATGCCAAGTCATTAAAGAGAGATAGGGCATCCAGATAGAAACTAATAGGCGCTGGTAGCAGACTGGTGATTATAGCAGTGCAGAGTGAAAAGTAGACATGTGCAATTCGTTTTGGTCCGAATAAAAATTCGGATGAACTGCGGCAATTCGGACATTCAGAGTCTTCCGAATGTCCGAATTTTGGAAGTGCCGAACCGTGCCGCATTGCCGAAGTCCCGAATTGCCGAATTTCGGAAATGCCGAACTGAACCGAAGTGCTAAATTTCGGAAGTGCCGAAGTGCTTCAGATTTCTGAAAAGTGGCAAAACAGGAGAGGGAGGAAAAATTAAGGGAATGATGACAGGAATCTAACCCTAACCCTAATATCCCTAATCTAACCCATAACCCTACCCCTAACCCTAGTAAGGTTAGGTTTGGGGTTAGGGGTAGGATTATGGAATCGCCGAACTCCTGAAGTACCGAATTCCCAAATTTCGGAAGTGCCGAACCGAACCAAAGTGCCGAAGAGGCTTGGCTGAGTATGATTGTGTTTGTCGGCTGAGTGTTATAAGTATAAGTATAAGTGGAATTGGCAAAGTGTGATTGTGTGTATGTGTATGGCTGGCTGAGGGTGATTCTATATGGCGTTTGTCTGACTTACCGTTTCCCATAAATATAACTTTCCAATAGTTATAATATATCTGAAACAAATAAAGAATTATTTCTAACGCATCCCTCTTTCAAAAGCATCAAAGACTAGTTATGCTTGTATTACTTGTTTAGTAACTTTTTTCCTTACCATAAACCTATACATTTTTCCTTTTGTCTTCTTAAAGTTTGAATGTATTAAGTTCTCTAGGAATTTTTAGTTGACAGGACTTTCTAAATTGTATTGTCATATTACTGTTCCTAAACTTGTTTGATATGTATATTATGCTGTTATATGTATAATACAATTAGCAAATGTTAAAATAAATTGTGAAAATACTCCTTAACAATTTCCTGTTCAATGTGTTTCTAATTAGTGTCAATTATGTTTGGTTAAAAGCTTGTGCTACATTTATGTATGTACTATAATGAATAAAGATAAAATTCTGCAGTTAAGAATATTTTACACCCATAGTGTAATGTGAACTAATTATACATTTCAGGCAAGAAGTTTGGATCTAGCTGTCAATGAGAAATTCTGCATCTATTTTTCACTCTGGCTCTACAATGCATCAAAAGTACAAATAAGTAATGGAATGGAAGCTTCCTCCACTTCCAGGAGTTCCATGTGCCTTGTGCCATGTGCCTTGTGTGCCATGCTACCAGATCATTTGCTCCAGTACCTCAAATTTCCAAGAAACACTATATATTATTTAGAGAAGCGTGGAAATCTCCAACTCAGAGATTACATGCCTTCTCTGCTATGGACTTGAAAGGGCCTTTACAGCCATGACTCCAGGTCCTGTGGATACTTGTCAAGGTTTGTTGTGAATTTGTGTTCACATTATGCTGTTTGTAAATGAGCATCGGTTGAAATATATTTAGTTATATATATTTCCCTTTCTCTGCAATGAGGACTTGGGGGGAGCCTGTATTATCTTTTTTTTTTTTTTACTGCGCACTACCGTACTTTTTCAGGCTCAAGCCCACTCATTGTATGGCCTCTCCCCCCTTATGTAAACATTGTGCTATATATTAATACTGCATTCACTACAATATTTGTTGCTACTGCATTAAGCTGTGTCTGGTTTCTGTGGGTAATGACGAAAATGGATGCTTCTTGTCCAGAGTGATACAGCTGAAAGGCTACTTGGACATTATCCTTGGGAACAAGTGGTGGTCTAACAGTTCTTGGTGCTTAGAAGGGCAAACTGCTTGATGGGATAGGGTCTAGATCTGATGCCATGGACCAAAATGAATGAATTCCATCTAGAATGGCAATTCTTATATTTACTAAAGACAAATCCAGTCGGAATCTGATCAAATCTGCAACAATCGTCTGGATGCATTTGGTGTCCAAATTAAAATCAGTGCCTTTCACATCCGAATCCTATACAAAGGATACATGTTGGAATATTCGCACAATAAATTTCCCCCTTGACAACTTTGGAAGGGTGAGTATGCAAGCATGCACCATCCATGCATGTTGGGCTGTTCCAATTTGTTGGAAATGCAAGGGGTTTTGTGGAGAGAAGTGGGGTTACCAGTCAGCAGAGACATTAAAGGGAACCTGGCAGAATAAAAAAAAATTGGATCCAAATGCATCCAGTTAGATGCACGTATTTGTGTAGGTACATAGTTAAATAAACCTGGGCAGCGCAAGAGTTAACTTTTTGCTGGCTGTTCATTGTTTGCTAGCCTGCCACCACATTAAGAAATCCTATGAGAGTCAATATGACCCTCATTATTACTATGAGGGAGGATTTTAACCTCACATATGCTCCTACCTAACATGTAGAAGGTCCTTTTTTTCTTTAACGGGACACTGTAGCCACCATAAAGATTTAATCTCATTGGATTAGAAAGAATATCATGAAGTTGGCTTATAGCAAAGAAAAGAAAATATTCCATATTCCAGGCCTTATCTATTTTAGCACAAGAAATAGGGATTGTCCAAGCAAACCACTTTGGAAATACTATAAATCAGGCACAAAAGTAATCCCCTCAAAAAAAAAAAAAAGAAGTTATTTAATGAAAAGTGCCAAACCAAAATAGGAAAAGGCAATAGACTTGCGGATCTAACATCTATTAAAAGTGTTCTTGGACAACCAATAGCCATCCTGCAAAACTCCTTCAGCTCGCTTCCATCCAAGAAGAAGAGCATGGATTCAAGGCACAACTTTGAACACATTGAGTAGGAGTGCAGGATCTTTTTTTTTATGTTTGTGAATTGTGCCATTTTGACAGGACCACAGTTATTAAATACTGAAACCTTTCTTTTCAAGACATGTAGAAAAAGAGAAAGCTTTTGCAGAAAATACTTGAAGAGAAGACTCTAAAGGACTGGAACGTTAAAGTGACTCTGTCACAGTGATATGGCTTTTGGGTTTTTTCATAAAGATAGAATCTTTATGAAAACTCATATTGATGGCACTAAAATTTCATAAAAATTTTAATGCAATGAAAAGACATTCTAAGACGTAGTAGGGACATGTTATCTTATGGTGAAACCCGACGTTGACAGAGCTTCTGTCAGTGCAAGAGCACCATGCATTGGCCTGGCTTGTTATAATAAACCTTTGTGTGCACAGTCACGAGGCATGATGTCATGCCACCTTTTGCTGAAGTCTGGCCCAGTTTTATAAAGCTATGCACAGTGATCCAGGGCCAGCTCTGAGTTAGTTACAGGTATACCAGCATTTACCAGTCATGCAAATACAGCCCTTGGTCTGGTCTAAAAATGATGTGAGCAGATTTTGCATTGCTTGCCTGGCTATAGTTTGTAAGCTAGATAATTCTCCTTCTTTATTGACAATGAAAGAATAGAATCCTTCCTATATCATCAAACATACATACTGCTCAAATGCACAGCTACTTTTACACACTCTTCAGAAATACATCCATATTTTTTGTTGTGACAATTGGCATGCCAGAATGTTATACAAATACATCCTGCATTTACACACAGACCCCTCCATACAAATATACACCTGCATTTACACATACTAGTACTCCATACATTTTGAAACTACATCACTGCATTATCATTACTTGTTTTACATAAACTTACATACCTGTATTAACACACTCAAATGCTTCGGGTTATACCACATTAACCTGTCAAACTCTTTTATTACATTTACTTGGGTCCCCCTGGGTACCTGCAATGCTTCCAGTCTTCTCGCTGAAGAAAATGGCTGTCTTTTTTGTACTGATGGACGCTCCTATGAATGAGTTCCTGTCTTCCACAGAATAGACATATGGCTTCTACAACCGGGAAGTAAGCAGTGTGGGCGTCCCAGCAGGATCCACATTAGTGTCACACAACAGCAAAGCAGATTAATAGCTTATGGTGGGACAGCTCCAGGGCACTCCTGGCAATATTACAAGTAGGGTGCACTGCTGTGGCTATGATGCTTACAATTTCTTTAAAAGAACAGACAAATATGATACACAGATCATACATGTGTATCTTTAAATTGCTTCTTGTATTTATAAAAATTTTGCAGTAAAAGTTGTTTATTGCTGTTGTTTTATTTAAAAGAACACTCCAAGCACCATAATCACTACAGCATGCCTGGTCCAATCACACAGAACTACAGTAGCTCAAATTGCTGGAAAAGTTAATGCAGGCCATGATAGAAAGGTGACAGAACACACTGTTTAAGGCTGCACATCTGCAGACTGGTCAGATTCCGCATGATGACCCCTATCCATCGCCGAAAGCGTCAGACCTGGACCACTGAGCAATGTTAGACGGTTGCCTGGTTTGATGAATCACATTTTCTTTTAGATCAGATAGATGGCTGGGTGTGTGCGCTGTTTACCTGGGAAGAGACTGCAGCAGTATGTACTATGGGAAGAATGCAAGCTGGTTAAGGCAGTGTTATGCTCTAGGCAGTGTTCTGCTGGGAAACCTTGGGTCCTGGCACTCATGTGAATGTTACTTTGGCACCACCTACCTAGAGATTGGTGCAATGGCCTTTTTCAGCAGGATAATGCCTCCTGCCACACTACAAAACATTTTTCTTTGGGGGTATACAGACTAAAGCAAAAAAAATAAAAAATTTGAGCACAGGACGTAATTTTGAGGCGGTAGTAATATCACTGCAAATTTGTGATTTCTGTTGGAAAAGCAAGTCTTATGGCTTAACTGGTGTGCAGATTTTTTTTAACATTGTATTAACTTTATATATTCAAAGTATGCTTGGCACTCACCCGTTGTAATATACAATTTAGAAAGCTTGCCTTGGTGCAATCCGCGTTGATATATAGTTGAAGGAAAAAGGATACACTCTATCCAGGTCTATTTCAATGTGATTTATTCAAATTATTGCATACATTTTGTCCCGATAGACATTTCGACCCTGGATCTTGAGGAAGACCTTCCAGGGTCGAAATGTCAATCGGGACAAAATGTGTGCAATCATTTGAATAAATCAAATTGAATAGACCTGGATAGTGCACCCTTTTTCCTTCTTATATATATATATTTGTGTTCGGGGCCATTTCAGTATAGTATGAAATAGCTAGTGAGTATACTTATCACAATAATGAAAAAGTCGGTAGAGGTGTGCCGAAACCGACGTGTGAGGTAGGTCTGTAAATAAATGGGCAAAAAGAATACCCATATAGTGTACTCAAAGATGTTTATTACGAAAATACAAAACAAGGAGTTAGCGTATTACGGTGAAATTTCACAAATGCATTCCTTAATTCCTGTGTCGGCTGAGATATGCGTTGTTGGTGGAGTAGTACTGAATAAGTACCTCGTGACCCCCTCTGGCTGGTCTTAGTTGATGGTAAGTTAATACGTAGTGATCCTGTATTTGAACACCGTAGGCAAAGCTTGGAATCGTGTTGCCCTATGATGGTAACTTCTCTGGTCGTGGGAAACCATAAAAGCCAAGTATATGGCGGATTTGTGAATGATGTTTGTAACTGAGAACATGTGGTGTTGAATGCCCGGGAGATATAACTTAAGAGTGTTGTGTGACATTTATTTGATGTGGCCAAAAAGTGTCGAAAGCCCCCATCTTGTATTCTTGAAACAGTTTGTAAGGTGGTGATCTGACATGAACTTCGATATATGCAGTAAGCTCTGTCATAGCAGTGTGCGTATTCTTTGCGGGCCAACTGTGTGAATTCCTGCTGTGACTTAACAATTCTTCTATTCCATAGGTATGCTGGGAGCTGGGGAGCGATCGTGGCTATCGGTGAGGCAGCTGTTTAGGGACCTCCTGAACGCCTGAAACTGAAGACTAGATAACTGGTCAGCAGTTGTACTGTAAATGCCTGATACGTTGTAACATACCAGTTAAAATTGGTGACAGGCTTCCACTACGTTAGTCGTCTGATGCTTTCATAATAAGGGATACAAGACCGGACTTGTTTATGATGTGGCCCATTGACAAATTGTCCGAGACCTCGAACCGGTCTGCATGCTCATGAGTTGCTGCTATGGCTATGATGGGTATAATTTGACGCATGCAGAGTTCGTAAAGAACCTTTCGATCTGGTTCCTTGCTGCTCCTTACTTCCCAGCCACCTACCCCGTGCCCACTGTCCCCTGAGACTGCAGCAAGCCCTGTGTAAGCCGCTGCTTCGGGGTGACTATGTATGTAGATGACCCTAGTTAAAGACATATATATGTATAGGGAAGAAACACCTAAATAGATTGTGCCTAGGTGAGTTCCTGCTGGGCGTCCTTCCGCTAGAAGACCTGAAATATATGAAGTGTGTGGGACATTCTAGTTTACCAGCGGGAACTAATATTGGCGATCGCTTAAGTGTCTATGACTGGAGTTGTAAGGGCCGAGAAAGGCCGTATAGGGAGGCTTGAGTGGTCTAACGTGACCATGGTCGTATGTAATTGCCCCCCTGTGGGCCGAAATTCAGTCTTAGTGGATTGCTCGCAGTAGGTCGTATGTAACGTGAGAGTGATGGCCTAGTGAGGGCCCCGTGTAGAGGCCTGCTGTGGTAGTTTGTGACAAAATTTTGCAATCTTATGTCAAAATTGTAATCCCTATGCCGTATGTTATAGCTCAAATGAGGGGCTGCCAGTATGCTATAGTGGATAGCCATTTGGTGGGTCGTATGCCACATATAAAGAGTGTGGTTGTGAATCAAATTGGCCGTGGTATGCTAAGGTCATGGTTGCCCCTGTAAGCTGGAATTACTTAACAGCCTAGATGTTGGGTAAGGCCGTACAATAGGCATTGCCCGTGGATGGCTAATGTGGTAACTTGTACCATGTTGCCTGAGCAGTCAGATAGCCAGGAAAAACGGGAAGGACGGTATAATATGATGTATATGAACTGGTCTAATATGCAGTGGTGATGTGGGAATAGTCTAGTATGGAATTGACTCTGTAGGCCCAGTGGCAGTTGGCTAGTAAGGTCGACCCCGTGAAACTTAAATGACCCACCTGATAACTTCAGTACGTATTTTTATAATATATGTGGCATGTTGCGCATGTTGTAAACTGACAATATGCTAGACTGAATTAGTACAATGAAAGGTAATGAGAACGTCTGTTATGTGGGAATTATTACATTCTGCACATTTGACCTGGAGTAGGTTGTGTAGGTAGGGTAGTGAGGAGAGCTACTGTATGGCCATATGTGGACAGTGCAAGATATAGCAGAAGTATAATACTATAAGACGTGTTGATTTACAGGTAGAAAGCTGTGAGATAGCTGCACTTTACGCATACATTCCTATCCAGCAGATATGTGAAAATGAGGGGTTGCAAATAGGACGTATTTGTCCCCTAAGGTTACCTGACTTATGTTCCCAATGGTCCATAGATGGCTTTTTGTGAGGACTATGCATGAGAGGTTAAGCGCGGCCAATGTAGTTCCTGTGGTACTGGGAGGTAACGTAAGTCTGAGTGGACTTTAATGGGGTGGGTTTGGTGGTTATTTAGTTGTAGATCAGCTGAAAGTTACTGGTAATGACAGCGTAACCATAACTGAAATATGGCCATACTGATATCGTACAGCAACTTTCAGCGTAAAATATGATCGTTGTATGGTCTATACGGGGAACATGATAGGAGGTGCTAAAATACCATGACTACATATACTAAATAAACAGTTTGGATAGCACTGTTCCATCCCTCTTTTTTCTTTACATATACTAAATACCTGTTGAGTCCAATGACCTGAGGGTAGCCGTACCAAACACAATAGCCAGGAATGTAGGCTGAGACCTGTGGAATGCAGTAGTGTCTGTACTGACACAAGACCATGAAGGTTTATAACTATACTGATGAATAATTTCCTCAGTCTTTTGTCTCTGGCCTTAAGGACCACAGAGATATCGCCCTAGGTGTATGAGCGGTTGTCTGTGACATCCTGGGAAGCGAGACGAGATTAAGGTCCTTGCCCTCCAGGATGTCCTTCTCTAGGTTTGCCATACAGTAGCAGTAGCTGTTAAGGGTATGTTTCCCTGCGGAATTCGGCCGTGATGCGTGGGATGGTCCCCGATCTAATCGAAGATGGACTGCTGGTGTCCCCTTTACGTGTAGAGGTGGCAGTCCAAGTTGGAGTACTTGGACTAGAAATGTCGTCTCCTTCTTCTGGAACTTGGGACATACTGAATTACATATGTAAGAATCATGCGATTTTTCTTGAGGGTGTATACATTTGTTTTAACTAGTGCCGAAGTGGCGAAACAATTAGTTAGACTGGTGACAGGTAAGTCCCTACTGGTCGCCAAGTGGCCTGAAAGGATCTACCTATGGTTGGCGCGAGGGGGTAACCTGCTGGTTTGTTGCTTTACAAGGAATGAGTCCCTAAATTGGGGAGAGTTGTGACAAGTGAGGCCCTTACTATGCAACAAGCGAGGCGGCTAGCTATGATTTGGCCCATGGGGCATATTACCTTTTATGTGGAAGATGGGTGTTGGCCTCGCAGGACCTCTATCTCTATGGCATAGAGTGCCTGGGAGAAAATACCTAGGTGGCCATACTCAATCCTCTCTGTGGATTGCTTCCCTGTAATGTGACAGGAAGCGGGAGCAACGTACCTGTATGAAACCATGTATGCTTGGTTTGTTCTGTGGTAGGCTGAGATCCTGCTAAGGAGGGAGGCCTAAACCAAGATGGTGGAGGACAGAATAGAAGGAAGAGGGTACATATGATTATGTAATGACACTCAACCTGCTGAACTATCCCCCGCAATCGTAGTGTTTAATTCCAACATGAACAACCTACATCTACCTTTAGGTGACGTGTGAAATTCCTGATTTGGCACTTATACTGTAAGTTTCCGGCAAGCCAAGTTTTGACTAAGTTTGGAGCTTTGAGTCTGTACCGCATGTCAGAATTGGTTATGTTAGGTTCACAAGAGTCTGTTCAGTACCGATTGTCCTTTACAAACATTTATGTACCTGCTCGCTGAATCATAGTGACAGAATATAAATGACGAAAATGTATGACTGGTACAGGGAATGATTGTGGCCGACACAGTACGTACCAATTTATAGTACTACAACACTCGATCTTTGTCTAGGTTTCTGACTCTCGAAGCAGACCTAGATATCAAATAACACATACTGAACGAACTTATATACCGAGGGAGAACTTATTCCATGCGTTTAACCTTTTAAGAATGTGGAACAAGTTAATATGTGGTAATGACATCTAAATATGCATGGGGTATGGCTGCCAATCTGCAGCCATGTGTGGCATGGCCACCAGGTGGCGCTGTGCTGCCCTGATCGCACAGAGCAATATATTAGGGCTAATTGACAACAGGGTTGTACCATAAAAATTTAGAAAGCCAGCAATGGATAACATGCCCCCATAGGTAAACCCTCTACACAGTTGTTCAAAATATGACATATGAATAACCAGTAACATTCATGAATGAGTAGATGGATTTCATCAACAAATCAATTAAATTTATTAACATGACTTGTGTGGCAACCTACATGCACGTTTGTGGACTGCCATGTTTTAATATTACACGTTTACAACTGCCTGGGTGTGATGTGAGTTGCCTTGCCGCTTGCGTTTTACAGCCTGCTCTGCCGTTACAGTGCTGTAAGTGATCGCGCTTACCGGCTGTGATTAGACCTGCGCCTGTGGAGGGAGCGTACCTGGCTGCTGACAGGACTCCGACCCTGTAAGTGATTACACTTCTGATGGGGGGATGGGGGATGTAATGACCTCCGTGTGCTTGCTAAGAGGCGGGAAGGGAGATTGAGAGCTGGCGAGGCCGTTAAGTAAAAAATGACCGTGACGGGCGGCAGAGTGGAGCGAAGCCCTGGCGAGCTGTCAGGAGGAGGTTGAGAGCTGCAACTGAAATCCTTCAGAGTACCGGAAGTCCAGCCCAGAAGTACGTCTGGACCAGTAGGTAAGTTAGGTAGGAGGGGGAGTCCCTTTTAAAGGGACATAGCCCTTCCCACAACTTCAGGCCCTGCCTTCCAATATATGTATATATATTATATTTTATCTATTATTTAATTTCGTAATTGTTTGTGTCACATTGAATAATTAAGTCCTGAGTTAAATATATATTTAAAAAAAAAAGAAAAATAAATCCTGCTCCAAAGTGTGTGAACTCAGATTCCCAAAATATCAGGTGAATTCTAACACCATGACCGTGCACATTTCATCTACGTACAGTAAATATGCGGCATGGCAAAAACAAAACAAGATGGAATTAGAATATATTTACATGTACCCTGGAATGCTACCAGAGCCATTTTTCTTCCTCCAAATGTTAACATGCACGCACGCACGCACGCACGCACGCACACTTTGCTCACTGACCATGTGGGTGCAGCTCAGTGGTGTATCCTGGTTTTGTGCTGCCCTAGGCAGGACAAAACTCAGGCACCCCCCCACCCCCGCGCCACCCCCACCCGCGCAACCGCCACCCAACCTTCCCCCCTGCTCCGCCTTCTAAATACACACACATTCACTGACAGATACGCATTCACTAGCTAACAGAAACACACAGTCACTAACAGACACACACTCACACACTCACTAACAGACACACACACTCACAGGCAAACACACACACTAACAGACATCCACACTAACAGACACACACTAACATACATACACTAACACACATAACACTAACACTAACATACACACTAACAGACACAACACTAACAGACACACACTCACACACTCACTAACAGACACACACACTCACAGGCAAACACACACACTAACATACATACACTAACATTAACATACACACTAACACTAACATACACACACACTAACACTAACAGACACACACACACACAAACACTAACATACATACATTAACATTAACATACACACTAACACTAACAGACACACACACACTAACACTAACATACATACACTAACATTAACATACACACTAACACTAAGAGACACACACACTAACACTAACAGACACACACACTAACACTAACATACATACACTAACATTAACATACACACTAACACTAACAGACACACACACTAACACTAACATACACACACTAACATACACACACTAACACTAACATACTAACACTAACATACTAACACTAACATACTAACACTAACATACACACTAACAGACACAAGCACTAACATACACACACACACTAACAGACACACTAACAGACACACACTAACAGACACAAACACTAACATACACACTAACAGACACAAACACTAACATACACACACACTAACATACACACACACTAACATACACACACTAACAGACACACACTAACAGACACACACTAACAGACACACACTAACAGACACACTAACATACACACTAACATACACACACTAACAGACATCCACACAAACACACACTAACAGACATCCACACACACACACACACACTAACAGACATACACACACTAACACTAACATACATACACACACACACTAACATACACACTAACAGACTTCCACACACACACTAGTGTTTTTTTTTGTTTTTTATTTAACACCCCCCCAGCCTCCTTACCTTTGGTAATGCTGGGGGGGGTTCTTCCTCTCCCTGGGGTCCAGTGGCTGCAGGGCGGGCGGGCAGGCGGCCGGCGAGGGAGCTCTTCCCCTGAGCGCTCTGCTCAGCTCCCTCGCGCGCCGCCAGCAGAGTGAGGCTGGGAGCCGGGTTGATGACGTCATATTCCGGCTCCCAGCCTCACTCTGCTGGCGGCGCGCGAGGGAGCTGAGCAGAGCGCTCCGGGGAAGAGCTCCCTTGCCGGCCGCTTGCCCGCCCGACCTGCAGCCACTGCCGCCCAGCGCCCAGAATGTCTGTTAGCCGCGAGGCTAACAAGACATTTGCCCTGGGCATTTGGGGGGCGGCGTTTTTTGCCGCCCCCTGAAAAATGCCGCCCAAGGCAAATGCCTTGTTTGCCTCGCGGCTAATACGCCCCTGGTGCAGCTACAAAGTGAGGGAAAGGACATATTTTAAAATCCCTTACTTTTAAAGTCCCTTTACTTTCTTTTCTTACTTTTTCCTTTCAGTTTATTAGGAAAAGGACTAACATGTCTCAAAATGCAGATGATGTTTTAGTGAATAGGTGATCACAATTATTCCCTTTAGTAAGTGAGCAAGTAATAATGCATGGTTTGCCACCACGCACTCTGGGAGCCCTAATCTCTGGTATTATAAGCCAGTGCCAACATTAAGCACCCTACCACCAAGAGGATACCCTAAAACACTATTGCATGCCTTGAAGGGAAACTATAGTGCCAAAAAACAAACTTTTTTCCCTGGCACTATAGCTCCCTCTCTTTTACATTATGCTGGATGACCTGCATAGCGTGAGGATGTCTAATGTCAATTAGTGGACCTGTGTTGTTGGATGCCTTATGAAGTCCCTCTAGTGGCTGTCTGAAGTGGAGTTAACCCTCAAAACTAATTATTGCAGTCTATTAAAAACAGCAATGTTAAGAACGCTGGTATGTCAGATGCTTCTGCTTTCTCCCGAACTGCTAAAGGCTGAGTGATTATAGCTCGCAGTTCGGGTGTTGACTCAGACGCTCTCCAGAAGGCAATGCAGCATTCAGTAATTTCTCCCAGTAAGCAGACACATACCCAAACATCAGCCTCAACTAGATGAAGGGTATGACAAGAATGATTTTATTCAGGCCATCTGGCCTTATATGCAGGCCACCATGCAAGGGGCAATCCTCCCTGGACCTGAGAGTAGACTACAGTAAAGACATACACACGATTACATTGGCTCTAAGCTCCAGGACACTCCCATACAAAATAGGTAAATCCCTCCCCTGTGTCTAGGAGATAGTTGAGTCAGCACTGTATTAAACTCAATTATCTCCACGCACAAAAACATAAAAAAAAATATACATTTAACCCCTTAACGCCGTTACACGCTGTCCCGGCTTTAAAGCCGTTGCGGCGGCATAGAACACCGTAACGGCTTAAGCCCCCAGGAGGTGAAATCTATTCACCTCCACCGTGATCCTCTTCTGGAGGGCTGCCTGACAGCCCAGGCAGCCCTCCCCCGGCAAATGAGGCCCCCGCGGGCCATGTGATCACTCTCAAAGAGCGATCACATGGCCCCCTATATTATAATATTGTGTATTTTATAATAAAAGATTTTTTGGCTAGATTTCTGTGCCATTATCTTTTTATGCACATTTTTATTATTATTATTTTTTCCTGGCATTTTATTCAACTATCCTGAGGTGGGGATCATACCACCAACGCTATTATCAGAGTGCAGTTAGGCTTGCACTCTACTTGTGAGTATATTTTATTTTATTTTATCCACTTTTATATTGTGTCATCAGAGAGCACTATTGGTTGTTTTTATGCTCTTCTTCTCCTTAGAGCTGGACACCATTTCCTTCTGGAGGACAAGCATCTGTATATCCTACGAGTGGGGATTGTTCCGCCATATGCCCATTACACCTGAGCTGGTCATAGCTCATCTAAATGTGAGTGAAAAATTTATATTTTAATTCACCTATATTCATCATATACACTCCGCACGATTGGTCCTCTTTTCTTGTGTCTTCCATATCACGAGATGATCTGCACTTCTATAAACAGAGAAGATACTCCACCAGCTGAAATATTGCTTAAAGACTACTTTCTACTACAGTTCTACCTTATATATATATATATTGGGACTAATTTTATATATTTTTTATAACCTTTTTAGTATTTCCTTTGGCGCAGCCTGTCTTCTCTTTCATTTGCAAAAGTAGACAACCCGACGTATTGCAAGTGGGGTATGTCCATTCTTGGTAGCCACTTAGTCACAAACACTGGCCAAATATTAGTTTTTTGCTTTTTTTCACACAAAAACAAATATG